>JAHDVF020001285.1:0-744954 GCA_022606425.2 Lepidostoma basale
CTTTTGTCAGCCTCGCTCGTACACTCCCTGGGACTGTCCCTGGTCCATCCGGGACTTACATTTGAAGACGGCAACAACAAGGGGGTGCCAGACCACATTTCATCTACCCCATCTAACTTCAATGCTCCGCTGTACTTTATTGACGTATACATGTAATAATATTCCATAATGTAAAGATTTTGTGGTGTGGCGCTCTTTTTTTTTTTTTTAAACAGTGCATTGTTTTGGCCGAAACACTATGATAATTCAACATTATTACTGTAAAAATTAAAACACTTATAATATCACAATTTCATATTATTCAAATAAACAATAAACTGTTAGTAACACCTGATGATGCCAACATCGGTTGGCGAAACAGCTGTCGCGACACTCTCAGTGAATAAAAAGAAATTTTGATATTATAACAGTGTTTTAAATTTTAACAGTAATCATTTTATTTTTCTGTTTAACTTTAGATTTGACATGACTAAAATAATTTTGGAAAATAGTGTGAAATTCGGTTAATTCTTAATTCAACTGAATTAAAAAATGAAGTACCTATAGAGAATTGTCACTTTTTAAAGTGATAAGATTTTACGTTAAAATTTAAAAAACCAAGTATCGTAAAAAGAATATTACGAAAGAAAGTATATTAACAATTTATTTAATTAGTGTTATCAATATAAAAAATACAAAGCTGTAAACCCTTGCATTTTAGATGGAAAAGTAAATTAAAAGATTACTCGATTTCGTGGGGTTCAAGCAATTCAAAATGAATGAATATTTCCTTCATTACATTCTGAAAATGCTATTTTCAGAGCAAAAATATGAAAGGAAACAGTTTGCGGGGCTAAACAGGCTGGAAAAATTAAATCTTTTCGCTTCGGGTAGAAAATGGGGGAAATGAGATCACTTTATCTGAGGCCCGCCGATAAGAATTCTTGAGACTTTGTCAGTATATCCGGGAATGGAGAAAATATTACGGGAAGCAGGCGGATATGAAATTCTAGGATTTGAAACAAATTCCCCCCCGCGAAGCCAAATATAAAGGCCATATTGTGTTGCGTAATGATAGATTGCCGGGAGAAAAGCTTCTATGTACGTATACGAATAGAAAAAAATACGATTTGATTATCTCACAACGGGATAATAAAACATTTACGTTCCATTAATAAAAATATTATGCGATGAACCTTTTATATGTTAATTAGTTTTTTTATCTCCTTAAAAACTCAGTCAAACATAACGCGAAATTCGCAGCGAGTAGCGAAGTTATGTTGTGAACTGCAAAGCGATTGTAATATATGAATATATCTATACGAATAGAAAAGAAAAGTATTTGTATACATTCAAAATGTTGTATAAAATAACTGGTCCAAGTTAAAAGCATAAAAATTGGATAGACATCTCCAGGCGTAATCTAGTACTGTATAATAATTGCAAAGCCTTTCCCAGTGCATTACTAAAGATGCTTCCCAATCTTAATGGATGGCGCTAGTGTAGATTGAACTAAAAAATGTGAAGAGCGGCGCAGCATTCTACCAAATCTTCCAAAAAGTTGTCAGAAGTGGTGGTCGTAAGAAGGGCGGAATGGGGAATGTTGTTAAACTTAAAGCGATCGCTTAATCCAACCAATGACTCGACTCTGTTGAGATACAATTAATCCTTATAAAACAAATGAAAACGTCTGTTTTCTGGGAGTTTTATTATAATTTATGGGAATGACATGTTTCGCATGTCCTAGGCATTATCAAATGTTTTTTTTTCTTGTAGGTATACAACAATTCGTTTGAACCCAATTACTGTATACACATTATTTTTAGCTATTTTATTGATGATTCTCATGATATGTGATAGGTAGTCAATGTATCGCCATTTTATTGTCACGTGAATTCTACACAAACACAAAAACAGTGTGACATCACACTGCGGTATGGAAGTCAGAGCTCTTACCACTCTGCCACGAAGGTCGACTATAATCGGTTTTGATAATGCCTTGGATAGACGAAACACTTCATACCCATAAATTACAGTAAAACTTCTAAAAATAGACGTTTACATTCATATTGGTTTTTTAATTTGGAGTTTTACACCATTGACCAAGAAACAATAAATATTTTCCACATAAGTCGCACACCGAGGGAACTTTCGCATTTCGTTGTCAATTTCTGCTGTTCGCGTTCCAATGGATTCTGTGACGGATACTTAATTACTGATAGAAGAATTGCGCAAGCGTTAATATTTATGATCTTAGTCATCAGCGCAAAAAAAACTCGATTTTAATGTCAGAGTACACATTTTTACAACTCATTCTCAATAATTCCATATTTGCGAGCTTGAAATCACAGAGAACGTATGGCGTACTGATGAGATTTGCACCCAATATTAATTATGAGTGTTTCATGTATTAACTTTAGATATTTGAAACACCTAATGATGCAAACATAGATTGAACAAACAGCTGTCGCGAAAATTTCAGAGAAATCAAATAAATAATATGTGTGGTAGAACGATACACGACAGAATTTCAATTGCTGATGTAAGAAAGGAATGTTGAGCGGAAGAAGGTATTATGAATAAAATTATGAAAGAGGTAGGATGGATGGAGGAAGAATAGTTAAGAAAGTAAATGTTAACGATGTAAATGGAGTACGGAGTCGAGATAGACCGAGGAAAACATGGCATGACCAAATTAATCAAATTTTAAAGATTGGTCATGTAAAGAGTCGGAAGAATCGACGTGCGTGTAAGACTCGTTGTATGAATGTAGAGGAAGATAGAGATGTGTCCGGATAGAGTGGTGTGGTGGTCCATTATCTCTCCAACAGTGCTCCAAATTAAACAGTTAATACTCGTAAAACAATATTTTCAAAATTTAAATGATGTATTTTATGTTAATTATTCGTATAAAGACCAATACAGAGTATTGATGTGGAGTCCATGGGAAGGAAAAATATGTTTGAATGGACCCCAGAGAAGATGGGCTGACGACATATAATAATACCAGTCCGGGGAAGAAGATGATAATGACAGAAATAAATGGAATCTATTTGAAGAGGCTTACATACAGCGGCGCAGAGATGGGTATAGAGAACCTTATACTCGCTAAAATATATTCTTCTTCTTCTTTGCTAGCCTTCTTCCCTCCACTGCTGGATATAGGCCTCTTTCAATTTCCTCTACTCGTCTCTATCCTGCCCCCTTTGTATCCAAGATTTTCCAACCCTTTTGACAATATCATCGGTCCATCTCATCGGTGGCCTTCCGACACTTCGTCTATTTGGGTGGTCTCCAACTGAGTATCCTGGGTTCCCATCTGTTGTCACCCTGTCTAGCCAAGTGTCCATTGCCATTTCAATTTTGCCACTCGGTCCATGATGTCAACAACCCTGGGGCGGCGTCTGATTTCTTCATTCCTTATGCGGTCACGCAAGCTTACACCAAGCATCTGTCTTTCCATGGACCTCTGTGTACACTTGAGCCTGTGGACACTTTTGCTGTAAGAGTTGTCGTCTCTAGTCCATATGTCATCATGGGCAGTATAAACACGCTAAAATATAGCATGTTCTTGATAAATACAAATCAAAGGAAAATATTTTTTGATCATTTCCGATTTCCGACGTGTATATTTTCTCGTACCCAAACCTAGTCGTTAACTGCCTCAGATCCGAACTGCGCGGGATTCCTAGAGCGAAATAAAATTTTACGTTAGTGCGATTTATTTCGATATCTTGGCACGGATCGCGTAAACACGCCCAGCGCATACAGCGAAACTCATCAAGCCTCGACTACCGGAATTATTCAACACAATTCGGAATATAATATTGTACGTTGAAGCGTTTGTAGTCTGAATTCTTGCAAGGTTCAAGAGTAGGCCCACTTGCGTAGGAGTGACAATGAAAATATTAACTTACTTCTCGAAAACGAAAAAAAAAAGAAGTTTTTTAAAGCTGTATAACTCCATATTAAATAATTCATATTAATAAAATAGTCGGTGTTCTTGAAGTTTTATTACATTCAATATAAAAGCCGTGCCACATTGTTTTAAACAAGCTCTCCACATCGGTCTCCACCGGCGGTTTAAAACAAAAAATATATAGTATAGTAGCGTGTGGATCCCGCCGTTGTAAACACGCATTACAACGGCGGGATGTCATGAGAATCAATATGATAGCTATACCCTTTACATCGATTTGGCTCGCGTTGTAATGTTGTAAAGAGCGATTCAATAAAATAATAATAATATTCCATGGTTTTGACCGAAACACTATGATACTTCAACATTATTAGGTACTGTTAGAATTTAAAACACTGTTATAACTAACTAACTAACTAACTAACCATCACGCCGTCTCCCCGAAAGGGTAGGCAGAAAGAATGGACTGTCACACTTTTACTGATGCGGCACTCCATCCTTCTTATTTTCGCTCCGCGGGAGACGCGGTGTAACGACGACTGTTTTATTGTAACAACTGTTTATTGTAACACCCGATGATGCCAACATCGGTTGGCGAAACAGCTGTCGCGACACTCTCAGTGAATAAAAATAAATTGTTATATTAAAACAGTGTTTTAAATGTTAACAGTAAAATAATAATAATATAATACATTACACATACATGTACATAATACACAGATTATTTTATTTAACATTTGTTTCGGGGATTTTCATTTGACTTGAAAAAACAGATTTTTAAATATTACATTATATACGCATCTAAGTAGTATTTAGTATATGTATTTTAAAACTTCCACTATAACAAAAGACTAAACCTTCCACCACAATGTCAAGATTAACAAGAGATATAGACAATTTTTATAGCCACCTCTGCGACGTATAAAGCCTTCTTGCCATTGATAAGAAAAAGAAGAATAAACTAAAATGTCCATCAGACACGAGAATTATTAATGAAATATTTCATTCATGTCTACAAAAATCTAATTTTAATAAACAGACCATCTCCCGGGATTCATGAATATAAAACGCATTTGGCAAGACACGTCGCGAAAAAATGTGACATTGACCTAAATCGAGGTTCACATATATTTTACGAAATTTAATTGTAGTGGTGGAGTGACGGTACTCAGTCTAAGTAATCCTGTTATTTTTTACGAAATATAATTGTATTGGTGGAGTGACGGTATTCAGTCTAAGTAATCCTGTTATTTTTTACGAAATTTAATTGTATTGGTGGAGTGACGGTACTCAGTCTAAGTAATCCTGTTATTTTTTACGAAATTTAATTGTATTGGTGGAGTGACGGTACTCAGTCTAAGTAATCCTGTTATTTTTTACGAAATTTAATTGTATTGGTGGAGTGACGGTACTCAGTCTAAGTAATCCTGTTATTTTTTACGAAATTTCATTGTATTGGTGGAGTGACGGTACTCAGTCTAAGTAATCCTGTTATTTTTTACGAAATGTAATTGTATTGGTGGAGTGACGGTACTCAGTCTAAGTAATCCTGTTATTTTTTACGAAATTTAATTGTATTGGTGGAGTGACGGTACTCAGTCTAAGTAATCCTGTTATTTTTTCCACAAACAAAAATTTGGAACAGACTGTCTGCTATTGAAAAGGAATAATGCACTTAAACAGTATGAAACGTTGCGAGAACAAAGTGAATAATTGAAATTTTTAAGTGATGTACAAATCAATTTATACACATAATTTGACATTTTAAGTAATTAATATTAAAAAATAGAATTCACCTGACAATAAAATGTAGATTTTTTTCACGAACGAAATTTGGAACAGACTCTGCTATTGAAAAGGAATAATGCGCTTAAACAACAGTATGAAACGTTGCGAAAACAAAGTGAATAATTGAAATTCTTAAGTGATGTACAAATCAATTTATACACATGATTTGACCTTTTAAGTAATTAACATTAAAAAAATAGAATACACGTGACAATAAATTGGCGATAGGATAGCTACAAGGTATATAGAATAAATATGGTAAGATATTCCGCGTTTTATTTTTGACATCTACTGCGCAGCTACGTCACGTGGAGACCCAAGCATTAGGTTGTGTAGTATGAGTTGAGTATATATTTATACATTGGGTATGGAATTTTTCTTTGTTTATTTATTACGTCTAATTAAAAGAAGTTTTTGTAATTGTATTAAATAAATTATGACAAATCGTTTTCTTTATTTAAGTTATTGTTTTTTTTATTTTTCTTTTTTTAGAGTTAGCATCTTCAATGAGCTTTAAGTTCATTGTTCTTATTTTGAAAAACATTTTACATCGATAAAAAAGATTTTTAACTGGATATGGCAAATCAACTCCATTTGATTTAGCTTGTTTATAGTTATTTAGGTTTGTTTATAGTTTCGTTTCGATTTCGAGTTCACCACATGACGTCACTTGACAGCAAATTATTAGAAAGGGATAGCATGCTACGTGCGCAATATCTTACCATATTATTCTATATACCTTGGGATAGCTACGTATCACATGTCATGAGAATCAATAACTAACAAGTTGTATACAGTAATTAGGTTCAAATAACATGCTGTATACAAATCTGGAAAGCAATCGGAAACTATCACATTAAATACTTAAGGGGTTACGCTACCCTGAAATTAAAAAAAAAAATGTAGAGTTCAAAAATAATTAGAGAACATCACAGCAACAATAGAAGACCTCATGTACGGTTCAGGAATCGCAGACTAAATGTAGTTTTTAAAAACTATTTGATTTAAAGACGCTGACGTCCTACTTTTTACCCTATTGCGTTTTTCTCTAAACAACTTTTTTCAAAACGGTGTACACGATATCTCCCGATCTACTCACCCGATTTGGTTGAAATTTACAACAGTTATTTTCTATAACATATTATCTACAATGTGACACAGGCTTTTTTTGATTTAGGTTTCATGTTCAAAAGTTATACATTTTTGAAACTCAAAATTTCAATAAAAATTAGAGTTTTTTTTCAAACAGTTGCCATTTCTACCATTTTTTTCTTCAAATTCATATCCCTACGTCACTTGATAGCTATTACAACTAACTAACTAACTAACCATCACGCCGTCTCCCCGAAAGGGTAGACAGAAATAATGGACTGCCACACTTTAACCGATGCGGTTTGGTGTCACGCAGAGTTCCGAAATATACGCTGGCGTTCTCTGGTGTCGAGCTTTAAACACTGTCACACACAATTTGTACATTGTTATTCCACTTATTACTTTAGTTACGACCAGTTTCATCAGCTTTAATCGTCTTAGAAGAAAGTAGCAAACTGCCGAAACCGGTCGAAACTAAAGGAGAGAAAAAACATGCGCTAAAAAATACTAGTCATAAAAATATTCGTTTCATACGTATGAAGGTATATAATGAAAGGAGAAAGGACTCCAATACATTAGCACCCCCGTTGTAATGAAAATGATACAAAATAATAGGGCGCCATCTCACGAAAAAAATAATAACAAAATAACCATGTCCATTGTTCACAGGTGTTTATATTCCCAGAGGCCCCCGCGGCGCTGCTTATCCCTTGTAATACAAACGGAGTTCGTAAATAATCCTCGGGTAAACATAGAAATCGCGGGAAAACCGGGATTATTATTTTCGAAAGCAATAGCATCAGAGCTTTGCCAATTTTTCTGCCGCGTACTCAGATGGGAGCTATAAATAATATTCACAAAGTATCGGAGACGTTGCTTAGAATCGAGAGGATTTTACTCCGTAAAACTTTACGATTTCAAAATACATTTAAACATACATGGATTAACCTGTAGATCGAACGCAAGATTTATTAATTTTTTACACAGAAAATCTTGAAACTTTTATACGGTTAAAATATTTTGGTAACCAAGCTGTTGCTGTATAAAACATTGCAAAGACCAGTACTTGTATATGATGCGGGTGTTAGCTACTGAGCAAAATGGACGAAAATGCGCTGCTGGTTTTTGAAAGGAATGTTGAGAAATAAATTGAATCTTTGGGCCTCTCTGTGAAGGTGGAATGTGGAGATTAGGGATACACCTACAGAATAAGAAATTTTTTAAAAATAAATAATGAAATATTATTTGTTTTTTCTTTTTTAGATATTTTGTATATAAAGATAAATAAATAATTATTAATCTAGAAAACTTATTTCAAACTATTCAAGAGGCTATAAGATATTATATATTCAAGTGTTCTGGTATTGTAAGCCATATGTGAAGAGTACAGATTAACCATATATGGTTGATCATTTAAATAATAATAGAAAAATAATACAGCGCAATGACAATGATGTGTTTGAAATGAGACCCAAAATAAGAAAGCCATGGTTGAAAATAATGGTATTGACATAAATTGGGCATTATGAATATAAACAATTGAATTAAGAATGAAAAACGAAGAAAGAAACAAATATTCATTGATACAATAGGGGGGATTTGTTTTGATGTTTGGAGAGCTATCTTGCGTATGCGAATCCAAAATTAGAATGATTCTCATTACAGCGTAGGCTCCATTCACCAGGTAAGTTGAAGATAAACAGACTGGCTATTAATTCAGTCAGTCTGTTGTCCTATAAACAGGGAAAAACTCTCAGACCATTAGTCACAGTCCCCGATAGCAACGAGTTCTTTCACAATAGCACTCGACATATCGTGGGTATTCTGCGAAAAAGCACTAAGTCAAAATTTTGATGTTTTGACTTAATAATGAGGTTATACTGTTGAAAAAATACTCTACAATCTGCAAAAACTCACTAAGTCCTATCTACACTACAAGTCGAAAATATGAATAGTTCTATCCTGTATTCAAAATATCTACTGACAGTTCTCTTCAATATTCATGTACGCAATTTATATCCATGTATTCTGAATGTACATATATTACATGGCGATTAAAGATTAACAAATGCTGTATTTAGCATTTGAAATGTGTATGGTCATAGAATATTTTGAGATGAAATCATCATCTGGACCGTTTCACTAATAAGGAAGATGCTATAATCGAGTGATTATAGAGCTGACATCACATGCTTCGTATTCAGTTTAATGCATATTTTTTAAAGAAGGAATTCTTATAAAAGCGTGCTTTAATTATTTTATCCCAAAAATGTTTTTATATCAAGCCTAATGTATCGAATTGAAGCATAGGACTAGAAAAAGGATCAATGGTAATAAAATATGAAATTTCATGGATATTCTGCGAAAAAGCACTAAGTCAAAATTTAGCTGTTTTGACTTAATGGTGAGGTTATACTTTTGAAAAAATACTCTACAATCTGCAAAAACGCACTTGGTAGATATTTTCTGTAATAAGTCAATATAACATAAATCCGTTCAGGGTAAAAGCACCAAGGGACTCAATGCAAATTCCCTGGATAAGTTTTTGATGATAAATTATCAATAACAATATTTCGGATGTATTCAGCGGAGCTTATGGTGCAGTACTGACATGAAAAAAGGTGAGATTGTTGGTCGGCGACATGATATCCTGGAGATGTCTACATGCTTCACTCAGGGACAAACGTAGCAATTATTATTTTCTTTCTTTTCTCTATTTACTAATTAATTATTATTTTATCTAATGTAATAGGTACTGAAAACAAGATAAAATTATTGCATAAATTTATTAAGGATTAATTGTATCTCAATAGGGACGAAGATGCAAATTGGAAACAGAATATGGTGGTCGAGGCGTTTACAGGACTTATGACCTGTCATTGGTTGGGTTAAGCGTACGCTTGTTGTAATACAACATTCCCCATTACATAAAGCGTACGCTTAACCCAACCAATGACAGGTCATAAGTCCTGTAAACGCCTCGACCACCATATTCTGTTTCTAATTTGCATCTTCGTCTCTATTGAGAAACAATTAACCCTTAAAAATGATAACCCGCAATGGGTAAAAGGCAGTATTCGTCTACAAGTATTTTACATTCAAAATGTGGTCAAAACTTTTTTAATTAAAGAAAAAAACATTTCTCACAAAGTGACTATAGTAGGTACAATGTGACATCAATTTGAATACTTTACTGTTGTATTATGTATCAGCGAAAATGCAAGTTATGCCGACCACTATTATTTTGAAAAAAAAATTTGCTGATAGTTCAGTTATTATTTATTAAACCATTAAATAAAATGTAGTTTATAGATCAATACACCATTTTTTCAAATTGGCTAAGTAATGTTTAGTATAAAATAAAAATTGTTATATCCTTACAAACTTTGAACTTCAATTATCTCAGAAGTATTAATTTTGACTTAGTGCTTTTTCGCAGAGTACACACGATATACGCAATTGGTATAAACTACTTTTTGTGTGAAGAGATCTCTTGAATTACAAACCTCGTTATGTTGTGTTTTTTTTCCGCGCTGCTGTTGCGTATTAGAACACGGAGACAAGAAAATGTCGCCATGATGGTCACTTAAAAAGATGGGGCAGATATTACGACTAGGGCGACACAGCGTTGGAAGCTTCAGTCCCTAATGCCATTGAAGATGGAAATTCGTTTAATGAATTTATTCAAATTTTATTCGAACGCAATTAGGCGCCTACCTACTCATTTCATTCACAAGTCCGAGAGTCTGCATTACGTAGAATTTATATATACAGCACTTATACTTATTCGCTCAACAGCAGTAATTACTGTGCTCCATTCGACACGCGATAGTGTACGGGCTTGGTAACGAGTGCAGTGACAGTTTTTCTGCATTCGTTGGCAAACTATTATAAATTTACCTCCTTTTTTGTACGAAACATTGCAAACTTCTTTGTGGATTTAGAGAAGTTGTATGCAGCGTTGCAATTTTTTTATGAGTGATAATTTAAATATCCGAATACTTTTCCAAAATTAAACGAAAACAAATAAAGAGAAGTACATTTTTTTTTTTATTTAAGACAGGATGTTAAAATAAGTCTCAGTATTTATATATGGTATGTCACACCATGAGATGAAATCCAGCGTGCATCGATCAAGGGGAACTAGACTGGTCCTCTGGGTGGAAAGAGGAAGCGAAGCAGACCTAGAGCCTCCTGGAGAAGAACCCTGCTAAACTTGCTTGGAATGGTGTTAGGCATCAGCCGTGAGATAGAGTCGGATAGAGGAGAATCCTTGAGACCGCACTATGGAAGTGTGACAGGACAAGAAGAAGAAGATATGTACTGAAGTATACGTGAGACTTGAACTGAGAAAGAATATGAAATCTTTACTAACATACTGAATTTAAAAAATTTCACTACAGAGTTTATTTTGCACCTCCATCATCGGGAGAACGATATAAATTCAAAAAAGATTAAATTCATAAATAAATAAAATGGGTTGGTATATAAATTGAAAAGCGTTTGGATAAAATGAATACACGTGATAACCTCATATTTTTTTTTGTAAAATAATTAAATTCTAAAGGTAATAGGTAATTAGTATGACATAACAATTTTACTGACTAATCTCCCGGAACACGCTAATAATCTACTAAAATGAATCTTTTTACTAGTGGGTGAGTCATCCGAAAATCATTTGGCGACCGAACAACAGGTGTTTCCTACACAATCACTATTTACGAAAATCCTTTTTTTGTAAATCTCTTAATACGCGGAAAAGATTAGATATAAGTGTTAAAAAATAGGCTAGATTAAAAAACTATAAACACGAGGAAAGAATTTGTCGATACGAAAATAAATATTGCTTGCAGCAAAAGAATCTGATAAAGCTCTTGCGGAAGCGAATTTATTTTGATAAACACTTTGTCGGCAAGAAGAAGGCTTAGAGAAAGATCGAGGAAAACATTGCATGAACAAATCAATCAAATATTAAATTATTTATTGTTTCTTGAACAATGATGTGAAACTCCATATTTTATTATTAATTCGAATGAAAACGTTTGTTATCTGTAATCATTTGACACATGAAAATGTATTATTTGATAGTATCTTAGAAAGGCAAAATATGATATTTCTATTAAATATAATAAAACTTCTTGAATACAGACATTTTCGTTGGTATTAATTACAAATGTTCAATGTTGATTACGTGAGTACGAGTCAGAGAAATCAAAGTGCATACGGAACACGATGTATGAATGTTGAGGAATCGACAGATGAGTATGTTAGGAAATAACGGTAAGGCATTTCATATTTCTGCCTTGCGGAGAGACCACGTAATCTTTAGTTAACACTTTTTCAGCGGGTTAATTACTACGTTTATAGCTTAAATACAACGATAAGATTTAACTGATTGTATATTTCGATACGCATTTCACGTGTAATAAAAAATGTCACTAAAATTAAGTGTAAAATTAACTTCGAACAGTTCACGCCACGTCCACGTACTTATAGCCTTCACGTCGACCACCAACAGTCCGGTAAACGGGTATAAATACCCTTCAGGCAGACAAGGTGTTAAGTGACAATCAACGGATCGTCGATTTCGAGAGAAACGAGTGTTTAAAATTATTGGAAATATCTTCTTTAATAAACTGCATAGTAAACATTGTGTTTAAAACAAGGTAATAGGATAGTATTCTGTACTCTCAGCTGACACAGGGGAAACGTACACACGAAGGTCAGAGGAAACGCTTCAAGGACTTCCTAAAACCTAGCCTCCAAAGGACAAACATCAATATTGAATACTAGAAAAGGACTGCAAAAGACAGAACTAGGTGGAGAATAACAATACATAAAGACACGCAGGACTTTGAAGCAATATGCAGAGAATTTGCTGCAGAAAGGAGACACCATCGTGCGGGTATACGATTGGGCTCTTTAGCCATATAAAGACCCACAAACGTGGGTCTTCGTCGAATACGAGGGACAATCGATGATGATGATGAATGGCATTATTGTGTTTAAATTTAAAAACAGATTTTTAATTAGCCAACATGCTCATTTGTACATCTAAACATACAAATTCAAGACAATTTGTTATGTTACTTCGAAGGTATAAATAATCTAAAATCGGTTCTATTATACTTATAGAAGTTTTGTCAGTTCGACATGATTCTAAGATATTCTACCTTATACTGGGAGTATGATAAAATAATATTATTATACAATTAATATTTAAAAATAAAAGTAAAAATAAAATATTTATTCTTAGATCATATCATTCTATGAAACTTGTATTCTGCCAGTTGGTACTTATGGTCTTGAAATTGTATTATAACATTGTCTAAACAAAGTGCCAAAAAAACTACGAGTGACCCAAAGAGCCTTGGAAAGAGCCATGTTAGGAATAAGCCTAAGAGACAGAGTCTGAAATGATACGGTGAGAGAAAATACAAAGGTCACCGACATCATCCACCGGGTAGCGATTCTAAAATGGCAATGAGCAGGTCACGTAGCCAGAAGCTCAGACGAAAAATGGACAAGAAGACTGTTGACTTGGAGACCATGGACGGCAAAGAGAAGTGCAGGGCGACCGCAACTACGGTGGAAGGATACAGTCTGCACAAGACGAGTGACATTGGAGCGAATGTCCAGGAGTAGACGGGAATAGGCCGAGGAATAAGAAGAAGAAGAAGAGATCATATTTCTCTCCTGACGAAAAAAAACATTTTTTTACATATTTTTAGTTTTTATATTCATTTCTCATAACTGCAGGATTAAAGAGAATCGTGTATCCGAGATAATTAAATAATTACGAAGCAAAATAGTTAAATATAGATTTTTTTAAAGAGAACATGCTATAATACAAGCTTACGCCATTGTTAAGAGAGTGCAATGTTCTGATTAGTAATCTTATGTAAATAGAAGCGTCGTGGTATGTCATGTCTATTGATGGCAAGTAATAATTAGAAGGTGTGCACTATGTACGTAGAATGAACTAGAAATATATACACACAGGGAAAAATTTTATAAACACATATATTAATGTATACACGCGGAATAAATGTATATGGAAGCGAAGCATGGAACTGGCAGAAGAAAGATGAGAGCAGAATAATTGCGGTAGAGATGAGGTCCCTAAGACGTACGAGTGGTAGAACGATATACGACAGAATCTCAAATGCTATATAATCTGATATAAGAAAGGAATGTAGAACGGAAGAAGGTATTATGAACAAAATTATGAAAGGATCGCTGCGTTGGTTCGGACATATGGAGCGCATGGATGGAGAAAGAATGGTTAAGAAAGTATATGTCAATGATGTAAATGGAGTACGGAGTCGAGGCAGACCGAGGAAAACATGGCATGACCAAATTAATCAAATTTTAAAGGTTGGTCATGTTAGAAGTCCGAAGAATCAACGTGCGTGTATGACTCGCTGTATGAATGTGGAGGAAGCTAGAGAGGTGTGCCAGTATAGAGTAGTGTGGCGGTCCATTCTCTCTGCCTACCCCTACAGAGAAACGGCGTGATGGTTTGTTCTTGTTTTTGTTGTACACATATATACACATATAGAACAGGGTTCGATTCCCGGCGAAGGAAATATGATTGTACACTGTCATTGGTCTGGTGCAGAATTCATATGACAATAAAATGGCGATAGATTAGCTACCTATCACACGTAATGAGAATCAATAGCTATAAATAACAAATAGAATGTTGAAAGTAACAGGAAATTACCACATTAAAGGCCCAAGTGGTATCCCAAGAATTTTGTGGCAAACCCATCCTTTGGATTGAAACTAGTGAGGGGGGATATATTGTATCGATAATTTACATTAAAAAACACAAATTAAAACACAAAATCATTTATAAAATAAAATTACACGAAAAAGAAACAATATTTTACACTTATCAGAGATTTACAGTCCATTAGCGTCCCGAAATGTTTTCCAATAATGTTCGGTAAAGAATTTGATAAATATTCCCACTTTACGCCTCGTCCGTTAGAAGTCGTACATTCTATCGTACGTAGGATAACTTTCCGACCGTGGGGTATGGGATAGATAGGCTCTGGGATAGTACAACAAAATAGCAAACTCGATAACATCGCAACGGCTGCACGCAAGCCCTGGGGAGAAGCATATTGGTTTCGCATGGCAGAACGCCTAAATCTCAAAAGGCCTGCTGTGGGTGCCTGCACTTTAGAAGCTGTTGAATATTTTATTTTATTTACCGCTCCTGAGACAATGATGGAGTGGTGTGTAGCGCGTAATGCGCTCGCCACAAATCCACCTGCTCCCTTACTTCACTAAAGCGGGGAAAAACCAGACAAAAATATTGTATTCGCCACGTACTTGAAATATGATTGTAGGGAGATAGAACAGTACTTGAGGTGAGCTATTCACGAAAACGGCGCTATACAAATTAACCTAATTATTATTATTGAAATGAAATGGTAACATTCCTTTAATAAACGCCAAAAAACGTGATTTAAATTTTATCATAGTATAAATAGGCGAGTCATACAAGCACGTCGATTCTTCCGACTTCTAACATGACCAACCTTTAAAATTTGATTAATTTGTTCATGCCATGCTTTTCTCGGTCTGCCTCGACTCCGTACTCCATTTACATCGTTGACATATACTTTCTTAACCAATATTTCTCCATCCATGCGCTCCATGTGTCCGAAGCAACGCAGCGATCCTTTCATGTATGACTCGCTGTATGAATGTGGAGGAAGCTGGAGGTGTGCCAGGATAGAGTAGTGTGCTGGTCCATTTTCTCTGTCTGTTCGTTTGTTTATAAATAGGCAAAAACCCGAATGTCGTCAAAAAAGAGTATTAAAATATTTTGAATACAAGAGAGCGAGAGAGAAATACTACGATTCTCTCCGAAAGTATCATAATTCGAAATGTACATGATGCGCACGCTCGAGAACGTTTTTGGATTATTTTGAAATTTATTCTATTTTTTTTTGTATGACAGTAGTATCAGAAACGAATGGAGATCAATTTGGTGTTATAAATTGTGAATTTTTTAACGTGCGTGAAAAAAAAATTAACATTAAAAGATAAAACTTATTACTGACTACAATTGTACAGTGAACCAAGTTTTTAAGGGTAAAAAATATTTACTTCCGTAAATATTTCACGAGTTGCAACTAGTCTATTTTTTGACAAATTTAAGGCGTCAAAACTGTGGAATTACATAATAACGATTTATTTTTTTAATGAAAACAGTTTTTTTTTTCCACTTTTGAGTTTATTTTTCTCGTCATGTTTCAAAGGTTTTACTCCTTTAATGTAGGGTAGATGAACATGACAACAAAAATAATAAAATATTTAAATCACTTAAAAACTTAATAAACCTGTAAAAAAAACAATGTATTACCATTTGATAACGTCTTAACAAGGCGAAACGAGTCATCCCGAATGATATTAAATATTTAATGTTTAATGATCCAAATGTTAAAGTAACACGAGATGCTATTCGAAATAACATCATATTTTCTTGTTGGATATGTAGGCTTTCAAAACATGAAAATCTTTTTGTGAATCACCCTATTTTAATATTCACTTCACCATGACGAAGATGAATCTGTGAGGGTCGAAAAATACAAAGGGTCAAAACAGCAGAGGAAACTTTAGAATGACACGTGCTTTTCCGAAATCGTAATGGATCAATCACTAACCGTAAAAAAAAAAACATTCGGAAAAATACAGAAAATATCGGGGAATTCATCTGTTCTAGTAACTTAATAACGTTATAACCTAATACGACTAAATGTATTGCCTAGAATCTTAATTTACTGTCAGTGATAAACGGCAAATGTTTTAAGATCCTTCGAGGTAAATCTAAGTGGTTTCCAATAAAGTGGTTCATTTCTCTAGGGTGAAAGGAAGGAACGAAGGTGTAGGGGCTGTTGTAATGTAAATGTGTTTATAGGGGGCGGTCTACTGGGGGGTAGTGCGAGGTGTTGCCATAGAAACCGCCCCCTTCGAGACAATCGATGGCTACACCCCTAAACCAAGTTACCCATGCGGTATAAAAACGCCGAGCAAAACCAGAGCGCTTCAAAAAAGAGATAGATTGTTTGTTCGGTTGGCTTTATAACACTGAACCATAGAATAAACCCTTTCATTGGATGCTGTAAAATAAAATGGCGCATCAGGTGAACACATTGAAAATGGCAAGATAAAATATCGGCAATAAGTAAAAAAAATTGATGTGATTTATATAAGTATAAAGGTAGTAACAAGATGAATATAACCTTGTAGCAAGTATGTCAAGTTTACTACGAAGGAAATCGGTTGAGACAAAGAAATATCAGCTGTTTTATGCGAAGCATATATATTCCATCGCAATCGTTTCAAGAGATGAATCGAAGAACATTTTAACATCGCTGAACAATCTCATGATGAAATAATTAGCTGAAAAAAATATATGGAGTTGTTGAAGTGATTACATGCTTGTCTACCTGTAATTTAGAAGCAAGGAGACGATAGATTAGTCAGAAAATAATGTTTATCGCCTTGCTCAAGCGCGTGGGAGTACTAATTTTTAGCAATAAAAATACGTGTCTTCCCAACAATGCAGCACCACGCAAACCACCAACATTAGAGTTATTTTCACTCCTTGGACGGGTGAAGGAAAGTCAGCGATTTGGCAAACGGCCTAGTAGATAGCGGGGACCAAACGCTCACACAGAATGCACAGGTATAGGTTGCCCGCCCGTGGGTGTCGGAATAGGATTTATGCATCGAAATAATATATATTTGATATTGCGTGCATCATGCTTCTAAATTTATGAAACGACCTGTCAATGCACCGAGCGCTGCTTTGTAAACCAGACATCGCATTGCAATATTATTCAATATATAAGATTATTCTGAAACCAATAGAATCTAAATTATTATATTATAGAAGTGACCTGATATTAACTCCTTCGCTGTAGAAATATTCAAATCAGCGAGTTTTAATGTACATATATATTTTTTTAACTAATAATTAAATAAAACGATGTTTTTAACCCTAACAGCTCCTATTTCCACACGTTGTGGCCATTGGGTTTTTCCCACCAACTCCTATGTCCACTACGTTTGGCCATTTTTTTCTCAGACATTTTTTATGAACTTCAAATAGGGTTTCGCTATTTTTTTAAATGTAAGAATCAAATGAATACTCTAGAAATACTGTATTATTATCTGACCATTCCTTTGTCATCATGTGGGAAAAAAAATGGAAAAAAAACATGGAGCCCAAAGGGTTTAACTAAATACTTCCACTTTTGTCTTTATTTCGACAGCGACCGGTTTCGCCAGGCACGCTGATATCGACACTATTGCAAACCGAGTCTTTTAAATACATACAGATCAGGGGTGGTAAGCATGATTCTATAAAAAAATAATCTTTATATACTCGTATTTATGTAAAATTTACTGAATTTAAATTCAATACAATGGATTTAAAATTTTATTATAGCTTACAAATTTATATATAACGTTTGAAATTTTATTTTTTATTTTTATTATTACTGAATTTAAATATAATACATGTTATAGTTCTTGGTCCATAAGGTTGGCATCGCCTTATTCGGTTTTCCCCATTTATATAGCTGCTAAGGTCTGGAATCAAACAAAACAATTTTCGGGAGCAATCGATTCCAGGAATTTTTTTATTTATATATATTTTTTTTATGAAAACTCAATGATTAGTATTATTTATTGAGAAAAACGTTAGTTTTTTTGTGTATTGGACAAAGGGCGGCGTTCAAATATCTTGGCCACATTTTGAAGAATCCAAAAATACCCATCAACTTGAAAAGGGAAAGTATTCAACGGCTGTGTTCTGCCAGTGTTCAAATATGATATTGAGACTTTGTAAGCTTTAATTTGATGTTATTATAAAATTGTAATAACAGATATATAAAAAAAACATTTACATCCAAATAATTAATACATCTTTTAGGAAAATGTACTTGATAAGTAAATAACCATTATTATGTAGGTTTATTGGATAATATCGTAAAATAAAACGTCAGCTAATAATTGTCTGCGAATATCAGAACATATAAACCCGTGGCTCGCGGACCACAACTGACCCCACGCTTGTATGGTGAATTATGTTTTTACCAAATAGAATCAGGTATTTTATAATTTTATATGGTGCTTTTAATAGATTAATTAAAATAAAAAAATGCATTTGTATTTGCATGATTTTTTATAATTATTATACATTCAATAAAGATTATAATAACAATTGCGGTGTAATAATGACCCGACAGAATTCAAGTTTAAAGTTTTATATGTGTATAGTATATGTTATTTTTATATATTATTTTTTGTCGATTTACTCGTAAATCATGTAACGTTGACATATATGATTCCCTTCTGGGGGACAGGAAACCAAAAGGACATCTCCAGACTCCAAAGACAACAAAATAAAATAATGAAATTAGCATATAACATTAACTATCTTACCCCAACCATACAAGTTTACAGACAAACAAAACAAATGGACATATCAGACCTGATCAAATTTGAGACCTTGAAAATTGTACACAGAGTGACCATGGAAGAGACAACAGACAGCAGCTACAAATTAACTAAAAATTCAGACATACACAGACACTGGACCAGGAACTGTGACAGATACCACTTACCGAATGCACGAACTAAGACAGGACAATGGACTGAAACTTTACAATGAACTACCAAAAGACACAAGGAGTCTCACTACAACTCAATATAAAATATATATCTGAAACATTACATAATTAATAGTAAGATCTAAAAGTGTATCCATATAAGCCAATTGTTTTTTTTTTAATAAATAAATAAAAATTAAATATAAAAAAACGCGTTTTAATGCCCCCGAGGTGATTACGTTACAAAAACGACGCCGTTAAAACCTGCATATTATTTTTATTATTAAATGACACCCTCAAAGCTAAATTAAATTAAAATACCATAATTATAATCTAATAGATTGTTACGTCAAAGCCTGTTTGTGACACAAATAATAATGATGAATATTTTTTACGATTTTACTTTTTAATAATGTGACCCGTGGGGAACTTACGTTGATCAGAACTGAATCCGTTCTTAGAAAATAGTATTCAAGGACTTGCGAGAAAACATAGAAGTGCAAACAGCGCATCGTATTTATATGAGTCGTACACAGAGTCAAGATCATTATAATGAGTCGGAAATGAATTCTAAAAAACAAAGCAATTTTTAGACAATAAATACGCATCGGGCGAAAAATGGACAAGAAGACTACTGACATGAAGACTATGGATCGCAAGGAGAAGTTCAGGGGGATTGCAACTACGGTGGAAGAATGACCTGAACCAACACGTCGGCATAACTTGGATTTCTTTTTATCAGCTGTCTGTCGTCCACTGCTGAAAGTACGCCATCCCCAAAGCAAGTCACTGCCCCCTATCCATCGTACTTCTCATCCAGCCACCTAAAGCAATCCTTATAATACCGTCAATCCAGCGGGACGTCCAACTTAGAGCAATTAGTCTGCTGAACGCAGTCACCTCGGAGATCGACGTCTTTCATATTAGTGAAAGTACGTTCAGGGGACAAATACTCTTGACTTTAGAAAGTATATTGTCTTCCTAATGTCGAACCATCACTAATGCGTTCCTGGTATTATGTTGTATGTATATAATATTTGACCTGTACTCAATAGATGCCTTAAACATTTATGCCGTTTGTAATGTCTTTTGAGTAAATAAACTGATATGATTTGATTTGAACTCTATGGAATCGTGTGCGCGGCCTTCACTCCAGAACCCGTATTCCTCATCGGCTGTCGGTTATTTGACAAATATGGCCAGCACACCGCCACTTCAGCCCGCCTATCCTAAGAGCCACCTCAGACACCTCGGTTTATTGTCAACTTGGATGTAGTAATACCGGATAAGAAATATTGAAATACGTAGAAGGTCGGGAGTAACAAATGTCGTCGCAAGGGTAGCGAAGCTTAAATGGTCATTTGCGGGACATGTTGCCAGATTGACAGACGATAGATGGACCAGAAGGGTGGTAGAGTGGAAACCCCGCGAAGACAATCGAAACAGAGGGAGACCCCCCCCCCCCCCACACAATGGTCCGATGACATTAGAAGAATTGCTAGCGATTGGATGCAAAAGGCACGATATAGGGATACGTGGAGAAGCTGTCTAAGTAAGTAAGTAAGGATGTAGTCTGCACAGAACAGATTGAGGAGGGCTTGGTCCATGAGTGGATGAGAATAGACTGAAAAAGAAAAGGAGAAGAAATACGCATAATACTACAGCGATGTCCAGTTTACGACACAACATTAATAATAAACCTGTATATACTCGTATAAACAAGTTACACAATGTCTAAGCCCATGTTTGTGGTTTCCAGAGCTTTCATTACAACTAGATACAGTACGTGTTTAAGCTGATTCATTCCAACCGAAATGGGATTATTCCGAGAATCACCTGAGGCCGGATTAATTCCATTTATTTCTAAGAATTCATTTACTCGCTTCCTATCTTAATTGTACATAAAAGGAGGAGGAACATTTACTATCAAACTTTTAGAAATAAAGTAAGAACTTAGGTAACAACCTAACTTAAGAATACTAAACGTAAAAATATATATATAACGCGAGAAAATGTTTTACGAATAATGGTTGATTAAAGTTCTTATTTCTTTAGACCTCTGTGGTTCCCAATTAGTTTTCCTGCGAAAATTTAACATTGATTTCGGGGAAAAATTCACTTATTTCGGGGAGATATTCCGTTATGCTGGAGAGGGTTCAGAAAAAAAATTCTGAGGTATCTTTACATGAGGGAGTATGGTAGTTATCCGTGGTTCTATTCAACGGCATTTCTTTTGGGAATGCTCGGAACCAATTCTCTACATTTCCTGCGAAAATTTAACATTGATTTCGGGGAAAAATTCACTTATTTCGGGGAGATATTCCGTTATGCTGGAGAGGGTTCAGAAAAAAAATTCTGAGGTATCTTTACATGAGGGAGTATGGTAGTTATCCGTGGTTCTATTCAACGGCATTTCTTTTGGGAATGCTCGGAACCAATTCTCTACATCTTCGAAGAGATGGAGATCTAATAACCCATTTATTTAGATTAATTAGGGGATACTTCAAGAACTCGGCCGTACCGGAGGATGTTAGTATTTTTATCCCCGATAGATATCTCCGACAGCGACAGCACAGATTGTTTTACCTACCGGCCGCCAGAATCAATCTGCCTTCACCGGTGGAAAGAGCAATTAGTCTGCTGAATGCGGTCTCCTCGGAGATCGACGTCTTTCATGTTAGTGAAAGTACGTTCAGGGGACAAATACTCTTGACTTTGGAAAGTATCTTGTCTTCCTAATGTCGAACCATCACTAATGCGTTCCTGGTATTATGTTGTATGTGTATAATATCTTATCTGTACTCAATAGATGCCTTAAACATTAATGCTGTTTGTAATGTCTTTTGAGAAAATAAACTGATTTGATTTGATTTGATTTAAGACTTCATGGCTCTCAGGTACAGAAATCATGGGTACAAAAATATAACGACCTTCCCAGAGTGATTCAGAGAGCCACCACTACTCTCACGGAGGATGATGCGTTTATCACTCTGTTCCTAATTAAGAGTGCAAGGCGCCCAGCCAAGTTTAGTCGGTGCACTGCGGCGAGGTGGCCCCAATTGCAAACTTCGCGAGTTTTCTTCAGTCCAACAATTTACACTCATTCGTACCAAGGTCCAGCTGGTCTCGTTTGCAGTTTGTGCTACAAAATATTCATTTTGTTCTAGTTCCTAATCATTTCTGCAGCTTGCTACATTAAATCTAATGAAATTAATTATTTTCTCAACGGCGGCCTTCGTGACAGAGTGGCAACAGCTATAACTGCCATACCGAATGTCCCGGGTTCGATTTTTTTGCTTCACACAGGTCGTTTGAACCCAAATACAGTATAATTTTTTATTTATTTTAGCTTTAATATTGATTCTTATGACATGTGATAGCCAATCTATCGCCATTTTATTGTCACGTGAATTCTACACCAGACCAAAGACAGTGTGACAATCACATCGCCATCGCCGGGAATTGAACCCGAGACCTTCGGAATGGAAGTCTGAGCACATACCACTCTGCCACGAAGGTCGACAAACTCCTGATTCCAGGGGATGAAAATGTGAAAAAAAATCTCATACTGTCTTTGGTCTGTCGAATTCACTTAACGATAAAAATAGCGATCGATAAGCTATTTATCACATTTCATGAACATAGCAAAAAAAATGTATGCATTAATTAGGTTCAAATAATATGTTATATATACAAATATGGAACGCAACGGGAAACTACCATATTAACCGCTTAAGGGTCGCGCCCGAGTATACTCGGGCGATAATTATGTGCGAAAATGCACACACCCGAGATAACCCGGGCAAACCGATAACCTACCGAAAAGACCACTCCTGAATATACTCGGGCGAAAATAAATACGATTTATGGTATATGGAAGCGAGACAAAAGACAGCTGCGATGATTCAAACGTCATCATCAATCATCAAAAAAAATGTTACAATATTTATATAACTAATGTTTTTTTACACTATGCACCATAATATCAACTATAGGTAATATTTTGGGCCTGAACTTTTTTTTATAGAGGATATACAAATATGTTCAGGAAATAAAATTCATTCATAAAAATTGTGTTTTTTTCAATTTTTTATATTTTTAATGGTTATCGAAGGTTAATACGAATGAAAACTGACGTTTTCATTCGTATTACTTGTTTTCTTTACATCATTGTTCAAGAAACAATAAAAAAGTAATCGAAGGTGTCAAAAAGATCCAAGTGGTATCCCAAGAACTAGCAAATACGTTAATAGGCTTTATCGCAAAACAATCCCTAGGATTGAAACCAAAATAAAATCTGTAAAAGACATTTCAAACATATGTATATTTTAAGACATATATTTGAGAGAAACACACCAAGGGTTGTAACGCTGAAAATTATGATAAAAAAAGAAAGAAAATAACTGGGGTAAGAACAAATAATTTGTATTTTCATCGATTTAAACGGGGAAAAATCGTTGGATGCGTCTCCGAACGAATTCGGTTTGCGGACAAAATTATGACTTAATTTGTTCATATTTCATACTTGAAAATTTAATCATAAAAGCTACCATTGGAGCTTGGTCTTGCATTTGTAACACTATTGTAACCGCGTTCACTAGTATAATTATTGAAGAAATATAATCTTCCACCGAAATAAATCACCTTTACTGCCTCTGCATAAACTATGGACTTAACTGTTTCGCAGCCATTTTCAAGCGTTTTCATTAAAATCTCATACGAGTGGTTTGCCAAACTACGGCTATAACATTTGTTTGTTTCATTCACGGAAGATAGATTTGGTAACCCTTTACCTTTTGAATGCCATAAGCGAGTTTAAGCGCTAGCAATACAACCTATGCGAGTATACTCGTTTTACTTTATATGCATTTTAATAAGTTTTTGAGGGGTTAGGAAGGATATACCGCATTGAATACATACATCAGTTGTAATAATGATGAAAAATATTATCAAACGATTAAAAAAAATCATTGTTTTAAAAAATATTTTAATAAGATCAACATTATTTCAAGTATGCTTTTATGTTTTTTTGGGATCTTGGGAAAATTCGTGTAACTAAGTTCAAAGAGAAACAAAGAGAAGAGGAAAACCTACTCTTCTGCTCAACAACAAAAAAAATGTTTAATTCGTATAGACTAACTAACTAACTAACCATCACGCCGTCTCTCCAAAGAATGGACTGCCACACTTTTCTTTCCTGACATATTTCTCTCGCTTCCTCAACATTTATACATCGTGTCATGCACGCGCGTCGATTTCTCTGACTCCTCACATGGCCGACATTCAACATTTGATTTATTTGATCGTGCCATGTTTTCCTCGGTCTTCCTCTATTTCTGGTTCCATTTACATCGTTAACACATATATTTTTTGTACCATTCTTTCTTCATTCATTCTTTCCATGTGTCCAAACCATCTTAATGATCCTTTCATTATTTTGTTCATAACATCATCATTCGCACCGCATTCACTTCTTATATTTTCATTCGACACTCTATCATACACCGAGTCCATATCCACACATTCGTCTAAGAGATCTCATTTCTACTGCATTTATTCTACTTTCGTCCTTATTTTGCCAGTTCCATGCTTTGCTTCCATACATGTGTTTTGAAAAGTAACTTGCTGTCTATAACTATGGTGTCATTTTTTAAAGGTTATTCCAAAAGCTGTATGATCGTAAATCACCAATTTAATGTCTGCGCGGACAAATTATTCCTCACCTGTAATCAGTATAATTTCCTAAAGGCTTTATGTCGTCAAGCCCACAAATGTGTATTTTTTGTGTTTTTAATTATAACATGCTAATGCGGGCTCCTGAATTTCCATTTTCCATGGTGTGGTGTTTTTAAACAGGAAAATCCGCACACGAAGATTTTACTGCCAGCCTCGTTGAACGGAATTAATTCTGGATCGGGTAATTATTGTGGAATACAGTTTCCGAATATGAGCTTCGGAATCGCGCGCAAAACAACACACACATTAGCATAGCGTGGCTTTGGTTTTGGGAAGAATTCTTTTCTTTAACCGTTCGTGTACCACAAAATATATATATTTTTAAACCAAATAAATCAAACAGTAAATTCGTCCTTATTTTAAATTTATATTATAAATGTGTCGTTTTATGATAATCAAATGATTTCACCGAAATCTCTTGATGGGAAGTTCATTTTAAATAATAATGAAATAAAACGATGTTTATTAACTACTTCCACTTTTGTATTTATTTCAAAAGCGACCGGTTTCGCCAGACTCGCTGGCATCGAAAGACTGGTCACGTGTCGTTTTATTTCTAAAAACATAATTGTGTAGATTTTCACACTTGGTAGCAATATGTTTTTGGGGATCTTGGGAAAATCTGTGTGACTTGTCATGCATGACTGACCTTTCGGGTAACTAACTTGAATATGGAGACTGCAACGATCTCCGAAACGTCGGTCTGGAGAGACGAGCTACACGGATTTTCCCAAAATACATACTCTATCACAGATTTTTTCACAACTTTCGTCTAAAGGTCCATTTACACTGGACAGTCATCAGCCGATATCGACACGTCACGATAAAAATAGCCTTGAATTTCACTGACTCGTTATCTCAAATGCTATAGTAAAATCGCCTTCGGGGTTTGCCGAAGAAAGCACCTACGTACATAAAATTGACACTTTATAAAAATGATCAATATTTTTCAGGATGTGTTTCCTACAGTATATAATTATTTTTTACATAATACAGTTTTTACTACCATTTAAATTCGCCGTGGAGAAGGCGATTATCTCGGAATTAAAAATATAATATTAACGGAATAGGATTTAATTAAATAAACAAGACACCATCACCAACAAATAAAACGATTATTTGCTCAACGCAAACCCGTGACGTGTCAGTATCGGCTGATGACTGTCCAGTGTAAATGGACCTTTAGAGATCTAATTTCTAGTGCATTTATCATACTTTCTTCCTTCTATTGCCGGTTCCATGCGTCGCTTCCATACACATGAGTCGGTACAAGAACACTATTTAAACACTTTCGTAAAAGTGAACATATAAAAGTTTTTATGAGCAAATCGTTCTATATTATACATGCATAATAAACACAATAGTTATGTGAACAAAGCATGAATTGAATGAATACAATAATAAATCACCAATCAACGTTTTTGTTTACGTTTTTTAACAATTAAAAAAAATGTACTGCTTTCATACGTTGTAGCCGTGTGGCATAGTAATTTAGGGAAATCCGAAGGCCTTTCGCCGCCACGGCCGTCCAATCATCATTTCACATG
Organism: Lepidostoma basale; assembly: GCA_022606425.2. Lineage (NCBI taxonomy): Eukaryota > Metazoa > Arthropoda > Insecta > Trichoptera > Lepidostomatidae > Lepidostoma > Lepidostoma basale. The sequence goes on from JAHDVF020001285.1 coordinate 26,700, forward strand.
TCACGAGCCATTGTTCATGGTTCGAGTCCCGGCGCGGGAATCGATATCCACCGGCTGATACAGGCGGTATCGAATTTCGTAAAGCCGAAAAAACATTGCGCCGAGTTTCAACAAGTCCTGTATGTAAATTTTATAGGTACGTTTTAGGTGGTTTATTTTCGGATTTTGAATTCACAAAGAGTTCTGGGTAGGAACGACCGGTGAAATCTTTCGTTTCGAAAAATCAAACATCGAAAATAATCGATGCATGAATTTATGTAAACACATGATTGAACTCTCTTCCATTGTATATTAAAAACAAATAATGTCAGAATCATAGTTTCATAAACTTGTGTATATGGTATATGTACTTGTGTACATAGATTAACTAACTAACCATCACGCTGTCTCCCTGTTCTTCTCTTGCTTCCTCAAAATTTATATTTCACGTCATGCACGCACGTAAATTTCTCCGACTCCTCAATTGCCCGACATTGAAAATTTGATTGTTTTCCTAGATATTGCTCTTTCCTTATCTTTTCATTTATTCTTTGCGTGTGTCCAAAAGCATCTTAATGACCCTTTCATTATGTGATTCAAGACGCTCTCATTCGCATTACATTCATTTCTTATATTTGCATCTCATTTCTATTCCATACTAGAAAACTGAGAAATTAAAACGTGTCCACAAACGTTCAAGCAATTATTGACTCTAAAAATTGGACTCAGAGCTCGATTATTAAGGTCTATATTCGCCTGTAATACTAAAATTATCAATTAATTTATAAAGTTAATTAGAGCTCGATTCGTAACAAAAGTATGCCTATAACCACCGTCGTGTGAAATTCAATTAATTCTGAGAGTTTCAACAGGATCTGTTAAGGTTTAACCGAGTAAATAGTCTTCACAATAACACACATTGGCTTTTATTTATATAAATGTTCTACTATTAAAATACTGATTGAATATTAGCACGTATTTTCAGCGAATATGTTGATAATCTGTTTTCTGATCTTGATCTTTAAGTATGTGTCTATATATATGTGATGTGTCCATCCCATCCCAACGGATGGGATGGACACTGAGGGTAGCTAGACAAGATATTATCGCTTGGGACTACTTGCTATTACTAAATGTTGCTCCAATGCAGGAAAAACGTATTTTCTATCTTGCAAAAGTTGTATTTTTGTTTTATATATTGATGATACAAGGGTGATGTGTAAACTTTGTAAGATGTTTTAGTTTTTAGGTTTGTGTTTTGATATTCTGAAATAATTTTGTAATTTTGTAATCTTTGTAATATGTTTTAGTTTCTATATCTGTGTTTTGATTTTTTTTTAAATGTTCCTATAATTTTGTAAACTTTGTAATATGTCTTAGTTCTATGTCTTTTTACTGATATTTCCTGAATGCTTTTGTAATTTTGTATTTTTGTAAGATGTTTTATTTTCTAAGTCTGTGTTTTGATGTTTCCGTTTACAATTGTTGTATATTTATATGTAATTATTAAGTATGTAAATTGTCCTTTTATCCCAGAATGAGTAGTGTACCTATGGGAATACAGTATAACCACTGTATGTCTATAAAATAAATATACATATACTTAATAAATTAATTACTTCAAAGTATTTATAATGAAACAGATGAATGTAAACCTTCTTTTGACGCGGTAGTGCAGAAGTATCCAAATGGGGTGAAGACAGACACTCAGCAGATTAAAAACACATCGCTACTTCACCGCGCGGTGCTTAAAGTGGAAGAAGCTAAACGCTCATTACGAAAGGATCCATCACCAGTCAAAACAGGGGGCCTATGGGGATAACAGAACCACTAATAAGACGTCTTAGAATATCTAAACACGAAAACATCGGCTGTTCCAGCGCGAAACGGGGAAGGTAGATGTAGGAAGATACGAATACACAATATATTAAAATACTTGGTTAACCTTATCCGAAAGTTACAACATATTCCAAAGATAATGTTTATCATCTTCATGACCACAAATGTTTAAAAAAAACTTACCATTAGGGAGGATAACAGAATTTCATATTACAGCAAAATGGTATGTGTCAGAACTCACCTAAAAACAAAAGAAAACACGTAATTAGAATATTTCAAAAATCAAAACAAATTCATAATGTCGATTTTTTTATAAATTAAAACACTATTTTTTCAACTTTTTATCGACATTTTTCGAAGGTATTACATCTTCATCACCGAGAGAATATAATTAAGCGAATGATGAATGTGTTAAACCTTTATAAATTAATAATGTTGCATAAAATAAAATAAATATCAAAAATCCTAAAATATTATTAACATTATAGTCATACATTTTAATTGAATTGCAAATTGGTAGTTTCGTTGAAAAAAAATCATAATTTCTAAATGGCAAAACGTTTCGATACGAAATGAATCTTTGATTGAATATACCGTATGACGAAGTTTATTAAGTAGACATAGTTTTAAAAATATACAAGGATGCATCCTTAATAATATAAATAAAGGATTATAGAGGGGTTTTGATATACGGAACGAACAAATTAAGGGCGTATCGTTAACCTCTCGAGAAGTAAGATATTAATGACATTTTTTTGCGAAACATCATTTGTTCAAATAATTGATAATTTTTCACGGTTGGCAGCAATATGTTTTGTGTGATTTTGGGTAACACCGTGTGATTTCTCCTTCTCGACCGACGTTTTGAAGATGGAGACTGCAACGATCTCCGAAATGTCGAACGAGATGGAGAAATCACACGTTGTTACCCAAAATCACACAAAACATATCATTTGTTCACTTTGTAAAACGTGTAACTAGCCGATAAATTATTTAATTTTGTATACACGAATAAATGTCCACATTTTGAAAAAATCTGGGAAAAATTGAGAAATTATAAATGAGCCTCAAGCATTAGCCTATACGCAACATGACTTAGTATTTCAGGGTTTCGCGGTTTGGGACGATGTGCACGGAGAGGTTGAAGAACTGTGCAAAAGTAACTTAATTGGGATATAACAAAATATATCAAATTGACACAATCTATTGATGTAGAAGATTCTAGAGAGTTATATCACGTATCTAGCGATGTATTCCTCACAAACTAAGTAGAGAGTTAGTTTAAGTTAGTTTTGATAAATAAATAAAAACATATGCCATATAAAACATGTTAAAACAGTGCGGAAAATCAATAAATCAAAAATCATCCACATTTTCAAGAGTATTCAAATACTAAAGGCTAATCGTTTGTTAAATACACATGTATACTCATATCAAATAACAAGTGTGTCGCGCGTGCCATCGTCAGCAGTTAGCAAATACACAAAATACCACCACGTTACTAGGCGTCGAATAAAACCTGAAGCAATGTGACCACTAGAAAAGCTATCACAAGTAAATTTCTGCAAGCACCCCCTGTAGACATGGGCGGGTCACAAGCGTACAAGCTACAAAACTTGCGAAAGACACTTTTTTTACTAATTAAAACACTGTTTTTGCGCTTAAACATGTTTCGAAGGTTTTATACCTTCATCATCGGGAGAACGATATAGACTCGTTCCCCCGGTAATAAAATTAATCAACCATCACGCCGTCTCTATGGAGAAGAGGCAGAGTAGATGGACCGCAATGCTGCTCTGTCCTGACATACCCCTCGAGCTTCCTCTACATTCCATCGTCACTTTTAATAATTTATTAATTTGGCCACACCATGCAACTCGGTCGTCCTCGGCTTCTTTTTCAACTCACACTGCTTGTATAAAACTTTTTAACCATTCTTCTCTCATCCATTCTCCCGGTTATGAAGTAAAATAAAGTGAAAAGTGGAAAAACAGTGTTAGGAAAAAGCCATGCGATGATGTATGTGATGATAAGTAGTTTTTTGTACTCGTATATAGGACACACGTATACGAACATTTTGTTTTATTTATATGAAGAAGATTCACGCTCTAAACACTCCTAACACTAATCAGAACAAACTGTACAATTTTCAACGAAATCGGTCCAGGATTTTTTGCTTCTATGGGGCACACATAGGCGAACATTGCCTTTTATTGATATGGATGTAAAACAAGTATCAAGGCGATAAATATTAAGGTATTACTTAATAGCCTCTCGGATTAATTCTCTTTCCATTGTGCCCAATCTACCCTTTGCTCTTCCGTAAGCTTCACACCGCTAGACTGCTTCCATAACTAACCTCCCAATGACGTCACTCCGTCGAGTGAACAGACGGCTGCTTCTGTGACATTTCGGGTTATTTATACCCGGTCAAGGCTCACCCCAGTCTGCCCGTTATTATCTATTGGGCGCAGGCCATAGGCTACGTGTTATAAGGATTTGCAGAAAGCCCGGGGCGAAAGGAAATAAAAAATACTTATTTTCGTTTCTCCAAAAACGATCTGGTCCTTTCCTATAAAAGCAAGATCTGTTAACCCAATAGCTGTCGTGCGTTTTTGGTATCGAAATCATTTAGACATTTTGTAATATTTTTGATCAACGATTTGTTATTCTTTGCTAAGTTTCTATATAGACCGAGGAAAACATGGCATGACCATATTAATCAAATTTTAAAAGTCGGCCATGTTAGAAATCAGAAGAATTGAGGTGCAAGTATGAATGTGGAGGAACTAAAGAGCTGCGTTAGAATAGAGTAGTGTGGCGATCCATTATATCTGCCTACCCTTCCGGTAAAAACGGCGTGATGGTTTGCTGTTCTATATATAATCACCTCCTGCAAATCGACATTCGAAATTTTCGATAAACTGAAAGCGTTAAATAAAAAGTTTTATTACATTTAATGGAATGACACGTTTCGCCATACGAAGGCATTGTCGAATGTGTTTATCAAACGACATATGATAATGCCTTAGCAAGGTGCAACATATTATTCCAATAGAATACAATAAAACTTCTAGAAAACAGAATTTCATCAATATTTAATATGGAGTTTGACATCATTGTTCAAGAAACGATAAATATGTAACACTGGTAATATCCACTTTTTTATTCAACATTTTTATAAATATATTTTACACATATACTCGTATATCTACACCTGAAGATGGACGTCAGCTGCGAAACATATTGTGTATAATAAAAATATTTTATAAAAAAGTTAATATGAACAGTGTTATATAAACTCGCCTTCCGAATTAACAATGGAATTCCACAGTGTTAACGCCTTAATCTGAAATAAAACAATAAATATATTTGTTGCATTTGAAAACTTAGAAGAAGAAAAAATTCGTATAATGGTTGTCTAAATAAAATTAAAAACATCTAAATGAATGTTAAATTTTATATAATAGTATAATGCATGTATATTCTTCTATGAGCGTGTTTCGTCATAAAATTTTACTATTAAGATACACGATAACCTAAAAAAGGGACGTTTCCATGATGCAGCAAATTGTTTACTATTATCGTTAAACGTGCTCACAATATGGGTTAATATGTGAAGGTTAATAATTCGAACTTCAATAGCGATATTGTTCGAACGTTACTAGCCCCGATTCTGTTTTTGCTTACTAGCAACATTTCAAACAAGGTATTCGTAACAAGTAGGAGTTAACTTAAAATCGTTTAGGAAAATGTACCTAATTAAGAAGACAGATTTAACTATTGTTTCTTGAACAACGATGTAAAACTTCATATTAAATAATTGATACGAATGAAAACGTACGTTTTCTAGGGGTTTTATTATACGAGTACTATCTGATCTATTATACGAGTACTATCGGGAATGACATGTTTCGCCTTTCTAATGCATTATTGTAATGCTTTAGAAATGCGAAATATGCCATCAAATTATAATAAAGCTTCTAAAAAACAAACGTTTTCATTCGTGTTTAAACAAATGGCACAAATTTCAAGTTTTATTTTTAACATGAGATATACAAGTAATATATAAGAGTATTTTTTTTTTCAAATTGTGATTGGAAAACTCCCGGTGTTGTAGGTATAAATATGTGTCTTCGCTAAATATTCAAGATCTATTGGCCCCAAACAGTGTCAAATGCCGTTCTCTGGACCATGGCAAGCGAAAAGCCAATTATAGAACAAGTCGCTAGACGCAAATGGCAGTGGATCGGTCACACTCTGAGACGGAACCCAACCTGCATCGCTCAGGGCGCACTAGACTGGTCCCCAATGGGGGGAAAGAGGAAGCGAAGCAGACCTAGAGCCACCTAGAGAAGAGCCTTGCAGGACGAGGTTACGGCAACAGGCCTCACTTGGGATGATGTTAGGCGTCAGACATGCGATAGAGTCGGGTGGAGAAGGTTCCTTGAGGCCCTATGCACCACGGAGGTGTGACAGGACAAAAAGAAGAAAAATAAGAAGATATAATAGTAATGTAATTCTCATGGTGATTCATCTTGTCCTATCACACCCCAGTGGTGGATAGGGCAACGAAGATTATTCTCAACCCGGCTCTATAGCACACCATTCCAATTGAGACCTGCCGTCTTAACCTCGCTCTACAGGGTTCTACTCCAGGTGGCTCTTGGTCTACCTCGCTTCCTCTTTCCACCGACAGATGACCAGTCCAGTGCGTCTTGACAATGCAGGTAGGGTGCAGGGCTCGTATATCTGATTGGCCGGCTATGGCCGAAAGAACGGCATTTGACAATTGTTTGGGGTCTAAAATTATTGAATATTAAGTGGAGACACCTATTTATAAACTCCTGGAGGTTTCCAATTACATCCGTGGTAAATTTTCAAGTCGTTTTGCTGCTACAAAACCATTCTGGAAGGTATTTTAACCAGAATTTTTTCTTCTTCCGACACATCATTTTCATTCAATTTTAACTTGAATAGTAAATTGTAGAAGTTTATATTTCTCGTTTCTCATGTTACATCACTTTTGTCGCTTTTTTAAATTAACTTGGGATAAATGTATTTGATTGTAGATAACATACAAAATAAAATGGTGACAATTCAGAGAACATTTTGGGATAGCCACGTGTTTGTCTTGAATCTAGATAGGTCAGAGACGACTCTACGAGATAAATTTTCCGTACATTTCGCTGTACGAACGTCAGTTTATATTCTCAGCAAAGGGCAATACATCACCCGAAAAGGTTTAACGTAAAACGGACGTCAGACCCGAAGAAAACAACTGGCCAACAAGATAAAGGAAAGACGAATTGATGGGGCAGTCTAGGATTTTTAGGAAATACGCAAATACAAAAGTATTCAAAAGAAAAATGTTATATTATACAATATAAATTAAATGTATCAATAAAATGAATATTTTTTATATTCGTGGTTAAGCTCAGATGGTCATTTGCGGGACATGTTGCCAGACTTGTAAACCAAAGATGAACCAGAATGGTGGTGCAGTGGGGACCTCGTGAAGACCTGGCTATAAACTTCTGGGTTTTGTCTTAAGAACTTGCAAACAGTTCCGAAATCCCGAAGCCATGATATCAATGTTTAACGGCATCGTTAGATCAAAATTAGAATGCGCGAGTAGTGTATGGTCTCCATACCAGCAGAAGTATGTGGAGGTATTAGAACAAATCCAGAAAAAGTCTGAGATACCTGTACATGCGGATGAATGGGGTATATCCGAGGTTTATGCACCACAATGATCTATTGATTAACACAGAGTACCGAAGTCTCGAATCAAGAAGAAAAGGTACATTGATGATCTTAGGATTTAAAATACTCCGTAACCTCATTGATAGCCCACACCTCTTAGGGTGTTATGGCTTCAATGCACCGGACAGGTATGCTCGCGCTAGAAGACACGATCTGTTGTGCATACCGCATAGCAGAACAAATGTCATGGCGCAGCATACAATGACCCGGGGTATGGTGCTCTTGAATGAGGTGTCAGTCCGATGTGGACATTCTCCAAATGACCTATGGGTCCTTTTAGGATCATATAGGTACATACCATAATTGCTGATATATGTATATTATTTTACATGTATGTCTGTGTTATTTTTGTAAATGTAAAATGTATACAGTAATTGGGTTCTAAAGACTTGATGTATACAATAAAAAAATAATAATAAAAAGACAGAAGAAGTAGAGGGAGACCCTTCACACGATGGTCTGATGACTTTAGAAACATTGCTGGTAACAAGATGCAGAAGGTACAAGATAGGGATATGTGGAGAAGGTCTATGTCCAGCAGTGGACGAAGTAAGTAATTTCAAAAAAATATTAGAGTGAGGAGGCATATTAAAAAATTCGATTTAAAATATTAAACGAAAGCGATTTTTCTATGTTTTTACGTAAGCGACTAAACAAATAAAAAATCCATTTATTTGAGGGCTTCGTGCTATTTGAAACTATATTATGTATTTATGAATGTCAGTAAATATTGAACGCAAATTGCGAATTTTACAAGTAAACGAATCTCCAAATAAACGCATTTCAAAAAACAATTTTCATCTCGATGAAAGATTGGAGCGCAGTGAGAAAGTAAGCGAATAAAGTGGCAATAAACATAACGGATGGAGATAATAATAGAGTCTGGAATTTCCACGGAGAAAAGACGTCACACAAATGCCACAGGCGATATGAAAAATAGTTCAATCTCTTTTCACTGAAACATACAAGTAAACATATGATCACATTTATAATATGCCTCAACTAATAATGATCAGAAGTAAGAGGCATTCCAAATGCGGCTACACAGTAAAATGCTTCATATGCCGTGGACAGATTTGATCAGCAATTCAGAAATCCTGAGTAGAGCTCATTGCAACAGGGAATTATTGAAATGTATGAAGGTCCGTAAGATTTCATATCTCTCGTGGAGACAAATACGAGATCCTTCAACTTATGTTAATTGGGGGAATTTGGGAACGATGTGGCCCTGGCCAAAGCAAACGAATTGGCTTCACAATATTAAAGATTGGACTGGAATAGGGAGCGTGGAGGAGTTGTCGCAGGACATAGAAGCCTTCATAGAAGTGATTGTCAATGTCGGGGAGATCTGATATGGAAGAAGAAGAATAATAATAATTGATATGGTTTCATGTATCTTCAAACTATTTACATGAGGACTTCTATTATGAAGAAGATTATACAGAATTTCTTCTATGTTCGCCATACTTTGTGTTGTAGATGTTTTATTTGTCTTTTTATTTTTTATATACTTTGTACATACAACACTAACTTTTAAAAAATTAAAATTACATATCAGCCATCTTTCGAACAACCATTCCTTCTTCAGTGATAAATATTATAATATACCAATTTTATAATATTTTAAATATGTATCTTTATAATATGTATGACTAAAGAAGGACTGGTTGTCCGAAAGTCTGATATGTAATTAAAAAAAAAATTAAAGTTAGTGTTATATAAACGTATACACAAAGTATATACAAAATATATAAAAAAGAAAAAGACAAAGATTAGACATGTTTGAATACACTTCCATTAAATCAAATTCCTTCCTTTCAATCAAGAGGCAAAGATTCTGCCCCATAAATCACCGCCTGGTGATACACGTTCTCTTATTCTCCTCAGTATTTCCCATAGCTTGAGGTCGGTGTCTTTAATCGTTTGGCGCTAGGTGATTCCTTGGTAGGTGTTTTCTTCCTTAAGGTTTAAGGCTTCATGTCTTTCTGCACATTTGTCAGCCTGGTGGTTTTGGGTCTTCTTCTCCATCTCTTCTCAAAAGCCACGGAAAGACAGTTTTTCACGACATGGTCGTGGGGTGTCCTCATTACGTAACCGTACAATCAGAGCCAGTGGCGGTACTCCAATAGAAGCCTAGAAGCCCGGCTTGCGTAAGAAATTTTGTATCAAAACCTCTAAATCTAAGTAATCATGCCCCCGCATAAACCAACAACCCACCAAATCACCTTCCAACAATATTCCCATCAGATGTAAGAGGAATAGCCACAAGAGCTGAACCTCTGTAATCCAGAAGAGGTTTTGATTCAAAATTTCTTACGCAAGCCGGGCTTCTGGGCTTCTATGGGAGTACCGCCACTGATCAGAGCTCTGATTTTGATAACTATAATTATAAAATCATTAAATTTGATATCGTTCCTCGATATAAGATGATATCCGTGCCAAGATAAACGAAGCAACTCCCCTCCGACACGTGGGGAGTGCTGGTGAGCGGTCTGTACAGATATTAGTGCAAAAGCATCCGGTGAGTAGGACCGAAATAGACAGACACATGCAGGGAACGGCATTATCACGAGCTTTAGTCACTACAGCCGGGAGCTGTGTGGAGTAGATACTCAACTCTTGGGAATACGGAACGGAATTATTTAGCTAGTTAATTGATAATACAATTATATTACACCAAATTCAATTAGTTGGAATTGTAAGATGAACATTATTTCTTATTTAATTATTTACTTACAAGTTTACGCCCGGTGAATAATTAAAATTTAAGTAATGCAAACAATATTATTAACATATTTTCATTTTGAAAGTTTTTAGAATATAGAGAAAATATATATTATATATTTTTTTTAAAACAATATTAAAAATTGAAATTATCTCCCTTGTATTACAAATCCGTGAAATGATTAAAATAATAAGTAGGAATAACCAGAGTAAAATAATAAAGAAAATTATTAAATAAAAAAAACATAATTAACATTTTATCTAATTCTCTGACGAAAACGGTCGGAACTGGAAGAACACCTATAAGAAAACTAAAAAAAAAAATAAAAAAAAATTTTCATTATTTACAATGCACTTATACCAACAAATGTTAATAGCGAACAACGATTATATTCAATAAATAATTTTTTTTAAATTTTATATCTTCATTATACATTAAATCGTGTCCCTGTAACAACTCTATCGTGACACGCCTTTCTAACTTCCACCACATTCATGCAGCGAGTCATACATGCACGTCGATTGTTCCTGCTTCTAACACGGACGATTTTTAAAATTTGATTAATTTGGTCATTTCATGTCTTCCTCGAGTCCGTCCTCCATTCACATCGTTAACATATACTTTCTTAACCATTATACTTTCATCCATGTGTTCCATATGTCCAAACCAACGCGGTGATATTTTCATAATACTTTCTTCCGCTCAACATTCTTTCCTGATGTAAGCATTTGAAATTCTGTCGTACAAAGTTTTACCACACAAACGTTTGAGGAATCTTATTTCTACTGTATTTATTCTGCTCTCATATTTCTTCTGGAAAACAGAAAGTTCAAAATGTAAAAACAGACCTCATCTCTACCGCATTTATTCTGCTCTCATCCTTCTTCTGCCAGCTCCATGCGTCGCTTCCATATATAAGATATATGGCGACGCCACCCCGAAGGTCCCGGGTTCGATTCCCGGCGATGGCAGTGTGATTGTCACACTGCCTTTGGTCTGGTGCAGATTTCACGTGACAATAAAATGGCGATAATATAGCTACCTATCACATGTCACGACAATCAAAATGATAGCCATACCCTTAACATCGATTTGGCTTGCGCTGTAATGATTTCAAGAGTGACTGAACACAATAATAATAATAATAATAAGGGTTGGAACCAGATCTCCATTGTAAACGACCATATGTATAATATAAAGAAATGTTAAATGCCCATGAAAACTTATACATCATACAGCATAATGTTACATTATTGTTTTTGCCGGCTATCGGTGCGTGAGTTTATAAAGAACAAAATGAAACAAACGGCTCACACTTCAATGGGTTTGTATGTTGCGCAATATAATGGAAACCATTCATTCATTCTAAAGGGAAATTGGCCACTCGTTTTTAAAGGGATGAATGAACACGGTCCTCTTAGCTACAAAAAATATATATAATCGCTGTATAATGAAGGTTAGACGTAGTAAAACGCTATTAGTTCTAACCTATCCCTTCGAAATATTTTAGTAAGCAAATACGAAAATAATTCGAAGAGCATCATTAACCCCCATCGTGCGGCAGACTTCATTTGCAGTCTTCTTCTTATTCTTCCTTGTTGTAGACCTATGTGCTCTGTTCTCCAGAGTGTTGCTCCTCCTGTGAGGTAGATTCCCATCTGTCTTTCCATATTTTAGGAGGTCTTCCACGAGGACGAGTCCCATGAGGCTGATTATGCAATGCAATATAGGGGAGTCAGGTGGTGTTCATTCTTTGAACATGACCGTACCAGTCCCTTTTTCGCTGTCTGCTCCATCTTATAATATCCTCAACCTCACATAACTCTCTTATTCTGGTGTTCCTCGTGTGATCTCTCAGTGTCTTGCTATCGTGCTCAGAGTCTTCATTTCGGAAGTTCTCAAAACTTGTTTAGTCCTTACTGTGTCTGCCCTTGCTTCGACGCCATGTGTTATTATTGGTCTTACGCAGGCTTTATAGATTCTCATCTTACTCTTAATGGCCATGTCTTTGTTTTTCAATATTGTGGATTTTCGAGACCCAGAGATTGTAGCTGCCTTGTTTACTTCATTTGCAGTATACATGAAAAATATCTCGAACTGCGGTTGGTTACATTTGCAGCTTGTCCAGTCAAATTAGCGGCCAACCTCGTAATGAGAGATAATAAGCTGGAAACTCGTATGCACCTTTATTTTGGCGTCCTAAAAGTTGGCTAAAAAGTCTCATAAATTTTTGTTATTTCAAGGTCAAATGTCACAAAAATCGGTTTTTCATACTAAATGTTAACATCATTGGAGGTATAGAAACCTAGATAATCGCGAAAAAACGATTTATGTGACATTTGACATTTAATAACATATGACGCAGACACTAAATTTTATGAGAATTTAGAAACAAATTTTAGAACGCCAAAATAAAGGTGTATACGAGTTTCCAGCTTATTACATCTCATTACGAGATTGACCCATTTTTTGGCTAAAATGACCGGACTATTAGGCAGATTTCCACGCACAATTTAGTAGGAAGGAACTAATGTTAAAACGTTTATAAAATACATTCACATATGAGCTGAAAATTTAGTCTGCCGCAGTTTGCAACCATTTTTTGGTCTTCAAATGTAGTTAAGTAATCATACTCATGTTATAACACTTTAATATGGAGAGAAAAAATAACAATAAAAACGACTATTTAACAGTGATAAAACTATCAGTTATCTTCTTTTTTTCTTTGCCATTTCCTATTAGTGGCGTCGACGCCCTGTCTTGGATTAGTTCTCTATTGAGTCCATATTTCTTGAGAGTGGCCTCGATAGATGACCCCCATACTACCAAGGATCGTATACCCCCATACCCCTCTGGACCGTTGGGATTCGAAGAATTCTAGAAGCTTTATTATATTTAATGAGTGACATGTTTGTCCTTGCAACGATATTATCAAATGTGTTTCAACGTTTTATAATGCCCTAGCAATGTGAAACTTGTCCCTACCATAAAATATAATAAAACTTCTAATAACACACGTTTTCATTACTTTTAAATATTAATAGTTGTACATCATTGTTTAAAAAAAAAACAATAATAATGATATAATAAGTATAATAAATAGTTGAGTAAATATGCAGTCTAAGAAGTCTTAGTTGAGGAGTCTGTAACGATCTTTAACTTCGGTCGAAGACTGTCCAGACTCAGCGAGAATTCCTGATCTCCAATTCTAAATTCGGATCACCGAGCATAAAGGTCAGAACTAATAGATACGGGTATAAAAAGCAAACTTAATTGTTATTAAACTTTTTGATGTGGAAAAATTCTTTTGATATAATGGAACATTATAACGTTTTCGGATTTTATATCGTAAATGGGAACGAGCATATGAAGCATAAAACGAAAATACAGTACTTTAATTAAAAAATGTGAACCAATCAATGGCTGAATTGTATAAATTGAATATGTCACTTATGACATTTTTAATTTTTGATCAAAAACAATAATAGTTTACTATAGATATAATTTAAAATAAAATAAAAAAACGGTTATTTACTGTTTCTTAAACAATGTTGTGAAATTCCATATTAAATAATCAATACCCGTGAAAACGTCTATTTTCTAGAATTTTTATTTTCTTGTAAAGTTATGACATGTTTCGGCTCGCTAAAACTTAATGAATTCTATATAAGACATATATTAATAATATAAGACATTTAATAATGACTTAGCAAAGAGAAAAATCTCAGGCCCCTAAAATAAAACAAAATTTGTAGAAAATATACGTTTTCATTCGTATCTAAATTTTACCGATCACAATAAAAATTGTCATGAATTCTGGCATTCAGAAAACGTAATAGGAATAATTCAGGAACGAATATATTGACGCGTCGATTAAAATATCGTTAATTCAAAACCGTCAATCGCACATTGGCTATTTTATTTACATTTTCCGGGACGATTTAAGGTTTTAAAAATATCAGAATATTATATACATTTGTAATTAAGTTCGTGCATAATTTATTGACTATTACGTAAAATTTTATGTATTAAAATTCTGGAATTGTATAACGAATAAATATAACATTTCGCCATTACCGTGACTGAGCTGTCAATAGCACGGAATGGATAGCGTCGCCTTTGAACTTCTTGAAAGGTCTCATCTGAACGATTGGAATATCTCACACAGCTGCTGGGGCCGACATGTCTGTCAACTCACACAAAGAAACGTATAAGTATATATTTATTATATAAGGTATATTGGGAATTTGACTAAGCTGGGCAGCTTTCGGAAACATGGGTTACATCCTAAAAAAACGGAAAATACCGATCAACCTGAAACGAAAATTCTATGAAGCCTGCGTTCTACCAGTTGGTACTTATGGTCTTGAAACTGTAACATTGTCCAAACAAAGTGCCGAGAAACTACGAGTGACCCAAAGAGCCATGGAAAGAGCCATTTTAGGAATAAACCTAAGAGACAGAGTCAAAAACGATACGGTAAGAGAAAAAAACAAAGGTCACTGACATCATCCACCGGGTGGCGACTCTAAAATGGCAATGGGCAGGTCACGTAGCCAGAAGCTCAGATGAGCTGATGTCGAGTGTGAAAATTAGAAAGGTCTCATATTTGGGTCATTTGCTAAAGGGAGAAAAATACCACCTCTTTCGACTGATATTAATGGGTAAGTGGAGGGACGTTTGGGGGTTGGTAGAAGGAAGCTGTCCTGGCTGCGGAACATAAGAGTGAACAGGAGTTGAGTTCAGAACCTGTTCCAAGTGGCGTAGGACAGATATGCCTTTGCTGCAGTGATCGCCAACGTCGGGGGTTGGGAGGACCTGACACGGCACCGAAAGAAGAAGAGATTTTTCTAGACCGATAAAGTAAATTATGCCAAAAGAAACGAAAAAAGGATAAAAGTACTCCACTCAAGAAAAGCGCGGATTGTGTACACTATTAAAAAAATAAATAAAAGAATAAACAGATTGGCAAGAGATGAAAGCAGAACTGAGGAAATTCTCGATCGTGACGCAATAAACAAGGAATACGCTTTTATTGTAAGAGAAATAAAGTTATTTTATATCTCCCCAGACAAAAGCTGAAACTGTTATAGTTGTGAACAGTTTATGGTTAATCGGATAAGATACAATACATGCAAATTCGTTTAAAATGAGAATTTCCAAGACGAAGGAAGGAAATCCGATATGCAAATCACAACAAAATTACTTGAAGCATATGCACGCGGATGTACCTGATCAAACGATATGCATATCAACATAACGAGTAAAATAAACAACAACAAACCATCACACCGTTTATCCGGAAGGGTAGACAGAGAGAATGGACCGCCACAATTATCTATCCACATTCATACGGCGAGTCATACATGCACGTCGATTCTTCCGACTTCTAACATGGCCGACCTATAAAATTTGATTGATTTAATAATGCCATGTATTATTTGGTCTTCATCGACTGCATACTCCATTCACATTGTTAACGTATACTTTCTTAACCATTATTTATTCATTCGTGCGTTCCATGTGACCAAACCAACGCAGATAATTTTGTTCATAATACTTTATTCCGCTCTACATTCCTTCCTAACATCAGCATTTGAAACTCTGTCGTACGTCGTTTTAACACACACACGTTTAAGAGATCTCATCTCTTCCGCGTTTATTCTGTTCTCATCCTTTTTTTGCCAGTTCCAAGCTTCGCTTCCATACATCAAGGTTGGAAATGTAAGAGTATAATAATAATAGCAAGAAATATATTATAATACAAAGTTACGATGTGTTTACCAGGTAATATATGCGGTACATATCAGAGCAGCCTTGAAGTCTAATTTAAACACAACAACCAGAAGTGAAATATTACGAGAAATTGCATTTAAGTTAAGTATCCAACAACCGTGCATAAGTCGTATTAGTTACGGAGATCAATAAGGCGCCAGTGCTAAAACTAGAGCAGCAAATCAAATATAATAATTATAAAACAGCTGAATGAATGAGAATTTTTTTTTTTTTTCTCTTTATTTTGTAGGAGTCTCGTGAGTGTTGTGAACACTCATTTTTGAGTTACATTTTTGAACACTCATTAGTTTTATCGTTTTTATAAAGAATTTTTACAGGTGTAAAAATAAAATTTTCATTTGTTCCAATGACAATTTGAATAATTCCTTCAATATTATTTCAAAGTTCTTGCTGGTTAAGTGCCTAATTACAGCTAATTTAAAAAACGGTGGATACGTGTAACATAAATTAAATAAACACAAAAGTCCGGATCGTCCATATCAACATGTGCAACATCGAAAAAACATTATGTGTTATTACATTATGTGCTAAATTAAAAAAACGACAGATTCGTGGAACATAAATTAAATAGACAATATGTGCGCCATCTAAAAAGAACATTTTGTGTTAAATTATTTTTATTTTGTTATTTTATTTTATATCATTGTATTGTATATTATTTATTTTAGATTTATTTTGTGGGTGTTGCACGATCAAAGTGTGCGCGGGAGATGCCTATTGGTGGCGATGAGGTTCGCAACCCATCACACCGCGTCTCCCGCGGAGCGAAAAGAGAAGGATGGAGTGCCGCATCAGTAAAAGTGTGACAGTCCATTCTTTCTGCCTACCCTTTCAGGGAGATGGCGTGATGGTTAGTTAGTTAGTTAAAACAGCTTTTTGATTAATAACTAACTATAATAATATAATAAATTGGATAATTTATAGAGCGCCATTTTTATGAATAAATCATCTCAAGGGCGCTGTAACTCCGTTTTATGAACTAGTTGAAGATAAACATTTTAGTTAAAATGAACATTTTGGTTCAGAATAACCATTTTGTTAAAAATAAACATTTTGTTAAAGATATAAAAATTATATTTTCATTCATTCGACACTCTATCATACACAGAAAGATAATAAAAGTTCAATATTTCTGCTTACCCCTTCGGGGAGACTTAGTTAGTTAGTTAGTTAGTTTAAATTTAGTAAATTTTACATAAATATTCGAAAATTATTTTTGTATACAATCATGTTTACCACCCCTGATCTGTATGTATATAAAGGACTCGGTTTGCAATATTGTCACCAGTCTGTCGATGCCAGCGAGCCTGGCGAAACCGATCGCTGTTGAAATAAAGACAAAAGTGGGAGTAGCTAAAAAAACACCGTTTTATTTAATTATAATTTAAAATCAACTTCCATCAAGGAATTTCAGTAAAATCATTTGATTGTATAATAAAGCTTCTGGAAAACAGGCGTTTTCATTTTCATAAACGAAAAAATAGTTTGGAAGAAAAGGGCACATTTTACTATGAAACTAAAACCTAACCACAAGAATGCAGTTCGACGCGTCGCGTCGGTTTGCATCTTTGAATAAATTTGCATTCTTCGCTTAAACCGTTTTATGCGTATAATAACCGAGGTGCATTTGGAGACTGGTATTGAAAGAGAAGTAAACCAGGTAATAATAATAATACGGTATTAGTTGGTGCCCACCTTATTTCAAAAGTACAAAGCAAAAACCGTACACTGAACACTCTGTATTAACATAAAATAAATTAGACACCGTACTATTACTACAAGACACACTTCAAATGAAACAAGACCCAATTCAAAATTATTCCACGAATTAAATATATTATTTGCAATGTTTCATGCTCCATAATGTTTTTTACAATATATCTAAATAAATACGAATGAAAACGTTTGTTTTCGAGAAGTTATATTTTACGGAAACGGCAAATTTTGCGAATGATGGTGTTGCGAATGAGGAAGACCGAGGAAAACGTGGCACGATCAAACAAATCAAATATTGAATGTCGGCCATGTGAGGAGTCAGAGAAATCGACACGCGTGCGTGACACGATGTATGAATGTTGACGAAGCGAGAGAAACTTGTCAGGAAAGAAAAGTGTGGCAGTCCATTATGTCTGCCTACCCCTTCGGGGAGACGGCGTTATGGTTAGTTAGTTAGTTTATAAAATTTTATAACGTATGTAAATCATGAGTTTTATTGTGTTTAATTGTATTTATTATTGTATTTATTATATTTTATGCGAATTTTTCTTCTTTTTGGCTTTTGGCGTTTTCATTTTTGTTCATAACACCATCATTCGCACCGCATTCACTTCTTATATTTTCATTCGGCCCTCTATCATACACAGAGTATCCACACATTCGTATAAGATATCTCATTTCTACTGCATTTATTCTACTTTCATCCTTCTTTTGCCAGTTCCATGCTTCGCTTCCATACATTACAAAATTATATAATATAAATTTAATTCAATATTTAACAAGTGGACATTGAAACACTTTCGTAAAAGTTAATACGTAAAAAATGACTTGTGATGTATACATAGCACATAAAAAAATGTAGCATTTAACTTACAAATAGCAAAGGAATTTCGGTTTGTCACAAAACGTTGACAAGTTTGACAAACATGCATTGATTCGCTAAAGTTAAAAAATACACAGAACAAGAAAATGGAACAACCGTTAAAAGAGACCACTCAATATAAAAGTTTGAGCATACTATTCGCATATCTATGTTGATGTCTTCTAAAGCAGTGTTTCTCAACCTGTTTTCAACCTCGGGAATATAAGCTTTAACGTGTGGTATTTGTTTATTACTATTTAATAGGTTATAATTAATTTAGATTATATTATAAAAGGTATACATAACAAATGACGATGTTATTGCAAAATTTTACACAAACAAAATGTAAATTAAAATAATAATAAAAATTATCGAAATAATCAATAAATTCCTTCTATATTCGCTATCATTTTGTGTAGTTCAAATTTGAATAGTTTTTAAAAACATTGTATTTTCACAACACATTTTGTTAACTAACTAACTAACTAACCATCACGCCGTCTCCCCGAAGGGGTAGGCAGAAAGAATGGACTGCCACACTTTTCTTTCCTGACATATTTCTCTCGCTTCCTCAACATTCATACATCGTGTCATGCACGCGCGTCGATTTCTCTGACTCCTCACATGGCCGACATTCAATATTTGATTTATTTGATCGTGCCACGTTTTCCTCGGTCTTCCTCTATTTCTGGTTCCATTTACATCATTAACACATAATTTTTTTACCATTCTTTCTTCATTCATTGTACTACTCACAAATATGTTTCGAGCTGCAGACACCCTTCCTAAGTGTTGAATGATATAAATTTATACACTGGA
The DNA here is from genome assembly GCA_022606425.2 of Lepidostoma basale. Lineage (NCBI taxonomy): Eukaryota > Metazoa > Arthropoda > Insecta > Trichoptera > Lepidostomatidae > Lepidostoma > Lepidostoma basale. The sequence continues at coordinate 46,202 of JAHDVF020001285.1, forward strand.
GAATGGCGTCTATGGCCCAAAACATGTTTGTGAAAATTATAATAAAGTGTTGTGAAAATAGAATATTTAAAAAAATATATCCATATCAGTAAATTAATTTGTTAATAAAGTTAATAAATATGGTCCATTGTTTTGGCCGAAACACTGTGGTACGTTAACATTTTAAACTGTTAAATTAAATAACATTGTTTTTTGTATCACAATTGTATTTTATTTTACGCGACAGCTGTTTCATCAACCTATTTTGACATCATCCGGTGTTACAATAATCTATCAAATGTCAAATTTTCGTGATTTTTCGAATCTTTATGTGTCGCGTAAAATAAAATACAATTGTGATACAAAAAACAAAGTTATTTAATTGAACAGTTTAATTAATATGATATATTTAGTAAAATCAGTGCGAAATCTGATGTTGCATATTTGTTAGAATAGTTGAAAACCGTGGATTCAGTATCGTGTCGGAGAGAAACTAATGATAGATTTGTTTTTAAGACGCTTATTTTGCATCTTTGGCACAGCCATTTTAACCACCTAACGTATTTGAACGTACGTGATACGTTCACTATGACTGTACCATTCTGCGCTTTCCCGTATCACGTACGCGCCTCAGAAAAAGTAATTTACCTAAAATGTACAAACTGTTAGGGATACGCGCGTGTGCCAACAACACTCGAGTACAAGTTTTCATAAATATGATAGTTTTGCAAGGGGCAGGCGAAGTGTGCGACCGAGTATTTGACGTTTCGTAATTTAAAAAAAGAAATTTAATGTATAATTAAATTTCATTAATAAAAAACCTGTTTTTTGCACGTTTCTCGGAAAATAATGGTAAATAATGATAACCCAAAGGTAGGGCGGTTAAAACAGGCGATTACCGTTTCCGCGGACCAACGGTTGGGAAACGCTGTTCTTAAGAACCTCGTACAATATTAATTACTGTTATGTGTACAAACAAGGTTGTACAAATATTTAAATAATACGTATTGTTTTCCCAGTTACCGCTCTCGTGCGATAAATTATCATTTAATTCTGCACCGAATAACAACCGTTTCATAAATCAAACTAATGTGTCGTGACGTTGGTGTATCAAGTACAATGTAAATCACACAAACAATAGCCCACCGATAGTTCCTACCGATTGTGCAAAGGCTGGCACCAACGCGAATCGGCCAAAAATGCACGAAACACTGTAATTTACAGCCACAGTGGGATTTATATTCAACACATGCAATAATTCTTACGTTCGCATACATTTAGGATAAGGAAAATACTCGAGTAAACCCGATTTGGACACTTCAAATTACTTGTCCAATTTAACAACAACGTTTGAAAAAAATACGTTATTTTGGATTATGGTAAAATGCAGTGGCGTTCTTCCCATGTAAGCTGCGCTTGGCGTTTGATCAATGCCAAAACTTAATGAGTATTTAAGGGGGAGGTGTATGTTACAAAATACCATTGAAAACTACCCAACGCAATGTTGGGTTCAGGTTTTTCGTCACTTGCTTAATATCTTTAGATTTTTAGTATATACAGAGAATTTTTTTGATCGTTTCACTGTAATTGTATTGTATTACTTCAAAAGAACTTTAAAGACGTTGAAGATACGAGTATTTGAAAAATAATATATCTTTTACAAGGCGAAACATGTCATTCCCATAAAATATAATAAAACTTCTAGATAGCAGACGTTTTCATTCAGATTATATTTTTACGCTTGAGGATGGTGGTCACCTCCTAAGCACGAAGCTCATTTGGAATTAAATACATTGCAATAATTAATACGAATGAAAATGTATGTTTTCTAGAAGTTTTATTATAGTTTATGGGAATGACATGTTTCATTTCATTTCTATAAACTATAATAAAACTTCTAGCAAACAGACGTAATTAATTATTTAATAGGGAGTTTTACATCAATTTTCAAGAAACAATAAATACATTGTAATAAGATGGGTGTTAAGTCCACGGTATATTTTTGTTTTTTGGGACCTTGTTTGCTTTGTGGCTCACTTTTATTACCGTATTTGCATCTCAAGAAAATACAGAGGTAAGATAATTACGTATATATGAGTAGTATTGCACACACCTTGGATGCAATCTGAGATAAAGTGATTAAAATTACAGAACCCCATAAGGCGGGAGTCGGCCGGCCCACCGTATATGGAGTGCTCCTGGTCCGAAATGACCTCACTGCACGGGGCTCATTTAATTTTGGCATCCTTGTAAAAGGACGCTGGAATAATTCAGGAGGCATGTTCTCAATTTGCCATCCCGCCTTAATGCCCGATTACACGATAATTTCATGCAATCACGGACCGGCCGCGGTCGAGCGGTCGCCTCCCAATATGGGAAGACCGCTCGCTTCTCTGGGAAGACTCTCCGTGAATTCCACAGACGGCCGAATGCCATTACGGGACAGACGGAAGCCCTGCACAAAAAGGTCCGACTATCCTATCACTGGGGATGAGATCGAGAGAGAACTGTACATACTTTTTTGCTATATACCGATAAATTATCTTTATATTTATATGTATAATATACAATATCGTACATCAAGTACTGTCGAAGAATATCTATACTTCAAACATCTTTAACTAAGAATACCTGATAAATCCGTAGACATTACCAATGCGGTATAGTAATTTATTATCTTAATGAATCAAAACACTGTTTTTTCCACTTTTGAGTTTATTTTACTTCGGGGGCTTTACATCTTCACCATCGGAGGAACGATATAAACCGTTTATTATGGAATTCCACAGGGTAAAAGCCGTAAAGTTTATCAAATATTATTAACTGTTAAATTGAATAATTTTGTTTTTTTTAATCACAATTGTATTTTATTTTACGCGACAGCTGTTTCATCAACCTATGTTGACATCATCAGGTGTTACAATAATATATCAAATTGACATAGGAACAAATACACATAAAGATTCGAAAAATCACGAAAATTTGACATATGATATATTATTGTAACACCTGATGATGTCAATATATGTTGATGAAACAGCTATCGCGTAAATTAAAATACAATTGTGATACAAAAAAACAAAGTTATTTAATTTAACAGTTTAAAATGTTAAGGTATCATAGTTTTTCCAAAACAATGGACTATCAAATATTATACTAAAAACTGTTTCAATTTTGACACACTCTTATAATGCGTATTTCAATGTATTTATTAATATTTACAAAATTGTCGTTACAGATGTTTTGCCAAACTATATTGGCATCATCCGGTGTTATAAACAACTGACAAAACAGTGTTCCAAATTTAAAACAGTTAATAATGTTGATGTATCGTAGTGTTTTAATCAATTCTGTATATGACGTATTAAAAATATTTTATAAATAATTTTGAAAGAAAAATAAACTAAGTCCTATCCTAAAAATTGGACTTAACATTTAACATAACTGATATTGAATTGCTGGATCAATTTTTTTTACCAAAAAATGTATGAATAGTTATATTATTATTTATTGTTTGTCGTGTTTAAAAAACATAATAAAATAATCCAATTAGTTATCATAAGTCCTCACCGACACTATTTTTTTTATAAGAAGACCTGATAAATGCAGTAGAGAAGTAAACAGTCACTCCCATTACGGTAGGATAAAATTTATTGCGACGAGCAAAGGGGATTTCATGTCAAGGAATTGTGTGGACAACAATTTGTTACCCACGTCAGAGCGTATCTACAGGCAATCGTTACAAAATGGCTTCATTAGCAAACACCTTCGGAAAGGATGAACTTGTGCGGTAAACAAGGCACTAGTATACTTAATAACTACTAGTTTGACTCCCACATTTCTCTCGATTGATTTTGTCATTATATTGTGTATCGAGAAGAATTGGCAGGATAGAGATAAAGATGGAAAATACAGAAATGTAATATCGAAGGCACTCTAAGGATTGAGTAAATATTTGTAAAGAGCAAACATCATTTGGTTTAATACAACTCCGGGAATAGAAGAAAGATTTAACGTGTTTCTAATATATATTTAAACCAAAAATGTGAACTTATTTATTATAGTTAAATATAGATGTATTTGATACAATACGAAAAGTCTTAAAGTTTTTAATGAAAATAAATAAAAATGTGAAAAATATTTTTTAAATGTACATTTAGTTAAAATCCACTGATGTTTTATGTCTCGTGTCTTTGAAATAACAACATAATATTTTTTTGTGTTCTTAATTTCAACATATTGATAAAAAATTAAAAGTAATGAAAAAAAGGAATACTTTCTTAAGAAGCACTTAATTTGTGATGTGACATTATTAAATATAATATAATATTATTATACTTGTAAATTTGTATTTACATCACTTTATTCTTTACAACAACTTATATACATATGTATATTACATTAATGTTAGTTTATTTGAATTGTTTTTTTTTTTAACAAATTGAATAAAATTAAATACATTGTACATTATATTATAAAGAAAATTAATGTATTATTCATTGTTATTTTCTTGTTAAAATTTAAATGTAGACAACAAAATGTGTTTTTATAAATACTACAAAAGTACAAATAATTAATATCAGGGTAAAAGAGGAAAAAACATTTTGTTAATATGAAAGAAAACGTCTGTTTTCTAGAAATGTTATTATATTAAATGGGAATAGAGAATGACATGTATCGCCACATTATCAAATGTATAGCAAAGGTATAGCTTATATTAACAACAAAGAAAAAACACAAATTATTTAACAGTACCAAAACGTGGGAAAAATAAACGAAAAGTTTAAATAAACGATCGCTGAAAGTAAGAAATTACGAAAATAGTGAAATAGATAGAGAAGTGTAAATAAAAACCAGAATGTATTACCGAATTCGGAACAAGTAGAAAGAAAAGCTCGAATCGCCAGGACGCTATGCGAGAGAGAACGGTTAGACAATAAAACAGGCAACATTTTTGGGTGCCTGAATAAGGAAAATGCTGGGTACAAGGTAAATTGGAAAGGTTCCCAATATTTTATACATTATCTGGTGCTGAAATGTACGGCTCGTGTGTATTCAAAATTAACTCAATTCAAGAAAACTACAATTGTACGAACGACGCGTATTATAGGACCCGATGAAATATTGGTTTTAGAACGAAACGAAACACGTTGTTCAAAATTCAGTTCTAGATTGTTCTATTAAAAAATTTTAATTTAAGTGTATTCCAAACACTTATAATCGATATTTTCTAAATAGAATTTGATATTTATATATGTACTAAATTAAAATATTATCTCTCAAATAAAATAAAATTTTAATATAATAATATTTATCGTTTCTTGAACAATGGTGTAAAACATCATAATTAATTATGATGTTTTACTGTTTATGCTGTTTTAAACAAGATCTCCACACCGGTCTCCACCAACGGTTTAAAACTGTGTAGACACTTGTTTGAAACCAAAATTCGCTTGACCTTCAACAAACTTTGTGGACGGACGCGCGTTTTAATACGCATTCCACGTGCGGAGAGCTTGTTTTAAACCAAGTGTGGACGCTACACCAACCGCGGGCTCCACAGCTCTCCACCAAGGTCACCCCTGTGGAGAGTTTGCTTCAAACAGTGTGGCCCGCTTTTAAGAATGAAAATGTTAAAGTTGAATTTTTATTATATTACATTATATGGGAATGACATGTTTTACTTAAATAAGGCATTTTCAAAAGGTGATAATGTCTTAATGCAAAATTAATATTTATTATTATTGTTATTATTCTGAAGACTTGTATTTTAGGTGCGCCGTTTTGTAAAATCAATTAATCCAAGGGCGCACTAGGAAATGACTGACCGAACAGTGCAGTCTTTAGAAGTTTCTTAAATTTAACGTCACTATCCTCATACTTAATTTAGTATTCAAACGTTGTAAGGATTGTATACCTATATAAGTAGCCAAGAAATATAATTAGTTCCAGGTAATACTTTCACATATTAAGAGTTTCTTGTCTTCTTTATTCATACCAATTACCTTAATTACCGTATTCTGTTCCATTAGCTCAGACATGTATATCAACACGTTTAATTCTCGCTACATATCATAATTGCAAGACAAAACACGACATTATTGGGTTTAAAAACAAAATAAGTTGGTTCGATTTAACAAAATAAAGTGGTGTAAAAACAGAGTTCACAAGTGTTTACAAATTATTTTTAAATTACATTTTGATGGACTTTTCGGCTTTTAAATAATGAATTGTATTTTTTCGTAGGTTTTCATTTATAACAGCTGGTAAGATGGTACATTAATTTAACGACGAAACGAGAAAATAAATATTTAATAACTAAAAGTTGGAATGTTCACGAGTCTACGTCTTGTATTGAACGCAGTCGCCAGGCCATTAACAATTTTACGTAGATTTTCATATTTTTCTGTGAGGGGAGACGCTCTGGAACTCCGTGCCAAATAACCGAGGGGTGCAGGATGTTGGCGTATACATAGATATACCTAATGTATAATGTACGTTCTCGGAAGATACTCGCGGTCCAAGGAAGCGAATAATCAATAGAAGGCTCACAGAGTCCCACGATTTTGCATTACGGAAGCAACTCGATCGAGAAGTTTCTAAGCAGAGTTCTCTCATTTGCATTCGAGTCGCTTACCCAACAGTATTAAAACTGAAAGCAATGAAAACTTTGGAAAAATTATACGATAAAATTATGCATAAAATTGTACACATAAAAAAAACTTTCTTAAGTCGTCTAGGGGCTAAAGCGATTGACTTCTAATATAGATCATGTTGGTTCAATAAAAAAAACAGTCTGAGCCTTTTTAACAGAACACAAATACGACAAATCGAAACTAAACCAAAACGGGTATACTATACATAAAACTTGATTCAGGAAATTATATAATAATTCAATCGAGGATCCACGTTTTTCTTCATAAGATTAGAAAAACTTAAGATTTTTATTAGGCATATTTATATTTGATAGGCGTTTAAAACTGTGTAATTAAAATAAAATAATAATACACTATTAATATTTGTATCTAAACCACTTTATTTCTTAACACTAACCGGTTTCGCTCCTGGCGGAGCTTCGTCGGGGTGAGAGAATAAACTGTTTATATCAACATCAGTTTATTTTCTCACCCTGACGAAGCTCAGGCGGGAGCGAAACCGGTGGGTGTTAACGAATAAAGTGGTTAAGATACAAATATTAAAAGTGTATTATCATTTTATTTAATAATGTCATACCACAAATAAGTGCTCCATACGAAAGATTAATGTGTAATTTTACTTGTAATACAGTTTTTACATTTTTTGATATTCAAACTCAACTTTTTCCACTCATAAGTGGAAAAAACAGTGATTTATTCATAAAAAATTCGTCATTCAAAAACATTCAAGCAAAGAAATAAATGCAAAGTAGATTGGCACATTTGAAAATCAATATTCAAATCATCCACATTCATACAGCGTGCCGAGCATACAATTTAAAATATCTTTATCTATATTATAATCCATTCAAAACATTCAAGTTTATATTTTATATCATTTTTCATATTTCATTCTTTCTATCTGCCAAAATCATCAAAGTGGATTTTAGTTTGACAATTTATCAAAAAAATTATTATAAGCATATTTCATATTTTATTACACGTTGATCCTTCTTCTAGTCCTACGCTTCAATGTTATACATTAGGCTCGGTATAAAAACATTTTAGGGACAAAATAATTGAAGCACGTTTTTAAAAGAATTCCTTCTTTAAAAAATATGCATTAAACTGTATACGAAGCTTGTGATGTCAGCTCTATAATTACTCGATTATAGCATCTTCCTCATTAGTGAAACGGTCCAGATGATGATTTCATCTCAAAATATTCTATGACCATACACATTTCAAATGCTAAATACAGCATCTGTTAATCTTTAATCGCCATGTAATATATGTACATTCAGAATACATGGATATAAATTGCGTACATGAATATCGAATAGAACTGTCAGTAGATATATTTAATATAGGATAGAACTATTCGTATTTTTGTGTAAGGATATTTCAAACAGGATGTCAAAAGCGGAGGATGTCAAAAGTGTGCAGAGCATAACTTTTTTTTGAATAAAATTAAATAAATATGTAAACAAAATGTAACCTTATATTGTAAACTTATTATTATAATTTAATGTTTAATTGTTTTTATTAGAACATGTGTTGTGTACATGTGCACTATTTCAAATAAATAAACAATATGTTACTAAATTAATATGATTCGAGAGTGGAAACTTGACCTTCTTAGTTCAGCAACAATAAAAGGTAATATGGTTGGAAGAAACAAACTTATTTTTGGTTTCTTGAAAAATGATGTAAAACTCCATACTAAAATCTGTTCATAATGTATAAAAAGGTGAAACACGTCATTCACATAAATTATAATTAAACTTCTAGAAAACAAACGTTTTCATTGGTATTAATTATAAATAAATTAAACTGTTCAATACTCATAATTTTAATATGAAAGCCTCCACCACAAATCAAGTAACGGTAAATTTTGAGATTTAAATTTTCATATTATTTTAAGAACGACTTAGGTATTGTCGAATAATAAATAAAATATTATACTTAAGATTTAAGGTTAAGAAAATAATTACAAATAATTTATAAACCAATATCGTAAGTATTTTTTATAAAAAAGCTGAACTATGAAATCTTAATAATTAAATCGATTGAATGTAAAACGTAACAAAAAAAAAACAATATTTCGTAAACAAACTATAAAAGAGATATACATCTATTAATCTGGCAATAAAAGTAACGTAATTACAGGGGTAGTTTTTGTCTCAGGGTCAGCAAAACGAGTGGCGGGAGGATGCGACATCCATCCCCTACGATTTATTTTTATTTTCATCCCTCGTGCAAGGGGGCTGATAGGTTGTGAGGCACGTACATCTATTTGGCTTATCTCCAATGTTTGGAGCACAAAGATGAAATTCCATTTCAATAGTTTTTATACAATTCATAAATTTTTCAAATACATATCATCAAACATACTCCCATGAGTTTCAAATAAATTATTACTTTTACATCAAAGTGGGTACTTTCACATCTGTCACAAATTAGCTGTTTTTACTGCCTTGAGGATAAATCCCAATGGAAAATCAATTAAGTGCTAAAGCCTAGGAAATTTCAAATGGTATAAAAATTGTGTGGACAATTGAATGTCATAATAATTATTATTCCAGAAGATGATGATTCGTGAAATCAAACGGAGCAGGAAGCTATAAAAATCATACATTTAGGTAAAAAAATAAAGTAAATTTTACAATTGTAGAAAATATGGATAAAAAATTCACGTTGAAAAGTTGTAAGCCAAAAAAATGATGGAAAACATATCATTAAACGTTTTGCCAAACAAAATGGCCAAACTATAATATAACCCTTTTGAGTGTGAAGTAATTTATCTCTATCTTAGGTCAATTTGATTCACATACTCATAATGTGATCTAATATAAAAAAGAAAAACATCATAATCCTTAATCAACAACACACCAAATCACCTTTCCAACAATGTTCACATCAGACGTTATAAGAATAGCCACAAGAGCTAAACCTCCCTAAGCCAGAAGATTCAAACCTTAGTAGATAACTATTATAGTATTACCAATAATATAGAATGAAAATCAAAATATAAATCTATTTTTGAAATACATAGTAACACTTATTCACATTTATTTTACTGTCAATCATCTGCGGTTTTTTTGTCATATTTAATGGGAGGGACATATGTCAGTATTCTATGACATTTTCAAATGTAAAATTATTAAATTTGTCGAAATATCAAATTTCATAACGCCTTAGCAAGGCATGCATTTGTCATTTATCAAATCAAAATTACAATAATTAATAAAAAAATATAATATAATGTCCAAGCAAGAGGATTACTTTCATTCCCATACAACATAATTAAATTTCCAGAACACAAACGGTTTCATAAATATTAAATACTTAATATATATTATATTATAATTCTACAACATTGTTCAAGAAAAAATAAACAATATTTTTATTTCATATACTAATGTTTTTATTTCATATACTCGTAATGAAATTTGATACGGGTATTTAATAAAATCAAATACGCGTTCTCTGCGTAAAACGCCGAAATCGCGGAAAATGGAAAAAAATATTTCCGTCCCTTATTGTATTAGGGAAAACCTCCCCTAACGCGTGAGTCATCGGGGGCGAGCTACCCCCTTGGAAATAACGCACAAAGTTGCGCTAGGTGTATTTGGTGATTGATCGAAAGAGAAATATCTTACATTAAAAGAGTACGCTTTACAGTATTAGTTTTAATTGGACAAATACATATATATTCATACATCAAAAAAGGCGACTGTATTCGCTGCCATATTAACTTAACACCACGCTATTTCCCTGAAGGATCATGCAGAGAAGTAATGCAAATACATGTATATCCTGGACTCATATTATATATTGTTCTTTGAACAATCATGTTATTTCATATGAAATATATATATTTCGTTACACATGCTTATGAATGTTCTTATCGACAACATCAAACAAACCATCACGCCGTTTCCCCGAAATGGTAGGCACAGAAAATGGACCGCCACACTAATCTATCCTTACACATCTTTCTAGCTTCTTATAAATTCATAGAGCGAGTCATATACCCACGTCGATTCTTACGACTTCTAACATGGCCCACCTTTAAAATTTTATTGATTTGGTCATGCTATGTTTTTCTCGTTCTTCGTCGATTCAGTACTCCATTCAAATTGTTAATTTATGCTTTCTCCATCCATATATTCCATGTGACCAAACCAACGCAGTGATCCTTTCATTATTTTGTTTATAATACTTTCTTCCGCTCTACATTCCTTCCTAAGATCACCATTTGAAACTCTGTCGTACATCGTTTTACCACACATATGTCTAATGAATCTCATCTCTACCGCATTTATTCTGCTCTCATCCTTCTTCTGCTAGCTCCATGCTTCAAAAGGGTTGGAACTAGAAACCATGTTTGCTTTCATTGATAAATAAAATAATATTATATGGATTATTAAAAAAGTATTTTGTAAGATAAATTTTAAATATTTTTAATTACGCTAAGCTATATAAAAGCGAAATTTTAGTCTATGAATGCTTTATTATACCTAAAATGGTAAGATATGGTAATATCTTGATTAATACCCTTCGTGGCAGATTGGTAAGAGCTTTGGCTTCCATACCGGAGGTTCCGGGTTCGATTCCCGGCGATGGCAGTGTGATTGTCACACTGTCTTTGGTCTGGTGTAGAATTCACGTGACAATAAAATGGCGATAGATTGGCTACCTATCACATGTCACGAGAATCAATATAATAGCTAAAAAAAAATGTATACAGTAATTGGGTTCAAACAACCCGTTGTATGCATAAAAAAATAATAATAATAAAAAAATACTGAGTAAATAAAATCTACTCTGTCAAACAGTCTAAATCGCGCCCTAGATAGAGACTTACACTGCATACTTAGTCAATTAGAATCCGATATCAGGTAGCAATTGGCTCATATATCGTGCTGGAAAATTACCAATAAAACGAGAAAGAACTTTAATGATTATAAGATATACTATATTACATTCAACCTAATATTTATACAGATATCAGCCAACCCTTATGTTTGGAAGTGAAGCTTGGAGCTGGCAAAAAAAATGATAAAATCAAATCAAATCAAATCAAATCAGTTTATTAACTCAATAGACATTACAAACAGGAAAATGTCTAAGGCATCTATTAAGTACAGGTAAAATATCATAAAAATACAACAAAGTACCAGGAACGCATTAGAGATGGTTCGACATTAGGAAGACAAGATACTTTCTAAAGTCAATAGTATTTGCCCCCTGAACGTACTTTCACTAACATGAAAGACGTCGATCTCCGAGGAGACCGCGTTCAGCAGACTAATTGCTCTTCCTACCGATGTCACCAGAGGCAGATTGTAAAAGTAGGATAAATGCCGTAGAAATGAGACCATTGAGAAGAATATGCGGTAAAACGATATATGATAGAACACCGAACGACGAAATAAGGAAGAAATGTTAGGTAGATGATTGCATCATAAGTTAAATTAAAAAAGGATTCCTGAGATGGTTTGGACATATGGAACGAATGGACGAAAGAAGAATGGTTAAAATTTTGTATACAAGCAGTGTGAGTGAAAAGAGAAGCCATTGAAGACCAAGTAAAGCATAGCATGACCAAATTAATCAAATACTGAAAGGCGACCACATTCTAAGTCGGAAAAAATCGACGAGCGTGCATGTTACGATGTATGAATGAGGAGGAATCTAGAGAGGTATGTCAGGACAGAACGGTATGGCGGTCCGTCCTCTCTACCTACCTCTCCGGGGAAACGGCGTGATGGTTAGTTAGTTAGTTAGTTAATTCCTTTATTATTTTGCCATTTCCATTACAGACTTTTATTAATAATGGTGGGCATATTGTGCACTACCATATTCTACAATACCAATGTTAGCTTTGCCGAGAAAAAAAAAACGACATATAGCTATCCTTAATCCTTTCTCGTCTTCCTTTGTAAGAACACTCCTGGACATGCGTCTAGACTCCAAATAAACTAACCACCATATCCCATTTCCAACAGACGTGAGAGTTAAGAGTCATTAGAGCTGAACCTCTGTATGCAAAAAGATCCAAGTCCAAAAAAAACTAATATAAAATCCTCCGTAACGATATCAATATTTGGTTAGACTCGACATTGTATTGAAAGGGTTAAGCATAGACAAAATAACTTATGAAAATTTGTTAGAATATATATTTCGTATTCACCAATGAAGTTATGATAACGATGAAGAATAATATTCAAAAAACAAAGTCGTAAGATATGTTTATGACTTCCAAGAAGTAAGCCAAACTAGGGCTTTATTTCGGAATATTTAAAGGACCAGATACCATTTGAGCACGCAACATTTGAATAGAAACCTCTTCCGTGCCGACACGCGAAAAAAATATCATCAAAACGATCGTCGTTCCTGGTAAGGACCTGGAAGGATTAAAAAAACACGTAATGAATGTATGCCCGTCCTCTAGACTGGGTTTTATATTATTTGGCGACCATTAAGCATTGTTGAACCGGGACAAAAAATCACCCCACACGAGTCGTGATAAGTCTTACTCACAAGGTTCGTTCGTTCATTTCGTTCATTGTTGTGCTTTTGGGAAAAAACCAAAACAAAGAAAACAGTATGTATCCATGTACAGTTCAATAGTTAGTAAGTGTTTAGGATATGTAAATATAAAAAGGTAGTCGGTAGTTCTGCAATAAAGCGTAAGTTAAGCATGCATCGTTTATCAGTTATTAACGTTACGCTAAACAAAATTTTCTTTTAGAAAAATTAATAGAGATATTTGATAGACCATAAATTTTACATCATATACAATCTACATATAAATAAAACACAAGCTGGGTTGTGTGTGTCTCCTAATTTCTCGGTGATTCCTCATCAGATCCTTCTGTATCTTGGGGAATGGACTAATTGGAATTTAGCGGTCGTCATAGGCATATTTTCGTTATTAATCGAGCTCTAATTAACTTTATAAATTAATCAATTAATTGAAAATTTTCGTAGTGCAAACGAATATAGACCTTAATGTTCGTATCACCTGAGTATCAATCTTTTGAGTCTATATTCGTTTGACACGGTCTGGAGAGAATTCAGTCTCCATGTAATTTTGTGTAGTGGCAACAATGTGTTTTGCTTTCTGACAGTCCAATATATTGCGTTTTACTTTGGGATGTATAATACTTAATACGTTTTGCTTATTACGTACTAAAATAATTGGTTGTTTAATTGGTACAGTCTATTTTATTGGCCATATTTTAATGTACACTAATGCAGACAGGTAATTATACTTCTTAATTTTGGCGAGTATAATTTTTACGCGTCAATTTGAGGTTATGAACGAAATTTTATTTTTTCGTGTGGCTGAAACTTATTCGTTTCTCTTACGTTCGACGGTGATTACTTAATGATATTCGTTTTCTAGAGTTCTAGCCGTTCGATTGGTCACGTGGTCTCTGAACTGTCACAATATCTTTGTACGTCGTAATATTTTGTAGGTATGAAGTTTCGGTACTTTTAGGTTATGAAGTTTTTGGGATTAAAAATATTCAATGATAATTAAATTGTTCAGGTTATTTCAAAGGATGATAGCGAAAATATAAAATATTGGACGTCGAAGCTCTACAAGAATATGAAGAAACTTGCTTCCGTAAGTATAATATAATATTTATATTTCTAATTCATAAATATATTTTCAGTTTATTCTATTTTGCTGTTTTCTTTATACGCATACTTTGGTCAGGGAAATTGTTACATTACCACAGCAACGGTAAGAAAGTTCTAATGATATACAATATGAATTACAATATGAATGAATGACACAATTCTTATGACTTTTTCCGTTTATTTCTAGGAAAATAAAGTAACGGATCAGAGATGGGACGAAAATTACCGATGCAGCGTGCAAAATAACTTCGTTAAAATGGAATTAGATCAATCAAACAACGGATGATCAGTGAATTAGATGTACCCTGGAGTGGCGAATGAAAACCGGCTCATTTTTACATTACACATAAGCTACTTTTAGTAGTTTTCATTCATATATGAAAATTCCATTATTAATTTCAGGTAAAGTTTTTAAATTTACAGTTTATAGACAATAATTAAGCACATTCCCAAACGTGCCACCTATATATCTGAATTTTGTGTTGCTCGGGCTGCCTGAAATATGCTTCCTGCACGCCTCAGATGCATTGACAAGCCGACAGACTTTAATTCTCACCTAAAAACCCACCTTTTCAAATTATCGCATAAAATGGTAACAACGGTTGTCTGTATATCAATAAACAATATTATATCACATTTGCACAAAACATTCATATGTTTAGAGAAACAAAATTCTTGATTTTGTTGTCCATGAAATTCACATCAGAGCCAATAAAGTAAGTTTCTACGATCGTGATTTCGCTGTTGTTACATGCACCTTTCATGACTAAAAACATTGTCAAAGCGCCCTTGAGGTGAGCTATTCACGAAAACGGCGATTATCAGTTCCGTAAGTTCAATGTTTATATTTTGATATGTACAGGTTTAAATTTTGAATTAATTGGTTTATTTTGTATATATAAGAATATAGACAATTTATATGAAGGAGTCTGGTTGTAATGAATGCTTTTGTAAAATTTTTGTTATTTCTTTAGCACAAGGCTATGACGTTTCGTTGTGTAATAATTAGTTAATTGGTATAATCTATTTTAATAATGTTGTTTTAATGTAAAATTGTTCTGGCAGGGCGAAAATCTATATCTTTGGGATTAGATATTAAGTTTTGATAAAATAATTGCCTGGTTGTGAGAGACCACTGGTCTAATGGGGATATTTTTGTATTGGGATTGAAATTATTTTGATAATGAGCCATATTGGTGCATCTGCATGTTGCAATTCTTCTTTATTTTCCATTCCACTGAGTAATTCCAGCAGCACACATACCCAAATACACTATGAGTTACTTCAGCTGTTTTAGTTTTTCTCTGAAAACAAATGCTGTGATAGGTAAACATATCCTTATATGCAGCATTAGCTGCCTCAGTTAGAAGAGTCCAGTAATATTCCATTTTTGACCATTAAATTCTACATTATGCTGAGATTTAAAATATTCAAAGATAATGAAATTGATTTCAGGTTATTTCATTTGCTTGAGGATGGGGAAGACAACGCAGAAGATAATGGATTGCGCATGTGCAGAGGATGGGGAAAACAACGCAGAAGATACTGGAGTTCGCATGTCCAGAGGATGGATCCCACACTTCGATATATGCGTATCACAAGACAATGTTGTTATCTTTATGAACTAATTTGGAATGGTATGTACAGGTTTAAATTGGATTAATTGGTTTAATTCGTTACATAAGAATATAGACAATTTATGTTTACTACTCCATGATACATTCTCATCTGTCTTACCTTTCCTGTATTTGGGGCTTTATTACAAAGAAGAAAGCTAATGAGATTCAGGTGATCCAAAATCGGGCTGTTAGAAATATTTTCCGTCTACCGTGGTACACTCATGTAAGGGCCCTATATTCTCAGACGAAAATAATTCCATTTCAAATCCATCCAAAATTAGAGATCACTAAAACTATAATACAAATAATAAAGTCATCAACGCGCTCTAATACTCGACCAATATTCAATACGGACGTACACCAACATGATACGCGCTCACAGAATAAGAAGCATTGCGTTCAACTAGATTCGGTGTAAAATCCTTACAATTTATAGCCTCTACAGAATTTAATAAACTCCCTAATGATTTAATAATGATGTCGAACCAACGTGCCACCTATACGAGTATATCTGAATTTTGTGTTGCTCGGGCTTTCACAGTAGTAGGTTCGTCCGCCTGAAATATGCTTCCTGCACGCCTCAGATGCATTGACAATCCGACAGACTTTAAATATCACCTAAAAACCCACCTTTTCAAATTATCGCATAAAATGTTAACAACGGTTGTCTGTATATCAATAAACAATATTATATCACATTTGCACAAAACATTCATATGTTTAGAGAAACAAAATTCTTGATTTTGTTGTCCATGAAATTCACATCAGAGCCAATAAATTAAGTTTCTACGATCGTGATTTCGCTGTTGTCACATGCACCTTTCATGACTAAAAACAATGTCAAAGCGCCCTTGAGGTGAGCTATTCACGAAAACGGCGATTATACAAATTAAACAAACAAACAAACCATCACGCCGTTTCCCCACAGGGGTAGGCAGAGAGAATGGACCATAACACTACTCTATCCTGGCAAACCTCTCTAGCTTCCTCCACATTCATACAACGAGTCATACACGCATGTCGATTCCTCCGACTTCTAACATGACCAACCTTTAAAATCTGATTAGTTTAATTAATTTGACAAATTAATCAGATTAAAAGGTTTTATTAGTTTTATCGTTTTTGTAAAGAATTTTGACAGGTGTAGAAATAAATTTTTCATTTGTTCCAATGACAATTTGAATCATTTCTTCAATATTATTTTCAAGTTCTTGCTGGTTAAGTGCCTTACTACAGATAATTTAAAAAATGGTGGATACGTGTAACATAAATTAAATAAACACAAATGTCCGGATCGTCCAAGTCAACATGTGCAACATCGAAAAAAACATTATGTGTTATTACATTATGTGCTAAATTAAAAAACAGTGGATACGTGGAACATATTATAAATTAAATAGACAATATGTGCACCGTCTAAAAAGAACATTTTGTGTAAAATTATTTTTATTTTGTTATTTTATTTTATATCATTGTATTTTATATTATTTGTTTTAGATTTATTTTGTGGGTGTTGGACGATCGAAGTGTGCGCGGGAGATGCCTATTGGTGGCGATGAGGTTCGCAACCCATCACACCGCGCCTCCCGCGGGGCGAAAAGAGAAGGATGGAGTGCCGCATCAGTAAAAGTGTGACAGTCCATTCTCTCTGCTTACACTTTCGGGGAGACGGCGTGATGGTTAGTTAGTTAGTTAGTTAATTTGACAAATTAGCCTAATTATTATTATTATGCATATAGCATGAACTGCCTTTTATATGAAGAATATCTTCAGCAAACAAGTGAAAAACAGTTGTAATTCATTCATTGTATGGAAATTTAAATTTTGCCTTATGCGTCTCTTCGGTGTCCGCCTTATGGCAATTCAAATTTTTTTTTTTTTAATTCAGGGCCCAAAATTGATGAATCAAGGATCGGACCAAAGTTGCCGATGCAGCGTGTAAAATAACTAATGTTTAAATGGAATGGGATCGGTCATAAAGCAAGGACAACGGGTGATAAGATCTTCTGGCCTGGAGTGGCGAAAGAGAAACAGCTACACAAATTCTGGCAGATCACAAGCAAGATGGTCTGATGACATTAAACGAGTGGCAGGAGGTCAATGGCGCAGAGCGGCGAGGGATACAGTTGTGGAAGTCGGGAAGGGAGGCTTTTGTAGTATTATCATCTATATTACTATTCCACGCCAGCGGACTCGCAGTGCCGAAATCACGATCGTAGAAACTTACTTTATTGGCTCTGATGTGAATTTCATGGACAACAAAATCAAGAGTTTTGTTTCTTTAATATAATGAATGTTTTCTGCAAATGTGATATAATATTGTTTATTTGATTATTAAATTTCATATAAAATATTCAAAAAATAGTTTTTCAATTACCTTAGTAATATGTATTCAAGTTTATAATTCACAGCGAGTTTGCTTGGATTGAAACTTTGTTTTAAAGATATAGACACACATTTTTGCATCCATACACATGGCATTTAATCCAATAAATAAACGAATTGTTATTGAACTTTAATTGTATTTGTTGAATATATATTGGGTTTATTTATGTACTCGAATTTAGCAATAGCGAAGCGTTGCCGGGTCAGCTAGTGTTTTATAAATAAAAAAATCCATCGAGTTTTCATAACGAAAATTCGAAACACTGTAAGGTGACTCAATTCTCACGTGTGTGATACAATCTTTTTTACAGTTTACTGTAAAAAAGATTGTAAATTTCTCCTGAAGATGAAATCATAATATCGCACCGTGAGTGTAAAACCGACGTAAGTGCAAATATACAGTTTGGGGATATGGGAGTTTAAAGATTTCATATTGCTTGGAAAAACTGTTTTTTTTTTTTTAAATAAACCAATGATTTTCGGTTTATAGTAATATACCTATAAACCGAAAATCATTGGTTTATTAAAAAAAAGCAGTTAAACAGTTTTCCAAGCAATATGAAATCTTTAAACTCCCTTATCTCCAAAATGTATATTTGCACTTACGTCGGCTTTACACTCACGGTGCGATATATTCGAAACATTTAAGATTAATGAACTAAATAAATATTGCTGTTTTTCAACAAAAAATATAATAATAAGTACGAATTTAATTGTTGTGGTAAATTTAAAAATAATAATTTCAAAAATGTTCATAGTTAGACAACTTTCATTTGACTCTTAATTGGTGTCAAAAAATAAATGAAAATCCATTTTAATAATTAAACTAATATTATAAAAATAAAGTAAAGAGGGGTATATCCGACAATTATAAAATTGTTGAAGATGATGAATCAGCATATAAAAATTAAAAAAAATATATCAATTATACAATAGCGTTTTTAAGATTATCAAATGATTTTACTGAAAAATCTTGATGGAAATTCGTAATAAATAATAATTATATAAAACGATGTTTTTAATAAACCCCTTCCACTTTTGGCGAAACCGGTAGTTGTCGAAATAAAGACAAAAATGTATACAGTTCTTAAAAACAGCGTTTAATTTAATTATTATAGTTATACAATTATCTGAAACGTCATAACAAGAACAATACAATCACGGATAATAATCCAGAATTAATGAGTAACGCGATGACGAGGACACCATAAGCTAAGTAATCCTTTGTGTAGCCAGGAGGGCAGGGTCACGTGGCTACGGTGAGATATTAATGTGTGTATGCAGTCGGTATTGGAATAGGGAAGGGCGCTGCATTTGCATAACCCGATACAAGAACGAGAGAGTATGGAAGGGGGAAGTTTAGTATTTGTACAGCTAGCATGGCAGAGCCGGATCTAATCATTATGTGACTAATTCAATGCTAGAGTTTAATGGTCGAAATAGTGATATAAACAAGCCTTTGTAATGTGAAATATTGTGATTAAAGTCAAATACGTATTTATGTTATACATCATATAAAATACATATAGTATATTTTCTCATATAAACAGTAACTAATCGTTCTTTAAATTAAAATATTTAGGTACCTACCTAACTCAATTTCAGCAAGAACTTCAAAATTATATCAAAGAAATTATTCAAATTGACTTAGGAACAAATACACAAAGATTAAAAAATTACGAAAATTTGACATATGATATATATTTTTGTAACACCTGATGATGTCAACATTGGTTGATGAAACAGCTGTCGTAAGGTAAAATAAATACAATTTGTGATATGAAACAAAGTTTTTGAATTAACAGATATAAAATATTATTTTATTCATGTCGGCTCAAACGCGCAAAACATATTGTTTAATTATATTTTTTTTAAGGCAAGCTCGGCTTTTCGGCTTGTATGGAAGTACCGCCACTGCTTGCAGGGGGTTTTAACACAATGAAAGGCACTTTGTTTTCTTGCCAAGACGACACTGCGCTTAAGGTCAATGGTCAAATGGGTGTTTCTCATCCATAGTCCAGCCCCTAGCACGGTCCCCCATCATACAGATCGTTTGATCACCAAACTTCAGGACACGCAAGACCGACGGCATATACAAGAATACTCGCATGACTGCACTTAATATTCGCAGGTACATATGTATATTATACTTGGGTCGTGTGGGATATGACAAATTTCATGCTAATGACTGGGTGCTAGACGGGGAAAGGTGAAGCAATGAAAGACGTACCATTTGACCTCTGACGCGCAGAGATACGTATTATTTTAACAGTTGATTAAAAACATCTAAAATTATTCACCTTCATAATTATCTTGGAATATGTGTAATATATAATTATGTGGATACTCTGTGTATGATAGAGTGTCGAATAAAAATATAAGAAGTGAATGCGGTGCGATTGATGATGTTATGAACAAAATAATGAAAGGATCATTAAGATGGTTTGGACACATGGAAAAAATTAATAAAGATATAATGGTAAAAAATATATGTTAACGATGTAAATGGAATTAGAAATAGAGGAAGACCGAGTAAAACGTGGCACGATCAAATAAATCAATGTCGTGCACATGAGGAGTCAGAGAAATGACGCGCGTGCATGACACGATGTATGAATGTTGAGGATTCGAGAGAAATATGTCAGGAAAGAAAAGTGTGGCAGTCCATTCTTCTGCCTAACCCTTCGGGGAGACGGCGTGATGGTTAGTTAGTTAGTTAAAGAGATAAAACCATATGTTCTCAACAGCAGTAATCCAAAATATTTATTTACTGAAATCAAGCGGCAGAAGTACATTTTCAAGGTTTCGTCAGCGTCGACAAGAAATATAAAAATCGTTTAAAATTATTTTACATAATTAAAAAACATTAATCGAGTCTCTGAAATAACGTCGACAAATATAAATAAAGGTCGGTGAAGAGTCGGTAAAAAAGACCTGCGTGCATGACACGATGTATGAATGTTGAGAAATCGCGATAAGTACGTCAGTAAAGAACACTGTGGGGATCCATTATGACCGATACGTGTTAATGGAATTATGGTTAATTAGCTGTGTTTTCATACAATTGATATTGAGGAAAACATACGATTTCTGGAAATTTGGATAGGTATATTGTATGTTAATAACATGGTTTCCCTTGCTAAGGCACCGTAAACAAAAATTTAACTTAAAATTTAATAATTTCACAGAAAGATGAAATGAGATACCACGAAATATTTATACTATTAATAGAAAAAGTGCGTTTTCTTTTTTCAAAATTAAAAACTTTGTTGAAAGTGTGGAATTCCATTGTAAATTGGAATTTGAAACAACATTGTGTATTTTATACTTTGGTTTGTGTATATGTTTATAAAATAATAACAAAAATATTTATACATGACAATGTTTCGGAGGTGACATCCATCTTCAGGTGTAAATATATAACTAAATACATAACTATAAGACTAGTTATTTATTTATTTATTTATACATAATACAAAAATGAGACATAACAAACGAAAAACATTTAGGCGACTCATTTGAACACAAAACGGTATAACAAAGGTAAAACAACGATATGAAACCAAAAAATCATACATATCTGAAGGAACTCAACCGACGTCAGTGAGGCAGTACTCTTTCCAGAATTTGAAATATATTTTTAATAAACACTGCCTCACTGACACTGTTATATACTTACACCTGAAGATGGAGGTGATCTCCGAAAGATTGTCGTGTATAAATATTTTTATTATTATTTTATAAAGATATTAAATAAAATAAAGTGGAAAATATACAGCGTTGTGTTTAAAATTAGAATTTATAAACTTTGCATGAATATTTTAATGTTTTTTTTATTATTATAACATTTATGTATCATTAATAGTTTAACGTACAAAACTCTGTGCGGAAAATTAATTAAAAGATTTAAAAACTAGAAAATATTTCCTTATTCAGAAATCTCCATTGTGTCACGTATTCGCGTGAAATTTACTCATACTCGTATTTCAACACTATGGCTGTGAAAATAAGCTTTTTGTTTCATTTTGTAAAGGACAAAAGAAAATGAACAGGAGACTATATAAACAAGAATTTTATAAAGGAAATAGCGAGACAGAGAGAGTAAATTAACTTTAATGTTAGACGTGGTCAGAGAGACCATACCGACAATACGAGTACTATATGTATAACAACCGAAGGTTCTGGACCGTGTACTTTGACGGTCAAGGACAAACATTTCCATTAGAAACACAGAAACCATTACTTTAACAAAATCAGAAGTAGTTTATCATCGTTTCTGTATTCATAACGCGACATGAAAAAAGCTTAGTGCCCCTAATGACCCGCCATTATTTTTTCGCTCAATTTCTTCTCGCATAAACTTCGACCTTTTTCAATCCATTGTAGTGTAAAAAGCCCTCGCCGACTTGGCGCTTTAGAGTGTTTGAGGGTAATTTGGAACAAAGAGTTAGGTAGACATTTTAGATATTTCAAAAAAAAATCCATTGAGTTTGATTTGATACAATCAAAAGTACTCGGAAGCATTTAAATAATTTCGCATCGAACGTTTAGGGTTAATCTATTATATAATATATTTAATCAAATTCATTACGTTATAACGAAATTAAACTGCTACGAAAAGAGTAACATCCGCAGAATCTAAGGATCCATTAAGGATGGTTAGAAGTGGAGAAGGAGATACAATACGGAGCTCTACCAGGACGTCAGCGTGGTCAAGTTTATCAAAATTAACAGATTACGCAGGGTACATCACTTGGACCTCATGGGAGATTTTGAACCCCCAAACGAGTGTTGTTCAACAACCCAGTAGGGCGAAGAAGTGTCACCAGGCCGAGACTGCGATGGTTGGATGGTGTCATGGCAGACTTTCAGGCCCTAGGGCAAGATTAGGAGGTGCGGTCAAACAGGACAGGATGGAAACATTTATTGGAGGAAGCTAAGATGCACCAAGGGTTGTAACACTGAAGATGATGATGATTCATTACGTCATACCAAAAATTAAAATGAACCTATAATTTTCAAATTAAATGAAACAATGGATTGATTCCTCAAGTCAAAAATATTACATTACAGTGAAGTGCTTTTATTGAGTGAAAATAATACAATATTAGTAATACAAACTTTTTCTTTACACGGAATAACCATGTGTAAATACATACATAATAACATATATGTATATATTTACACAGATATAATTAACTAACTAACTAACTAACTAATAAACTAACTGTCACGCCATCTCCCGGAAGTAGTAGGCAGAAAAAATGGAATAAAAAGCATGGAACGGGCAAAAGAAGAATGAAAGTAGAATAAATGCAGTAGAAATAAGATCTTTCAGACGAATTTGTTGAAAAACTGTGTATGATCTTCATATTAGTGAAAGTACGTTCAGAAGGCAAATACTCTTAATTCTGGAGAGTATCTTGTCTTCCTAATGTCGAACCATCTCTCATGCATTTCTGGTAGTATACTATACACAATATATTATTTTACCTGTTCTCAATAGATGCCTAAAAATTATTTTTGTAATGTCTAATGATGAAATAAACTGATTTGATTTGATTTTACTTGATGATAGAGTATCGAATGATAATATAAGAAGTAAATGCAGTGCGAATGAAAGTGTAATGAACAAAATAATGAAATAATCATTACGGCGATTTGGACACATGGAAATAATGAATGAATAGGAATGTCAAAGACGTTATATGTAAACGACGTAAACGGAACTAGATATCGATGAAGACCGAGGAAAACGTGGCACATCAAATAAATCAAATATTAAATTCCGGCCACGTGAGGAGTCGGATAAATCGACGTGCGTGCATGACACGATGCATGAATGTTAAGAAATCGGGAGAGTATGTCAGGAAAGAACAGTGTGTGGGTCCATTCACTCTGCCTACCCCTTTGAAGAGACAGCGTAAAGGTTAGTTAGTTAAGCACAACAAACAATTATTTAAACTGTAATAGGGATAAATTAAGCTGTGTTAAATAAAAATTATGGTATTAATTAAACACGAAAAAAGGAAAACCTACTTAATTAATTTACGATACCTTGGATATAAAAGTTTTTAAGTCTCGAAACAGAGGTAATTAAAACCGGGAGAAAATCTAATTAACTTAAAGGTAAAAATAAATAAATCGGACGTGTACCTACGTAAAGGAAAAACAAAACAGTACAGAACAAAGTAACTAACTTTGAACAAACAAACACGGGGTATAGGCGAGCCGCAAAGACAGGACTTGGTGCTCCAAACCCGACCGGGAACTGCGGCGGACTATTCCTCCGGACCCGTCACCCTTCACTCGTCCTCATCATGTGGAAAGGGCGGTCGGGAGCAGGACGCGGAACTTAAGGACTGGACTGGTTCGGGAAGACAATAGAGGAAGGATAACAGCTAGTGAGTACCGGTAAACTAATATGGCGCCCCAGAGGTGGCCAACACCGAAACTTATGTCTATTAAATATATTAGATAAAAAATTAATTTTGCAGCCTTTTTATTTAAAAAAAGAAATAATAATGAAAATATACGTACACAAATAAAATTAAATCAATTTATTATCTCAAAAAATATTACAAACAACATGTTTAAGGCATCTATTGAGTATAGGTAAAATATTATATAATATACACAATATAATACCAGGAACGCATGAGTGATGGTCCGACATTGGGAAGGCAAGATACTCTCTAAAGCCAAGAGCATCTGTCTTCTGAACGTACTTTCACTAATATGAAAAACGTCGATTTCCAATCGCACTTCCTACCGGCATCACCAGAAGTAGGTTGGTTATGCGAACGCTGTAGCAGATTCAAAAGGTCGTTATGCGAACGCTGTCGCAGATCAGGATCAAAAATACCAACTCCCTCCAGCACGGCTGAGTTCTCGAAATATCCCCTGATTAATCAAAAGAAATGGATTAGGAGAAAACCATCGCTTTGAAGCTGCAGAAAGTTGATCCCCAACATTGTCAAAAGAAATTGGGTGAGATAGAGCCACGGATAGCTACCATAAAAACGTATGGCATTAAATTAGCATTCCAAAAAAGCCAATACTACAGTTATTACCAAGGTTTTCATGCATTTTAATTCAATTGGGAGTTTTTTACATTTAAAAAATCGTCCAAGTAAGAGAGAGAAACGCCTATTCATGGCGAAATGTATATACATTGTAGATAAATGTTTGTGCTATATGAATCCTAGGGATGGGGTAGAAGATTTCAACAATAGAAGATAAAATCGGATCGCTTAATTTAAGCAAGTCATCAATTACCCCAAGTCGAGATAAGCATTACCTTCAGAATACGTGTTATTTAAGTCATTCGAATAGATTTGTTCACGGGAGAGTCATCTGCTTAAACAAACCAAATGAAAGGAATTACAAATTTATTTATTATAAATATTTTAATAATTAAAACACTGTTTTTCCAATTTTTAGTATATTTTTCTAAACATGTTTCGAAGGTTTAAGACATTCATCATTCACAAAAAAAATCGTCATTGTTAACGCCCTAAGTTCCATATTAAATAATCAATACAAATTAAAACGTCTGTTTTCTAGAAGTTTATGATTTATGGGAATGACATGTTTCACTTTGCTAAGGCATTATTAAAACCCTCGATAATTTCTGAGCAAGGTGAAACATGCTGTTCCCATAAAATATAATAATACTTTTAAAATATTTGAACGATTCTTTCTGATATTTTAAGGGAGTGAAAATAAGCTGCTATAATAATTACGCCTTTTACTCAGAGGAATAGGCTGAGGACAGACCTCCACACTACTCAATCCTGACAAACCGCTTAAGCTTCCATATATATTTATACACTGTAAAAGCACGCACGTAAATTTTTCCTACTTTGAAAATGGCCGATTTAGTAATAAAAAACCGATTTAATTTCAATGTTAACAATTTGAATATAACTCTATACACAACAAAAACTGATTTCTTGCTGGGTATGCTGGACTACCAATCATTGGAAATCAGACGAACTATCCATTTGGGTGTTCATTTTTTTCAAATGATTCGTAGTCGAATACATAACTCGGATATTTTGAATGACTTGACTTTGTTTGTCCCTGACTATCTGCGACAAAGGCAACATAGATTATTTCACCTGCCACTGTGTAGAACCAATTTACCTAAGGTTATGCCCGTGGGCAGGGCAATAATCCTTCTAAACCGCATCTCTTCGGATGTGGACATCTTCCATGATAGTGAGGATACCCTCAGAAAACATCTATCTCTTAAATAATGTGTTGTTCTTCTTATTGTTTCTAATGACTTATTTGGTCTTAATTTTTTAATTATCTCGTGTTTTTTTTTGTGTTTTTGTCAATTTTTTAATTTCATAATTGTATTTACTGTTTAAAATATAATATTTTTTTTGGTGTTTTTGTATCCTACCTGTATAGTCATAAGCGCTTTGGTTATATACTGTAATGTTTATGACTTAAAAAATAAAATAAAAATTAATAATGCTAGTTAAAGTGTTTCTTGGAATAGAAATACATGGATTGCGTAGACGTGGATAAAATAATATTATGAAAATCGGGGCTTGTAAAGAATGCAAGAGCCTTGTGTGATCGATAGATATTTTTATCAAACAGTAATAACTCTCAACGGCGCTTTTCCTAGTTCCTACTAGTATAAGCCATCACGCCATCTGTGCTAAGGGACGTGGCTCTTTTCTTGCGCTATTTGCGTCACAGCAAATTAACGACCTATCCTGTTACACGGAATAATGTGATGGGTGCCGTCAAACTAATGTAATATCGTTTTACCAATAGACGAAATTAGATATATCCAAGACTGTTTTTTTAAACATAGAACATCTCACGTGTGGAATAATAACCGTTCAAATTACGTTCAATAATTTTAAATTTCGAATACAAATAAATTATTTATATTAAATTGGTAAACGTTTCAGACGTAGGCTGGGATATAAGCAATATCTAAAAGCCGTTCTAACTATTGCATGTCATTGCATTTCATATAGTTCAGAAGCACCAGTTCACTAACAAGTGCTTCTGAATCAAACCTATATTGTTCGAGAATAAAAAAAACTAACTAACTCTTCACGCCATTTCCCCGGAGGGGTAGGCAAAGAGGATGGATCGCCACAATGCACTGTCCTGGCATACCTCTCGGGCTTACTCTGCATTCATACATCGTACCATGCACGCACGTCGATTATTCCGACTTCGAATGTGGTCACCTTTTAGTAATTGATTTATTTGGTCATGCCATATTTTCCTCGGTCGTCCTCGGCTTCTTTTTCCACTCACGCTGTTGTGTACAACATTTTAGCCATTCTACTCTCATCCATTCGTTCCATATCTCGAAACCATATCAGGGATCCTTTTTTTAATTTTATCCATGATGCAGTCATTCGAGAATACAGACTTTTTTTTTTCAAATTGTCTTTTGTGATAACTTGGAAATGACGAATATTTGGGGTATGTTCTCAGGTGACCCACATATTCTGTTTTATGGCTATTTTTTTCTTTCCCCCATAGAGGATATCAAACCCTCTTTTGAAAACAATTTAGAATACGAAAATATCGTAATGAAACCTAATGGACCAAGATAATAACATATTATATTTAAATTCAGTAATAATAAAAACAAAAGTACCAATTTTTCAAACGTCATGTCAGCTATAATAAAATTTAAAATCCATTATATTGAATGCGAATCCTCTTAAATAACTTTGATACCAATATTAAATTCAGTAAATTTTACAAAATTATTTTTAAGATTATTTTTTATATAGAATCATGTTTACCACCCCTGATCTGAATGTATAAAAAGGACTTAGTCTGTCGATGCCAGCGAGCCTGGCAAAACCAGTCGCTTTCGAAATAAAGACAAAAGTGAAAGTAGTAAATAAAATGATCGTTTTATTTCATTATTATCGAAAATATCGTTTTATACGAGTAGATGGTCTTTTAACCCCCATTGTGCGGTTAGCTTCATTTGAAGTAACAAAAAAATTAGCTCGAACTGTGGCCGACTACATTTGCAGCTCAGACGTATAATCTTAGTTCATCATAATATTACTTACAATTTAGTGGTTAGGAACTTAAATAAATAGATTTATAAAATACATTCAAATATGAGCTGTAAATGTAGAGGTAATACTATAGAGGAAAAGAAATTATACAATCAAATAATTTGAACTCTGCCAAAATTTGAGACATGAAAAAACACATTTTTTGATGTTATGAGATATAATATTTTCATATAGTAGGTATAAGATTAATTAATTCTGTCATTCTATGTTTAATGTAGTCTGCGGTTTACGAAATGGGTTCCGCAATCCTATTTTTTATTATTCGGAGAAAAGATGGGCGCGGCGCCAGCTATGTTTTACATGACAGTATGGAGAAATGTTATCGAATTTAAAAACGGGTAATAAACATAATCAACATATGGCGCCAATCGGACATTCATATTGAGCCAAGAAATGCGTATTTTTTCACATTACCTACAAAAGCGATAAAAATAAAATAAAAATACGAAAAGCACTTAAAACTGATAAAAGAATCAAAATACGAAGTATGGGATTAAATTTATCATTTTTAATTCAATTATGGCACTCGATATGAACGCAAAACAAAGTAAATCAGGAAAAAAGATTGTGGCGGTCTCTCTTGGGGAATGGCATTGTGAATAACAATATAGTTTCTGGCGGAATATCTTCTATATGTATCACCTCAAAAATGCAGTTCGGTGGCAAGTTAAATAGAATATATTCCCAACCTTTTCTGAAACACCACTCCCACTATAAGGGAAAAAATCCTATGCCATCTCTATAAGTATACCACTTATAAATGCCGTAGAAATGAGGTCACTAAGAAGGATGTGCGGAAAAACAATGTATGATAGAATATATAACGATGAAGTAAGAAAGGAATATAAAGCGAATGAATGCGTGATAAATAAAAATAAGAAAGGGCCACTAAGATGGTTTGGACATATAGAACGAAAGGATGAAGGAAGAATGGTTAAAAAGATATATACAAGTAGTGTGAATGGAAAATTCGAGGAAGGCTAAGCAAGACATGGCCTGAAAGGCGGCCATGTTCGAAGTAGGAACAATCGACGAGCGTGCATGTCACAATGTGTGAATGTAGAAGAGGCGCGAGAGTTATGTCAGGATAGAACAATGTGGCAATCCATCCTCTCTGCCTACCCCTCCAGGGAAACGGCGTGGTGGTTAGTTAGTTAGAATATTGTTACACATCATTCATATTTTAACTTTGCTCACCAACTTGCAAAGATCGACAATACTAAACAAAATTAGTATAACGCACATTTAAAAAAATCCTTATTTATTGTTTCTTAAAAATGTCTGTTTTCTAGAAGTTTTATTATATTTTATGGGAATTATATGTTTCGCCTTTCTAAGCCATTATCAAGTGATATGACTCATGTATTACTGCATTAACGCCCCCCTTTTGCTTACGGACCTAATAGTTCCAAAATCTTTAATAAATTGTATTAAAAATATTATATTAAAGAGTTTGAAAATGTGCAACTCACTGCAGTATCAATGCGCTTTGGCAAAGGTGCTCTGAACCCTGGTTCAAATGGGTCATGTGTTGCGACAAAAATATATCGAAGCGCATTCGTACTCAGGCTAAATAGGTGAACAATGGTAATACAATGCATTCTGAAATGTTCAGGACAATCACGAAACGAATGAAGACTTCGACACAATATTTAGAAGTTAAGAAACTTGAAAATATTGCCATATAAAACATAGTTATACATTTCATATATGAGTACCCGGTTTTCTCGAAAGATATTGGAGAAATCTCAGCTCAATTTGGTTCGTACTGGACAGATACGTCCACTGGGAAATTAAAGATTTTCAATTGGTGTATGTACCATTTTATGCGCCCAGAGACGACCCGAAAATTGTAAATGCGTTTACGTCATTGACAATTTTGAATGAAGTGGGATTGACGGAACTTTAGCCGACAAGAAAGTGTTTAAAAGAAGAACCTCAATACAAAATAACTCATTTCGAAAATAATGTTCGTATTTTTGTACAAGGTTGGATAAACCGAATATTTTAAATAAGACGAAAAATAGTTCCACTGATAAGACGACGAGGCATTTATTCTGTATTTTGTTTAATACATTTTACGTTTTCATTTTACTCAATTTAATCTAACGACTTTGATTGTTTTAATACTAAGTTAATTATGTAAAGTATATTGTATATTTTTGCTCTTCAATAAAGTCCCTTTACGCGTCTATACCAACCGGAGTAAGACCTCTTGGAAGGCCTAGACAGCGCCTAATGGATACTGTTTTGGCTGATCTGGCTAGGTTGGGCGAATCGGACTGCTGGGAGCAAAGGGTGCAGGATCGAGGAGCTTGGAGGAAAATCATCAAGGAGGCTAAAACTCTTCAAGGGTTGTATGGTCATAGTAACTGAACAAAGTAAGTCCATATTAAGAGTTTTAACCCTTTTCGGTCTTTAATAATTCTCATTTGTGAAAATCAAATAAAATAATAAATTTAAAAGTTTAAAAAAATATTCATATCCTATTAGTATTTTTGAAATATTACTTAATTTTTTTGAATCCGGTATTTAATGTTTAATCAATAATATAATTGTATAGTCCATTGTTTTGGCCGAAACACTATGATACTTCAACATTATTACTGTTAAAATTTATAACACTGTTATAATATCACAATTTATTTTTATTCACTGAGAATGTCGCGACAGCTGTTTCGTCAACCGATGTTGGCATCATCAGGTGTTATAAAAACTAAGTTTTTTGTAATACCCGATGATACCAATATCGGTTGGCGAAAAAGCTGTCGCGACACTCTCAGTGAATAAAAATAAATTGTGATATTATAACAGTGTTATAAATATTAACAATAATAATTTTCTCCTTCTTCTTCTTCCTTGTTGTAGACCTATGTGGTCTGTTCTCCAGAGTGTTGCTCCTCCTGTGAGATAGATTCCCAGCTGTCCTTCCATATTTTAAGGTTAGGTTAGGTACAGTTATAAAATATTTAGTGACGGAGGTTAGGTTAGGTTAGGTACAGTAATAAAATATTTAGTGACACTTCACATTGAACTTGCCGGAAAAAAAATCTATGTCTAGTGTGACTCGATATCTCTTCTTCTTCTTTTTGTCCTGTCACACCTCCGTGGTGCATAGGGCCTCAAGGAATCTTCTCCACCCGACTCTATCGCATGCCTGATGCTTAACATCGTCCCAAGTGAGACCTGCTGCCTTAACCTCGTCCTGCAGGGTTCTTCTCCAGGTGGCTCTAGGTCTGCCTCGCTTTCTCTTTCCCCCATAGGGGACCAGTCTAGTGCGCCCTGAGCGATGCAGGCTGGGTTCCGTCTCAGAGTGTGACCGATCCACTGCCACTTGCGCCTAGCGACTTGTTCTCTAATTGGCTTTTCGCCTGCCATGGTCCAGAGAACGGCATTTGACACTGTTTGGGGCCAATAGATTTTGAATATTGAGCGAAGGCACCTATTTATAAACACCTGGAGTTTACCAATAACGTCTGCGGTAGACTGCGGTGACTCGATATAAAATAAAAAAATTAAATTGAGACAAACATATAGTTTACTCAACATGAATATGCATATACGAGTATATTTATATTTACGACATTGCGTACATTTTCAATGGCCATACTGTTTACATATTAAACGTAAACAATATATTTAAAAACTAATATTTATTCTACAATCGAATCACTACATTTAGTTTTTGAAGCGTGTTCTTAATTGCTATCTGTACGTGATAGATGGGCGTGAGAGTTTCTTTGAACGCATCTTTTGGGTGTCTGGAGAGAGTAGTAAAGAAGAACTCGGCAGATGTAAACTATAAATGAACAAATCCAAGTTCTGTATGCATCCAGTAGTAGGAGCACACAACATTCCATCATCAATTATTGATTGATCTAACCGTACAGACCAATAAAAAAACAATTTACTAAGAGGATCAAATGTATTGATGATAAGAACCATATACAAAAGTGCATCAAATGCAGATGCCATAATTAATTAAGCAGACGAAACTATTAAAAAGAGATATAGCGTTTTAAGCGCAATATGTAACTTAATAAAAATGAAAACTAACTCCCCAAAGAGGTAGGCAGAAAGAATGGACTGCCACACTTTCCTTTCTGACATACTTGTCTCGTTTCCTCAACAATAATACATCGTCTCATGCAGCACGTCGATTTCGCCGACTCCTCGCGAGGCCGCGACATTCGATATTTGATTTATTTGATCGTGCCACGTTTTCCTCGGTTTTCCTCTATTTCTAGTTCCATTTCAATCAAATCAATCAATTAAATCAGTTTATTTCATCAATAGATATTACAAAATTATTTTTTAAGGCATCTAGTGAGAACACGTAAAATAATATATTGTGTATACCAGGAACGCACGTGAGATGGTTCTACATTAGGAAGACAGGATACTCTCCAGAATTAAGAGTAATTGCCTTCTGAACGTAATTCACTAATATAAAAGACATCGATCATTAAGATCGTTAACATGTCCTTTTTTAACATGCTTTATTCATTCATTCTTACCATGTGTCCAAACCATATTAATGATCCTTTCATTATTATGTTTATGATACTATAATTCGCACCGCCTTCACTTCTTATATTTTCATTCAGACACTATCATACATACATTCGTCTTATAGATCACATTTCTACTGCATTTATTCTATATACTTTCATCCTTCTTTTCCCAGTTCCATGCGTCGCTTCCATACATAAAGGTCGGTATAAGAACACTATTGTAATTTAATACAAAACGATAAACCAATTTCGGGTAAGCACCCCATTTTAAGACTTAATTTTCATGTTGTACACAGAGCAGTATATTTCTGGAACAGACTAGCGAGATCTACTCGTTTACACGTGTGGCCGGCGCCAGCGAGCGACAAAAACGCAATTACCGATCTTAAGACTCCATCTTATACGTACCTTCTAAGCAGGGAAAGGAAGACAGTCTGGGTAAATTCCTAGAAATTCATTCGAATCCCGACGAGTCTGGGGACTGGATCGATATAACAGTTTAACAGCTCGTTCGACACGCAACTTCTATAAATAAGGGCTTTAATATCATCATTACATTACCGCCCAATTTGATATATTTTAGTAGACATTTATGTTTAGAAAGTAAAAAAAACATTTTACTTTCGTTTACAAATACGGTATAAGAAATAAAATAATCTATCATATGTGTAACGTGAGATGAAAGGGTGAATCAGGAGAACAAAAACAATCATTGTTTTTATTCTGAAATTAAACAGAGATCAAATTCCATAGGACAGAGATTAAATTCCATAATAACATATGGCGTCGAAGCAAGGGAAGACACAGTAAGTAGCAAAAAAGTTTTGAGGATTACGAGATGAAGACACTGAGGACGATAGCAGGCAAGACGCTAAGAGATCGCGTGAGGACCACCAGAATAAGAGAGTTATGTGAGGTTTAAGATATTATAAGATAGAGCAGATAGTGAAAAAGGGACTGGTACGGGCATGTTCAAAGAATGGACACCACCAGACTCCCCGATATTGTGTTGCATAATCAGCCTCATGAGACTCCTCCTCGTGAAAAATCTCCTAAAAGATTAAAGGATAGCTGGGAGTCTACCTAACAGGAGGAGCAACACTCTGGAGAACAGACCACATAGGTCTACAACAAGGAAGAAGAAATTCCATAGGGAAGTCGATAAAAGACAACTGTTTTGACTATGAAGGATTAGATAAATTATTGACCAAAGAACTGTGCAAAGAGATGTTTCGCAGTACTAGTGAAAGAGATGTGTTCTATAATATTATAATAAACGATATGCAACATGCGGATAGGAAATAATGTCCCAAAAATATATAGTTGTCACATGATATAAGTCTTTGAGGTGGAGCAATTAATTTGTGGTATGATAAAATAACAACTGATGATTTTTTATTATTACACAACAGATTAGATTATTTAAAACCCAAACGGCTTTCTCTCAATTGATCAATCGAACTGAAGAAGCTCGACATAGAGCGAAACCTGTTGATAATTGGAAAATTTAATTAAATAAAATAAAATAATTGGTAAATACAAAGATATTTTCGTTGCTTTGTTTTGTCAAAAATAAACCATGCCATTCGATTTAAAAAAAAACATGTTCAAACCATTACATAAACTTTATAATGCAATGCCTATTAATTCATTTATTGCTACTCGAAGAATGATGTAAAAATACAAATTTAAAAAAATAATAAGAATAAAAAACGTCGGTTTTCTTAAAAAATTATTTTATTTCAATGTCAACATTTGATAATGCCTTGGGCAAAACATGTTGTTCCCGTTAAATAAAATAAATCTTCTAGAAAACAGATGTTTTCATTCGTATTAATTAGCCAATTAATTCACTAACAAAAATTAATTGACACATTTGGACCTTGGCTATGCAGACATTATTTTTAACGGATTTGCTAAATTAGTACGGATTTGAGAATTTCTCTTGAATACATTGCATTCCTGATAAATTAGTAATAATTCAAATACATTAGAACGACGGTAATGGTCAATTCGGTGCATATGCAGTGCCGGATTGGCTATATAGC
The DNA here is from genome assembly GCA_022606425.2 of Lepidostoma basale. Taxonomy (NCBI): domain Eukaryota; kingdom Metazoa; phylum Arthropoda; class Insecta; order Trichoptera; family Lepidostomatidae; genus Lepidostoma; species Lepidostoma basale. The sequence continues at coordinate 81,123 of JAHDVF020001285.1, forward strand.
AGAAATAGCAAGTGCTACGGGCCCGCGTTTATAGAGGCCCCGCGCCTATAACGGGAAATGTTTAGCTTGCAAAATTTTGGTTTAAAATATTTTTTCTAATCTTACTGTAGCTATCCGTGGCTTCATCTCACTGCATTCCTCTTGGGCATGCTGGGGACCAATAGTTTACAGATAAGAAGGGATAGGTGCACACTACCCATTTCTTCATTCCATTCAATTCCGTCATCTTGGAGGCTATCCATCTTTATGATCCGGATGGTTATCCTCGACAGCGTCAGCACAGACTGTTTTATCTCCCAGCATGCAGAACCAACCTGCCTCTGGTGAAGAGAGCAATCAAACTGCTGAACAAGATCGCTTCGGAGATCGATGTCTTTCATATTCGTGAAAGTACGTTCAGAAGACAAATATTCTTGACTTTGGAGAGTGTCTTGTATTGCTGATGTCGAACCATCTCTCATGCGTTCCTGGTATTATATATTAATTATATTTAACCTGTTCTCAATAGATGTCTTAAACTATAATAATTGTTTGTAATATCTTTTGAAAAAAAAAATGATTTGATTTGATTTGATTGATTTGATGCTGTTGCAAGCATATTAGAGCCATAGTTTAGCTGGATGTATGGGATTAATCCTACCACTCCCACAAATATATAAATCTAGGACACAAATAATGTTCGGAAAAGAGAAAAAAGATACGGAACTACCACGGCAAACAGAATTGGGCTGCTTTCGGCAAATCCGGCACTGTGCATGTGTAAAGGCCGCGCTTGCAATCGCAATCTGCGATCATACCGGGCGCATTGCCTTCGGGTAAGTATCGCAGGATTCTGTTCCCTTGTTAAAATTCCACCAAGGTGCACCAGACCAGCCGGCTCTAATGAACGGGAAATATATTTACTCGACACGCCCAGAGGCATCGCAGATGAGAAACTGATAAAACTAAATGTTGCAAAGCAGGAGGGGTAGAGAATTAAGATCAATACCATTGGCTTGTATTTATTCAATGAACTACAACAACAACAAACCATCACGCCGTTTCCACGCAGTGGTAGGCAGAGAGAATGGACCGCCACACCTTCTAGCTTCCTCCACATTCATATAGCGAGTCATACACGCACGTCGATTCTTCCGGGTTCTAACATGACTAACCTTTAAAATTTGATTAATTTGGTCATGCTATGTTTTCCTCGGTCTACCTCGACTCCGTACTCCATTTACATCGTTAATGTATACTTTTTTAACCATTCTTTCTTCACCCATGCGCTCCATGTGTCCGAACCAACGCAGCGATCCATTCATAATTTTGTTCATAATACCTACCTTCTTTCGCTCTACATTCAAAGAACTAATTAACTAATTAACCATCAGGTCATCTCTCCGAAGGGGTTGGCAGAAAGGATGAACCGCCACACTCTACAATCGATTCCTCAACATCCATATATCATGTCGTGCACACACCTCGATTTTTCCGACTTCTCACATGGTTGAGATTTTATATTTAATTGAGACATATTTCCCTGAGTCTTATTCTATTTCTTGTTCCATTTACATCGTTAACATATTATTTATACTTTCTTTAACGCTCTTTCTTCATTCATTCATTCGATGTGTCCAAACCATCTTAATGACCCTTTTATTATTTTGTTCATAACGCTTCTATTCGAACTGCATTCAATTCGTATATTTGCATTTGACACCGATAGATTAGAGCCGATACCAATAGAACTAAAAACCTTCTTAGAGTAGCAAAAATGCGAACCCTACGCTCTATCGCAGGCAAAACCCTCAGAGATCGGATCAGAAATGAAACGATAAGGTCTGTCTGTGGTGTTGAGGACATAGTGAGATAGGGAAGAAGCAGAGGGCGCTTTTGGAGAGACCATGTGGACCGCATGGAGAATACAAGAATTGCAAAAATTGGTAAAGATGAAAACCCAAGCAGCAAGAGATTACCAGGAAGGCCGCCGAAGAGATAGAGAGATGGCTGGATATAATCATACCAGGACAGCCCACCGTCACAAACAGGTCATACGACATAAACTAAGATTAAGAAGAAAAAGAAAAAGCATTTGACACTAAATCACATACAGAGTTACCTAAGAGAACTCATTTCTACTGCATTTATTATACATAAATCCTTATTTTTCCAGTTCCATGCTTCACTTCCAAACATAAGGGTCGGTACAAGAACACCGTTGTGCACTGCCATCTTACATATTTTGAGTAGGCTATTGACAATGTATTTATTTAAACGAGTTAAACCGTACGCGACCAAACTCAATATAAAAAAAGCTTATCCTCCCACACGTGCTAACAAAAGGGAAAATAACAAACGAAAAAAAACAAAAAAATTTGGTTAGTCATTAGAATGGGGTATAAACAGTACAGTCACAATGAACCATTTCATCAAAAGGAAATTGCATTTGTACTAAACCCGAATGCATTACCAACAATGAAATTGTTCCTTTGTGTGCAGGTTATTTAGAAAGGTGCACGAACTGAGGAAATTAAAGATATTTCGGGAAACGGAAAGTATCCTGTTGATAGGATAAAGGATATTTCTGGCATCTGTTTAACATCCACGGCGGTGCAAGAATTTATTTGTAAAGGGCAGATAATATACGTATACACATGAAGAGAATAATACGGTTAAAACAAACACGAAAAATATTTTGAAAATAGAAGTTTCGGGTTACAGATGCTTCATGGGATAGTACGGCTTCGTTTCCTGGTATATAATATTAGTAATCTCTTTCAAAGCTTTCATTTGAAATATTATACTATTCTAAAACACTAAAAACTAACTAACTAACTAACCATCACGCCGTCTCCCCGAAGGGGTAGGCAGAAAGAATGGACTGCCACACTTTTCTTTTCTGACATATTTCTCTCGTTTCCTCAACATTCATACATCGTGTCATGCACGCGCGTCGATTTCTCTGACTCCTCGCATGGCCGACATTCAATATTTGATTTATTTGATCGTGCCACGTTTTCCTCGGTCTTCCTCTATTTCTGGTTCCATTTACATCATTAACATATAATTTTGTTACCATTCTTCCTTCATTCATTCTTTCCATATGTCCAAACCATATTAATGATCCTCTCTTTAATTGGTTCATGACACCATCATTCGCACCGCATTCACTTCTTAAATTTTCATTCGACACTCTATCATACACAGAGTATCCACACATTCGTCTAAGAGATCTTATTTCTACTGCATTTATTCTACTTTCATCCTTCTTTTGCCAGTACCATGCTTCGCTTCCATACGCTAAAACACTATTTATTATATAATAGTGTTCTTGTGCCGACCTTTATGTATGGAAGTGAAGAATGGAACTGGCAAAATAAGGATGAAAGTATAATAAGTACAGTTGAAATGAGATCTCTTAGACGAATGTGCGATACATCTGAAAAAAATACTTCTTGTAAACAACAGGTCGTTTGAACCCAATTACTGTGTACAATTTATGTTAGCTATTATATGAAGACTACAGGGGAAAAACAAGGAATGTCAGTTAAAATTCAAAATAAATGTAATAATGCCATCTAGCGGCATTTGTACGTATCTATCCACAGTAAAATTTTCAGATTAAAAAATCATGTGTGTCACCGACTATGGCCAGATAATCGATTGCTAATTGCTAAGAAATATAGAGACTCTGATTAGCTTTATTCTCAATTTATTCAAATTAACCTTCTACTGACATTCCTTGTTTTTCCCCAGTAGTCTTCATATTGATTCTTATGACATGTGATAGGTAGCCAATCTATCGGAATTTTATTGTCACGCGAATTCTACAGCATACCAAAGACAGTGTCACAACCACACTGCCATTGCCGGTAATCGAACCCGGGACCTTCTGTATGAAAGTCAGAGCTCTTACCACTCTGCCACGAAGGTCGACATGCAAATAAAATAAGTGAATGGAGTGCGAATAAAAGAATATTATGAACAAATTAATGAAGGGGTCATTAAGATGATTTTGACGTATGAAAATAATGTATGAAGACAGAATGGTGAATAAAGTATATGTAAACATATATTGGTGTAGTCATATTAAGAGAGCCGACCCAAATAACGAGAACTTGGCTATGCTGAAGGGTGTTCGGCTTTTTGTCACTGATAGATATCTCCGACAGCGACAGCATAGATTGTTTTACCTACCGGCCGCCAGAACGAACCTGCCTCTGGTGACACCGGTGGGAAGAGCAATTATCTGCTGAACGCGGTCTCCTCGGAGATGGAAGTCTTTCATATTAGTTAAAGTACGTTCAGAAGGCAAATACTCCTGATTTTGGAGAGCACCTTGACTTCCTAATGTCGAATACAATATATTATTTTACCTGTTCTCAATAGATGCCTTAAACCTTAATTTTGTTATGTCTATTGATGAAATAAACTGATTTGATTTGAAATGGCTAGGCGAAAGAAAAAGAAGACTATTTATAATGCTAAAGTCATAATTATTGTCAGAAGCAATTTAGATACGCGAGTTTTTACAATAATATAAATTAATTAACGGTTACCAGGCATGCGACAGAGGAAACTTTTTATTTTTAAAAACACCAAATGAAAGTGAAATGGTCACGCGTGGGTTATTTTTATATTGTGCGGCAATAAACTCTATAAAAAGGGAGTAAAACTCAATTGTCCACATTTGGCTTGCTTTACGCAATGAAAAAATAACTATATAAAAAAATATTTGATTTACTAACTGTTTCCAATCACGCCGTCTTCCCGAAGGAGTAGGCAGAAAAAATGGACTGCCACACTTTTCTATCCTGACATATTTCTCTCAGATCCTCAACATTCATACATCGTGTCATGCACGCGCGTCGATTTCTCTGACTCCTCACATGGCCGACAATCAATATTTGATTTATTTGATCGTGCCACGTTTTCCACGGTCTTCCTCTATTTCTGGTTCCATTTACATCGTAACACTGTTATATTATAATAATATCACAATTGATTTAATTTCAATGAAATCGTCGCGACAGCTGTTTCGCTAACCAATGTTAGCATCATCAGGTGTTAAAATCAACAATGTTGAAATATCCGACAAAACAATGGATTATTCAATCATTATTTGATTTAATAAATTGAATTGATAAAATAAAAATTTATAATTTTAGATTAAAAACATCACGATTTTCAAGAATTGATTATATTTTTAACACGTATATTTATTTCAATTATCGTTTAAAAAAATAATAATATAGGTTAGAAATTACAAAAAATTAAATAAAAATAATAATATTAGTCTATGGATGTTGGAAAATCTACAATAGTGCCGAGAGAAAGTTAGTCGAAAACTAATTTCAACATCATGGTGTACCTAATAGTAACAAAGCCCGGCCAAAAAATAGGCGTAGAACTTTATTATGAAACATGAGATTATCGCAAATTGATCGCAAATTGATCCCAAACACAGAAGCAATCAGCAAAGCAGATCAGAGATGATACAAGAGAACGCACATTATAGGATTGCAAATAATGCAGGGCACATTATCTGTGGTTTGGGGCGAAATTCAATGGCGCCACAAATTGGAAATGCAAACAGCTTACCTACCTGATAGTCTCAACACAAAACGATCTGTTCATTGCGTTTACACAATTGTTTGATTTATTCTAGCGAACAAAGGCAGTGGTTGCGCCATTAGTATAACCACTGATTGCAGCGTACAAACCTTTAATTATTGTTCGTATATTAAACAGCGCAATATCATTTAGGATAATACGCTGCAATAAAACTATAATACATGAACATTTGAGTTTAAATTCTTAGCTTAAATTAGGTACCTGAATAACTTCGCGTATTTCAAAACAATTGAATTTGTATGTGACGTAGAAATCAACGACAAATTCTTATTTAAACAATCAAATTTTAAAAAAGTCTGATTGCATACAATCACAGAGTGAATTACGTGTTTAATTATCAGCAAATAAAATACAGTTACGTATTTTGAACAATATATTAAAGTGGTATTCTTTTTTAAGACTATCTCCAAGGATTTGAATCAATGGCATTAGAATTTATTTTACAATCTTTAATATGAGCAGAAAATAGATCTTTATTATGAAAGGAATCTGGTCGTGTCCAGGCTCGAACCAAAGTCCTCTGAATCAGAAGCGCCAAACGTAGTCCCCTCAAAATTACGTAAAATCTATAATTGACTTGACCTGAACAGCCGATGTCATCGACTGCTGGACATACAGTAGGCCTTCCCCATACTTTTGTCTTCTGCATTCAGTCACCAATAATTTTCCTTATGTCATTAGATTATCGTGTGGAGGGTCTCCCTCTACTTGTATCTCTTCACGAGATCTCCACTCTAACACTCTTCTGGTCTATCTTTGATCTATCATTTTGGCAACATGGTAGACCATAGATCCATACATCCCGCAAATGACCATTTGAGCTTAATCACCCTTTCGTGGATATTCATGCTTTCTGAACTTTTACGTATCTCAGTGTTTCATATTCGGTATGAGAGTCTTATATGTAGTATGGCTCTTTCAATTTTTCTTTGTGTTACACGGAGTCTCCTTATTTAAAACTGTATCATTTTAACTTAACAAGCGCAAATGTTTCAATAATAAAAAAACTTCAAAATCACACATGCCCTGAGAAAGAACAACTTGTCAATGATACTTATTCGGAGTAAGTTCATTTCGAATTAAGAATAATTTGTGCCGGTTGGTACCCGATTGAAATACAAATTTAAACAGAACGTTAAATTTCCTATTCATAAAGCTAAAGAGGGGATTCGAAGATCAAATTACATTGATTGGGACTAATTCATCAAAAGCAGGATACGAGTGCCACACAGAATACATCATGGCGGTCTTTTGTGATACTAAAATGGATACAACAAACGAATATTGTATAGACAGAGGAGCAACAGAAATAGTCTGGAGTCTGCACCAATAATACGAACGCGCTTCTTGGGAGAGTTCTACTTTCATTTCTTCCGCCGGCCGCTCGATCGTGAAATGTGATTTAATTAACCTGTTTTACAGACTTGACAGCCCTCATAAATAGGCGTTCTCATTTTACACTTCTGATAGAAACATCCTTCTTAAGACACAACAAAAAAAACATACCAAAAGCTAAATAGAAAATATTAAACAATATTATAAGGTTCAAAAGATCTTTTAAATTATATTTTAGAATTGAATTGAGCTATGAAACTTCTAAAACTTGTGAAATAGAAGATATCATATATTAAAGATTCTAAAAACTTGCAAAATGAGGATATTGTTCAGTGGAGGAGATAATAATAATAATAATAAATTGGATAATTTATAGAGCGCCTTTTTTTATGAATTACTCATCTCAAGGGCGCTGTAGAAGATGCTCCGTTTTATCAACTAGATAATAATAATGATAACAAAAAGGGATAACGAAGGCTCGGTCGCCAAAGTTTGTGCTCGGACAGCGTTTTGGCACAATCAATCTACCGATCGCAGAAGACTTAGCTGATCGCAATGTAGACTGTCTAGCATTCAGGTTGAAGAAAAAAAGAGAAGAAGATACCATGTAGCCAGTATGGATAGTGACAGACTCGCACACACAGCGTTTTACGAAATCCTCTCCGGACATCGCCTACCTGGAAGACCATCTAAGAGATGGAGGGACAGTTGGACTTCATCATTCCAGGATACATGATTTCAGTGTCATAGATCGTCAGATCTATTAAAGAAGAAGAAAATTGAATCGGTCATTTTGATTTATTAAAAAAATTATATGTTTGTGACGGAATTACGTTTAATAATAACGTAACGAGAGAGCTGTCTCGAGTTGTAAGTGTATTACGCGCTTATGTCCCAGTGCACATTTCAGTTGTTGTGGAGGTATTATTAACACGTTCGCTGCGACGGACACGGCTCCCGTGTCCATTCTGAAATTGTAGTCCCCCGTCGGTCACGGGAGCCGCGTTCATATGGCGCTTTCGGTGTTAATAATCAAATATTCTACAGCATGTCTACAATTGTTGTTATTTAGAACTGAGATATAATAAGTTTTATGGTTTCGAAAGTTTGGTATTTTTCAGGTTCTCTGCTCTCTCAGCCAAAGTGTTAAGCAATGTAGTTTCTTGGTATTAAATCGTTCACTTGGTGGGTACGAACTACCCCCAGGTGACAATTTATTATTTTATAAGTTGACCGTTGACAGATTTAATATTGAATGTACTACCAAGGACAATGATAGCCATTAAAAAACAACATAAATACCACGACTTAAAAAAAAGGCACAAAATAATTACGATATAGTATTTTATTTACTCGAATTATAATAACATGCATCGAAATAACAGCCTTATGTTTTTATACCGAATCGTTTCGTTAAGAAGAAGAAGACACAGTAAGAATATTAATAGATAACATCTATATTTTGCACGTATGTTTTAACAGTGTAAATAACAATAAAAAATTGATTATGTTTGGATTCAAAGCTTATGTACAAAAGGGTACATCAGGACATAAACCTTTATGATGTACTCGTATGTATAGTAAAATAATAAAACATTTTCTACTTTTAGGATGAAGTGAAAACTGTTCAACCCACGAGAAGCATTTCGTTGGACGATAAAATATTTCAACAACGGTCATATCCCCAAGCGGAAAATACAAAACCTTTTTTTTTTTTAAAACATGCGCGGAATTTCGTTGTTGGTATTATAAACTGTTTCGTAATCCATTTTTTTGTCGGGATTAAAGTTTGTCCCGCTCTTACCGCAGAGTCGAAATGGGCTTTAAAAAGCGACGGAGATAAATCTACCAAAACATTACCTAGATCTGAACCTAGACGGCTTAGCTAGATTGCCACTGTATTTTTATAACAAAAGAAAGTTGTACAGGGTTATCACGAACTCACTGTAAAAAGCGAAGTTAAATCATGGACTTAACCATTTATTTATTCATTTTAATTATAAACCTGATTCATAAGAATCATATTAAATTAAATAAGTAGGGAAGTAAAATAAATTCGTATCAACTACTACTACAATTTTGAATTTAGTTCTATGGTAAATTAAAAGAGGATGGACTAAAAGAGGTGGCCTACAACATCTGAAACTGTTATAGGACGCAGCAGCGTCCTTTCGTTAGCTTCGCTCATGCACTCTCCCGTTCATGCGGGACCGACATTCAAATATATTGTGTGCAGGTAAGGGAACCCAAGCCACATTCCATGTTATATGCCATTGTTATTGTATATTGTCAGTTCGACGATTCAGAGTCCAGCAAGAACTTGAAGCCATAGGAGCAATTGAGAGATCTGAAAAATGACCCAGCAGACCTCTATAACGAGCACCGAAAAAGCCGGATAGTCACGTATGTCAAGGCGGAGAGACCAAGACCTCGTACGCCTCAAGACCAACCGGAATAAGACCTCTATGAATTCCTAGACAGCGCTTAATGGATAATATTCTGGCTAAGAGCAAAATGCACAGAATTGTGGAGCTTAGTATAACATAATAAAGGAGGCTTATTGGATATTCTGGCTTACAGAGGTTCAGCTCTTCTAATGGCTATTTATTTTCTCTTACGTCTACAGAAATCATTATTGGATATGTGATTTTGTAGTTGTTTAATGCGGGGGCTAAACGTGGGACCCGAAGTGCTTCTGCGAAAGAAGGCGTGGGAGGATTTAGGGTTTATGCTAAAGTTCTACGTTATTCTCTTTCAGGGAATGGAAGACCAGTTAGGGTTGGCATTGTAGAGTATGATGAGATCAGTCTTATTATTTAAAAAAAAATAGTATGTTTACGAGGGGAAGAGAAGAGGAGCAGTGCTGGATGTGGAGATCCTTCAGAGACCATTTTGTTTGGCAAAGTACGTGGGTTTACCTTTCAAGAGTTCTATAGGATACATATCGTTTGAAATTACCCTGTACGCGCGATATCTAAACATATGGTGACACCTTTGATCACCGCATTCCGGGAAGATTATTGTATTTGTATAGGTACAAATATCGTTTAAAACGAATGAAGTTTTTAAATTCATCTCACTCTTGCTTTAACTATTAAGCAGTTATAAAAAGCGACAGAAATAGTAACATTATTTATTACAGGTAGGAAACCATCTAAGGTATCCCCTTACTCGAGTAATCCGTGGAAAAATTGGGCTTAGCTCTGAAACCTGACAAGTGATTGATTTGTTCAAGCTACACATGAAAACTTACCGCGTACTTGACGTAACCTAACCTTATAAGTCTACAAGCTATTTCATCTACGTATTAAGAACCCCGGAGCGATAGAGTGAAATGCATAGAAATTATAATCGCACTGACAATGATGGAGGTCAGAAACTGATATTAACAATTTATTAGACATTGGACGCCCTAATTCCGTGCGATCGTGTTCGTCTCTTATGGCACACAAATCGGCAAGTATGATTAAAGTCAACCAAATTTGGTATGCTATTTAACGATATATAATAAGGTGTAGAAGCAGTGATACATACATTCGATACAACCAAATAATTAATCATTAAAAGGCAAGCGTGTGAGCGAGAATCACGATCAATTTAAGTAGGTTCCAGCGATGCATTCATGCGTAGATACTAATAAAACGGGATTTAATTAATAATTTACTTAATATGTTTTTAGATTAGTACCTACCTGTAAACATGATTTTTTATAATGTTCTAACTAACTAACCCATCACGCCGTTTCCCCGGAGGGGTAGGCAGAGGATGGACCGCCACACTCCTATGTCCTTACATACCTATCGTGTTCCTCTACATTGGTACTCGTGACATGTACAAACAAACAAACCATCACGCCGTTTCTCCGCAGGGGTAGGCAGAGAGAATGGACAGTCATACTACTCTATCCTGGCAAACCTCTCTAGCTTCCTCCACATTCATACAACGAGTCACACACGCACGTCGATTCCTTCGTCTTCTAACATGACCTACTTTAGGTCACGCCATGTTTTCCTCGGTCTGCCTCGACTCCGTACTCCATTTACATCAATAACGTATACTTTCTCCGTCCATGCGTTCCATATGTCCGAACCATCGCAGCGATCCTTTCATAATTTTGTTCATAATACCTTCTTCCGCTCTACATTCCTTTCTTATATCAGCATTTGAGATTGTCGTATATCGTTCTACCACACATAAGTCTTAGGGACCTCATCTCTAGGGCATTTATTCTGCATTCATCCTTCTTCTGCCAGTTCAATGCTTCGCTTCCATAAATTAGGGATGGGACCAGAACTTCATTGTGAACTGCCGTTTTCGCTTTCATTGATAGATTCTTATTTCATTGATAGATTCTTAAAGCTCCATTCACTTTTTTACCGGCACCAACCCTTCTTTCGGTACGCTCATCGAATTTTCCGATTTCAAATGTGGCCACTTTTAGCATATGATTAATTTGGCCATACCGTGCTTTCCATGGTCTACAAGGTATATAAATATTATTTAGGTATTAAAATACATATATTTTGTCATTTCGCTTTATAAAACGAAACTATTTTTTTTCCGCGAAACCGGTTGGTAATACGATAAAGTAAACAGGCGGTCTTTATATGTTTACAATGAAACAACGTTTATAAATAAAGTGTCTCAAGCGAAATGGCAATGAAATATTTTTTTATGCGGAATTAAAAAATTGCTAAATTTCTATGTAAGCATAAAAACAAAATGATTGTATACATTCTCGTAATGAAAAATCAAAACATGGTTCCATAAATATTGCGTAATATTTAATGAAATACGCGATGAAATTTCTGCATCGATATACAGAATTCTCTTACAGTATGGCACCCCTTCCTACTGACGGTGGAGGCATTTCCCATTATTCCCCCCTCTCTCTCTACCCCTCTTTACACGGCGATGCCTCGCAGTGCGTCACCGAGCATGACGTCACACATCTCAAAGCGACTCGTGAATCTAATATTAAAACAAAATTTGATTAACACACGAACTCGGCAGTCGTTAGCTAGCTCTGGTGGCGGGTTTTTACACAATCTTCTCAAATTAATGTCAAGAATGTAATTTAATGCGATGTGACGCGAGGACTTAAAGAAAGTACTCGGTCCGAATTTTTTTATTAAATAGAATAGTACCTACTTACCTGGATAATTTATTTATATTATAAGCAACCGTACTTAAACACAATAAATACTTTCTTCTATATTCGCCATAATTTGTGTTGTTATGATGCTTTATTTCTCTCTTATATACCTACTTTGTATATACAACACTTGGGATGATGTTAGGCATCAGGCATGTGATAGAGTCGGGTGGAGAAGATTCCTTGAGGCCCTATGCACCACGGAGGTGTGACAGGACAAAAAGAAGAAGAAGAATATACAACACTTATATTTAAAAAAGTAAAATTACATAGGCATGTTTCGGACAACCAGTCCTTCTTCAGTGATACATTATATTTAATATATCTTTATAATACATATCGCACATCCTCTGAAAAACTGTCACAACACAAAAAAAGCAGTTCTGAGAAAAACACATTTTAATATTTTTTTACATTAAATGAACTACCATGTTGTAATGATAATGAATAATAAGCGTATATTGTTATTATTAAGTGAAATTCATCAATCTATTCGTGGATTATAAAATATATTAGATGACCGCAATATTTTTTATTATTTTCATTGAAAACAAACATTTTCTGTGTTACGACAGTTTTCAGAGCATGTGCGATATGTATAAACTATAATGACGACATTTGTGGCAGAGTGGCAATGGCTACGACCGCCACATCGAAGGTCTCGTGTTCGATTCCCTGTATTATCAGTGTGATTTTCACTGTTTTTTTTTTGTCTGGAGTAGAAATCACGTGGCAATACAATTGCAATGGATTAGCTACCTATCACGTGTCATGACGCTCAATATGAAAGTAATTCCCTTTACATCGATTTGGCACGCGCTATATATAATACATTCAACAAGCCAAGATGACTGGGGTGGCTCTGAAGATAGGCAGGCTGAAATGGCGGTGGGCAGGCCATATTTGTCAGATAACCGGCGGCCGATGGGGAGGACAGGTTCTGGGGTGGATCGTGCACAGGATTCCGTAGAGTTGGACGTCCCCCTGCCAGCTGGACCGACGATGTTATGAGGATGCTGGACCTGAATGGATGAGAGTGGCGATGGATAGGCGCAGTGGGGTGCTTTGAGAGAGACCTACGTTCAGCAGTAGGCGACAGAAGGCTGATAAGTAAGTAACCGAACATACCAACATGGCGATATTTAATTTTACCACTTTCACGATTGGGTGACACGGGATATCCGATAATATTACGAACTAGAAGGGGAATGACTATCGATTTTTTCCACTCCATTACACGTGGGATGGTTTAATTTAATTTGAAAAATTAAATAGGTAGGTAGGTACTTCACTAAACGAAAATAAAAATGTTCGTTAGCTCATGTGTGAAATTGTACAGATTGCGTAGTACCATATATGCATTAGCTAGCACAGAGGTCGGTAAACTGCGGCTCGCAGCGGCTCTTTAGCTATTAGAGTGCGACTCTTTCACAAAAGGCATGTTTAAAACACATGTTCAAATTTTTATGTTATAATATTTGAGCCCAAAAACCAATGAAGCTTATTGATGAGAACCCGGAATTGTTCATGAAATAATAAAATAAAAACACAATAATCATACATAATCAGTAGGCAGAGAAGACGCTTCTGGACAGACTACAACAAGGTGGACCCAGCGAGGATGAACCCAAGATCGCGTTGCATGAGACTCCAGAGGGTCGTCGACCACCACGACGTCCACCAAGTCGACCACCAAGACGACCACCAAAGAGATGGAGAGAAAGCTGGACGTCTTCATCGTAGGACGAAATTTGATATCAATTATTATTAAACATGACAATGTTCAGAATTTAATAAAAAATGATATCTTTATGAATAAGATAATTAAAGTATAACCTCGATTATCCGGATTGGTCAAAATAAACAAAAAACAGCGGACGCGCTGATTAGCGCGTTTGATGTGTCGACTTTGGAAAAATCATGGAACAAATTTTTGAAAAGACCATCAGTAAGTTTCGGACCGCAGTAGAATGTAATATAGAAGAAATCGCGGATACAATAGCTGAAATTTCAATATGTGCTGCTTGGGACGAAGATGTAACTGAGTGGTTAAATTGCGATGCAAAAGATCCTGGATTGCAAATTTTGAATGAGGAAATAATTAAAGAAATATCTGCCTCAGAGGAACACGATCAAGAAGACAAAGAAGAGGTTTGCAAGGAGGGAGATATTGGTCCTACACATTGTGAAGCTTTTCAGTGTTTAAATATCGCCATAAAGTGGTTTGAGAGTCAAGATGAGTGTAATTCAGGACAACTTATATGTCTTAAAAGTATTCGCGATTTGGCAGCTTCAAAAAGAAAAGTTAGCTTTAAGCAGAAATCGAAAATTTGGTTTTTTTTTCATATAATTTATTTAAAACACTATTCATAAATCTAAATAAATAAAATTTATTCGTACTGAATATACGTATACTTTACTTATACTATACTTTTCGTATTTTTTCGTATTTCGTATTTTCGTAATTACGTATACTATACTTTTCCTGTCAATCGTATTTTTTTTCTATCATCCGGATTTGTCCTCATCCGGACTACCTTCATCCCCAATTAGTCCGGATAATCGAGGTTCTACTGTATAGAGAGTAAAATCTAGTTGAATGCAGTGAACCTTGTTATAATCGAATCAAAAATAACAGAACTCTTAAAAGAATTTTAAATCTTTGCACTGCTGATATTTGGCTCTTTTAACAAATGAGTTTGCCGATCACTGAGCCAGCATATAAACACAAATTATATTAAAGGTATAAATTCAAAGCACCAATTTGTGGCAACCCATCATCAGAATGGGCGCGGGAGTGTAATAGTCTTACGTCAAGAAGACAGAGTGTTCCAAGGAATCTAGAGAATTTGCGTCGTGAACATTGCTTCATTAATGTGAAAAAGGTCAACCTCTAAACCTGCGTAGATGTACTCTCTATTCTACTAATAATTAATCAATTATGTATTTTATTGAATAAATAATTCATTACATCTCAAGTGTTTCAATTGAAACCATTTAAGACTATTTACTTTTTTAAATGTATATAAACTTATGGGGTTATTCTTCGTATTTCAATCCCATAGATTAGTTTGTTCGGTCTTCCGAAGGCCTCTTCAGCTCAACGTATAAGACGCAGTTCAAGTCCTCGTACACCTGTTTCAGATATTCCCATCGGATCGCCTTCTGTAATTTGTCCCATCAAACATCCCCTTAGTTATGTCATCTATGAGACAATTTTTTGGATCTTGGGAAAGTCCGTGGAATTCGTATTTCTAAACCGAAGTTTCGGGGATCGTTCAATCTCTATGAATAACCACCCTGAAGATGGAGACTGCAACGATTTACCAAAGGTCGGTCCAGAAAGACGAGTTACATGGATTTTCCCAAGATCCCAAAAAAAAAACTTTAACACGGACGTTAACACTGTGGAATAATTTTTTTTATTAATTAAACCCCAGAATTTTCCACTCATGAGTTATTTGAGGACTTCCGAAATGAAGACACTGAGGACGATAGCAGGCAAGACACTGAGAGATCGCGTGAGGAACACCAGAATAAGAGAGATATGTGAGGTTGACGACATTGTAAGATGGAGCAGGCAGCGAAAAAGGGACTGGTACGGTCATGTTCGAAGAATGGACACCACCAGACTCCCCTATATTTCATTGCATAATCAGCCTCATGGGACTCGTCCTCGTGGAAGACCTCCTAAAAGATGGAAGGACAGCTGGGAGTCTACCTCACAGGAGGAGCAACACTCTGGAGAACAGACCACATAGGTCTACAATAAGGAAGAAGAAGAAGAGTTTATTTCGAAGGTTTTATACTTAAATATAGTTCTTCCGAAGACGAAAGTATAAAACCTTCTAAACATTACGAGAAAAATAAACTCAAAGGTCGTAAAACAGTGTTTTTTAAAACCGTTATTTTTTATTAATAAAAATAATGGTTTAAATATACTCGACATCAAACACAATCAACCAATCAATCGCGGTAGGTAACAGAGGTATATATTACTTGTTCAATTGATGTTTTAAACCATAGACATTTATATAGAACGCCTGCAATTTCAGGCCCTAAACAGGTAAAATTTAAAATCTGTAGAATGTGAATACAAATGCGATAAGGTATTATTTTCCAGTACTAACCCAATAAATAATGCATGTGTTTGTGCAGCGTAATTATTTGAACGTGAGGATAAATAATGACGCTTATCAATTCCTACAATACCAACATTACACAAGCGCTTCCAGTACGGGTCGCACTACAATAGCGTTATGTAATATTATATGATCGTGTGTAGGTACCAAAAAACGGCATTTCTTCGCGATCCTACTTATTTGATAATAAGTAGGATCGCGAAGATATATTTAAAAGCATGGGAAGTTATGTTATACCCGTATTTACCAATATAGTTCGAATGTAAGAATGTGGGGTAAATCTGTATAATATGGTAAGTGGTCAAATTCAAATATAAGAAATGAATGCAGTGCGAATGAAAGTGTTATCAAGATGGTTTGGACACATAGAAAGAATAAATCAAGAAAGTACGTATATATCGCCTATTTACAAGAATAACGTGACATTTCGAAAATCAAATCCGCCGTGTTCAACATTATTTTCTACAAAAACATGCTATTTTTAAAGTCAAAAACAGAGAATTGCTGAGGGAAAGAGACACACAACAGTGGTATATTGTGTTGTCACGTTGTCTCTTTCAGACGGGTTTCTTGGTTCATTATTTTTTTTTTTCGAGATAACACGTTATTCTTGCAAAGAGGCGATATAAACAACGTAAAATGAACTAGAAAAAGAATAATAATGAGGAAAACGTGGCACGAATTAAATTAATCAAATATTGAATGTCAGCCATGTGAGGAGTCGGAGAAATAGACGTGCGTACATGACAGGATGTACGAATGTTGAAAAAGCGAGAAAATTAGGTCAGGAAAGAACAGTGTTTCGGAACAATATTTCTGCCTACTCCTTATGGGAGACGGCGTGATGACTAGTTAGTTAGTTCGAACAAAAAGCGGACAAAAACAGTCACAATAATAATAAATATGTGGAATAAATAAAACAATATATTAAACAATTTAACACGGACTCTCAATTATGTATTATAAAAAGATTAGATTTCTTTTGAATCGGTTATCAATAGATTTGAAATCAATTCTAGCTAAATGGTCATCAAAGGAACACGTCATAGAGTAATAGGGCTTAGGTTCGAGATTTATTAAACAAACATTTAAATATAACGATAAACGTCAAAGAATAAATGTATAATAGATATTAAGCGAAAGCCACAAAACATTTGAAAACGAGTCTGATACTATTTTCTATTGTTTCGTTAAAATTATAACACAAAGCGGTATGCTTACTACGGTAGGTGTATAGATAGTCTACATTCAGCACACCATAACACTGACCTTTCTGAATATAAGGAGCACCAAACCGTGAAACAGTATGGAGAGAGCGAACAAATTAAATATCACCTTGAACAAGAAGTTCAGGAAACCGATCCGTCTGATACGAAGTACCATATGCGTCTGCTAAACTCCTCCCCTCAAATAAAAAGTGCCCGGGAAATCCTTCACACTAAATGAGGGATCAAACGATCAGAAAAACTTTGTTACTTTTTTCTTCATTTTTTATGCAGTATAAATCGCGACAACCCTTTAATATCTATAATGTGATAAAAAAAATGTAATTAATTATATCATTATTGTTTGTGTTAGATCTTTAGTTTTTTAATCATTATGTTATCATGTTTGTATCAATTGTATATTTGTACATGTATCAATATGGTATTTATTCCACTTATATGACATTTTTAATATAGGTGTGTTTCGAAGATAGTCTTTAATAATAATCGTCGGAAGAACAATATTATATTGTGAAAAATAAATCATTTAAGAAGGCAGAGTTTTGATTAATAGTAATTTTATTATACATATTATGAAAAATATTGTTAAATCGGTGTGTGTGTGTGTGTGTGTGTGTGTGTGTGTGTGCATGAAACGATGCCTGAATGTTGAGGAATCGAGAGAAGTATGTCAGAAAAGAACAGGGTGGCTGACCATTATCTCTGCCTACCCCTTCGGAACACGGCGTGGTGATTAGTTAGTTATTTACACCTCAAGAATATACAAAAATTAAATCATTTTATAAATCAAATGTTATGTAAAATCAATTCCACTGCGTAAGTTCTGTTATGAATTTGTACACCTTAATCGATTCCAGTTCATAAGTTAAACAAAACAAATATATTTACGAAGATTTTTCTCTTTGTAGCTAATAGATTGGTAAGAAAAACAAGGTTTGACTAACACTTAGTACAAAATGTGGTTTTAAAAGACAAAAAAATGTAAATGGTTAAACTTACCCAGTTTTATGAGGTGATTACAGTTTTATAGGCGAGTTTGTTCAACCGATCCACTAATAAAATTGATCATATTCGACGCAAGGAGGTAAAATACGCGCGATGGAAAGTGCCGACATTTTTATACGGGGAACGATACTAGGAATATTTAGGGACTTTTCTTTGGTGGGCGAGTAGCTACCCGCATTATTCGGTGGGGATTGTGGGGAAAACCGGCACGCGGGGCGTGAAGATCCCTCTTGAATGAGTCACGGGATTTTCTTCCCCAATAACGCGTAGGGAAACTACCGCTAAAGTATTGCGTGTCATAACATATGCGTGCTCCAAATGTTTACGAACTAAAATGTCGCTTTGTTGATGTCGAAAATCATTTTATAATTGATTACTTTGTACACAATAGTCTCTGCTCACTTTACATGAAGGAATTCGCGCATTTATATAGACCAATTTTTTGTTATTTTACAAAAGCGAAATTTTGTTTGCTTGAAAACAATTTCAAGAATTCATTTTATAACAAATATTTTACGTTTAGTAAGAAAATTAGAACAACATAAAATATAATATTTCTAGCATTCTTTGAATACTCTAATTATTAATATGTTTACTAAAGCACACTTGAATGATAAAAGTCAATGGCGATTTAAAACAAAATAGAATTCATATAGCAGTAAAACAAAATGTAAATAAAGTTATATTAAGCATCAAAGTCCAAGTAACATACAACAAAAATTGTCTCACAAATACAATACAAGTAAATTTTATAACACTGAATGGATATCTTCGTATCGAATGTCAATTGAGTAGGTCTAGGTACCTAATAAACTTTATTCGAACTATCGATAAATAGGTACTATTAGCAAAGTTCCGCGATGCCCCACCCTAGTTATTCATAGATTGATTCATGTAGACTTCAATTAAGTTCAATTATCGGAACATAACTTCAAATAAAATGTGACGGCTGAGATGCCATCGTGATAATATAGAATATCGTTTGTATTAGAAAAACATTATTATGATAACTTTTAAGTTCTATCGAATATTTAAAAAACTATACATCTGTCAAATAATATTAATATTATAAAAAGTTGTTGAATTATATAGAACAAAAAACATGTAAAATCAGCGAATGGTAATAGAAATCAAAATATTGCGGTCAAATCTAAGTGTAAAGTGAATTTATTTGTACCTATTTTAAATAAAATTAGCATGCGAAACGTGCTTTGGTATTATTAACCTATTAGTATGCACGTGTATTATCGCATAAAACCTGGTTTTCACCACTTACTATGTTTACCAACACATTACTTATTATTTATTACCAACCGGTTTCGATACCACCGTATCTATCCAGGATGATCACCAAAGTAATCTTACTACTAAACGCAAAGGTGTTAAAAATAAAACAATATGGCTGCTAAATACCAATTGAAAAAAATCAGTAATTGATATTTTATACGATTTATACATTTGTATAATCGGTGTGTCCGTCAAAAGCTAAGAAGACCTATACCCATTTCAAGGAACTTACTCGTTGTATTTAAAATATTTCTAAATATATCATTAAAATACTTATGTTTTTTAAACGACTTCTTGATATGTTAAGATGGATAAATATTAAGTAAGATGAAGTTATAGATTTGTGCGAAGACAGTCACGGTTGGTAGAATAATATTTATTCGATCTTGGGTATATGTTTGTCTCGTGGTACCTTATTCAACCTACAAATCGCAACGTTCAGAAGATCATAGCTTCATGGAAGTCCAACTGCACTAAAGATGGAGTTTGCAACAATCTCCGAATCGTCAGAGAGGATACCACGAGACACGAACGTACCGAAGATACCCGAAAATAGATGTAAAGATTAATTTGATCTAGATTAAATTGCATTTTTTATTTAGAAACCTAATCCATACATTTCTTTTGGGTTTCTATATTGTTTAAGAAAATGTTTGATATTTGAATATACTATCTCACAGTGGTTTTAGTGTAAAATAATTACTATTTGTTAAAAAAGAAACCAATAATTATTTATTGTTTTATTTTTAACAATGATGTAAAATTCTATACTACATATTTCATGTTATTGTTCGTTTTCTACAATTAGTGCAAAATTTCTAGAAAAGGGACGTTTTTTTATCAATATTAAATAAACTTTTAATTGCAGTGTGTATTGTCGACGCATTCATAAAAGTGAAAAATGATAATAGGCCTATATGAAATCTATACACCGAATATGAAAATGATTTTAATATATCCAAAAAAAAAGCAGTAAATATTTCTTAGAATATTATAAAATTACCGCAATAATCTTGTCTGACATCATAAACAATAGCGCATAGTTAGTCATAATAATTTTGATCTAAAGCGGAAAACTGAAGTTAACCGAAATTATTCGAAATGACGAATCTATTAAGAATAATGTATCATTCCTAGCATAAAACGTTTATTGAACAAAATAACGAAATTATTTGTAGGAACATTTATTAGTGGGGTAATGATTTCTATCACACCGAATAGGCGTTTCTGACGAAGGGCGAAGAATAAGAGAGCCCTTATTGCGTTTGGAATATTTAAAAATAGAACTGAGAGGCGTTGCCACATTGCTCGTTCAATTTTTTTAGGTACCTAGACATCAACCAACGAACCGAAAATATCTTAAATATAGGAAATGATTTAAAATACATATATTATAAAATATCTGCTAAGAGTCTAAGAAGAAAAATCATACGGTGGTTACTTTTGATCTTATAATAAACAAAATAAAATAAAAAATGTTAATAAAAAACACAACATTGTTTAGACCAAAAAACGTTTCATTAAAAAAAATACAATCTATCCAAAATGTTTTTTTTATTGATCAAACTCTTCAGCTCTAAGATTGTTAGAGGTATAAAAATGACATGGTTTGTATTTTTTCAAATGAAAGCATTAGCTCCTAATATTGTTAACAAATTATACGTGACAAGGACATGCAATATCAAGCTCAAAATGGTTTGTTTTTGTTTATTACCAATCAAAATATATTAAAGAAACCCACCATCGTGTTGATCCCTGGCGGTATTCTTGATACGCATTTTTACTCATGAAACATACTGACACTGTAACACCATGAAATAAATTATAGCACAAAGTGATTAGGCATCTGCAGATATTAACAGATTCAGCCTTGCATCACAAACACTACAACAATCACATTTTGGCGGGTATGTATTTTGTTATAAAACAAATTTCACTTTGATTACACAGCTGTCAGTTAGAATTATATTTTCCAGTTAGGATAACTTTTAAATAAAGACCGTAACAATTTCTGAGTAATAGTTGCTTTTATTATTATTACGATGATCAATAAATGTTCTAAATAAAGTAACTCTTATAATATTGACATTAAATCGAATAATATTTTGATCAGACCAGCGACATGACAGACGCGAACGACAGACTTCTCGCAATGAATCAGATTGGAGTGAAGTGCGCCGCTAAACGAAATGCGAATTTAGTGTTTCCAAAAACTGCCGATAGGGGCTGAGCGCGGTCACTTTAAAATGGCGTTGCGAAGTAAACTATCCATTCTATAATGTTAATATTATTATTAATATATTTATTGTCCTTCCAACAACTAACAAAGAAGTATGTATTAATCATTCATATAATTTAACACATGCAAACATATTTAATGATTTGAAACTAAGCTTAAAGTAATAATGGTTAAATATTTACAACCTGATTTTTTTAAAAGCTTTTTGGTAAAATTATTAACATTTACACTTTTATAATGCAAAACATGATTTAAGGGAGTCGTTGTTTTAAAGTCGTCGAGTATTCGGAAAAATACACATTGAGTTTATTTTTATCATTGATTTTTTTGTACATATTTATTCCACATGCGGTGTTAATGTAAAAAAAAAATAGAATTAATATTTATGGTTGGCTGATTAACGCAAAAAAAACTTTAATATATCAACAAATACATCAACATTTAATATAAAAAAATATCGGAATTGTCAGTACAACAAATTAAAAATAATTCTTCAAAAATAAAAATCCATTCAGAAAAACAAACAGTACTTCTAGGACTATTCTTTTTCCTCTAAGTAAAAATAAAAAAGAAATTTTCGAAAATCAAAACAAATCAACTAGTCAACTATTTTATTGTTTCTTGGGAAACGATGTAAAATTTAATATTAAATAATTAATACAAATGAAAACGTCTGTTTATTAGAATTTTTATTATGTTTAATGGAAATGGCATGTTTCGCCTTTCTGAGACATTTACTAGGTCAAAACATTTGATAATGCCTTAGTAAAGCGAAACTTTACTTCATTCCCGTAAAATATAACAAATCTTCTAGAAACAGGCGTAGGCAATGATTGGACGATCACAATGTTTTATAATGACATTCTTCTCACACCTCCTCAACATTCATACATAGTGCCATGTGGTCTTTACCAAAACTTAAATTAATTTAGTAGTGCTCGTTTTTTTATAGCTCTTTACATCATAACAAGGCTCGTGCAAGCCAAATAAATGTAAAGGGTATATTGATTCTCTTGATATGTGATATGTAGCAAGTTTATCGCCATTTATTGTCACTTGAATTTTACACCAGATAAAAGACAGTGTGACAATCACATTGTCATCGCCGGGAATTGAACTCGGAACCTTTGACACTCATAGCTGTTGCTTTTCTGCCACGAAGGTCTTCATTTTCTACATAAACTTTCAAATCATTCGAAGTATTGAGATTAGGTTAGTTGTTAATGTTAATAATGAACGAATTATCATTGGACTCACCCCCTCGAGGCCGGCATGGGCGCGGTCCGCTACGCCGCCTACGTCCCGCCTTTCGTTCGCAGCGCACGGGGCTGGCGCGTCCCCCCGCCCTCGCCCTTCGTGATGAACACTCGAAGATCTTCATCATCACACACATCACCAGCGCGATCATATCTCACCAGGGGTCGCGCATTACACTGTGTGATCCTCTCGATTTTAGAAAGGTATATCGCTTAGGGTATATAAGAGTTTTTTCCGCTGCAGAAAAGTTCTTACCCTTAATTTGAATCACCCAATTCAACAATTTATGCGATTTTCTTATTTGAAAATTGATAATATTTCTCAGTACAATACAAAATGTTTATATCTACGCGTTCTTTCAATAACAATTTAATTAATAAGTAAATCGTGTTAAACTTTACGTAGATAAAGTTTATTCATATTTGAATAAATATAGTTACACTTTGTATTACAACCCTTTTTATTTTTACTGAACTCAGACATGTTTCGGTTATAAGTAACCTTTTTTTAACTTGTTAAAATTGTATACAATTTTGACTTGTTTAAAATTGTACACATTGATAAAATTGTATACATTGATAAAGGTTACTTGTAAGCGAAACATGTCTGAGTTCAGCAAAAATAAAAAGTGTTGTAATACAAATTGTAACTATATTTATTCAAATATGAATCCACAACACAAAATGAAGGCGAATATAAAAGAAAAGTTTATTCACTTCAGGGAGATTGTTTGCAATAGTTTGAGTAACACATTTTAAATTGGTTCAGAAAGCTATCTAATTGGTCCATGAGTCTATATAGGCGGAGCTAACGACATTAATCCCTAATATACTCGGTGATTAGAAAATAACTACTGTGTCGAAATTATGAAAATGAATTAATTTTAACGGCGGAAGGACATTGTCAGAAGTTTGGGTTTATGGTTTTATTTCAGAATTCCAGTAACAACATAAATTTACCGGAAAAATAATAACTTCCAGACGCCATTAGTCGGGACACCAGATATTCGAAATAATTGAATGTAAACATCGAATTCCTTTAAGTTTTAGCATTTCATAGAATCATTATGATTATAAGTCACAGCCTTAATTATTTTCCAAGAAAAATCAATAAACAACATTAACATTTTATTAGACTTCATTTTTGCGAGTATTACAATTGAAGCTGATAGCATTTGTTATTATAAAAAATTGTTTGTTTATTTCAGTGTGTAAATTTAAAATATTATTGAAATATTTTTGCTTTTTCTATTCATAAAAAATAAAATAAAAACGGCGTCTAGGTTTTTTGTAAACGCACTGTCACTCACATTATTGCAAACAATCTCCTTGAAAAGAACGGACTTCTACTTATCATTTCTAATATTCATTGTTTCCGTCATACATAGTAAGTATCCATTTCAAATTATATAAGCGTACATCTCTTTCGAAACATAACATATTAAATTATAAAATATTATTTTGATACCGTTTAAAAACGTTTGATTTCAAATTTCTGAATAATTTTGTTAATAATAGAAGGTATTATGAACAAAATTATGAAAGGATCGCTGCGTTGGTTCGGACATATGGAGCGCATGGATGGAGAAAGAATGGTTAAGAAAGTATAAGTTAATGATGTAAATTGAGTACGGAGTCGAGGCAGACCGAGGAATACAAGGCATGACCAAATTAATCAAATCTTAAAGGTTGGTCATATTAGAAGTCGGAAGAATCGACGTGCGTGTATGACTCGCTGTATGAATTCGGAGGAAACTAGAGAGGTGTGCCAGGATAGAGTAGTGTGGCGGTCCATTCTCTCTGCATACCCCTACGGGGAAACGGCGTGATGGTTTGTTGTTGTTAATTTAGATAATCCATTGTTTTAGCCGAAACACTAGAATACTTCAAAATTATTAAATGTTTAAATTTTTAAACACTGTTATTACACGTAACACAATTTATTTATCATTTTTTATGAAAATGTCACGACAGCTGTTTCGCCAAACTATGGTTGCATCGTCAGGTGTTACAAGCAACTGCCATAGTCGAGGACGTGTTGGCAGGAGTCGAATCTTCTGGATCCACAACATAAGGGAATGGACTGGCATGAGGAGCGTCGAGGAGCTGTTTGGAGCTGCCAGGGATAGAGACAGAAACGCCTACTCTCGGGTAATAGTCAACGTCGGGGAGACCTGACATCACACCGGAAGAAGAAGAAGATAAATAAACTTTACCACATTATATAAGATAATATATAATATCTTATACTAATTGCCATATTATACGAGATAAATGATCACAATACCGCTCAGTTTCTTCTAAACAAACATTTAGAAAACGTAATTAAACTTGTATAAAAAATCGAGAAAAGTAAACATACTAGATTCAAAATTAATGTAAACATGTTATTTCTCATTTTGTGTAGATAATTGTAATTATATTTTCAAGTAAACACGTTATGTTGTTCTTGAAAATAATAACAACACTCAAACTAAAGCAATTTATGTTTTAAATATACAAAATAAAGGGCTCACGAAAAGTCTGATCGAATGGGATGCTTGAACATAAGGAACTAAGGAAAATATTAATATATTGTGCTCATATTCACATATTTACAAGAATGAACGCACACCTAAATATAAATTGATAATTTTTACATAACGGCACGTGATATTTTTACATGCTTACTGCAACTAATATAACAATAATAAATTGTTACATGTTTCACAATTTATTTATTATTTATTATGAAATTGTTGCGACAACTGTTCGAGAACCTACCTGTATGTCCTCATCATCATCTGATGATGGCAACATAGGTTGGCGAGACAGATGTCGCAACAATCTCATAATAATTGATTAATAAATTGAGGAACGTATTAAAACGGTGTTTCAAAATTAAAAGATTTAATAATAATTGCGTAGATTTTCAAGGTTGGCAGCAATATGTTTTGTGTGATTTTGGGTAACAACATGTGATTTCTCCTTCTCGACCGATGTTTCAAAGATCGTTGCAGTCTCCATCTTCAGGGTAATGTGGTGGTAATGTCAAGAAGGAGAAATCACACGTTGTTACCCAAAATCAAACAAAACATACATTTAATAATGTAGAAATATCATAGTGTTTCGGTCAAAATAATGGATTATCTAAAAATATGTTACTTAGTTTCATAATTAGGCAGATAATTGCATTCTAAGTAAAATTAAAAAGATCACTCAGGTTGTTTAGACATATGGAACTGATGGATGAGAGAAGAATGGTTAAAAAATTGCATAAAAGACGTATGAATGAAACAAAAAAGAACCCGAAGACGGCTAAGGAAAACATGGCATGACAAATTAATCAATTACTAAAAGACGGCCACAAATGAAGTCGGGAAAATCGACGGACGTTCGTGTTATAATGTATGAATGTAGAATAAATAAATCTCCCAGCATGCAGAACCAACCTGCCTCTGGTGATGCCGGTGGGGAGAGCAATCAAACTGCTGAACATGATCGCTTCGGAGATCGATGTCTTTCATATTCGTGAAAGTACATTCAGAAGACAAATACTCTTGACTTTGGAGAGTATTTTGTATTCCTAATGTCGAACCATCTCTCATGCGTTCCTGGTATTATATATTTTTTATGTTTTACCTGTTCTCAATAGATGCCTTAAACTATAAAAAATGTTTGTAATGTCTTTTGAGAAAATAAACTGATTTGATTTGATTTGATTTGAATAAATCTCCAGTGGTATAGTGGTTAGGACACAGCACCGTGGCGGTTCATCCTCTCTGCCTACCCTTTCGTGAAAACGGCGTGATGGTTAGTTAGTTAGATGATTAGATATATGAGCAAATAAAAATATAATTAAATCTATGAACCAATATATTTTAAAAAGTAAGGTTGTATTACTATTATAGTTACTAACTAACTAACCATTAGGCCTTTACCCCGAATGGGTACTCAGAGAGGATTTTATTTATTTTATTTATTTATATATAATACACAAATGAGACATAACAAATGAAAAACATTTAGGCGACTCATTTGGACACAAAACGGTATAACAAAGATAAAACTACGACATGTAACCGAAAAATCATACATATCAGAAGGAACCCAAATATTTCGACGTCAGTAAGGCAGTACTCTTTCCAGATTTTGTAATATATCCCTTATTAATACTGTCTCACTGACACTGAAAATGTCCAAATCCAAGACGATTAGATTCAACGTCCGAATTTCTCTTCCTACTGGCATCACTAAAGGCAGGTTGGTTCTGCGTGACGGAGCAAAGAACAATTGATGTCGCAGGTAATTATTAGGAACAAAAAGACCTATTTTCTCCAGAACATAGGGGTTATCAATAGAGCCCCGAATCAGCTTGAAAAAATGCGTTGCCATTAATCCTTCCCTCCTCAGTTCGATGGAGTTATACCCCAGCATACCCAAGAGAAATGCCGTTGGATAGAGCCAAGGATATACCCCGTACTCTCAAATGTAGAGGGCTCTCAAGAATTTCTTTTGAACTCTCTCCAACATGAGAAAATACTGAGCCTCGTGGGGACCCCATATCACCGGGCCGCCACACTGAACTATTCTGATATAAGTCACCCGATCCTTCTATATTCATACACCGTGATACGCACGCTCATCGATTTTTCCGATTTTGAATATAACCGCCTTTTATTAATTGATTACTTTGGTAATGCTATGTTTTCCTTGGGCGTCCTCAACTTTTTGATTCACATTACATGTACATATTTTTTAGCATTCTTCCAGCATCCATTCATTCCATATATCCAGACTATCTTAGTGATCTTTATTAATTGAATTAAGAACGCATTCATCTGCCTTATATTCATTTCTTACTTCTTTATACGCTATTCTATCATTAGATCTCATTTCTACATCATTGATTCAACTTCCACCATTATTCTGCATTATATTACGTATAAGTAAATAGCGATATTTTTAGGGAAAATATATGTATATATGATTCGTTCATGATACATTCATACGAACCTTTACTGAAGCTTCATACCACATTACTAAAACACTATCATTTGACCACATCCGTTGGCGTTAGCTTTTCTATTTGGTTGCTAATATTACAATTGCATATAATTTATTAAAATACATATCTACATTATATTGAAAATGTTTTACGTGGAACGAAAATAAAAAAAATACAAAAATAATATTTAAAAATAATAATTATAACAATCTGTTTAATAAAACGGAATTTTAAAATTGATAATCACCATCATTTAAGAATTGTAATATAAAATAATAGTACATAATAAATTATTGTATAATAGTTTCTGAAATCTTATTTTAAAAGAAATAGGATCTGTGATTGAAATATCAAAGAGCCATAATCATTATTAAATCTAAAAAGCATAGGGAATAATGAGTTTTTGTAAAGTTTTTTTAATATTGTATAACTTGATATATTTGTGACATATGCAACATTTGAAAAAGCTGGATAATCCAATACAAATATAATTTAATGTTCACATGAAGCAGTCACATTTAAAATTCATAAATTAAAAAATATCATTCAGTTCTACGTTGCCCTGATGAAACTATTGTACAAGCGAAACTAGTTGGTGTAAAATATAATTACCATTCCGTGATTAAAATACTTTGTTTATTTTATTTTTTATATTTACAAACAAAATGGATTGTGTAGTGTACTTTGTAAAAAATGTTAGAATTCATTAATTTATTATATAGTACAGTGTGAAATGGTGTTCATCATAATAAGTGTCAAATAATAATAAAAATATGTATATACGACGAATTCACTACATTCTGAATGCTAATACGAGTATAATTTGAGCTACAGCACTATATCACATGACTTGAGGGGGAAGATGACTAACAAGCAATCTATTCAAGGACAATAGGATGAAACCAATCAAAATAATTGGATTCATTTTATACACCCTCTTTGAAACACACGCAGAACTAAAATGGAATTTAAAAATCGAATTTTAACACAAAATTATTATATTTGACAGACAATAAGTAGGTACTCGTTGTTACTGGCTATTAAATTTTCAATGTAAATTTTCTTTAAAATTGGCCTCAATTTTTTACACGATTAAAGATATATTTAGGTACTGAAAACATAGAGAATATATGTTTACATTATTTTCCCAACAGGATATTCTATTTATCATTGATTCAAAAGAGTAAGTAGGTAACTTCAAAAAACATTTTTTATGAAAGCCGAACATATATTGCTTGTAAGATAAACATATTTTTCTGTATAGTATTATGTAGTTTACACGTATAAACAATTTCTTGTTATTTCTTCTTCGGCATCATCTTCTAGTTAGTCAGTTTGAAAATAACTCTTGGCGACTGAGAGCGATGACACATAAAGGTTAACTGGACATTTAAGTGTAATGTCAGGTATGGATGATACAATACTCTCAATATCAAGGAAACAATCAAAATTTCTTAAGCAAAAACCGTGTTAGAACATTCCAGAAAGTTTAAAATTTAAATCAAAATAACTTGACCTTGTAGAACTTTCTTAAATTTCTGTTGTAAAAAGTTTAAATAACTAAAGCAATAATTTATTAAATGTCTACAAGCTTTTATTATATTGTTTAGTGAGATTTAGAAAGAATAACCGCTATTCTCATCTTTCAGTCATGAAAATGATGACGCCTAGTTGGAATCCATTAAGAATATCATTTTCTCGGGTAACCGGAAGTGCATAATGTCAGAATTATTATTACTATTTTCTTACATCACATCACAAATATGTAGGTCCTAATATTTTGTAGTGTTACTTATACGATTTGTTGTATATTATTAAAAAAAACTGTTCACTATTATCACTATTAAATTTAAAATGTTCAAATGAAATAACAATCTATTCAATTGTTTGGAATTCACTTCACTGAAATATTCTTGTCAATACGCCCTATAAAAGTCTACTCTCGTAATGTTTTCATATCATTTTCCCAGTCTCACACTCCGAAAACACTCGCGGTTTTTATCCGTCTTTTCAGCAAACGTAAACAAGCGACCATATTGTCCGCGTTTGGCCGCCATCTTGACGACAGATTCAAATAAACGCGGGAATCGACAAGTGACAAACGATAACCGGCGACCGAGAGGAGAGACGGACTTGTGGAAGGAGGCGCATGGCCCCCGAGACAAACAAACAGATCGGGTCACGTGGTGACTCCATCGGGTTATATTTAAATTAACCATGCTACAGTCTGTATCGGCCTCCACTCCGGGAGAAGAGTTGGAGATAGGACGGGAGGAAGTATGCGGGCGCCCGAATAGGGGAACCAATCTTAAACATCTAACTAGACAAGACAAAATGCGATAGTGACATTTCATCTCTTTTTCTGACTTATGATTAATCATTTTCTTCCCCTTATTGTAGATCTTGCGATCTAATTATACAAGATATCAAATTTCCTCCTATGATGAAGATGTTTAGAAAAAACAGATCTACAACTGATGCAATATTCATCATAAGACAGATCAAGGAGAAACCGATAGAATACAGCAAACCAGCTTAGGTATATACTTCATTGACATGACGAAGGCGTTTGATAAAGTATTGCACATTACATTGTTGATATCCTTTTGGGAAGAGGTATATCACCATCTATATAAAAAAAACAATCAAAAATCTTAACACTAATTGCAAAACGATCATTATAGCGGTTGGTGAGCTCTCTAGGGAAATACCTACTATATCGGGAATCAAACAGGGCGACAGTCTCAGTCCGTTCCTTTTTAATCTCATTGATTTGCTGTAAAACCAATCCTTAGAATTGT
The DNA here is from genome assembly GCA_022606425.2 of Lepidostoma basale. Lineage (NCBI taxonomy): Eukaryota > Metazoa > Arthropoda > Insecta > Trichoptera > Lepidostomatidae > Lepidostoma > Lepidostoma basale. The sequence goes on from JAHDVF020001285.1 coordinate 112,172, forward strand.
TTGGCAGCAAAGAAGAATTATAGAAGTCAACCGTATCTCAAACTTTACAACAACTAGAATGAATGCAGCATCATGATAATACAAATCATAATATAAATAGGAAAAATCGAGTGTCATCAAGAAAGAGTTAGAGAATTAACGTGTGTGAAAAAAAATATTTACATTAAAAGTTAAAACTTATAAATTAATACAAATGAAAATCTCAGTTTTCTAGAAGTTTTATTATATTTTATGGGAATGACAAGTTTCGCCCTTCTAAGGCATTATCAAATTTGGCGAAATTTCGGCTCGTTGCTGTTTATATACACTAGTAAATGGAGCAGAATATGGTAATTAACGAAAATTGATGAGGCTTTATACATTTTTAATAAATAATTATTTGGATAGGCCCAGAAATACTGTTTCCTTAACTATGTGACAATGATTACATAGTTAAGGAATACTAAATGACATTATAAATAAATAAAAAGTTATTTGAGGTAGAAGGAAATAAAGTGTTTCTAAGAAAGGTGACTAATGATTCTATGTATTCTATCAGGAACGAGCTGAAATTTCGCCACATATGAGCCGCCTTAAGGTCCATGTACACTGGACAGTCATCAGTCGATACCGACACGTCACCATAAAAATAACCTTGAATCTCACCGACTAGTTATCTCAAATGCTATAATAAAATCGCCGTCGGGGGTTGCCGAAGAAAGCACATAGCTACATAAAATTGACACTTAATAAAAATGATCAATATTTTTCAGGATGTGTTACCTACAGTATATGATACTTTTTAACAGAATACCATTTTTACTACCATTTAAATTCGCCTTGGAGAAGGCAATCTTCTCGGAATTTAAATATAATATGAACGGAATCGGCATTAATTAAAAGTAACAAAACACTATCAAAACAAACAAAACGATTGTTTGCTCAACTAAAACGCGTGACGTGTCGGTATCGGCTGATGACGGTCCAGTATAAATGGACCTTTAGAAGGGCGAAACATGTCATTCCCATAACATATAATAAAACTTCTAGAAAACTGACGATTTTATTCGTATTAATTATTTAATATGGAGTTTTACATCATTGTTCAAGAAACAATAAATAAGTTAAAACTTATTACTGATTACGATTGAACAGCGAACGAATTTTTTAAAGGGTAGAAAATCTTTACTTTCGTGAATATTTCACGGGTTGCAACTAGTATTTTTTATTGTTTTAGTGTTCGAATACTCCCAAAAAATGGTCCCCCTACCGCGGCGTCCGAGAATAACCCGATGCACGTTGCTGGTATGATTTTATTAATATCTCCCACATACGGAGACTGCCCGCTACCATCCAGCTTCCTAATGACATATTTCATGCCTACAGAAACTTTTATGGGGAATGCGTGCGCTATGAATGCGGATGTTCTGTTGAAAATATGCATCAATTTTTAACCCTTCTGCGTAAACTAGTGTATAAATAAATTTCTTCTATGTTCGCCATACTTTGTGTTGTAGATGCTTTATTTCTCTATTTATTTTTTATATACTTTGTTTACACAACATTAACATTAAAAAAAAAATTAAATTACATAGACATGTTTCGGACAACCAGTCCTCCTTCAGTAAATAAATAAATAAATCTTTATATCATCTGTCAGATCATGTAAACAATTTTTTAATATTTTAAATATGTATCTTTATAATATGTATCACTGAAGAAGGACTGGTTGTCCGAAACATGTCTATGTAATTTTAATTATTTAAATGTTAGTGTTGTATATATACAAAGTATATAAAAAATAAAAAGAGAAATAAATAAATTGCTCAGTTTATTAAAAATTCACATAAATTAATTATAGGCATAATTATTTATTTAAATGGATTAGATTATGGCAAAAATATATATATTTTTGAATATATATAACAAAATATGTCATTTAATAAAAATCACATTTAAATGCTGCAATGATCGTATATTATCGAAATAAGATAATAAAAATCTTTTTTGTATTTGATTAATAATCTGTATTCAAAACTATGCAATTTAGATGAAGATATTATGAAGACAGCATTTAAAATATTTACCGAAATATACTTATTCATTTATTTCGGGAAACATTTGCATTACATAATTTAAAACACAAAGAAATAATACAGGAAGGCCAATGCTACCACATTGTTTTTATATAAATGTTTAGTAATATATACCCAGTCTCTCCACACAGGTCAGACTAAATAGACTGAGATGGGCCGGTCACGTGCAGAGGATGCCGTCATCGCGAACCCCAAAAAGATTGCTGGAGTGGCACCCAGGTGGTAGAAGACCAATTGGACGACCAAGGCTGCGATGGGAGGATGAAGGACTGGAGCTGGAGAATGCACCATTCCAAAAAAAGCAAAAGGCAAAAGGGTATCTAGGCCACATTTAATCCAGTTTAATTTCAATCCACTTCTATGTCCCATTCTAACAAAACAAAGCTTAATATGGTACCTATTATAAAATTGTGACAAGAGTGTGGGATGGGAGAGAAAATTTGGAATGATGAAAGAAATAAAGTTGAAAGACTTTTCTTCAAAAAAAGAAATGGTTACGAGTGTCAGATTGGAGGGTCGAAGCGGAGGACAGGAGGAGTTGGAGGCGAAGAATACTGGAGGCTATGGCTCGATATGGGCTCTGGGACCATCGAAGAAGAAGAAGAATATATACAAATACACATACATACTCGTACATATATAATAATAACAACGACAAAAGTAACAATAATTAAAAACATATTTTATAAATACCATAATAACATTAGAGTGAATGGTGAAAATTTGAAGTAAGTAGATGAGTTTGTGTAATTGGGTAGTATGTTAACAAAAGGCGAGTGGAGAGGGATATTGAAAGAAGGGTTGGGGCAGGCAACAAAGTGAATGGTGCACTTAAAGTTGTCATCGCAAACAAAAACATATAAAAAAGCTAAAATGGCAGTGCACAGTGGTGTTCTTATGCCGACCCTTATGTATGGAAGCGAAGCATGGAACTGGCAAAATAAGGATGAGAGTAGAATAAATGCAGTAGAAATGAGACCTACCCCTTCGGAGAGATAGCGTGAAGGTTAGTTAGTTAGTTAGCTAGTTTATACCATAATATAGGTATTACTTAATTACTTATTAATAATAATCGATAAACTTTAGAGATTATTTTACCAGCACTATGCCAAATATGTTTAATTTCATACTATAACACATTGAGACAAAATTATTACCTAAATTTAGTGATTAAAGTAACGAAAAAATTCTGACTCCAAAACTCTAAAGTAAATATACGAGTATGCTCTCCAACTTACAATTGAACAAGTAACAAGACTAAAACTTTTCAAGGGAAAATTAATGATATAGTCATTTTTCGTTTGTTTTAATGTCTCTTGTTCTCTCCGGGATTAGTAAACAATCCTAATTGGCGAAGAATTAATTAAGAGATTTGAATCATACAATTCAGTAATAACATAATAAATTAGCTTATATAGCCATGAATATTTTAACGAAACATAATTTAAAATACAGTGGAACCTATCATTAAGAGATTAATTCGTTCCAGGATCTTATTCGTTAAGCGAAACAATTTGTCCCATAAGGTGTATCATGTCGAAAAAAACACATTTTTTTAACGTTTATTCAAATAAATAAAAATTAAAACTAACTAACCATCACGCCGTCTCCCCGAAAGGGTAGGCAGAAAGAATGGACTATCACACTTTAACCGATGCGGCACTTCATCTTTTTCTTCAAGAGAAGGATTTCATTAGCTTACTTGAGAGAGAGAATGAGTCACAGAGAAAGGTGTAAGGATGCACGGGCAAAATATAGACATGATAAGGTTTTCTGACGATATTGCTATGGTTGCTGAAAGTGAGGAGGAACTGCCGGAGGCCTTAGCAACTTTGCAATGCGTTCTTCGAGATAGCTACAACATGAAGATAAATAAAGACAAAACAAAGCTGCTGACTGTAGGCCGAACGCAACATAAGATGAGAGTAGTGATGTCAGGAGTTCCACTAAAGAACACCAAGGAGTTTGTCTACCTCGGGAGCAAAATAACATGGGACGGTCGGTCTAAGAGCGAGGTCGACAGCCGTATAAATCAGGCTAGGCTTGCATTCAATAAAAGGTCGAAAATAATAGAATCGAATAATATAGACCTAAAACTGAGAATACTCCTCATCAAGACATATGTATGGAGTATCATGATGAACGGCTGCCAGACATTGTGCCTATCCGAAAGAGGCTTTTGAGATGTGGTCCTATAGAAGACTATTAGGAATTTCCTGGAGAGACCACATCACGAATGAGGAAGTTCTTCAAGGAATCGAAGGAGGAAGGCACCTGCTCAGGACCTTGTCCGAAAGACGTGCAAGATGGATCAGCCATGTAATACGTCAAGAAGGTCTCTTGCATGCCATAATGGAGGGTATTACCGAGAGGACAAACTCTAGGGTTCGCCCAGGCCGAGAATACCTGAAGGACCTGTTGGTGGACGTGCGCCGCTCAACGTATGCAGATTTCAAAAGAGCCGCACAAGACAGGGAAGAATGGAAGAGAAGAATAGAAGAAATTGCTGCAAACCAATCCCAGGATTGAAACTTTCTAACTAACTAACTGTCATGGTCAACACAGAGCGATAAAACTAAATACATGTACCAAAAAGGATATTTCGTTTATAAACGTAACATTAATATGCAGTTAATTACTTAACTAATATATTATAATAATATCAATATATACATATATTTATTGTTAAATAATTAATACGAATCAAACGTACGTTTTCTGTAAGTTTTATTTTATTTCGTGGGAATGACATGTTTCACCTTGCTAAGGCATTATCAAATATGAAAGACATTTCATAATGCCTTAGCGACGCAAAATATAATGTATCATTCCAGTAAAATAAAATAAGACACTTAATAATGCCTTAGCAAGGCAAAACATGTCTTTCCCTTAAAATTTAACAAAAATTCAATATAACGGACGTTTTCAATTGTATTATTTTTTTAATATAGAGTTTTACATCATTGTTAAACTAACAATTTAACAATTATACAAAACCCCTTAATTAAACATTTAGTATTCAGTAAAACGTATGTTTAATGTGAGTTTTTTTTACATGTAATAAGATCGAAACATCGCCTACAAAACATATGTTTGTAACACCTGATGATTACAACATAGATTGGCGAAACAGCTGTCGCAACAATCTTTAAAATTAATTTGTGATACGTATGTACAGTGTTTCAAATTTAAAGATACGATAAGATTACAATTTTGTTTATTTAATTCTAGTAACCCGAAAATCTATTTGATTATAAATATAAAACCGGTGTTAAATACTAAAAGCGTGCAGTATATGGCTATTCGTCGCCATCATAGGGGAACACTACGAGTATACATGCTCAATTCACATTTAATCAAATTGAACTTTTACGACGAGGGGTTAATTAAATGCGAACACTAACTTCCTATACTATGCAATTTAGAGTCCCTTTATTCTAGAGTCCGTTCATCCCAAGTTTACATATATTATATAATTAATATAAGGCATACGATTTTGAAAACATTGTGGATATGATTTATATCAAATAAAAACATGGACGTTTTCTAATGGAAAGTTGTGTCAAATTTTCGAAGCAATCAGTAAATAATAAAATTTAAAATCAATCAGTTTTTTTTCCAATAGAAGAAGAAAAAGGAGAGTATATAAAAACACCCTCGTATTCTAATGCAATATTGTACGAAAATTTCGAAGCAATCGGTAAATAATAACATTTTAAAGAAACATTTTTTTTTCAAAAGAAGCAGAAGACGATTGGATTTCATAAAAACCCTCCTGTGACAAATTGCGAAATTTTCAGCGAAATCGGTTCAGTAATTTTCGAGAAAATCATGGACAGACACACAAACATTCATTTTTACGAGTATATATAAAGATGATAAAAAGAAGTTGATTAATTACACAACTCTCTCAAGGAGACTATATGGAAGAATAACTATAAAATATAAGAACTGACAGTAAGGTCAGAATATACAAAAAATTATCCTGCAGAGAGGATACCACAAGAACGAACGCTAAACTTCGGGTGGCAGAGATGCGGACGCTGGTAACAATAGCAGGAGAGACTTTTCAAGATAGAGTGAGGAACAATGGGGTGGAAGATATCGTAACACGAGGCAAACAAAGCAGGAGATACTGAAATGCACACGTGCAGAGGATGGATCTCTCCAGAATCTCACACGTTGTGGCGCATCAGATTCCTGTTGGCTGCCGTCCCCCCGGAAGACTGCCAGAGAGATGGAGAGATAGCCGAGAGTCAACTTCCTAAGAGAGGCCAGCCTGACTACAGGAACAGACCAAAGGTCTGTTGACCCTCTTGTTTTTCTTTAATCACAACCCCAGTAACGTTAGTCCCGCATTGACGAGAAACGAGCCTAGTGTTTGATAGAGCGAAGCTAAAAGACCTCTCAAATTACGACCCAAACACCTCCAGCCGCCACACGCGCCCAAAATCGATCCTCCTTCAGAGGAACACTCCGGGCCACACAAATCATGCCCCCGCATAAACTAACAACCAATGTTCCCGTCAGACGTAAGAGGAATAGGCACATGAGCTGAACTTCTGTAAGCCAGAAGATCCAAGTCCATCTGAACACATGATATTAATATCTATTTTCATGAAAGTAAAGAGACTTTTGAACAAAATTAAATTGTTTATTTGAAGTTTTAAAGTTAGTAAACTTTTATCACCAGTAGAACGACGTAAATGTCATAGAGTTTTCTTTTCTAGTTGGTGAAGGTATATTATCTTCAAAATATGTTGATAAAAAAAAAACTCTAATAAATGGAAATATATTGTTTTAATTCATATGGATTCAGTATTTTGGAATTCTAGAGTACCTATTATAAAGTCAAAAATTCTGTTACTCATTTCAAAAATTTAATTACATCGAGGTTAAATATTTCTACACTGGTTATTATTATCCGAGTATGGCATATTTTCCCTCTCATTTTAATTACAAAAATGAAAATGAAAAAAAAAACTCCGCTCACGAACTTTCGTTGTAACGAGAAAATACTCAGATTAAGGAGAGTAGTATAGCTGGAGAGGCCTCTTTTCTAGCAGTGAAGAGAGACTACTATTGATGATAATGATTAGGCACAACGTAGGTACTAAGCTACTGAACTTACCCAGCATCCCAAGTGCCAGCACATCAGATGCCTTATCCATTTTCTGCTGAATGAGTCATGCCGCCGTTGGATCGTGCACTCTTTTCTGTAATACAATTACACATTACAATTAGTTTTATTTCAGCTTAATGACATTCGTACGCTGTGGCTTTTGGGTGGGGTGACAGACAGCATATCCCCAAGGGACACGTAAATATGATAAAGTCTACAATACATTTGTTTCTAAATATTTCAATAGTTTTTCTACGAGTCTTTTAAATACATATTTTTTTCCCTTATATTTGTGACTGCAAGAGGTAAATGGATTCATTCAATCCAGATAATTTATTAATACATAAATTATTAATTTCAATTTCAATTTAATTGTTTAATAAGTTATAAACATTGACATAGACATAGACAAACAAACAGATAAATGACAGATAAATCGTGGCCGGGTGGTAAGTGCATTGTCTGCCACCCCGAAGGTTCCGGGTTCGATTCTCGGCAAGGGCAGGGTGATTGTCACACTGTCTTTGGTCTGATGTAGAATTCACGTGACAATAAAATGGCGATAAATTAGCTACTTATCACATGTCACAAGAATCACTATAATAGCTATAATACCCTTTACATCGATTTAGCTCATGCTGTCATGATGTTTACATCATGTAATCGTTCTTTAGAGAGATTCAACAAAACAATAATAAAATAATAAATATAAAACATTTATAAATGTACATTAAAGCATTAAAACTGTGGAAATCCAAATAGATGATTTTTTTATTAATTAAAACACTGTATTTTTTTCGCTTTTTTTAATAGAAAGTTAAATTCAAATGTGTTTTAATTTATAACAAAAATAATCAGTTAAAAAATATGTTATATCATAGATGAAAAATGTTTAAACACTTGATTTAAAAATGTATATATTACTCTACATAAGCATAAATTAAAACTGATTTTAAATAGTGTCTTTCATTCCACATCAGATCGTTTTTTTAAATGAAATATAAGTATCATGTGAATCTTTGTATCCACATCAATAAATTCAATGCGAAAAGCAACGTTGCTGTCATCTGTAGAAAGTTTTTTTGTTCCACGTAGGTTGTAATGATATTATTATTTATCATGGCATGTACGAGTATAGATATAAATAAAAGTATCGATTTAATTATCATCTTGTTTGGTTTCGTAACAAATTAATTGGAAGAGAATGGGCAAATGTAAAAACATGAAAATATTATAGCTGTCTGCATAATACGAACCTCGAAATGCGCAAGATCTTGGTATGTTAAGGATTCCATTGACAAAACAATTCACAGAATATATAACAAAATATTTTACAAGAAATATGCAATATAAAAAAACTTTCAATCAAAACACTATTTATATATCACAGTGGATGCAATTTAGATTATTTATCCGGTTATTTCGTACATTTTTACCGAAAAAATACGACACGAAGGGTGATACGCCGATTGACCGCGTCTAAACCTCCCTCTGGCGAAGTTTTCCGGAAAGGGGCGAAATTTTCCGAGTGGCGGCCATTTTGGATTGTGCGCAGCCTTCTTATTTTACGTAGGAGGGAATTCAAATTCTTCGGAGACAATTTTTGTATTCGTAAAAGCCGTTTAAATGTTTTGATTAACAATAACTATTCTAATATTATGTAATACATCTAATTAATATTTTTTTCTGCATTGTGTAAGCATTGGATAGAAGTATCTCATCTTAAATAACAATTGTTGTATATAAACTCATAACCTCTAATAAAAAATAACTCGACCGCGATAAAAATTACTATTTTATAAACTAACTAACCATCACGCCAAGGGGTTTGGCAGAAATAATTGACCGCCACACTATTCTTTACTGATATACTTCTCTCGATTCCTCAACATGTATACATCGTGCCATGCACCCAAATCGATTTCTCCAACTCCTCGGGTGGCCGAAATTTAACATTTGATTGTGGCACTATAATATTTTATTTTAAGAACATAAATGTAAAAAAAAAAAAGTTTTGAAACTTAGAATTTAATATTGAAATTGTTTTAATATTGATATTCTTTTTTATAACTGAAATTATCTTGAGCATTTCTAATTATTATTATTATTTTTTCAAAGAAAATGTGGTGTTTATTGTAACCATAAAAATAAATAAATTCTTAATAGTTCTAATAAATTTCTAAAACACAATTTTTACAACTGCCAAAATGTCCAATTGAACACATTTTAAAATTATTAATTAGAATTTTTCTGTAACCCTGAAAACGCTTCGGCGGGAGCGAAACCGGTAGGTTCGTTAAAACTCATGAAGTGGTGTAAAAACAAAAGATAAAAGTGTTTTTAAATTATGTTTAAATAAAATACATTTTACATTGTAATTTTTTTCACCAAAACGTAAGTGTTGTTATAAAAAACAAAATCATGGAAGCGCGGAAAACGTACAACAGCACAAACTTGATGAAAATTTAGAATTTTTAAAATTGTTAACATAATATCCATAGACAGAGAGGATGGACAGCCATAGTGAAATATATCTCGAGTTTCCTCTGTATTCGTAAACCTTAACATGCACGCTCGTCGATTTTAACAACTTCGTATGTGGCCGCATTTTAATAATTGATTAATTTGGTTATATCATTTTATCCTCGGTTGCCCTCGACTTATTTTTTCATTCAAATTGATTGTGTACAACTTTTTAATCATTCTTCTATCAAAACAATCTCAGTATACTTAAAATAAATCATCTTACATTTCTTCTTTATTTCGTCGTCTGATATTCCATCTATTATGTCATAAAATAATATCGCGTCCGAATTTACGGTAGAATATAAAACAATAAATTATAAAATGTAAATGAATTAGTATATCAGAAGATTATGTAAGTGTACCATAAAATAGCTCAATCGAATTGGGGAAAATGAGTAGTATTTATTTTGTTTCAACTTGAAATATACACGATTCCTTGAAATTAACTATTTTTCTATATTCTGAAATAGGTATGGTTCCCTCGGCTTTTATCCTGGCCACCGCTGACTCCATATTGAAGAAATTTTAAATAATTTGAGTAGGTTCTAAAAAAATATAATCTATTTTATTAATATATACTTCATCTATGATTTTCAAAGAACAAGTACCATAGACAAGCGGGTAAAAAATACAAAGTTGTTTAAATTAAACTTTTGACATTTGACGCAAAGTTTTTTATTCCGAATAATTTTGATTTTGTCATAAGTAAACTAATGAGAGTGATAAATATTGATAATTTTATTTTTGATAATAATTACTAAATTCTGAATGTATTTCGATGGAAGCTGTTTTTTTCATTTGCGAATAAGTGGACATAAATTTTTAAAGAAAAATCTTGTAAAATGAATATAACTCGTAAATTCTCGAATCGTCGATACTGGGAAAAAGTTCAGAAACCTCTTATGCAGTCTGCCGATGTTCAAAGCGATTCAATGAATTTTGTCCTGGTCACTTACAACATACTGTCTCAATCGCTATTGGAGAGTCATAAATATCTTTATAAAATGTGTCATAAGGATCATTTGCTTTGGAAAAACCGCTGGCGCAACATTTTATGCGAAATCAAATCTATACTGGCTGATGTGATTTGTTTTCAAGAAGTTCAGTTTTCTCATTTGGATGAAATTAAACATTCCTTGAAGCTCTTAGGATTTGAAACAATTTTCAAACAAAGGACTGGAGATAAGCCCGATGGCTGTGCAATCAGCTTTAAAAAGAAGAAGTTTAATCTCGTTGAATTTACTAGTGTGGAATTCTTGCAACCAAAAGTTCAAATATTAAAATTTGACAATATCGCACTGATGGTAAAGCTGATTTCAAGAAAACACTCCAATGCATCTTTGGTAGTTTGCACTACCCACTTACTTTATAACACTAAACGCACAGATGCGAGATTGGCTCAACTACAAGTTTTGTTGGCAGAATTAGACAAATTCTCTTATGATGAGGAAAACAATTCTGGCCGTCACCTACCTATTTTATTAACTGGAGACTTTAATTCTAGTCCACAAAGCTCAGTTACTAAACTAATTACCACAGGTAACATAAAAGATAGTCAGTATATGAATTCCTTAAGAAGTATAGCAATAACAAGAACATGTGAACATTTAGACATGTACTTGAAACGCCGTTTAAAAATATCTAAGATTAACAGATCTTTGTTGAATCACTCTGATAAAATAGATCACCCCATTGAAATGGATATAAGTTATTTTACAGAGGAATATGAGCATCTTTTCAATAATGATTCAGTAGAGCACAATTTTGCTTTCAAATCAGTGTACGACCATTCAAAAGCAAAAACCAATAAATTGGAAGCAACTGTTCACCAAAATGGGTGGGTTGTCGTAGACTACATATACTATTCTTCTGATTCTGCAAATGGAAAATTAAATCTTCTGGAACGTTATTATTTACCAACAACAGGAGAATGCCGCAAAATAAAAATACTACCCAATTTCAAATATGGATCAGATCATTTCTGTCTTGCTGCTAAATTTTCTCTTCGTGTTAGTTAACAATAAAAATTTCAAATAATGAAAGAAACCAAGTTTTACAAATTTATTTGAAAGTCTGACAATAATAAAATTTTAGATAAATTGATATATTGAAACAATGTATGATAGAGTATCTAAAGTTGAAGTAAGAAAGGAACGTAAAGCGGATGAATGCGTGATAAATAAAATCAAGAAAGGGTCACTAAGATTGTTTGGACACATGGAACGAATGGATGAGGGAAGAAAGGTTAAGAAGAACAATGTGGAAATCCATCCTCTCTGCCTACCCCTTCGGAGAAACAGCGTGATGGTTAGTTAGTTACAATTTTAAATACAATACAGTCCTGTTTAACCGAACTTGATGAGACCGATGAGATTTCGATTAACCAAAAATTCGTTTAACTGGAAAATATGTATTTTTATATCTCAAACTGGATAATTATAATTGTGTTGTTCACAGGGTCACGACTCACCAACGCATATTACAAACTAATGCATCACAACACTCTACAGATATTTGCTTGTAAATGGAATTCGCTAAAAATGCACTCGCGCGGCACAGGCTGAATGTTTATGTACAGTCCATCCACCTGCGATGCTTACCATATGAAAGCAGTATAGAATTTGATAATACAAAAAATATTTCATGGATTCTGTTGATCCGGAAATTCAGTTAAACGGGACTGTAATGTATCTGTTTTTATGTGAAATGTCAATCTTTCATACTTTATTTCAAAAGTTTCTACCGACATGTTCATAATCAATTGATTAAATAAAAATAATAACAACAACGAAAGTTGCCTTTATTTCCCTTACACTTTCTTCTTCCAGTCGCAAGCACTTTCACTTTCATGAGCATAGTCCAACTATTATACGGAAACTCGTTCTTCTTCTTCGAGTGCCATGTTAGGTCCCCCCGACGTCGGTTGTCACCCTGGCGTAGGCCTCTCTGTCCTGTACCAGACAAAACAACTCCCCCACCCCCAGAATTCCAGTCCACTCCTTGATATTCTCGAGCCAGGACATCCGGGGAAACTCATTGGGATAAGAAAAAAAACATCATTTATATTTTAAAAATGTATTTATGTAATAATACTGCTTGTTTGTACAAGAATAATATCTTTTATTAAATATGAAATAATTTTTTTGGCAAAATTACAAAATAAAATGATTTAAAGTAATACAGAATATATCTTTAGAATTTTATAATACTTAAGAAGTCAATTGTAAGATCTGCAAAGAATAAAAAAAATACAATTGTAAGCAAATAATTTTCTGATCCTGTTTATTTTTCATAGATGTTTCAGTGTATTAACAATCTGCAAATGGTTGCAGTTATCTACCACTTGCATGTTGTATAGAAGTGTGAAGTACTAATTTTCAAATTGATTCCTGACTTCAATAAATTGTATAAGCAAAAACATATCATAACACAACACCTGTCTACCAGTTTTAGTTATGTTGGCAAAACTGGTCATACTTTTACATGAATCGCAGATGATAGTTATTGAATTGTTTATTTAATTTTATCTGTGCAACTAAACTTGCTGTATTTTAATATTAACTGTACAATTATAAAACATTTGTTTTATTGAAATTACATTTTATGATCATTTTATGACATGTTTCACCATGCCAGAACATTATCAGATGTCAACATTTGATGAGTACATAAAAAAGTTGATAATGTCCTAACAAGGTGAAACATGTCAGTGCTACTATAATAATAAAAACAATTAGGCTTGTATATATAGTGTTAAGCTCTAGGACACTTTATTGGTTAATAATAATAATAATAATAATATGCAATGCTTTAAAAGTAAAGCGCCGTTTTTTTATGTAATCAACTCAAGGGCGCATTAAGAAGTGTTTTAAATCTAAAAATCGGTTATAAAGTATAATAGATTAAAATATGCAAGTTTTAAATTGGGTATGAAATATGAAAAATATGGGTTTTCAGCTTAGATCTGAAATCTGTCGGATCATTTATGCATCTGAGGTGTGAACGGAGATTGTTTCAAGCTGATGGACCGGCTACCGCAAAGGCTCTATTCCTGAAATTTGTACTAGGGCAACGCTTCAGCTCAACTAATCTTCCTATTGCTGAGGAGTTCGCCGAGCGAAGTGTGGATTTCCTTGTATTTAGGCTGTCCGTTACACATAGTTTGGATATATATCTTGGTGCCATTCCATGCAGCGCTTTGAAGACTGTCCGGCAAAGTTTATACTGGATTCTTTCTGGACTTTTAAGCCAGTGAAGTTCTTTGAGATGTTGTTATATGGGACTTTTTTGGAATGCCTTTAATGAGTCTTGCTGCTGCATTGAAGTTTTTTTACTTGCTGTTTTGGAATGTTTGCATAAATTCCACAATAGCCAAGTAGTGACACAACAGAGGAATTTACAAGAGTTTTGAAAGTGTCATGGGAAATACTCACTCCTCTTGACGGATTTTAATCGTCGAAGGTGGAAGAAACTAGCGCTGACCGTGTTATGAATTTGGGATTTTAGAGACAGATTTGCGTCAAGATAAACACAAAAGCTTTGTGGAGTTTTTGGGAACGATAGCATTGTCGGCTGTTGAAATTGAAGAATGATCGATAAGATGTTGACACTTTGCGGAAGACGTCCAGAGAAATTCCGTTTTGGATGGATTTAGTTTAAGTTTGTTTGATGCCATCCATTTAGATATGGCATCAATCCAGTTGACAGTTTTTGATGCAAGATGTTTGGTGTCATCAGGGTTGCAGAAAAAATAAAGTTGCTGGTCATCAGAATAGCAATGTGAGAGGAGGCCAAAGGATATTGGTGTTTTTTTTATATTTTACAGGATATTATGATAAATCAGTTGAATTTGGCTTAACTAATCTGCCTATTGTTTAGTAGTTTGCTGATTGAATCATGGATTACCTGGAGTTAGAGTTATAGTAATACAAAGATCAAAGATATAAGCTGGTGCAATACCGTGGGGTACTTTGAAAACCATACAGCATGGTTTATACTGGATTCTTTCAGTACATAAGATCCTGCTAAATTTTAAATGTGGAGATTAAGATCATTATTCAAGAATCAATAAAAAAAAACATTTTCTGATATTAAGCATTAACTTCCATTACAATATTAAATCATTTAAGGTAACCCATATACCTGTATTAAAAAAAAATTGTTACATAAATGGAATATTCAAGTATACGTAAAGTTTTTTTTTTTTAAATAAGGTATGACAAAAAATAACTGATATGTCTAAGCAAATATTAAAATAAAATACAACAAATAGACTGACTAGATAAAATTTTGTACTCCCATTTCAGCCCATCGACTTTTGATCCAGGAGTCAGATAAGTCGATGGGTTAATCTTCAAATATTTACAACAGCATTTTCTTTTTCAAAAAGCATATTATAACATATTCCTTATAATTAATATCACTCTCAATATCCCCATATGATAGGTATAGAAACATTCAAGAGATCTGTACCATGATCCAATAGACCATTAACACCGTGAGTGCTAGTCTCATGGGATAGGTTGGACATGTGTACCAAGAGAAACTAGAACAATCAAGACTCTTTGCATGTCAAGACCGACCAGAGGTAAGATCTCTAGGAAGGCTTGGCCATAATTTAATAGATATTATTCTGGCTTGTCTGAATAAGCTGGGCGAAAAGGACTGCTGGGAATATTAGCCCCAGGATCGAGGAATCTAGAATTATATCATCAAGTAGGCTAAAACTCTTAAAGAGTTGTATGGTCATTAAAAGTTAGTAAATGTTAATTATTAAAAGATTAAGAATAATTATATAAATAAAATAAAACTTTCCAGAAGCATTTAGAATCAAATTTCCAATTAAAATGTGGTAACAAGAGCAGAATATTTATCAGAACGCTACATTGCATGTGACTCTGAATGACGATTGGAAGACTAACCTGATACCAGTAAAGCGTGGCGTGAGACAAGGAGATCCAATTTCTCCGAAACTATTTACTTTGGCGTTGGAATATGCCTTAAAACATCTACCATGGGACTCCAAAGGCATAATCATAGATGGCACTCACCTTAATCACCTACGTTTCGCAGACGATATTATTGTCATCACAACTGACGGAAATGCTAAAGGAGTTGAACGAAGCATCTAAAAAAGTTGGCCTAAAAATGAACCTCACTAAAACCAAGTTGATGACGTCACAACCAGCACAAATCGTATTGGACAATGCCAGCATTTGTCTGTCAGTGTCAGTGAATACATTTATTTGGGTTACAAAATACAGCTTGGGCGAGATAACCAGACAGCAGACCTGAATAGAAGAGTCGGACTAAGCTGGGCAGCATTAAAAAATCTTGGTCACATTTTGAAAAATCCGAAAATACCCATCAACCTGAAAAGGAGAGTGTTCAATGCCTGTGTCCTGCCAGTGTTCACTTATGGTATTGAGACAGTCACAATGTCACAAAAAAGTGCCAACAAGCTAAGAGTCACTCAGAGAGCAATGGAGAGAGCCATGTTGGGTATCAGTTTACGGGACAGACTCAGAAATGAGGACATAAGAGTCAGGACAAAGGTTTCCGATGTTGTCAAGATGGCCGCAACCCTCAAATGGCGATGGGCGGGACATGTCACTCGCGATCCGGAAGAAAAGTGGACAAGACGAATGCTGTGCTGGTGGCCAAGGACGGCAAAGCGTGGAGTTGGGCGCCCAAAGTTGCATTGGCGCGACGATATCCGGAGAAGTGCGGGAAGTGCCTGGATGCGGATCGCTCAGAATAGAAGAGAATGGAAAATGCGAGAGGAGGCCTACGTCCAGGAGTGGACGGTCAATACGGGCTGAAGAAGAAGAAGAAGAACAAGAACTAAAATTAGGTATAAAAAAAAATACAATTAGTATACATTGTATTATATAATCATTTAGGTTTCACAAAAATTACACATATTTTGAGATTTTGGTATATCTGTATGCTGTTGGAAATCAGTATATGGTAATATAAAATTATAATACTTTGAAGATGTTTATGAATTGATGTATTGTAATTTTCACTCTAATAATAAGTCAATTGTTTAGAATTGTGACAAATATATAAAATCATTATAAATTTAAATGACAAAACATAAGTTCAATCACGCCACGAAAGCAGTATCCAGGATATTGAATTACACTCTGTAAGGTCATTCCTGTCTTCTTAAGAGATCAATTTCACAAGGTTTCTTTATGAAAACATTCTTAGGCTCCAGGTGTATGAACAAGTTATTTTTTTATGAATTTTTATTTTATTTACTTATGTGTCTCATAGTTTTGACCTGTTTCGGAAGCTCCATCGCCATCAAAACTGGTCAGAAAATATAAAAATATTGAGGGAAAAAATATTCTATTATCAGTTACATTATATTTATCATATTTACTCACTAACTAGTAAAAAAAAATATTTTTAAGAACATCTAAAAGTAAGATAATGTTAATGATACAATAGTTGAAAGTGTCTATTAGATCATTTTTAAACACAGGCATAAAAATCTCATAATATTTTAAACACCTTTCCGAGACTGTTTTTCAAAAAGTCTGTAAAACAAATCTTTATAAATCTGTAGCTGTTTCACATATTCAGTACAGCACAAATGATAACCTGAATTGTGCCAGACTTTCCATGGAAAGACCAAATTAGTAAGATTGATTTCAAATCAATTACCCTCATCTTCTCAGTCACTGATCCCGAAAGAACAAATGCAGTCATATCTTAAGTACTTATAATTGTCTCATCTTTACAACAAAGAACTCACCTAGAGAATATCCTGGTGATATCCAATCAACCCGTGTACCCCCACATCGCCCCTAAGAAAATATGATATTTCTATTAAAATTATTTGATGAGAGTATATTTGGAATTAAATACTGAATGCAATTTAAAAAAAAGGAGATTTTTCCCTATTTATAAGTTTAATTCGTTAATTGAACAACATTTCGTTTTGAACCCCGGCCAGACTGTTGTAAACAAGCCCTCCACATCGGTCTCCACCGGCGATTTCCAACAGTACTTGTTTGCATCAAAAATTCGTTTGACCTTCAACAACCTCTGTGGACGGAAGCGCGTTGTAAACCGCGTGCGGATGCCGCCATTGTAAACACGTATTTCACAGTGTAAACGCTTGTTGTAAACCATGCAAGGGCAGTTGCGCAGCGGCAACCCTTGCGTGCGCATGTATGTACGAAAATGGCGTCTACGCGGGAAAAATAAGTTATCAGCGAATTCATTGAACTCTATAGGGACCTGCCCCGTCTTTGGGACCCATCTTCCGAAACATATAACGACACGGGCCAAAAAAAAGTTGGGTAGGAAATTTTAACTGAAATATTAAAGGAAATTGACCCTGCTGCAAATGAAATAACGGCGAAGAAAAAAGTGGATCATTTGAAATGTTTTCTTTTTCATTCTGAGGAAGTTGCGCAGGTCATCAAAATCAAGTAGATTCATTAAATTTATATGACTAAGATTTATTCTTTCCTTAAGCCATATTCTTTTCTTTTTTTCTTTCTTCTCACTTGCGCACAAGTGCTATTGCCACGCCATCTTTTTGAAGTTTAGATAGGTAAGGAGCCATATTGCAATGCGTGCTTCCAAACAAAGAGTCGACAACAAACTGAGGTGGGAGCCTTGTTGTAAACCAGTGTGGACGCAAACATCAACTGTGGGCTCCACAAGCCTCCCACCAAGGTGACCCCTGTTGGAAGCTTGTTTACAACAGTCTGGCACATCCTTTAAGAAAAAAATAAAGACCAACCTGCATAATCACATATAGTGACTAGATTATGAGGAATTACCCGAATGAAGAATAAACATGGCAGCTAAAGAAAGATGATCAGACCCAAACAGGCTATTTGGAATAGATCCTATCTTCTGACAGTCATTGGCTGTTGGAAGACGAAAACGTTCCAGGACATCCAAAGTGCCAAAAGTCCCCGGACTATAATATATATAGTCCAATGTCCCCCAGATATCATGGCGAGTAGTAGCTTCTGGCTGGTGATTTTCTTTTACATGATTATAAACAGACTTGAAATTCAAATTGTGTTTGATAGCCCTTTTATCAAACATATCCTTATACCCATGAACGATCATATCAGTATTGCAGGAATAATAACAATTTCGTGCTTCAGAATGATACAGAACCGAAGATGGAATATTCCAATTATTCCTCTCTTCGTTTCTTCTCTTGTACACCCCAAGGTGTTGACAATTATCTGTGATTGCAATTCTACGTAGGTTAGTTGCAAATGTGTCCAGATTGTATATTCCATCTGCTATTAGTGAAGTAACCGGGCTGTTAGGTAATGAATTCAGATCTCCCGTCATAATTATAGGTAAATGATAGCCGCCATTGTCATTACAGCAGAAAGAAAATCGATCAATTTCTGCTAAAAATACCTGCATTTGAGCAAATCGAACATCACTTCGGCGGGGGTTGTACAGCAGGTGAGTAGTACAAACCACAAGGTAGGAATCAGGAAGAGACTTGGCTCTGAGTTTGATTAGTAGACCTATATTGTGGCGGTTCAGCAGGATAATGTTGGACTGCATAAACTCCACACTGTGAGAGTCCATTAATTGGAACATGGACTCTTTATAAAATATAGCACAGCCGTCTTCTTTATCACCAGTTTTTTGTTTGAAAACACCACTGTAGCCACATCTATTTAGACATTCCGATATTTGCTTTACATGTGTATTTTGAACTTCTTGAAGACATATGATATCTGGATCTAGATCCTTTATTTCTTTGGTGATACTTTCAAAGCGGTAATTCCAATTAATATGTTCATCTTGGCAGTTGTGATAGAGATACATATGTCCATCCAAAAGTGCTTGTGCTAAAATATTGTATGACATAACACGAAACTGCAAAATATTTTGAGTGTTGTGAGGTATTTTTCTAACTTCTTCCCAAAACCGACATTCTTTTAAAAGCCCTTTTAAATACTCTGGTGAACGAGTCGGGCTCTTTTTTCTGGCATTAATATGAGTCTCTGACATTGTAGAATCAATGGGAGTAATCGTGTGACTGGAGGAAGATGCCTGTAATGATGGAGAAACAGACAAAGAGGGACTGATTGACGGAACCTGAGATATTTGGTTCTCCAAGGCATTTTCCAAAGGTTTATCATTCCACTGAAAATCATTCATTAATGAGTATCGTCGTAATAGTCATATGTGATTCCAATAGGATAGAAGATTCTGGGTAGATCTGTGATTACCTAACATGCTGAGATGGCTGAAATGACAACATAACAAAAATCTTTATTAGTTGCTAGAATGTTTAAAAACACATTTTTTCAATAATCAAAGAAAATTTTGTTATTTACTGTCAATTAAAATATGTATTTATTTTATATTCCCAAGAACGTACAGTAATGTGTCTAGTTAATGCCTTTAAACTTATATTTAAAAATCGCTATTTATACCTTGTTCCAATTTTAAGCAAAAATCATACGCCGAATGAATAAAAAACTATAATCCAAGTTTCTTTAAATCTCAAATCGCAACCCGAGACATTTTACTCTCGAGAAAAACGTGGAATAATAATATTACCATAAATAATTTGTAACACTAAGTTCGAAACATTATTTTGACATTTCATCTAATCTGTGCCACAAACAATAAACATTATCTGGGCCTTTAAAAAATCAAAAAATTATATACCTAAATACATAAATACAGTATATTTATGTATGTCGCAATGTAGATTTCAGAAACACAAGAATTTAAGTCTAGGCAACCCGTTCAATAAGAACTGCAAAAGCCCAGGAAACGATGGAGTAATCGGTGAAATTATTTAAAAATGTGGAACTCACACTCATATTAAAATTCGACATCAAATCTATCAACCTAAAGAACAAGCGGGATTCAAGAGTATCTACAGCCAATGTCGTATCAAAATCACTGCTAACTTACTTTCAAGACAGCATTGCTACAGTGCTTTTAAACATATACATATGGTACCCACCTTGATTGAAAGATTCAAGAGTATAAAATGTCCCTGTACTTGGCCTTTGTGGACTATCAAAAACCTTTCGACTGAATAATTTATTGAAGGTTGTTAGAGGCAATGAACCAGGCATGGATAGACTCCAGATATTTAAACTTAATCCACAGTATATTTGACAATGCTACTCTACAAATAGCTATTAATAATGACTGGGTAACTGCGGAGATACCTATACGAAGAGGAGTCCGATAGGGTGACACAATATCTCTAAAATTATTTACTTTCACCCTCGAATATACTTTTAAAGAACTAAATCAGGATGATAGAAAATACTAACAGATAGAAAATATCTTAACCACTTACGGTTTGCGATGATATGATGACGTTCACAATGTTGGAAGAACTCAATAGAGCTTCAAAGAAAATAGGACTGTGTATGAATTTAGTCAAAATATTAATTATATGGTGGATATATTTAGCTCACGCGGCGCACAATCAGCGTCACGTAAGTTTTCCATCCTCACGATGCTATGGCGGTGGCTGACGTTTTCCATCCTTGACCGATGGTAGCACAGCATCATGGTCTCACGCGTCAGTTTTCCGTCCCTGTGCCACAAGGACGCACTGCGCGGATGTTAGTTATATTTTACGACGGTGGGTGGCTGTTCGTCTAACTCCGTGTTCTCGCCTTTTTTTCTTTCAAATGACCGGAAGCATGCAGCCTGTTGTCTGTAATTAAATTTCTCTGTTGACGGATTCCATGCTCTTTCACCTGTAAAACTGAACATCACGATATGATGGATGTTTTTCGTATGCTCCCTCTTAAGCAAACAGACACAATTGATTTTATCATCGTTCGTTGACTTGATACGAAAATGATATTTTTATGTGTTGAAAAAAAAAAAACTTTTTTATTATAAGCCACATTTCTGTTTATTATTTACTTACTTATATTTTAAATAAAACTTGGACTTGGATCTTCTGGCTTATAGAGATTCATATCTAATGGCTATTCCTCTTACGTGTATTGTACCATTTCCCAGGAGAAGTAGGTAAAGATAAATAGACCGACACATTACTATATCGCTCTATCCCATACGCGCAAGTTGATTTTTCTGATTTTATTACATGTCCGACCATTATTATTCGATATATTTGGGCACGTCATGTTTTCCGCGTTTTTTTTCGACTTGATGTTCCATTTATATCGTTAAAGAATGTACGAGTATATTTACTTAACCATTCTTTGTTTGGGGAATAAAACAAAGAAATCTATTGATAATGGTTGATAATCTTAAAAGGAAAATCGAAAACTTTACAAAAAATGACAAAATGGGAATGTTAGAAAATAATCGCAGTACTGTGGCCGATTGTAATTTATGGATGTGAGTTTTTTCTTATTTTAATCTCAGCGTACTCTTTCACAAAACGGTAAGGTAGGTACCTAAGTAAAAAAATATTATTATTCGAATTGGCAAGTATAATGTACTGTCCCATCTCTAAAGGTAGTCTAAATAGACACCAGCATGACTAATTTTTGTTTGTAAGAAAGTCATGATAGAGATTTGTTTTCGTTTTAAATACAAATATTACGAGTATTAAAATTTGTAAGCTTCCATTATTATTTTATTCACGTAAATAAAACGAATTTAAATATAGTTAATTGTGTTAGAGGTATATTTAGATTATATATTGAGCACTTTTGGACGCGTGTATCGGAAGTTGTTAGTTTGACTTTTTGTGCCACATCGACTCCAAGCCACCAATATTTTCCGCTTCGTACTTCTGAGTTCTGACCTTCTGACTTCATTTCCTTTCCATCCTTTGGCGTGTTGGGCGGTTCGCTTGCTTTGGCTCGGATCGATCATACGCCGGGTGCCGGGTCTTCAATAATTCTCGAATTATCTGTTTTATTTATCCTAACATGAAGCGAGACAACGGTGAAGGCGAGTTTGTGAGTACTTTTTAAAAAATTTTTTTTTGTTAACTTTACCAATACATTTTACATGTCTAGTGCGACTGGCGTACTTTTTAGTCGAGTTATTCTGATGCATTAATAATCTATTTAAATCTCGGAAATATTTTGTGTTATTTACGTAATCACGCGTTTCTTATTATCATTAGATTACTATGTCTTTGTTGGTACATTAACTGCCACGATTTCCCGAATTTGGTTCGCCGGCGCCATGTTGCACGCTCGACTTTCACATTATTTTTAATTCATATCATTATGTTAACTGTATATGCAACTGTAAAAAAAGAAAACAGTAATCTTATAACACGGTGTAAGTAATACTCGTGTGCATAAATTATTATTTCTTGCAAGCCCCGGTATTGTTTTGCGCGTGGCTTGGGAAGACGCCATTTTCGAGTCGAATGTACAAATCCCTTCAATTTTTTCAGGATGAGCCGGAGCATGTCCGTAAACTGTTTATCGGTGGCTTGGACTACAGGACTACCGACGAGTCCCTGAAGGCCCATTTTGGCAAATGGGGCGAAATCGTGGATGTTGTGGTTATGAAGGACCCCAAGACCAAAAGGTCGAGGGGATTTGGATTCATCACATATTCCCGCGCCCAGATGGTGGACGACGCGCAGATTGCTCGTCCTCATAGAGTAGATGGAAGGTAATAAACATTTATATATATGTATTTTTATAATTATTGAACACGTGTTTTTTTTTTACGAGTTCAATGCCCTACATAGACGCCATTTTGTCCTCTGGCGTTCCCGTTATGTTTAGATAGGCTGCTATATCAGTGGGATGGGCAAACACACATTGTATTTTTCTAGTGTGTTATTGAGCACAACATTTCTACGTTTCATATGGATTACAAGATTGCTGCTGTTCTGCTTGACTTGTTTTAAAAATACGCATCAATTGTGGACATGTGAAAGATTATTACCTCTAGGGTGCCAGCACCGATTTTAGTAAATTATAGAAATGAGCCACAGATTTGCCCCATACAGGTTCACTATAGCCTGGTGTGGCTTCCTTATTCTGTGGAGAAGAAATGCCTGAGCTCGCTATGTTGACTAGGATTCACAATATCCTCCCCAACACACTGCCTCGCTACAATTTACTTCAATTATAATATGATATATCGGGCCAAATTTTTTAAAATTAGTTGTATTTATATATTTTCAAATTTTTGTATCAGATTAGTGGAGCCCAAAAGGGCTGTGCCACGGCAAGACATCAAGCGACCAGAGGCTGGTGCTACTGTAAAGAAACTGTTTGTCGGTGGGCTCCGCGATGAACACGACGAGGAAAACCTTAAGGAATACTTCAAGCGCTTTGGCCAGATCCGCCAGGTCAGCATCGTTACCGACAAGGACACCGGCAAGAAGAGGGGCTTTGGATTTGTTGAATTCGATGATTATGATCCTGTTGACAAGATATGCCGTAAGTAGTTTTTTTTCAAATGAAATTTATTCTGCATTTTATGTTTGAAAAAAAGTTAAATAAACTCTGAAGTATATTTTCAAAGATAAATCTTTAGTGACTTGCGATCTGGTATGGTTCAATCAATATTGCAGTCCAGCTATATCTTGACTTGATTACATCGTCAAAATATCGTTTTATGCTGCAAAAATTAACGCTACTTAGTTGATTTTGTTTTTGATCTTCATTCTTTTGCAATTAATGAAGTAGCTACATTGATTTTTTTAATGGAATATTATATTCCAGAGTATTAGTTATCACTACTTTAATGGAATAGTATTTGATTATTTTTATTTATTTATTTTTTCTTCCCCCTCATCTTAGTTCAACAAATGCACACCATCTGCGGCAAGACTGTGGATGTGAAGAAGGCTATCTCCAAGCAGGACATGGACCGCGGTGGCGGCCCGATGGGAGGTGGTGGTGGCGGCGGTGGCCGGCCCGGGGGGCGCGGGGGTGGCGGTCGCGGGGGCGGAAGCTGGGGCGGGCGAGGCCAGCAACAGAACGGAGGAGACTGGAACAACGGTGGCCAGGGTAAAGACACTGACTCCCCAGCAGGTATAACTCAGCCTGCTACTTTAACGATGCAAGGGATAGCTATTTCTGCATTTATTTGTAAAGTATTCATCATTGCCTATTTACATTTTTCTTCCAATATGCATTTACAAAAGTTAATCCCAAGTGCCTTTGTTCATAGGGTTAGTGAGATGAATATTTATCTAACCGTTGCATCGTTAACAAAAATAGCAATTTAACTTGTGTGATAGTATTTTCATACGAAAGTTTTGTAATATATTTTTCATTCACTTATTTCACAAAATGAGAAATGCCACACAAGTTGTGATGCTATTTTCTTTATTTTATTAATTATTTTATCCACAGGTTTGCCTCACACGGGTTTATTATAGCCTGGGGTGACTTCCCTTACCCTGTGGAGATGAAATGCCTGAGCTCGCTATGTTGGCTCGGATTTATCATATCCATTCCAACACACTGCCTCGCTACACTTGTGTCGCCCATTCATATTCAGTCAATACGTAATCATCGCTTGCTCTTTTGTTTGTTTTTCAAAGATTTGTTTTTTCTAGGAGGCTACAATCAGAACTGGGGTAATGTGAACCCGTGGGACTCTGGGAACAGTGGCGGCGGGGGCGGGGGTGGCGGCTCCTGGAGCCAGGGAGGGGGCGGGGGATACGGAGGAGGTGGCCAGGGGGGTAACTGGGGTGGCGGCGGAGGCGGCGGCAACCAAGACTTCGGAGGTGGCTATCAACAGGGCTATGGGGGAGGCCCCATGAGGAACCAGTTCAACCAGAACAGGCCACAGCCGTACGGAGGTGGCGGCGGGGGTCAGGGTCAGGGTCAGATGGGCGGGGGAGGGGGCTATGGCTCTGGAGGCGGGGGCTACGGAGGCGGTGGTGGCGGGGGTGGAACTGGCCCGCGACGCTTCTGAGGAAAACCGCAATGTGAGTATAACATGTGTTGTGTGTCCATCTCTTAACTCATTCCTCACCAAGTACCTGCCAGGGCTGGTCCCAGTCTTGTGGGAAGGTCTTTCGAATCTGTGATATGTAGACTTGTGCCTCGCATTGTCATGCTGAAGGTACTTTCTGAAGAAGTGTGCCCTTGAAGTAGAAGTCTCAACATCTGATATAGATGCAATAGTTGCTTGCCATGAAATGAGGTATACATATGCACTAGTGTTGAATGTAACTAACAGTTTTGTTAATCTATAGGTCCCGTTCGCTCTAAAGACACTCACTAGTCACTAGGCAGGCAGGCAGACAGCTCCCTAGCTTAGTGAACAGATCAGCTAGACCACACACGAGGAAGTGAAGGCACACGTGACTAGAAGTTCCAAGAGTAGGGATAAGTGGAATTGACTCTTTAGTGTTGTAATGTGATTTTTATTGTATCAGTTGACTATGAACCCTGCATAGGTTCGACACTGTCCAGATAGATGGTAACATTTTATATACAATATATTATATCCGCAATGGAGAATAGATTATTTTATTATATAATGTACTTGACACGAGCGAGCTATCCCGAGTCCACAAATCCGGGAAGAACTCGCCACTAGTTAAGTTCCAATCATATTGTGTGTAAGCTTATTGACTAAGTAGAATTTAGTTTGATAACATGATTCTAATATTTGGTTACTCCTCAGTTCTGATAGATTTTATATTTCATACCGTGTACCTAGATCTGACCGTAGCCCCGATGGATAGAAGTGACACGAGATTGTCCTCGCATATACTACTAATGAATTACCTAGCCCTAGCCCTAGGTTTAGGATAATAAAACAGATGTGAGAAAATTGTATTACTATTTAAAATAAAAGTATTCTTTCAAAAGATCTCAGGAAGGCACCTTACCATGTTGATTAATTTTCATTCCTCTTAGTAAATAAGGCTTATTTATGTTACATGGGACTGTCGAGGCATTCTGCTATTGCTCAGTTGGCTCCATTGTCCGTCAGGTAAGTACAGCACAAGAGTGGTGTGTCGTGTGGTGCGCCTCTGACCTAGTGTGTGCTCGGTGATGCGTGGGGCCCCAGAGACAGATGGATGGATGTGTTTGGTCTGATTGGTCGCTAAATAAAATGTGTCCAAGATGTTTCCGACCTCGCCAAAGATGATAAGGGTAAGTAACAATATTGAAAAGAGTTAAATTTCAGGTTGTGAAATATCCTTTTTATATTTATCTTTTTCCACAATAAATAAAACCTGACTGAAACTACAACGTTGTTTTACTTAATGGAAGTCTGCCATCTGCAGTTATATTTGTTAGAAATGCCTCTGCTGATCTTCACCGTGAATGAAATTAAAGTTTGCATGGGTTTATTTTCTTCAATGAAGCAATTTCATCTCTGGGTGAAAATCTGCTGATGACCTGTTTTTGCAACCTGGAATTTCGTTTGCAGTGGGACCTGACATCCGAAGGTTTTGAGGTATCTAGCAAAAACGAATAAGGTTATGGCCACACTGAAGTATTTGTTGAAGTGTTTTGTCAGGCAAGGCTGGCTGTCCGAAAACGACTTGATTCAACAGCATTGTCAAATTATTTTTCTTCAACATGACACTAGATAGTTTTTATATTTACTTTAATTTGTATTAACCTGACTAATGATTGTTTATCACAAGGTTAATGCTAAAAAAATTATAAACTCACATTTATATTAAAATTTATTGTGTGCAGAAACGCAGATAAAAAAATATGAATTCAAAAGATAACTAATTAGCTTAATTGATGTAAAATAAAAAATATTCAATTGGAAAATACGTAACTAAATTTTTTGTCCATTTCTGACCACGAATCATCAGTGCCCTCTACTTCAAATTCAAAAGCTTAAATCAATGGTGTGAGATTTTCAAATAAAAAATTTCGACAGACGGAAAGCGGTTCACCGACCGAAATACGGTGTGGCCGTAGCCTTTCATTGGTCCTCCAGAAGACCACAGTCTGTCGATTTAGGCTACTACCACAGGAAGGAAGCTACGCTACAAGCAATCTAGGGATCCGATGTAACACCAGTTGCACTGCACGTTTCGTGTTGTGCTGTGCAACCAATGAAGCTACTTGAGAAGTTGACTCTTTCGCCGATAGGTGTCTCAATTGAAACAAGATTTTCCACTGCTTCCCTATTCTAAATACAGCTGGGAGGTCTTGCAGGCTTTAAATATGGAATTTGTGATATGGCCTGTTTTCCGAGGGAATGTTTTAAAAAAAGTACGATTTTAGTATAATAATTAGGCTAATTTGTATAGCGCCATAGACTCTAAATCCTCCCATGTTCTCCTTCGAAGGAGCTCTCCGGGCCATACATCTGACCCCCACATAAAACAACCACCAAATCATATTTCCAACAGACGGTAAAGTAGCCATTGGAGCTAAACCTCTATATGCCAGAATTGAAAGTCCAAAGATTTTAAATTTCTTTCTAATAATCTTGGACATTTATCTATCAGCTAACAGTTAAATATTGCAGATTAAGCCGATGATAAACCTATGCAGAAAGCGTTTAACATATTTTTTCCAAATTTATGAGTCAAATGTACGTCCCATCAAATACGTAAAGCTAGACCAATGGTACTCAAGGTATATAGAATATTCTATATACCTTGAATGGTACTCAACCTTTTTTTTCTTCGGGCCACATACATATATTTGTATAGTTACACGGGCTGCAAGGAAAAAAAATAATACGAAACACCCCCCCCCCCCCACTTTTTTTAGAAATCATTTTTAAGAAAATTATAAACTAAAACAGAACAATAATATTACATATCGCTTATCAGTAGATATATTATACTGTTCGCCAAAAATTACAATATGGAAAAAAGTAACAGGTAGGGGAGATGTAGGCAATGGGAGTCAGTTGGCAATGGGAGTCACCCCTTTAATTCGAAAACAATACGCGTGATGGCGGTTTCAGTGACGTCATACGCTAGCTGTTTGCCGGTAACATCCGCGGTAGGCAGCTTACTCAGTTCGCATCACGTGCTAGAGAGTGGTAGACGTAACAAGTTTTCGGGCCCTTCTGATCTAATTTTTCGAGTGGACAAATCCGAAGGTAAGGATCAAACTACTGAGTGTTTCTTTTTGCGCTTGTGATATGTAATGACTGAAGCATTTTAGATCGTGATTTCAAACTCATTTTACCACTATCACTTTTACTTTTATGTCAAGGTAGGTTTTTTCTCTATTTTACCGATGTAGGCAATCGGAGTCAGGTGACCCTTATTGTTAACATTTCCTGTCTTCGATAAAATAATCTTATTTTTGGTTTGTAGATACTGAACATTCGTCCTAGAAAGACAAATAAGGCTAACTGGTCTATAGACCAGTTAGCCTTTTTCAGGTTAGCTATAGCTAACCTGAAAAAGGCCGTGGAGCTCATCGATGAACAAGGTTATTCAATAAGAAAAGCCGCGAAAACAATGAACATCCCATTTTCGAGTCTTCAGAAAAGGTACGCGAAAAAAATAGATAAAGAAGAAAATTCTGCAGGAATCGAACAATACTTCAGCGTCAGATATGAACACTGATGACTTGTACCAGGACGACAAAAACGATGATGCAGGAGATTCTGACAACCAATGTCTTGTATGCGGCGAATTCGGGCGAGATAATGAGATGTGGTTCCAGTGCACTTCTTGTGGGCTTTGGGCTCATTCAGATTGCACTTGGTGGGACTCAGCTTGCAATTATGTGTACGATTTGTGTTGACCCCCATTGCCAACATGCTGATCACCATTGCCAACAGATGTGGGCAATGGTGGTCAAACCAGTTTTTTTTTTAAATGATTATTGTTCCAAAAGTAAAAAGCCAAAGTGATTAAAGGTGATCTCAATTAATAGTATAATAACTAAAGTTTATAATAAGGCTTAAGCAATAAATAGTTAACTAATAGTTTTTTTTTTTTCAATTCTCGCTTAAGTGACTCCCATTACCTACATCTCCCCTACTCAAAGTAACGTGTATCCAAGCGTTTATTTCAAAATTAGTGCGATTTTGATATTAAGATAAATTTTCAACAATTTTAGACAAATCAGGTTTTTTAATTTGCTGCATTCTACCCTCATTACGTCATCAAGGTGAGAATCAGTAAGTCGATTCCTGTATACGTTTTTTTCCCATTTCATTTTGGAATACGATGATTCACAAAGACATGTTGAAGCAAACAATGTGAGGAGCAGGAAGGCACAATCTTGTACAGTTTTGTATTTTTCAGGAACTAATTTCCAAAAATCGCCGTTATTTTGCCGAAGAATATAAGACCAGCATTGGATGAATTTAATAATTATCATTAACTAACCATCTATCCTGACGTACCTTGAAATTCATCTATATGTATAGGTACATTGTGAAACGCGCTCCTAGATTTTTCCCATTTCGAGAATGTGCCAAAAAAAACTAACTAACTAACTAACCATCACGCCGTCTCCCCGAAGGGGTAGGCAGAAAGAATGGACTGCCACACCTTTCTTTCCTGACATATTTCTCTCGCTTCCTCAACATTCATACATCGTGTCATGCACGCGCGTCGATTTCTCTGACTCCTCACATGGCCGACATTCAATATTTGATTTATTTGATCGTGCCACGTTTTCCTTGGTCTTCCTCTATTTCTGGTACCATTTACATCATTAACATATAATTTTTTTACCATTCTTTCTTCATTCATTCTTTCCATATGTCCAAACCATCTTAATGATCCTTTCATTATTTTGTTCATGACACCATCATTCGCACCGCATTCACTTCTTATATTTTCATTCGACACTCTATCATACACAGAATATCCACACATTCGTCTAAGAGATCTCATGAGAATTTCATGGAGAAATGGTCTCAGAGAATGTGCCACCTTTCAATAATTGATCAATTAGGTCGTGCCATGTTTTTCTCCCCCTTCGCTTCGTTTTCAAAATATTGAATTATTGTAAATAAGAATACCTATTATAATAATACTAGCTGACCCGGCAACGCTTCGCTATTGCTAAATTCGAGTATATAAATAAATCCAATATATATTCAACAAATACAATTGAAGTTCAATATCAATTAGTTTATTTATTGGATTAAATGACATGTGTATGGATGCAAAATTGTGTGTCTATATCTATAAAACAATGTTTCAATCCAAGCAAACTCGCTGTGAATTTTAAACTTGAATACATATTACTAATGTAATTGAAAAAGTATTTTTTGAATATTTTATATGAAATTTAATAATCAAATAAACAATATTATATCACATTTGCACAAAACATTCATATGTTGAGAGAAACAAAACTCTTGATTTTGTTGTCCATGAAATTCACATCAGAGCCAATAAAGTAAGTTTCTACTGCGAGTCCGTTGGCGTGGAATAGTAATATAGATGATAATACTACAAAAGCCTCCCTTCCCGACTTCCACAACTGTATCCCTCGCCGCTCTGCGCCATTGACCTCCTGCCACTCGTTTAATGTCATCAGACCATCTTGCTTGTGATCTGCCAGAATTTGTGTAGCTGTTTCTCTTTCGCCACTCCAGGCCAGAAGATCTTATCACCCGTTGTCCTTGCTTTATGACCGATCCCATTCCATTTAAACATTAGTTATTTTACACGCTGCATCGGCAACTTTTGTCCGATCTTTGATTCATCAATTTTGGGCCCTGGAATTAAAAAAAATAAAATTTGAATTGCCATAAGGTGGACACCGAAGAGGCGCATAAGGCAAAATTTAAATTTCCATACAATGAATGAATTACAACTGTTTTTCACTTGTTTGCTGAAGATATTCTTCATAAAAAAGGCAGTTCATGCTATATGCATAATAATAATAATAATAATTAGGCTAATTTGTCAAATTAACTAACTAACTAACTAACCATCACGCCGTCTCCCCGAAAGTGTAAGCAGAGAGAATGGACTGTCACACTTTTACTGATGCGGCACTCCATCCTTCTCTTTTCGCCCCGCGGGAGGCGCGGTGTGATGGGTTGCGAACCTCATCGCCACCAATAGGCATCTCCCGCGCACACTTCGATCGTCCAACACCCACAAAATAAATCTAAAACAAATAATATAAAATACAATGATATAAAATAAAATAACAAAATAAAAATAATTTTACACAAAATGTTCTTTTTAGACGGTGCACATATTGTCTATTTAATTTATAATATGTTCCACGTATCCACTGTTTTTTAATTTAGCACATAATGTAATAACACATAATGTTTTTTTCGATGTTGCACATGTTGACTTGGACGATCCGGACTTTTGTGTTTATTTAATTTATGTTACACGTATCCACCATTTTTTAAATTATCTGTAATAAGGCACTTAACCAGCAAGAACTTAAAAATAATATTGAAGAAATTATTCAAATTGTTATTGGAACAAATGAAAAATTTATTTCTACACCTGTCAAAATTCTTTACAAAAACGATAAAACAAATAAAACCTTTTAATCTGATTAATTTGATTAATTTGTCAAATTAATTAAACTAATCAGATTTTAAAGGTTGGTCATGTTAGAAGTCGGAGGAATCGACATGCGTGTATGACTCGTTGTATGAATGTGGAGGAAGCTAGAGAGGTTTGCCAGGATAGAGTAGTGTTATGGTCCATTCTCTCTGCCTACCCCTGTGGGGAAACGGCGTGATGGTTTGTTTGTTTGTTTAATTTGTATAATTGCCGTTTTCGTGAATAGCTCACCTCAAGGGCGCTTTGACATTGTTTTTAGTCATGAAAGGTGCATGTGACAACAGCGAAATCACGATCGTAGAAACTTACTTTATTGGCTCTGATGTGAATTTCATGGACAACAAAATCAAGAGTTTTGTTTCTCTAAACATATGAATGTTTTGTGCAAATGTGATATAATATTGTTTATTGATACTATACAGACAACCGTTGTTAAAATTTTATGCGATATTTTGAAAAGGTGGGTTTTTAGGTGAGATTTAAAGTCTGTCGGATTGTCAATGCATCTGAGGCGTGCAGGAAGCATATTTCAGGCGGACGAACCTGCTACTGAAAACCTTTTATACTGTGAAAGCCCGAGCAACACAAAATTCAGATATATAGGTGGCACGTTTGGGAATGTGCTTAATTATTGTCTATAAACTGTAAATTTAAAAACCTTACCTGAAATTAATAATGTAATTTTCATATATGAATGAAAACTACTAAAAGTAGCTTATGTGTAATGTAAAAATGAGCCGGTTCTCACTCGCCACTCCAGGGTACATCTAATTCACTGATCATCCGTTGTTTGATTGATCTAATTCCATTTTAACCAAGTTATTTTGCACACTGCATTGGTAATTTTCGTCCCATCTCTGATCTGTTACTTTATTTTCCTAGAAATAAACGGAAAAAGTCATAAGAATTGTGTCATTCATTCATATTGTAATTCATATTGTATATCATTAGAACTTTCTTACCGTTGCTGTGGTAATGTAACAATTTCCCTGACCAAAGTATGCGTATAAAGAAAACGGCAAAAAGAATAAACTGAAAATATATTTATGAATTAGAAATATAAATATTAAACAACTTACGGAAGCAAGTTTCTTCATATTCTTGTAGAGCTTCGACGTCCAATATTTTATATTTTCGCTATCATCCTTTGAAATAACCTGAAAGCAATTTAATTATCATTGAATATTTTTAATCCCAGAAACTTCATCCTTAAGCAAATGAAATAACCTTTGATTTAATTATCTTTGAATATTTTAAATCTCAGCATAATGTAGAATTTAATGGAGTGGAATGGAAAAGAATGTAGAATTGCAACATGCAGATGCACCAATATGGCTCATTAACAAAATAATTTCAATCCCAATACAAAAATATCCCCATTAGACCAGTGGTCTCTCACACCAGGCTCCTCTAGTGAATTATTTTATCAAAACTTAATATCTTATCCCAAAGATATAGATTTTCGCCCTGCCAGAATAATTTTACATTAAAATAACATTATTAAAATAGATTATACCAATTGAATAACTAATTATTACACAACGAAACGTCATAACCTAAAATGACACGTAAGTAAAACGAATAAATAGATATTGTATATCATTAGAACTTTCTTATCGTTGCTGTGGTCATTTTAATATTTCCCTGACCAAAGTACGCGTATAAAGAACACCTTTATGTTTGAATTCATCAAATGTCATATTAATTGTATTTTAAATAACTAATTAAAATCATAATAATTAAATAACATTAATAAAATAGCGCAATACCATTCAAAATTCTGCCAGTGGTGTAGTTTCTTCATATTCTTGTAGAGCTTCGACGTCCAATATTTTATATTTTCGCTATCATCCTTTGAAATAACCTGAAAGCAATTTAATTATCATTGAATATTTTTAATCCCAGAAACTTCATAACCTAAAATTAATTAGATAATATACTTACAAAATATTACGACGTATTGACAGTTCAGAGACCACGTGACCAATCGAACGGCTAGAATTCTAGAAAACGAATATCATTAAGTAATCACCGTCGAACGTAAGAGAAACGAATAAGTTTCAGCCACACGAAAAAATAAAATTTCGTTCATAACCTCAAAATGACACTCACGTAAAAATTATACTCGACATAATTTAGAAGCACCTGTCTGCATTAATGTACATTAAAATAATGCCAATAAAATAGACTGTAACAATTAAACAACCAATTATTTTAGTACGTAATAAGTAAAACGTATTAAGTATTATACATCCCAATGTAAAACGCAATATATTGGACTGTCAGAAAGAAAAACACATTGTTGCCACTACACAAAATTACATGGAGACTGAATTCTCTCCAGACCATGTCAAACGAATATAGACTCAAAAGATTGATACTCAGGTGATACGAACATTAAGGTCTATATTCGTTTGCACTACGAAAATTTTCAATTAATTGATTAATTTATAAAGTTAATTAGAGCTCGATTAATATCAAAAATATGCCTATGACGACCGCTGAATTCCACTTAGTCCATTCTCCAAATTTTAGAAGGATCTGTTGAGGAATCACCGAGAAAGAAGGAGACACACAGATGGGACATTGAGTTTTATTTATATGTAGATGTAGATGTAGATGTAGATCCTCTGGGCTGAAAAGACAATATCAAAGAAAAATAAGAATTCGGTAATACTCGTAGGAAGTACTTAACGGAAGAGAGAGGATGAAATAAGAATAGGGGATTGCTTGTACCGAGCTGAGGCGGTAGGTACGGGTATGTAAGTACTTAAAAACTCATTGCTTCTTAACGCTTGGGAGGCTAGTTCGGACGTTGCGGTCAAGACGTGGAAAAGTAATTCAGCAATGCACACCCCAATAACCCCCGCCTTATTTTATACTGTCTTGCGCGGTATTCATTACTGAGGTAATCATCTTCTCAAAATGGAAACGATCTGTGTTTGTGCATCTGAGTGTATAAGAAATCCATCGTTATTTTGATTTGAAGTTCTCGTGATTAACTGCTCGGGATATTTTTATACAAATGTTCCTCATTTCAAAGAAATCATTTAGGTACTTATAAATATTATATTACATCCATATTGGAAAATGGGAAAACAGCTAGGTATGTTAGCTGTGTAATTTTCATTAGTTCCTTTATTTTGATATGCTATCACCTTTATTATAAAGAAATATTGGTTTGTTTATTAAAATTTTATCATTATATTGCACATCCAGCATTAGAGAAATGTAAATTATCCATGTATCAAAATAAAACAGTTGTATTATTTTATCGATTTAATAATAACTATAGTTAAAAACCAAAAATGCTACATACATGTTTCGATGACTAGTACCTATAATATACATATATAATCTATATATCATATATTTTTACAGAAGTTTCCCGATATAAATTTTTTAACACGCATGTTAATTTCCATTGAATTATGATAACTTTATTGCCGACCTTACAAATATATGATATCATATATTTTTGTAAGTACAATTTCCGCATTCAGCTGTAATTTATAATATTTAATACTGGTGAAAACGCCCCTTTCATAGCAAAGGAAATATGTCACTCTTATATTATCATAATAGATATAATACTATGATAACCCAATAAATTAAAACTAGAAAACGGACGTTTTCATTAATATACAGTATGGATTTTTACATCGATTAGTCAAGAAAAAATAAATTATTTATACTCTTTTTAACGCGAGAATATTGTATTTTTCAGCAGTGAATAGTACGGATAGTTTTTTGTGAGAGCCCTCTGGTTTTTGTATTTCTGTAAAATTAATATTGAAGAAAAAGTTTTTAATTCCGTTGACGTTTTTTTTAAATTTATTTATATTGTTTTGTACATGACTAGTTACACAATTAATATTATACGAGTATATCGTTGATGTGGCCTTGATAATATTTATAAGCAGTTTATAATATATCTAATAACCCATGTCTTCAGATTAATTAGGGGATACTTTGAGAACTCGGCCGTACTGGAGGATGTTGGTCTTTTTGTCCCCGATAGATATCTCCGACAGCGACAGCACAGATTGTTTTACCTACCGGCCGCCAGAACCAATCTGCCTCTGGTGACACCGGTGGGAAGAGCAATAAGTCTGCTGAACGCGGTCTCCTCGGAGATCGACGTCTTTCATGTTAGTGAAAGTACGTTCAGGGGGCAAATACTATTGACTTTAGAAAGTATCTTGTCTTCCTAATGTCGAACCATCTCTAATGCGTTCCTGGTACTTTGTTGTATTATAATAATATCTTACCTGTACTTAATAGATGCCTTAAATATTTTCCTGTTTGTAATGTCTATTGAGTTAATAAACTGATTTGATTTGATTTGATAATAAAAAAAAAACCTACTGTACAGATCTACTGTACAGTACTGAATCAAGATGCTTCTAATTTTCTGTATAATAATACATTATTTTAAAGAAATGTGACAACTCCACTGAGATTCGCCTTTAAAAGATGAACGTAGTTTTGGTACATGTTTACATTTCAGTTATTACGAAAATTAATACATTTATTAGAGCAACTGGTTGGAATAATGTTGAGTTTGTTGTGGTATGGTGGCTGGAGGTTGTGGCGTAGGCGGGGGCGAAGAACTGACCGGTGCCCCCGTGTGGGGGCAGGAGGCCCCGCGGTACATGCAAAGGGCGCAGCCCCGTGGATAGTAGCTTCCTACGAGGCTGGAGGAGGCGGCCAATGTCCTGAAATTAGATAGATCTTTAAAACTACACCTTGTTGCTTTCACCCTAAATGCGTAAAGGGTACGGCCACACCGAAGTTTTTCGATTGGTAACTCGTTTGCTGTCTGTTCGAAAATGATAGACTGATTTGACAGCGTATTTCAATTATTTAATTGTAAATTTTACGCAATTGATTGAGCTTTTATATTTACTTTTATTTATGAATTAATCGCAAAGTTAATTATAAACTCACATTTATTTTACACTTATTTTCAATCCCAGGGATTGACTAGTTTAATATCGTTGCTGTTTCTTAGGATGCCTTACACATTGGTGTACCTATACAACTGGTTATTTGAAGCCAATTACTGTATACAACTTTTCAGCTATTAAGTAGAAAAGTAGATATTCTATCGCCTCTCTAAAATAGAGTAATAAGTAAATAGTCTATCGCCATTTTTGATGTCATGTGAATTCTTCCAGACCAAAGACAGCGTTAGAGTTTTGCTGTCATCGCCGGTAATCGAACCCGGGACCTTCGGTTTGGCAGTCGTAGCTGCTGCCGCTCTGCCACAAAGGTCGTTGCAAATCTGCAGTACAACAATTTATGACATAGTGAAATGGAGTAGGCAGAGAAGACGATTCTGGAGGGACCACACCGAGAGGATGGACCCAGCGAGGATTTCCAAAATCGTGATGACTGATGATGAAGACTCCGTTAGGGCCGTCGACCACCAGGACGACCACCAGGACGATCTACAATGTCGATTCTACATTAAGGCAAAGAATAAGATATATAATTGTTACCTGTAATGTTGATCGAGTTGCGCTTTTTCGATCCTTTTGTCTTTCGCCCTGCGGTTCTGGAACCAGATCTTGACTTGCGTCTCGCTGAGACGCAGAGCTGCCGCTAGCTCCAGGCGTCGCGCGCGCGCTACGTACTCAGCTCGACGGAATTCCACCTCCAGTCGCAGAGTCTGCGCCGCGCTGAACGTGGTCCGTTGGCGACGGGGACGTGCTCCAGCTCGCCTCCTTCGTGACACTGCCAGTACACAATTAATAGCAATTAACCAATAAATAATTGATCTACAATGCGGGGTCAACGTATTTTCATTATTACGTCTAACATCAACCCAACCTTTTCTGCACGCTTTACAAGAAAAAACATTTCAACGCTCTCGTTAAATAGAAACTATATCTATTTATAATCACAAAATTTGAAATTATAAATATTTTTAAATGAAACTATGTATGACTTAATTTTAAATGCTGTTAGCAGGAAGGAATGTAAAGCGGAAGAAAGTATTATTAACAAAATTATGAAAGGATCCCTGCGTTGGTTTGAACATATGGAACGCAGGGATGATGGAAGAATGGTTAAGAAAGTATACGTTAACTATGTGAATGGAGTACGGAGTCAGTAATGAGTGAATGGAGTACGGAGTAATTAATCAAATTTTATATATCGGCCATGCTAGGAGTCGGAAGAATCGACGTGCGTGTATGACTCGCTGTATGAATGTGGAGGAAGACACAGACGTGTCAGGATCGAGTAGTGTGGCGGTCCATTCACTCTGCCTACCCTTTCAGCGAAACAGTGT
Source organism: Lepidostoma basale (assembly GCA_022606425.2). NCBI lineage: Eukaryota > Metazoa > Arthropoda > Insecta > Trichoptera > Lepidostomatidae > Lepidostoma > Lepidostoma basale. Next base: position 150,586 of record JAHDVF020001285.1, read on the forward strand.
GATGGTTTGTTGTTGTAGTTTTATTTATGTTAGAAGCACTTTTTCTCAGCATCATTAGGCGTATTTTTTTAAAATTTGAAAAGGTATTAAATATTAGAATTTGTTATACAATATCCAATATGAGATGAAAATAGTTTATTATTATGCTCCCCGAGGGGTCGAAAAGAGAAGGATGGAGTGCCACATCGGTTAAAGTGTGGCAGTCTATTCTTTCTGCCTACCCCTTCGGAGAGACGGCGTGATGGTTAGTTAGTTAGTAAGAATAACTCTGGCCGTATCAAGGTTTGAATCCCTAGATCAGGAGCCAAGCATTATATCCCCTAGACCACCATCTGGTATCGTTTTCTTTAGTTGATAAGTTTTGATATTCCGTGGATAATATAGGTACCCTGAACTAATATTATAATACTCCCCTAATATTTGGATAAGTACCTACGTGGTAACTTTCTAACATACCTACCTACCAAAATGCATCTGTAACAAAACCCGGCAGCATTTGTAAGGGGTTTCGCTGTCTTCAGTATTTACCTCACTTCCGTTCTGAATACTTTCAATCTCGACCCACTAGTCATTTCACTGAGACTTCATTTTATCGTGTGAATAATTAATTAACTGTTTAATATGGAACACTGTGATGACATCGCAAAATACAAAATATATTTAATTTCTATGAAATCGCCCCCAAAACAATAGATTATATAATAATATTTTGAAATTCCGTATTTATTGTTTCTTGAACAATAATGTAAAATTCTATATTAAATAATTAATACGAATGAAAACGTTAGATAATATTAGATAAACATTTGATAATGCCTTAGAAAGGCGAAATATGTCATTCCCATAAAATATAATAAAACTTCTAGAAAACTGACGTTTTCATTCGTATTAATTATTGAAATTCTGTATTTTTATGTCTTCCTTTTCAATTTACCGCATTTCGTAACAAGCAATTTTATTTATTTTAATACATTGCATTTCTATTTTCTTCTTCATCTTCGATGGCGATACAGCCCAAATTGAGCCAAGGCCTTCTTTATCTATTGCTTCCAACTCCTCCTGTCCTTGTCCAATTTGTAATTTGTAGGAGCTGTGCTGAATCTTTCCTCACCTCATTCTCCCATCTCAGACAGGGCTTTTAAAATATTCTTCTACCCCCCCAGAGTCATTATTTTTGAGGCACTTGCGCATCCGGCATTCTTTGTACAGCTGCTGCTTTTTTCTCAAGCTGTATTTCCATATGTTCCGTCTGCCGCTTCACATTTCGTCAGCCAACAGTGTTTGTCCTTCAGCTTCGTTACAGCGACGAACCCATCATCTAAAAGTGCAGATATCCACTTTTACATCACTGTACGTTTCACCTTCTGCATTCAAGAATTCAATCACAGAACGCTGTCTAATATGAACATCAGAGTCAGCCATTTTGCAAATGAATGCAGTGCTGCCACCTGTTGACGCAGAAAGTTACTACTGCAGTTGAGGAATAGCGTCAAATTCTAATTTTTCATTTAACTATCTTTATTTAAGTAGAAAAATAGGAGGCATTAGTTTTTGACCGATCCTCGTATACCATACTTATAACATTGTTAAATTTATTTGCTACTGAGATATGCGTGACCATTCACTTCGAATGCTTTATCTATTTTCAATTCTGCGCCGGTATAATACTCGAATAAACTTTCCCATCATAATGGGTCACTCATTAGTTGGGCTAATGGTTAACCACTCCCTCGTTCCCCTAACCAGGTGGGTGCCCTCACCCTTCACCTACATAGTTACTATTATAACGTGCGTGATGTACAATGAGAGGATACACCGCGTGACAGATTACACTAATCTGTCAATATTTAGATACACACGTGCATTGATGCGTCAGGAGTGGATGTTTTGAATCAATTTGGCAATAGAAATTACATTCTAATGAAATAAACAGTTTTTGAATATATAACGAAATTTATTCACATTTGATTATAGTTTTAATAGTTATTTAATAGTTAAATAAAAATGCAATAAAGTGAATGGTGCACTTAAAGTTGTCATCGCAAACAAAAACCTATCCAAAAAAGCTAGAACGGCAGTGCACAATGGTGTTCTTCTACCGATCCTTATGTATGGAAGCGAAGCACGGAACTGGCAAAAGAAGGATGAAAGTAGAATAAATGCAGTAGAAAAGAGATATCTTAGACGCATGTGCGGATACTCTGTGTATGATGCCACACCGCTGATGTAAGGTAGATGATCGAATTATAATTCAAATTTAAAAATGATCCCTGAGATTTTTTGGACATATGGAATGAATGGACGAGAGAAGAATGGTTTTTATTTTGTATACAAGCAGTGTAAGTGGAAAGAGAAGCCGTGGAAGACTAAGGAAAGCATGGCATGATCAGATTAAACAAATACTAAAAGGAGGCCACAAACGGAACAATCTACGAGCGTGTATATTCTTCTTCTTTCTCAGCCTATTCCCGTCCACTCCTGGACAAAGGCCTCCTCCATTCGCTTACATGTCACTCTGTCCTGTGCAGACTGCATCCAGGTTATTCCGACGTGTCTGTTCAGATTATCCTTCCACAGTAGTTGCGGTCGCGCTGCACTTCTCTTTGCCGTCCACGGTCTCCAAGTCAGCAGTCTTTAGTCAGCAGTCCACTTTTCATGTGAGCTTTTGGCTACGTGACCTGCCCATTGCCATTTTAGAGTCGCCATCCGGTGGATGATGTCAGTGACCTTTGTTTTCTCTCTCATCGTATGACTCCGTCTCTTAGGCTTATTCCTAACATGGCTCTTTGGGTCACTCGTAGTTTCTTGGCATTTTGTTTGGACAATGTAACAGTTTCAAGACCATAAGTACTTCATAGACTTTTCGTTTCAGGTTGATCGGTATTTTCCAGTTTTTAAGGATGTAACTCATGTTTCCGAAAGCTGTTACGATATATAAATGTAGACGATGCTAGAGAGGTGTGTCAGGATAGAGCGGTATGGCGATCCATTCTCTCTGCCTCACGATGGTTAGTTAGTTAGTTAGGTACACCCAAATTAAGTGCTTCGTACGAAAGTAGATTTATTCAGTTTAGATGTTTTATTTCGACAATATGAGCGAAGTGCGGTAGTATCTCTAATAATTGAATATGACAATCGATCAACATTTAGCACACTCAATTATTCGAGTGCGTATTATAAAAGGATTTGTTTGTTCGCGTGATTCAAACCCAATAGTCCCTACTTAGTGGACAGATATAAGCTGTCCAGTCTGCAAGGGGAGCTAGCTTGGTCCTGCGTGTGAGGCTGTGGGGAAAATATTGTTATTGTTAAACAGGGATGGGGTATTTAAGTGATTAGGCATTTTCTGTGCCCACTTACAATATCCCCTAGAGTAAAATAACATAGCTTTGATACGTGAAATAACACGTGCAATTTTATTGATCCAATAAGGAATAGGTAAACCATCCTTTTGATTTTATATTCTACCGTTTTTCAAATTAGGAACCATTATAATATAAATAGGCAAAAACTCGGATATCGCCAAGGAAGAATATGAGAATATTTTGAATACAAGAGAGAGACAGAGAGAAATGCACATGCTCGAGAACGTTTCTGGATTATTCTTCTGATTTTTGTTGTATGAGAGTAGCGTAGAAAACAAAAGGAGAACATGTTTTGTGTGATTTTGGGTAACACCGTGTGATTTCTCCTTCTCGACCAACGTTTCGGAGATCGTTGCAGTCTCCATCTTCAGTGTAATGTGGTGGTGGTGATTACCCTGAAGATGGAGACTGTAACGATCTCCAAAACGTCGGTCGAGAAGGAGAAGTCACAAGGTGTTACCCAAAATTACCCAAAGTTACCCCAATTATTTAAAGGAGAACAATTTGGTGGTTTGGAACAGGTGTTTTAATTTTTAATTTTTTAATGTGTGCTAAAAATTATATACATTGAAAGTTAAAACTTACAACTCATTACGATTGTGCAGTGAACCGAGTTTATAAAGTGTAGAAAATCTTTACTTCTGTGAATATTTCACGGGTTGCAACTTGTTTTGTTGTATTTTTAAAATCTGGTCGCTATGTGCACATTAAATAAGTAATGTGACTGACTTTAACATACTTTAAAATAAAACAATATTTGACGTTTTCAGTAATATTTGTACTTTGTTATTTCACAAACAACTCTATACTTTGTACTTTATGATTCAATAAAAAAAAACAATTTAATGACTAAGAACTGTGTTTTCTATTTAATTCAAATCTTGCTTTAATTTTGGGACACCCTATATTGATTATTTATTAATGAGTTTTACATCACTGTTCCAGTAACAAATAAAAACAGGTACACACTCCTTACATGAAAATATTATAATAATATAATATATTATATATCCCTTGGTGACCTTATTTAGGTTTGTACTGCGTAAAACACATTGTTAGGTTGGTACTTGTGTAGTAATTGTGAGAACTAAGTATGAGGATATCCAGTCCATTGGGCAGATTGGGATTCCCCGACATCTGGCGACCGTGGCGCACACTTCCTGGGAAGACCAAGCGATGATCACTATCCCTCCGAAATCTGCTAAAATCAGGGAAACGAAGCAGTACCTAGTCATATCCGGAATATCGACATCAGATTTATGGCTGAAGACTTAGAACATTTTTCATATTTTATTACATTAATTTATTATAACTGACTAACTAACAATCATGCCGCCGCTCCACTCCGAAGGGGTAGACAAAAATAATGGACCGCTACACTATTACTTCCTAACATACTTCACTCGATTTCTTTACATTCATACATCGTGCCGTGCACGCACGTCGATATTTTTTTATGTATACAACAGGTCGTTTGAATCCAAATATTTATTTATTTATTTATTTTGTTGTTGACGTTATTCATAATACAGATAAGTTACTTAAATCTAGGAACATTTTAAAACAGTAACAGTAAACAATTAGCCTAGGACAAGTTAAGAGGATGATCAGGAAGAGAGTAAAGAAGGAAGATTAATAGATATGTATACTAGAGATGAGCAACAAGAACACGACTGCAATTAGCCAACGACATATTTGATTATATTGTGGAAGGATTACAAGGTACAAGTAGTCTCAGTGACAAACAAATAGTAAAAGCTGCATCTGGTTTAGACAATTTAAGGGTTTGATGGAGGTCGATATTTTTTAAGTTTAGACAAAAAAGAATTTAGATTTAATCCAAAAAAATCTAAGTCTTGACAACAGTTTACAAGTCTAGTCATTCTAGGTATAGGTGCATTATATCCGTAGTTTGTTTTATGGAGATTTTCGTGAAAAAGTTTAATTTGCCTTAGATTCCGGGTGGGTACATTGAATTTTATATTTTCGAGAAGACAGGGTGCATCAAAGTGTGAGTTTATTATTTTAAAAAAGGAGATTAAATCATTTTTATTTCTGCGATCAACTAATGGTGAAATATTTAGTAGCTTTTCCAAGTCAGAATAGGAGTATTCTTCTCTGTCAAGTCTGAGCATTCGACCAATTTTCCTTAGAAAACGATGTTGTACAGACTCAATATTAGAAATGTGAATTTCATAGTATGGGGACCAGACTACTGAAGCATATTCCAAGTGTGGGCGAACTAGGGCGCAATAGAGTGATTTGAGGGTGGAAATGTTTTTGAAGTCGGATGAGATTCTATTGATAAAGCCCAGAAGTTTATATGATTTGTTGACAGATAGCTCAATATGTGTGGTAAAAGATAATTTAGAGTCGAGTGTGATTCCTAGGTCACGTATGGTAGTTTCATTTGATAACTGTATATTGTCAATGTTATAAGGGTAATCTATTGGATTATGTTTTCGAAAAAATCGCATAACTTTACATTTATCAGTATTCAATTTTAGGTCATTTCGTACACACCATTCACTAAATGATATTAAGTCAGCTTGAAGAAGAAGACAATCTTCTGAAGTATTTATGACTTTGAGAATTTTGTTGTCATCAGCAAAATACAATTGGTTTTAGTACAATTATGATATACAATTGGTTTTAGCTGTTTATTCTGATTCTTATGACATGTGATAGTTAGCTAATCTATCGTCATTTTATTGTCACATGAATTCTGAAACACACCAGACCCAATGACAATGCGACAAACACACTGCCATTCGTGTAACGTGTAAGTACGCTCGTCGATTTTTTTCGACTTCGAATGTGGCCGCCTTTTAGTATTTGATTAATTTGGTTATACCATGCTTTCCTTGGTCTTCCACGACTTCTCTTTCCACTCACGCCACAATTAAAGGAACTACTAAATATAAATGTTTCTGATATGTTTGGTAATCTTTTTATTTTCAAAATTGTAATTATAAATGCATACAGATAACGCATTATAATATTATAATATTTGGTGTAACCATTATAAGAGAATAGGCACTGGATATTATTTTTTTGTAAAGGGGAGGTGGTTCGGAAAAAATTGTGAACTTATGGTATAACCATGCATTCTTTATAGTGATCTCATTTTTACTGCATTTATTCAATTTTAATTATTGTTTTGTAATAACAATTGAAAAACGCTTACAATATGATAGATTATGTAGTTAAATATGAAAGTAGACGAATTTGAAGTTTGCCGCCTTCTCTAACGAATTAATGAAGCGTTTTTTGTAGGTAAATAATAAATCTCTTAGCTATTTGCTTCGAGAATGAAAAGGGAACAAGGTTTATTTTATACATCAACCCTTATCGCTGCACCCCACCCTCTTGGTGATCATCTACTTAATTACAATACTGATATTTGAGGGTGTAATATAAATAAATGATTTCAATTTGACATGGCATCGTGTGTTCACTCATTTGGTTTAAAGCGATTTTATAATTGTTCAACATATAAAAAAGAGGTTTGAATAGAGGTATTGGAAGGTGAAGCACAAATTATCTTCGAATAGAAAAATGAGTATATAATACTTAATTATAGAAAAAAAAATATAACTTGAAATTTCACAGTAGAAGTTCATTGTAAATAATGAAAAGAACATATTTTTTTTACAACATTTTGAATGTATACAAATACTTGTAGACGAATATTGGATTATAAAATCAATCAAAATGTTGCAAAAACAAAAAAACTGGCCCAAGTTAATAATAGCATATAAATTGGAGTGACATCTCCAGGTGTTATATAGTAATACGTTAATGGCGGTAGCCTTTCACATTGCGTTAGTAAAAAGATCTTCTGCTTAATGCTTAATCCAATCTTCATAGATAGCGCTAGTGTGTAGATTGAAATAGAACATGTGAATTGTGGTGTTGCATATTAGCATATATACAACTTCCAAAAAATTGTCAGACACGGTGGTCGTAAGAAAGGTGGAATGGGGAATGTTGTATTACATAAAGACAGCCAATTACAGGTCATAAGTCCTGTGAACACCTCGAATACCAGATTCTGTTCCCAATTTGCATCTTCGTCTCTATTGAGATACAATTAATCCTTGATAGAACTGTCAATCCAATAGAACTGTCATCTTTGATTAAGCAAATATATTTTTACTGGCGACGATGATTAATAATAATAAATAACTGAATTAATAATTTATTGTTTCTTGAACAATGATGTAAAACTCCATATTAAATCATTTATTCGAATAAAAACGTTTGTGTTCTAGAAGTTTTATGTGAATGACACGTTTCTCGTATCAAAGGCATTATCAAATGTAGTAAACACACAGACGTTTACATTCGAATTCTTCTCCTTCTTCAAGTGCCCTGTCGGGTCCCCCCAACGTTGGCGATCACCTCGGCGAACCTGTTCCTGTCCTGCGCCGCTCGGAACAGCTCCTCCACACATCGGATGCCGGTCCACTCCTTCACGTTTCGCAGCCACGAATATCATCGCATATCGCAAATATCAGTTGAAGAAGGTGGTACTTTTCCCCATGCAGTATATGACCCAGATGTGAAATTTTTCGAACCTTGATAGTTGATAACAGTTCCCTGTCAACTCTAGCTCGCCTCAGGACTTCGGTATTGGTAACCATGTCTGTCCAAGGAATTCTGAGCATTCGGCGATGGAGCCACATTTCAAATGCTTTCAGTCTGTTCATTGAGTTGACTTTCAAGGTCCACGTTTCACATCCATACAATAAAACAGACCACACATAGCATTTGATCATTCTCTGGCAGAGTTTCAAGTTTATGTTATAATTGCAGAAGAGTGATTTCATTTTATTAAACGTAGCTCTTGCTGCCTCAATTCTGCATTTTATCTCTATATCTGGGTCAAGAGATTGCGTTAGTATGCTGCCGAGGTATTTAAAATTTTCCACCCTTTCAACGTTACGGCCGTTCAAATGCAATACTGACCCACTGTAGTCAAGCCGTCCGAATGTCATCTATTTAGATTCCATTCGAATTAATGAATTAATAATAATAATATTAATAACAGATTTGTTTTCAAAACCATATTTTTAAAATAAATCTACATATGGTACCAAAGAACGAAAGTTAACAGATACCAAATGTTTTATGATACATAGGAAATGATTATTTTGATAATGACTTCGGTAATAATGTCGCGGTGTACAGAATTAATATCGGTGACAATTTGTTTCGTGTTCTTAAATGTAATTTGTTAGTTTACACAGATAAGTGTTTAATTAATTTGCTTGCATATGCTTCAAGAGGCGAAAGTGTTAAACAATCCCAGGTAGTTAAAAAGAAAACATTCACATTGGCAGGTACGGAAGAATATAACTCATTGTTAGATTAAGATGAAATTTATTGCTGTTAAAACATATTTTCTCTTCCCTGTTGAGGGTCTTGATACATGGAGCAGCCAGTAGCTAAGACAAAGGTTCTCCAATCCTCAAGTAAATGTCTCCCCAACCAACTCATCAATTTGTCCACACCCTCGTCTAGATCTGCTTCTACTTCTTTTGCTTGAAACACTTCCCGTTCACTCCCCATTTTTTCAGGTTATCCATCTCTCTCCTGGAAATGTGACTAAAGAAACTCATCACTCGCCGACCGCTTATTACAGACAGCCTTTCTGTTATTTTGAGCTCATGAAGGACCAAGTCATTTGTCCTTTTTGCAGTCCACGGGATCCTCGGGATGGAGTGGTCACGGCCTTTCATTGTACCGAGGTTTGTAATTATTTTAATTGAAGAGTCCATTGTTTTGGCCAAAACACTACGATACTTTAACATTATAAACTGTTAAATAAAAAATAAAAAACGTTTTGTATTTTTGTATTCACAATTGTATTTTTGTTTTACGCGACAGCTGTTTCGTCAACCTATGTTGACATCATCAGGTATTACAATAATATATCAATAGTTAAATTTTCGTGATTTTTCGAACCTTTACGTGTATTTGTTCCTATGCCTTTCGTAAATAAAAGAAAAATTTCAAATTGACATTGGAACAAATACACAGAAAGGTTCGAAAAATCACGAAAATTTAACATTTGATATATTATTGTAACACCTGATGATGTTAACATAGGTTGACGAAACAGCTATCGCTTAAAATTAAAATACAATTGTGATACCTAAAACAACGTTTTTTTAATTTAACAGTTTATTTTTAATTAAATTTTATCCAGTGTTACTATTGATATAATGTTCTAATATTTTTATAATGATATATTGTTTCAACGTAACGCGTTAAACAAACAGTTTATTTTGAATTGTATAGTTATATCGTATAAAATAAATAAATATTTTTTCCCACTTCAAAATGTATACGATAACTAACTAACCACAACACAGAAAGAATGGACTACCACACTTTTCTTTCCTGACATATTTTTCTCGATTTCTCAACATTCATACATCATGTCAAGCACGCGTGTCGATTTCTCTGACTCCTTACGTGGCCGACATTTAATATTTGATTGATTTGATCGTGCTACGTTTTCCTCGGTGTTCCTCTATTTCTAGTTCCATTTACATCGTTAACATGTATATTTTTTACCAGTCTTCCTACATACATTATTTCCATGTCTCTAAACTATCTTAATGTTCCTTTCATCATTTTGTTCATAACACTTTTACTTCTTATAATTTCATTCGACACTCTATCATACGCAGATTTTCCACCAGTTCGTCTAAGAGATCTCATTTCTGCTGAATTTATTTTACTACCCCACGGCTTGTGCATAAATATATAGATAGTTTATATCGTTCTCCCGATGATGAATGTGTAAGCCGAGGAAGCGAGAGAAGAATGTCAGGAAAGAAAAGTGTCGCAGTCCATTCTTCCTGCCAACCCCTTCGGAGGGACCGAGTGATGGTTAGTTAGTTAGTTAGTTGATATATTTATGTGATATAAAATAGGTAATCGAAAATATTAAATAATTTACATATCATATTAGTACCTATTTCTAAAATACAAAACGTATAACTTGAGAAATACCTACTAGTATATAATATATGATATCTATATTTTATTGAAAAAATCTCAACGTTAATTTTTAATTAGTTCGGTCCTGCATATCGGAAAGTGAACGAGTGTATTATTAACTGTGTTTAGGTAATTGTGACTATTACTTGAATTGTTTTACAGGTCGTTGACCTAATAATTATGTCATTGAGGTGTTACGAGATGAGGAAACATTTTTTAAATGCTTTCAAATTATTTATAATCGTTTCGAAATCCTCATATCATTACGAAAAGGTTTTTAGAACTACAAAATTTTTGGTTTTCAGCCTGTTTGCTAATCCGAATTTTTGACCACCGACTCATCTACCAATTAGAAAGGTTCCTGATAACTTTTTATGAAATAATATAATTAATAAAAAAAAAAAATGCATCAAAGGTACAATTTAAATATAATAATAAAACTCGATTGACTATTCAATATTGTGAGCAATTGAGATATGCGTGTAGATTCTCGCAGTTACAAAATTATGTTATTTGGTATTTAGGGAATACCATGTCCCTTGGTATTCTCTTTAACCGGCGTTTCGGAGATTGTTATATGCTTCATTTTTAGGCTAGAAATATTATCCTGAAGCTGGTATCTGCAACGGTCTCCGAAGCTGCCAAAACCGATCGAAACTAATAATTATATGAAATAAAATTAAATACATAGGTATTATAAAAAAATTTTGTTTTATAATTTTTTTTATAGATATGAAATAAATAAATAAAAATCTTTCTAAATATATGATTAGTTTTATTCCATTTTTTTTAACTTCGGCCGGTTTCGGCAACTCGCTGTCATCTTCTGGTAATCTGGTGATCTGAAAACTGTTAAAACTAAAAATTAAGTCTAAAAAACTATGCACATATTTCAAAAGATATTTTATTTATTTATTTTTTATAGATATAAAATAATAAAACACTTCGTATTTAACCACGGTATGGTTATTATAATAAATGCTAACTACGATAGTTTCGCTTGTATCTAAGCTTCATCAGGGCGATGGTAAGTGCATTGACTGCCACCCCGAAGGTTCCGGCTTCGATTCCTGGCGAGGACAGTGTGATTGTCACACTGTCTTTGGTCTGGTGTAGAATTCAATAAAATAGCGATAGATTAGCTACTTATCATATGTCACGAGAATCACTATGATAGCTATAATACCCTTTATATCGATTTGGCTCATGCTGTCATGATATAAAGAGCGATTCAACAAAATAATAATAATAATAATAATATATTAAATTCTTATCGTCCAGTTAAATCTTGGGTACTAGTTGGCATCAGTGATAATAACCATAATATGGTTAAATACAAAGTGTTTTATTATTTTATATCTATAAATTTAAAATGTTTAACCACAAAGTGAGTGCTTCATATTAAAATTTAAATACTTGTTATTTATAATACAACTTCTTATTTTTAATATCGATCTTGTTTTTTGAAATAATGAAAATAATGTATGGTATTAAATTATGCGTATGATATCGCGCGCTGAATAAGCGGAAACAAGACACCCGCGGTGTATTAATGACTTTTCAATTTTTCCCTCCCGTGTGAAAATATTTATTTTCTCCACGCTGCGTCGGAAAATCGGGCGACAGGAGTCCGCTAAAGCTCTCATAACTGAATAAATATAATATTTATCGTCAAATTGCCGCCAACGCAAAGCCGCTATAATGACGCAATAGAGACTTGTCCAGGCGAAATGTTGTAATCCCATCTCTTCTCTTCTCTCTCCCATCCCGTCGCCCTCGCCCGTTCAAACTTGGGCCGAATAGAGAACTAGTTATTCGAGGGTTCGGCGTAAAAACATTGTTTTAATTTTTTGTGTGTTTTTTACCATTTAGAATCACAGGTTTTTATTTTATCTAATTATAAATAATGTATATTTTTCTATCTATATACATAAAAAGCAATGTTCGTATATGTGTGCTGCATATACTCAAAAACTACTCAACTGATTTCGCTGAAAATTTCACAGTTTGTTCTTATTACTGCTAGGTATGTTTAGAGAGTTGGAGCGTTGAAATTTGGCATACTCGAGACAGCATATTATTATTATTATTATTATTATTTTGTCGAATCGCTCTTTACATCATCAAAGGATGAGCCAAATCGATGTAAAGGGTATTATAGCTATCATAGTGGTTCTCGTGACATGTAATAGGTAGCTAATTTATCGCCATTTTATTGTCACGTGAATTCTACACCAGACCAAAGACAGTGTGACAATCACACTGCCCTCGCCGGGAATCGAACCCGTAACCTTTGGGGTGGCAGTCAATGCACTCACCTCGGCCACGTTGAATGTCTCTGCTAGAAAACAGTAGACAGAATTATCGTTAGGAGGTGATCAGTCTTATTTGAATGCCAGTTATGAGAAGCTGAAGAAGGCATATGTGAAATATATATTGTATATAAAAATAATCATTTTTTGTCATTTGAAATTTATTTTTAAAAGTTCATTGTAAATAAAGAAAAAAAATCCTTTATAATTTATATTTTGTAAAATTCCACTAAGGTTCATGATTTCGACCGGTTTCTGTAGCTTGCTATCATCTTCTTCATGTATGTATTTTGTTTAGTTATATGAAAATATATTTATTTTTGCGATTTAATCGTGTTAAATTGTGCATAGTTAACATATTAATAAGGTGAAAACCATAAAAAAAGTTTCTATTATATTAAATCTGTACATCTTATTTTGAGGTTGCTATAAATCTTTTCTTAAAATTTGGTTTGCTTAATCATAAACCAGGATTAACTTTCTAATGCAATAATTGTAATAACAAGAATAAAGTAAACACCAAAGTAACAATGAGACAGCGTTTCGAGCAGAGATAAAACTTAAATAAAAACGTACGCACGTAATTTTTAAGAATCTACATATTTTAGCATGGATTTCGTAGTAGTAGTTCAAATCGGGCGGTGGTCTAGGGGATAGAATGCTTAGTTCCTGATCCTGGGGATTTGGGATCAAGCCTGGACAAGACCAGATTCCTTCTTCATTCAATAATAACAAGTTATTTTCTGCTTATATTGGAGATTGTATAATAAATAATAATAAAATAAAACGACGTTTTTTAATGACAACTTCCACTTTTTGTCTTTATTTAGACAGTGACCGGCTTCGCCAGGGTAGCTGATCAAGGCTAAGCCTGGTGAAACCGGTCGCTGTCGAAATAAATAAATAAAATCGAACTAATTATTAAAAACATCGTTTTATTTAATTATTGTTTAAAATGAACTTTCATCAACAGATTTTAGTAAAATCATTAGATTATGCATAATAAATTCTAATACCATTGATTTAAATCCTTGATAATATTTTTTTTATACATAAAAAAATATTTAAAGAAAGAGTCTCTAAGATGGTATTAGTCTTCAAATTATTATGTGTAAAAAAAATCATTTTTGTATATTTTTTCCAAAACATGTTATTTTCTCAAAACTGATACTCTCTTCATATACATGTTTTGGATTTTTCTCATCATATTTATCATATTATACCGAAGAAGGAGGGTGAGAACTATCCAAAACATGTTTGTAATGAATGCAATAAAGTGTAGTGATATTACAATTTTTTTAAACGTTTATTCAAATGGAAATCAACATCCCAAAATAAAGAAAAAAAAAATGTATAATTATATTAGAACAATTTTGTTATAAATTAAGAAATTAATAAACCTATGTTTAAATTGTTTGAGAAAATTTATTATTTTTGTTTGAATATTTTCATGTTATTAAGTTCCCGTTAGCTGACGCCATCTCTCGACGTCCTCGGGAAGCGGAGGTGCGAAACGACAGTCTCCCCCCTTTCTGTCTCCCTCGCTCACCCACCCACTCGCTGCCGTGACAATGGTTCTCCGAGTCTGTTTGCAATCCAATATTCATCTGCTTCGCTCACAAAATCGTCCGAACGGAAAGTGTGAGAGACAATAATTTGGCGGCTTTTCCCGTTCCCACAATACCCCTCGCCCCTCGCCGCTCCCCGCTACAGTCAGCTGCAAAAATAATTACGTGTTCTTCTTTCTCTTAGCCATTTCTAACTTTAAGTGGGGTCGGCCCTCTTAACATGATTTCTCCAGATTGAGTCCACATTTCTTGAGAGTGCGTCCTTCACTCATGCAGAAAGTTAGGTTTCGAAGGGCATACTGTATAATGTAGTCATATTTTCGGCGTATGACGTGGCCAAACCATCTCAATTTGGCTTCTTCAACCTTTTCTATTGGTTATACATTATCATAATCATAATCCGCCTGTGTCCGTCCACTCTTGGACGTAAGCCTTCTCCATCTACTTCTATGTCTGTCTCTTTAACCGTTTTAGTACCGTGATGTTTTAAGCTTAGGAACACTTACATACCGCATGTTTTTAATTATATAAAAAAAGAGGGCTAATAAATTTTATGCAATATGTTTAAAGTTTACCTATAAAATGATACATCAAGTTTAAATTTTTCAAGTTGCATTATCGAAATTTCGTTTATTTGATTTTTCTTAATATAATTTTTACATTTTTATATAAAAAATATTGAAAAAAAAACATAAAAAAATCAAAGTATGTTGTATCAGTTCTTGTCTATTATCACTTAAAATATAATTCTTTCAAGTGATATCCTTTTGATCCTTTATAACAATCTCACCATAAGTGGTAACCCTAGTGCTCGACTTCTACAAAAATCCCCTTTTCAGTAAGATTGACCAACGTCAGAAGGTTCATTTTTCTTGCAAAGATAGTGTAAAGATATCACTCCTGTTCTGGCTTTAATAGTGGCGTTTAATGTCCGCTACACTGACTCCCAACAATAGCTCTATTTCCATAGCTCTTTTGCCACATTCAATTTATTGGCACTTTTTTGAGACAATTGGTTATTATACGTGTGAAACATTAATAATATTTTTCGATATTATTTAAATTACTAAAACTATTTCATTATATAAAAATTCGTATTATACAAAACATCAATAAGAGCAGAATAAATGCGGTAGAGATGAGGTTCCTAAGACGTATGTGTGATAAAACGATATACGACAGAATCTCAAATGCTGATATAAGAAAGGAATGTAGAGTGGAAGAAGGTATTTTGAACAAAATTATGAAAGTCTCGCTGCGTTGGTTCAGACATATGGAGCGCATGGATTGAGAAAGAATGGTTAAGAAAGTATACGTTAATTATGTAAATGGAGTACGGAGTCGAGGCAGACCGAAAACATGGAATGACCAAAATTATCAAATTTTAAAGGTTGGTCATGTTAGAAGTCGGAAGAATCGACGTGTGTGTATGACTCGCTGTATGAATGTGGAGGATGCTAGAGAGTTGTGCCAGGATAGAGTAGTGTGGCGGTCCATTCTTTCTGCCTACCCCTGCGGGGAAACGGCGTGATGGTTTGTTGTTGTATCAATAATTCTGAAGTAAGTATTGTAATACAATGTTCATTTAAAAAAAATACCGTTGTTGATGTTTTTTGTTGTTATATTTTTAAAACTTATTGTACCAAGACTCCCATTGATCGACTCATAAATGAAATTGACTAGTAAATAAATAATAAGGGCATTATTTCATATTAGAATTAATTGTATTATGAGTGATCAAATTCATGCGAATATTCATCGGCAAACAGATGCTGGCTTTAAAATTCAAACGTCGAACCAGTTAAGTAAAATTCTATTGTTGTGTTCAGATTAATTTCATCATAACATATTATGTTATAAACGTTACGCATAAAACACATATTATATTATAATCTTGAAATTTGTAAAAACATTCCAAACTTAATAATAATACAATAACTTAAAATGTAATTATTATGAATGAAAACGCCTGTTTTCTAGAAGTTTTATTATATTTTTTGAATAGACGTGTTTCGCCATGCTAAGGTTTTATCACATGTCTTGGTAAGGCGAAAGAAATTTTGATCGTAAATGCGCATGGCGAAACATGTCATTCCCCAAAAAACATAATAAAACCCTTAGAAAACAAACGTTTTCTTTCGTGTTCAATATTTAATATGTATTTTTACAACATAGTTAAAATCTAAAGTAATGAATAGGAAAATAACGATAAAAATATTATCAAAACGACCATACACCAAGGATTTAAATTAACGCTGTTTGAATTTATTACTCAATCTTCAATGCGAGTTGTTATTGTTATTAAGAATGAACCAAATTGTGTTCATAATTGAACTATGTATATATAATTGAATATTATGACAACGAAAAGAGATATACCCACAGTTATTTTTGAGAAATTGTAGATTAAATCATGAAATTTAATAAAACATATAAAAAAAGTCTACCCCAATGACCCAGTTTTTTTTACCAATTTCATTTTTTTTAATAAGTTTCCGTCGATATTCTTAGTTTTATTTATTTGCTTAGCTAGGTAGACTTTTTAGCTTTCAAATGAGACTACTTTGATGAAAATATGCCGCTTACTTGAAGAGAAGAAAAAAACTGAAGATGAATTTAAAAAAAAAAAAAAAGCATCCCTATTTCTTAAGTAGGTAACTTTTCCAAAAAAAAATCTCATTTTTATCAATTTTTTTTCTTCTAATATTCGCACATTTCGTTTGATCAAGTGTCGAAAATACACATTTTACAATACATTTTACTTTTGAATTAATTTTCCCAAAACAGCCGGTAAAACAAAGGGTTAAATAAATAAAAATGCTCATAAATTATATGTATGTCTTTATATGTATTGTGCGATAGCTTCAGAATTCAGTTCGTGATATTATATAATATAATATTGCATTATTATACATTATATTCTCATACATTTCAGAGGACGTAGTATTACGTCCTAAATGTTTATCTTCCCGTCCTCTGCTTCCTCCGCCACCAGAGGAGCTCTTTCAAGAAGGATTAGGGGGGATTACCATAATACTATAGATCTGATACAGATTACACGGAGGGGGCGTGCTGGGGGATGGGTGACGGTGGAAGGGGGTGGAGCGAGCGCCGGAGATTACAGTTCGATCTGCTTATTGCATCACTAATCGCGTTAAAAGTTATTTCAATTCATACAAATTAAGTAAGTCAACAAAAGGAAGATCACGAAAACAACTTTATTGTACATATTAATTAAATAAAACGATTTTTTTAACTACTTCCACTTTTGTCTATATTTCGACAGCGACCGGTTTCGCCAGGCTCGCTGGCATCGACAGACTGGTCATGCCAGCGAGCCATGCCTGCTAGCTGAATTCCCTGGGGCATTTGAAAGAAAATATTCGTCACGAAATGGCAGCAATCACGGAGTTTACCTGCAGAGCCGTCCAAAGAAATTTTACTGTTCGACTAAATGAGTGTCACGAACGCGAGGGTTTACATTTGGACAAAATAATTAAAAGAAAATCAAACTTTGTACTTTAATTACGAATATTTTTTTTTCGGTAAATGGCTTATTTTTTTTATAAATAATTATTTAAAATATTACCTTTCTTTTCAGGCACCTTGCATAAGATAAAGGACCGCCAATATAACTGTTAAATTATTTTACACAGTTAAGGATAAAGAGGGTTTCTCTCGAGATCTGCAAGGTGGAGGATGTCGAGAGATGGAGCAGACAACGCAGAAGATACTGGAATGCGCACGTGTAGAGGATGGAGCCCACCAGAATCCCACACGCTGTGGCGCATCAGATTCCTGCCGGCTACCGTCCCCCCGGAAGACCGCCGAAGAGATGGAGAGATAGTTGGGAGACAACCTCCCAAGAGAGGCCAGTCTGATTTCAAGAACAGACCAATGGTCTATAAGGAGAAGAAGAAGAAGAAGAAGAAGAAGGTTTTCTCAAGAGACAGTCAAGGTCGCGGATATTGGCAAAAAGGAAAGAAACAAATGAATTGTCAAAAAAAAACCTTTATTTTTCAACTTTCATAGAGCACGACGTTCCATTCAATGTTTACTTGACTTAGCAATTTTTGGTATAAGCCCCGTTTAATTTCAATTTAAATAATTTTGAATCGTCCGCACACTTAAAATTTAGAAATTAATAATATTAAAAACAGACATCAAAGTAAATTAAAAGTATTCATTCAGCAGATTGATAACGTGTAATGAAGAAATTAAAACGATTCGAATCATGATAATATCACGATTCAACAGTGCGATACGTTTATAAATGGTTTCCCTAAAAACCCACATTCAAAATACCTCATTTATATTTCGAAATTTGAAAAGATATTCGAGTATTCTTATCAGATACTATTTGTAAGACCCTCGCCTCTTTGTATGTCCGTTAAAGTAGGAGTATATTTAAATTGTATTGTAAGGACAGAATTTCGAGGAGCAATCTGTTACTATGGAGATATTTAGATAAATCTCACGTTTCAAATCCCCTGAGCGGTCAGAGATCTTTTTGTCCCTTTCATTAGGTACTTATTTCCCCTTCCACCTGTCACTGTTCTCACAATCATTTAATGTTTATGGTTTCTTATTTGTTGACCAATTTAATTTTACTTAATAATAAAGACGAGGCCTGATTGCAACAAAAGAACACGAAATAAATTTTGATTTATATAATTTCATTCAGTATCCTAACCATGTAATTATTGTCATAAATTTTTTTTAACGAGTTCCAAGTAACACTTTCCAATATTTCTGGACTTACCCAAATAACTATTTGTTAAAAATGTATAAAGTCACATCAATTTTCGTTAATTACCATTTACTAGTGTATATAAACTGCAACGAGTTAAAGTTTCGTCACATTTGATAATGCCTTAGAAAGGCGAAATAAAATGTAATAAAACTTCTAGAAAACTGACGTTTTCATTCGTATTAGTTACGAAATGAATGGTTAATTATCTTAATCGTATATTTAATTGAAAGGAATGACTATAAAAAACACGAAGAATTGAGTATTTTTGTTTTCATATGAAGCACTCACTCTGTGATAAGACGTTTTAAGTTTATAGATATAAAATAATAAAACACTTTGTAATTAACCATACTATGGTTAATATAATTGGTGCCAACTAGTTTCGCTTGGACCCAAGCTTCATCAGGGCAATATAATAACTAGTAGTTATTATGTTGCCCTGATGAAGCTTGGGTCCAAGTGAAACTAGTTGGCATCAATTATAATAACCACACCGTGCTTAAATACGAGGTGTTTTATTATTTTATATCTATAAGTTTTTGATAATTATGTGTTATGTGATTCAGTAAAAAAATTTCGGACCCACGCTGGAGGATGGGACTTACAGAATAAAAAGAAACCTTGAACTTGAAGTACTGATTAACCAAGAAACAGTAGTGAGATTCTGTAAGTCTCAACGCCTACGGTGGGCTGGCCATGTGGAAAGAATGTCAGAGGGTAGAACACCACAAATTATATCCAGATTGGTGCCCCGCGAAAAGAGACCAAGAGGCAGACCGAGGAAAAGATGGGCGGATTGCGTAGAAGAAGATTGGGAGAAAATGGAAAGAGCGGGGGAATGGAGAGAGATGGCCAGAGACAGAAGTCAGTGGAGGACCGTTGTGAGGAGGCCAAGTCCCACACCGGGATGTAGCGCCGAGAAATGATGAATGATGATGATTAATGTGATTCAGTAACCTGTAGGTACTTGTGTGAAAATTTTATTTTATTTTATTTTTTAGTTTTGACTGGTTTTGGCAGGACGCTGCGATTTTCTGATTCTCACCAAAATATGGCAGCAGGCAAAGTTTTTTTATTATGTCAACAGAATTATTATATAAAAGAAATTGGTATACCTACAGTGTGTATATTGGACTACTGTGAATCCTAAAAACAGAGAAACTGGTATAATCAACTACTACCTTATTAATTTCATATTTTAGTAATAAGACGTAATTATTATCTAAGTAGGCTATATAAATTAAATTATTGTAACGTATTTCAACAACTTCTAGGAGGCCTGGTAACTTGTTTACCTTAGTCAATCCGACATAATACTTATGGTATATATTAATAGATAAGAGTAACGTGATCTGTTGTCCGTTGATATACGAAGTAAACACAATTCATAAACCGTCTCTTCAAGTATGTTTTCATAAGAGGTCGATTCTGGTACTAAGATCTGACGAAGAAGTAGGTGTATTGAGACATCATTGATCAATACGAGTGTCGTCTATTTGGAACAACTCGTCAAACCAGAAACACATCGGGAAGTTCGACATTAACAACAATAAACCATCACGCCGTTTCTTTAAAGAGGCAGGCAGAGAGAATTGACCGCCATACTACTCGATTCTGACACACGTTCCTAGATTCCTCCTCATTCATACAGCGAGTCACACACGCACGTCGATTCTTCCGACTTCTAACATGGCCGACCTTTAAATTTTGATAAATCTGGTCATGCCAAGTTTCCTACGACTCCGAACTTCATTCACACCGTTAACGTATACTTTCATAACCATTCTTCATTCATCCATGCGTTCAATATGTCCAAACCAACGCATTGATCATTTCATAATTTTGTTCATAATTCTTTCTTCCGTTCTACATACCTTCCTTATATAAGCATTTGAAATTCTGTCATACATCGTTTTACCACACATACGTCTTAGGGATTTCATGTCTACCACATTTATTCTGCTCTTACCTTCTGCCAGTTCAATGCTTCCCTTCCATACATCTGGGTTGGTACGAAAACTCCATTGTGAACATCTGTTTTTGCTTTCATTGATAATTTTTTTTGTTCCAATAATTGTTTTTAAAGCACCATTTACTAGTTATCGAAGGTTTACTTGTTGTTATGGAATGTTTGATTTTAATTCATTACATTATTATTAATAATTTAAAACAGTTGAATACATTGTTTTAACTGAACTTTATTTTGTTTTATTGAACCAACCGGTTTCGCTTCTTTAGAAGCTCCTTCAACTGAGGCAACTGTAATAGAGTAACAAAATCAGATGTACGAGTATTTGTAACCCTGACGCAGCTACGGCGGGAGCGAAACCGGTTGAATCGATGAAACCAAATAAAGCGATATAAAAACGTACACAAGTGTTTTGTTTTATTATTCTTAACAATGCCACACCTTGGACTTGACTTGAACTTGGATATTCTGGCTGTCAGAGGTTCAGCTCATGTGGCTATTCCTCTTAGGTCTGATGGGAACATTGTTGGAAAGTGATTTGGTGGGTTGTTAGTTTATGCGGGGGCATGATTTCATTTTCATTTCATTTCATTTATTTGAATAAAAATCACAAACATTACAGACATATAATTCCAGATCGTTTGCAATTACATTATAAGAATTTATAAGAGAAGCATAAAAAAAATATATAAAAAATGTACTATGTTCTGCAGCGCGGCAAATAAAACAATCTGTGCTCTCTTTGACGAAGGTAATTATCAGGGACAAATAGATCTACAACACTCAGGACATCCTAGTTCTGTATACCATACGATCGCCAATGAGCTGAAAGAAGTGAACTCCCAAGTGAATATTCCTCCTTCTCTCTAATGATTGGTAGCTTAGCATACCTAGCAAGAATTCAGTCGGAAAGAGCCACGGGTAATAACCGCGTGATTTGTGTGGCGGAGTGTTCCTCTAAAGGAGGATCGATTTTGGGCGCTTGTGGCAGCTGGAGGTGTTTGGGTCGTAACTTGAGAGGTCTTTTATTGTGGGGTTAGGATGTGTGACTTTGTAAAAACGTTCGGCAAGTTTCAGAATGAATTCATCTATCATTGGGATTCCCGATTCTAGGTGCAGTTGTGTGATCCTGGTCCATGAAGACGCACCAAGCGATAAACGGATGGCTTTATTTTGCAGAATTTGGAGTTTTCGTATGTGACTCCAAACTGCATAGCCCCAGATTAGGGCTGCGTAAGTGAAGATCGGCTTTATGATCGTTTTGTATATCAGGAGCTTATCAAATTAAGTGTTTTATACGAAAATATGAAATATTTTGTTAATATAAATGTTTCATAACTAACGGTGCTATAATTTATCCTCCCAAATAAAAAAAAACTATGGACAATATTGTTAACTATATAAAGGATTATATAAAGGATTATAGGATATTGTTTCATTTATACGAAAATATTAAAATCACTTGTCAGTAAACTCGTTATTTAAAAGAACCATACAGAATAAAGATTTATATTTCCTAATCAATTGTTTTGGCGATACACTTTGATATTTCAAGATTATTAACTATAAACAATAAAAACTCTGCTGTGGAATATCACAATTGATTATATTTCTTTTAAAATTGTCGCCACAGCTGTTTTGCTAAACGATGTTAGCATCATCACGTGTTACAATCAACTAAAATACCAACTGAAAGACTTAGTTTATATAGGATACAAAAATCATTAAGAGGGGAAGAAACTATACACAATATTGTAAGCAATTATAATTAAGATGGGAAAAAATAGTAATTAGGTAATAAGGTTAATTCAATATTGATGATTCAACAAAATTAAGAGAAATAAACAGAGAATGCTCCAGGGAATGCTGATGATGCTAACATCAGTTAGCGAAACAGCTGTGGCAACAATTTCAAAATAAATATAATCAATTGTCATATTCTATAACAGTGTTTTTATTTATAATAAATAGATTTAGATTTCTCTAGAGATCTAAATTTATTGACAAGAAACCTGTTTTTAGCCGTTAAAAATTATAATGTACTGTATAAAATTAGATATCATATATTAAAATAATCTTATTTCTCCGAGTTATTTTTCCATTCACACTACTTGTATATAATTACTACTTGCATATAATTCTCGCCAATAAGATTAATATAAGATAATCAAATGATTTTACTGAAATCTCTTGATGTTAGTTCATTTTAAATATTGTAATAATGAAATAAAATTATGTTTTTTAACTACTTCCACTTTTGTCTTTATTTCGACAGCGACCAGTTTCGCCATGCTCTCTGTCCGGACTGATCTGTCGATTAGTCGAGTTAAATTAATCGAGCGAAACCGGTCGCTGTCGAAATAAAGACAAAAGTGGAAGTAGTTAAAGTTCGTCGTTTTATTTAATTATTATTTAGGTTAATATAAATTTGTAATTAAATACAGCATACACAAAGTATTCTTAAAACGCCATAAGTGAAAGGGTGACTTCGAATAACCAAAGGGCAAACATTTTCGAGAGCCATAGTTTGCGTCCACTGATTTAAGAGATCATGAACAACATTTTTAATTGTTCTATCTATCGCGTCAAAAGAAGGTTGGTTCTGCATGTTGAGAGATTTACTAATAATTTACCCATTTGGAACATAAGTCATGTCGACCTTCGTGGCCGGGTGGTAAGTGCATTGACTGCCACCCCGAAGGTTCCGGGTTCGATTCCCGGCGAGAGCAGTGTGATTGTCACACTGTCATTGGTCTGGTGTAGAATTCACGTGACAGTTAAATTGCGATAGATTAGCTTCCTATCACATGTCACGAGAATCACTATAATAGCTTTAATAATACCCTTTACATCGATTTGGCTCATGCTGTCATGATGTAAAGAGCAAATCAACAAAATAATAATAATAATAAGTATTCGTAGAACATAATAAACAAGTCCAAAGAAATGGTTAAATGTGAACCTTGGTGACCGAGTGGTAAGTACTATGACTGCCTCCCGGGTTCGATTCCCGGCGGTTGCAGAGTGATTGTCACACTATCTTTGGTCTGGTGTAGAATTCACGTGACAATAAATTTTCAATGGATTGGCTAACTATCTGCCATGAGAATCAATATGATATTTATACCCTTTACATCGAATTGGCTTACACTGTAGAAATGTTAAGAGCGATTTAACAAAATAATATTGTTAATATTATAATTTCTTTGATGTTGAGAAAATCAAAATAAATCTGGCCTAGTAAAATCGGTAATTTTCTTTTTGAAATAACAGGAATAAAACATCTTTAAGTCACTACACAAAATCTGTATCTTCCAGCTGCTCAACCGACATGCTTCTAGTGATTCCAATAGGGATAGCGTTATTTTTTTAAACAATGTTTATAAATATAACTAACTAACTAACGAACCATCACGCCGTCTCCCCGAAGGGGTAGTCAGAAAGAATGGACTGCCACACTTTTCTTTCCTGACATATTTCTCTCGCTTCCTCAACATTCATACATCGTGTCATGCACGCGCGACGATTTCTCTGACTCCTCACATGGCCGACATTCAATATTTGATTTATTTGATCATGCCACGTTTTCCTCGGTCTTCCTCTATTTCTGGTTCCATTAACATCATTAACATATAATTTTTTTACCATTCTTTCTTCATTCATTCTTTCCATATGTCCAAGCCATCTTAATGATCCTTTTATTATTTTGTTCATGACACCATCCTTCGCACCGCATTCACTTATTATATTTTCATTCGACACTCTATCATACACAGAGTATCCACACATTCGTCTAAGAGATCTCATTTATAAATATTTTGAGAAATATATATTTTTTAGAAAATTACGATGGTTAGGTTAGGTTTTAAAGTTATGTAAGTCATTACGTTTATATAAAGAATTTTGACAAGTGTTCAAATATTTTTTCCATTTGTTCCAATGAAAATTAAAACAATTTCTTCAATAATATTTTAAAGTTCTTGTTAGTGTTGGATTGTTTTAAGTGCCAATAAACACAGTTAACTAAAAAAAACTGAATACGTGAATAAATAAATTATATTAAATTAAATTCAAAATTATATATTTGATAACAATTTAAAGTTCTTACAAGACTTGGATTGTTTTAAGTGTCTAATTACAGTTATTTAAAAGAACGGTGGATACGTGGAATATAAATTAAATAAACACAAAAGTCCGGATCGTCCTTGCTGACAACATGTGCACCATCCTACCCCTTCGGGGAGACGGCGTGATGAATAGTTATTTTGTTAGTTAGTTTAGTAATGTTTGAATTCAGTTTATCTTCGATTTCGACTAATATATCTGTACTGTCAATTCTTCTAATTATTTATGTTTGTGGTAGCGTGTAATTGGTCTTAATTGATTAGTTCTGTGTTTTTATATACCATGTAATATGTATTACAATAGCTGTTGGGATGGGTTGGATGGGTTGCGAACCTCATCGCCACCAATAGGCATCTCCCGCGCACACTTCGATCGTCCAACGTCCACAAAGTAATCTAAAACAAATTATATAAAATACAATGATGACAATAGCTGAACGATCCGGACATTTGTGTTTATTTAATTTATATTCCACGTATCCGCCGCTTTTTTTAAATTAACTGTAATTAGGCACATAAAACAATCCAACGCTAACAAAATATTATTGAAGAAGTTATTCAAATTGTCATTGGAACAAATTAAAAAAATATTTTTACATCTGTCAAAATTATTTTTATAAACGAAAAAACTTATATAATTTTAACATCAAATCAGTAAAAACGTATTTCGTGTCACAACTAACTATTATGAAGTGCGGCAACAATCAAATTGACCAAAACAATTTGCCTATACACGAAATATCTCCAAATTTACGGGAGCACCACATGGACCAAACCAAATTTTTAAAATCAGATTTTTTTTTAAATAAGAAAATATTTATAGTACTTACGAAATGCTGAGAGTCCTGCATGGAATGGAAGCGCTGGAAACCAGCACGGAGGCGGAGGCAATGCAGATAGCCCTACCAGAGGAACTGCCTGTCCAATATCCGGCACCCTTCCAGAAGACGAGCTTTGTTCGGGAACTTCCCTATTCCTCTCCCAGGAGTCTCTGTTCCTCGCGCAGTTTCTCCTTTCATCTATCTCCACGTCAGAAGATGACAGAGAATTCCCTTCACTTCCAAATTCAAAATTCTCCTCAGCCACATGGTTGTTGATGATTAAATTTGCGTCGCAAGCCGTAGTGTCTAGGATGCTTCTTTTGCACGTTTCTTTTTTCTCTGAATGGGTCTTTTCAGATTCTAAGTGCCCGTATATTCTTGCAAAGAATTCTCTAGGAGACGACGGCCTCGGAATGACAATAGAGCTTTTCGTCTTTTGATTAGACATAACATCAGAAGTTATAGTTTGCTCTGAAAGTTTCATTCGTGTAAGGAGAGGTTTCATTTTGAATACGGATTGCTCAATTTTAAACACATTTAAATTGATGTTAAAACTAATATGAACTGCTAATTCGTTAGTACATTTAATATTTGAAGAAACGAAAAAAACCCACTTATTCGTTTAAGTATACAATATTTGAATATTAATTAAGAGACACCTTCCCTTCAGAGAGATAAACTGAGACTATTATTGAATGGCTACTATTACACATCACTCCCGATCATTGGGGGTGGAGCATAATACGTCCCTCTCGTTCCCTCTTTCAATTTTCCCGCATAATGTGTAGGAAGGGGATACATTTGGGAGCAACTGTAGTAGCAAAAAACGGGAAGCAGGGATTCACAAGCCAGGGATTTAAAACTCTGGGTTCACGTTAATTTACTGAGAACATTATGGAAAATATACATGTGTATCTTTATAGAAGTTTCATTATAAAAATGTTCGTTGTTATCTTGGAAAATATACTTTCCGGGTCTTATATAATTCCTATATCAAGCTTTGCGAAATGTAAATATTTTAAGGTAGATCTCTGAGGTCATACACAATGTAAAAGTGACAAATTGAAGGTGTTTTTGTTTTTTATTATTGAGAAACAAATTTATTTTCTAGGACATTTAATTTTATAGTGTAAAACCACAAAAAAATCATGCTTGCGTTTGAAGCATTTGATTTGTGGAGTGGCATTATTAAAAACAATTTAAAACACTTGTTTGTACACCACTTTATTTTGCTTCATCAAACCAACTGGTTTCGCTCCCATCGGAACTTCGTCACGGTTACCAAAATAAACTGATTTTGTAATCCAGTTACAGATACTTTGGTTTGTGTACACAAGTATTTTAAATTACTTTTAGTAATGATACATGTGTTTTTACATGTTTTGATTATTTAGGTCATTATCTAAATGACACTCAACTCGCCCATTATCAAAATAACATCAATTGTGTTTTTTTTTATCCAAACTTTGTTTGTTATCAAAATGATGTTCAATTTAGCCGATATAAAAAAGTTCTTAATTTGTTTATTATTTAAATAGTGCTTTATTAATTAACAATTTGCATACCGCCTCATTACGATATTATCAAAATAGTACTAAATTTGGTGATTTTCGAAATTGTGTCTTATCGAAATTTTGTCATTATCGTAATTCGTTTATTATCAAAATGACAAAACATCACCGAGTTCGCAATTAATAACACATCGTATGGTGCATAATTCCCCAAAAATCGTAATATTGTCAGATTCCGTTATTATTAAAATAGCACTTAACTCTAAGTTTATAATAATGCTTATAAGTTTATTAACAAAATTCCCTTTATTTGGTCATAACCAAAATAGTCCTATTTATTTATTTGATACATTCATAAGAGAGAATTCCGTATCATACATATTACAGGTATACTTTAACATATATAGGTACAAACAACTAGCACATCTAAAAATAACATATGTTTGAATAAACAAAATTAAATTATTGTTACAATGAGAGAGAAATGTGGTATATGGAATATATACATAATATATGGAAGCGAAGCATGGAACTGGCAAAAGAAGGATGAAAGTAGAATAAATGCAGTAGATTTGAGATCGTTAAGACGAAGGTGTGGATACTCTCTGTATGATAGAGTGTCAAATGAAAATATAAGAAGCGAATCCGGTGCGAATGATGGTGTTATGAACAAAATAATGAAAGGATCATTAAGATGGTTTGGACACATGGAAAGAATGAATGAAGAAAGAATGGTAAAAAAAAGTATATGTTAACGATGTAAATGAAACCAGAAATAGAGGAAGACCGAGGAAAACGTGGCACGATCAAATAAATCAAATATTGAATGTCGGCCATGTGAGAAGTCAGAGAAATCGACGCACGTGCATGACACAATGTATGAATGTTGAGGAAGCGAGAGAAATATGTCAGTTAAGAAAAGTGTGGCAGTCCATTCATTCTGCCAACCCCTTCGGGGAGACGGCGTGATGGTTAGTTAGTTAGTTACATAATATATAAGTGTGAAAAATACGTCGTATATAACATGTCTGTTTATATTCTCACTCAATATATTTAAAACCAATTTAAAAATATAAGTATAATAAATTATCAGTGGTTCAATACAAGATTTAAATATGAAGTTGTAAAAAAATTGTTTATTTTAATTAGTTATGATTGTACGAGTACATAGGCAGCATTAATACCGAAATCTGAAGATAATGCTTCTTCTTCTTCTTTGAATCTGAAGATGAAGATAATTAAAAATATAAATAATGTTAACCGGTCTTTTGACTTTTATTTACATAACTTATTAATTTTATAAACATAATTTTCGGTTCATTATTATAAATCAAAGAAAAAGAAAGTCCTAGAAAACCTTCGAGAATGGTTCAGTTGCAGTACAACAACGTTGTAAGAGCTGCTGTATCAAGCGTATAAACAACCATGATGTTGTCTAACTTCCGATAGGAGAGGAACAAGAAGAAGAAGAAGAAGATTATAAATACCACAAAGGATAGATTACAAACTTCTTGTGGTTTTTAATTTTTTTTCTCACAATCTGAATATTTAAGTCTGGAAGTATGCTTAAGCAATTAAACACATTTGACTCAATGAACTAGATGTATCAAGTTATTTCCACCGATAAGCAATTCGTTTGTCAATTAAATACGAGAGTGATATTTTGATTATTTGCTGACAAAGAAGAAGAGTAGAAAGACTGATATTATTGACAAAATTTATTTATTATTATTGCGTTGAATCGCTTTTTACATCATTGCAGCGCGAGCAAAATCGATGTGAAGGGTATAGCTATCGTATTGATTCCATGACATGTGATAGGTAGCTGATCGTATGTTCTAGAGCAAGGAGATCTGTCTTCTCCCCACACCTCGACGATCCTCTATATTGCCCTTTATGATTAGGTGCAGCAGCTCGTTCTTTTCTCCTCTGATCAGCTACCAGTCCATCCAATGAACAATTTTGGTCTTTCTACTCTCTTACGCACTTTGGTCTCTGTTAGTGTCACATTTTTTGCTGGCTATCTCACATTGTATTAGCACATAAATATATGCATCTTAAAAAATTTGGAATTTGAAAAACAACACAGTATATTTATTATATTATATATAATATATGCACTGTACGAGTATACTTATTACATCTCCCTGTTTATCGCACTAACTACGCTCAAAGCGCGGCAATGTACAGGATTTGTGACAACTACAACAAGTATTTTTTAAACATTGATGTTTCCCATTTGAACGAACGAAACATCAAAAATTGGAGCAACCTTTCGGCGTGGATGAGACCATAATGTTGCATAATATTATAATATGTTACTTTTATTTTTACTTTTGATTTTGTTCTTATTTACTTCTGTTATTATGTTTAACTCTCAATGTTTGATCATATTTTGCCTTAGCTTAAATTCAATAAACTGTTTATGGTATTTGTGGTAGCATGAAATTGGCTTTATTTATTATTTTTCTTAATGTTTCTTAATTAATATATTGATATCGCTGTATGCTGCCCTTACTGAAATATTTATTGCATATATTAACGCCTTAACTTTAAATATGCAACTTAACATTTCAATTTTTTCTTTTTAAGATATCAAAGATTCTTTGATATACACGCAAGTATTATTAATATATTGTAGAATTAATAAAAAACATTAATACTAATGTTTTTTTGCGGATTTTTGTCAAATGCGTATGTCAAATTTTACATCTATATAATTGTTTTTGTCTTTTATTAATATAATATTATATGTTTATATAAAATATTTGTGAACTCACATTAAATCATATCTTTTTGTTCAATTTACATATGATTACAAGAATACTCGTGTATTTTATTTACATTTCCTATCTTTCCAAGAATTTTAGGTTTACAAGTCTGCAAAATATTTGTAAAATTCTCATTTTTCCCACCGATTATCTGATAGAAATTGCTACAGTGGCAATTGGCATATAAATAGGCAAAAACCCGTACGGATGTCGCCAAAGAAAGAATACGAGAATTGAATTTTGAATACAAGAGAGCGAGAGAGGAATACTTCAATTCTCTGGGAAAGTAATTCGAAATGCACACGATGCATTTCTGGATGGAAAATTTGAATTAATATTATTATTTGAAAATATTACCCGATTCTCGTACGCGGCTCTTAGTTTACAAGGGATGGTGGGAGACGGTGGGGCGGAGCCTAATTTCGGGAGGGGAGAAGGTAACCAATCAGAATACACTTAGTTACAGTGGGAAAATTCTCGAATTTTCTCCACAATTTTTTAGCTTTTCAATTGTCAATTACATTTTGTTTTTATTATCGACTTATCGCCAACGTATGCTCTACGTATTTGAAACAAAACGATTTAAATAGGTAATAGCGGAATTCAACATAATAAAAAAATGTTTTAGAAATAAAGATGTGCCTTTGTATATTTTACAAGGATAAATATATATTTTCCTATAATATTTAATGATTTACTTGGCAGTTGTCAATGCCAATAATAAAATTCAAATAGATTAAAAATAATTTAGAACATTTTTATAAACCTTCAATAATGCTCTTATATTGATTTTTTTTTTAAATAACCGGTTTCGCTCCCATCGGAGCGTCTTTAGGGTTACAAAACAAACTATAACCCCGACGGGACTCCAGTTGGACCAAACGGGTTGGTTAAAAAGAACCCAATTAAATTATGAAAATATGTTGTTAAAATATTTTTGAAAATATATATTTAGTTAAAATCCACTAATGTTTGAGTCTTCGACCGGTAGAAGACTCAATGGACAATGGACATTATCAATGAAATTTCAAATAACAAAATGATTTATTTAAAACAATTAAAGCTGTGCAAAACAAGTGTTTAAAATTATTTTAATTAATGTCGCACCCCAATTAAGTGGGCCATATGAAAGTTTTCCTATAGATTTATTTAAAATGTATGTATGTAGTCCATTGTTTTGGCCGAAACACTACGATACTTCAACATTATTACTGTTAAAATTTAAAGCACTGTTATAATATCACAATTTCTATTTATTCACTGAGAGTGTCGCGACAGCTGTTTCGCCAACCGGTGTTGGCATCATCAGGTGTTACCATAAACTTTATTACAATAACGCTTATTGTAACACCTGATGATGCCAGCACTGGTTCGCGAAACAGCTGTCGCGACACTCAGTTAACAAAAAGAAATTGTGATATTATTACAGTGTTTTAAATTTTAACAGTAATAATGTTTATATATATTATTGATTATTATAATACAAATATTGACTAATGTAAAATATATGAAAATATAGACCATTATTAAAAATGAAGCACTAAGAACAATATTGAGAAGAAGCAGACATATCAGGATTAGAGTGACGCTGAAAGATCTAAAAATGATGACATCAGAATCAATTGTGTAAAACGTTTTATGA
This sequence comes from Lepidostoma basale, assembly GCA_022606425.2. Taxonomy (NCBI): domain Eukaryota; kingdom Metazoa; phylum Arthropoda; class Insecta; order Trichoptera; family Lepidostomatidae; genus Lepidostoma; species Lepidostoma basale. The sequence continues at coordinate 182,436 of JAHDVF020001285.1, forward strand.
AAAAGTAAGCCTTATTATGTTTTATGGGAATGGCACGTTTCATCTTGCTAGGACATTATCAAATGTGTTTTTGTTTTCAAATATTAAGGTTTATTAACTCGTTAACTGTGTATTTTATTTACACCATATTTCATTTCTAATGTGGTCGGCCAGTGTCTAATTACGCAGTACATATAATAAAATGCAGATTTTATTGTATATTTTTATACAAGTTTCTAGGTCATGTACTAACCGGAGTCACGGTGATGAGGGGTATTATGTGGTTCGCAAAGTAAATACTTGATATTAAATTTACTTTCAAAAGTACAGATACTCAGTGTCTAATATCTCGTTAAGATAACAGATCTGTTGTCTTGAGCAAATAATCGTTAACAGTGTGGTCACAAAATAGACTTTAAGCTTGATTCATTATTTGATATTAATGAAAACAAACGTTTTCTAGAAGTTTTATGAACATGTGAGAGAGTGACATGTTTCGCCTTTCTTTCAGACTAAACCCACCACATTTAATGAGGAGGGGATCGATACGCCAATAAGACGGGAGAAGATTATATTTAACAGTGGAGAAAATAATAATTTAGTATTTTTTTAAAGCAATATAAAAGTATGATAAAAAATCGGAAGTTATTTATGACTCAACAGTAAGGTGAAAAATGTCACTTTCGTATGTACGTTTGTGTAGGTTTATTATTATTAACCAACACATAATATTATAATATTTTATGTGAGAAACACTGTTTACTTTATACGAGTATTTAACACTAAGGCGAAACATGCCTCTCTTTTATAAAGTTTATGTAAGTGTATAACGTTTTATGTTCTTATAATATAAGAGATAGGTTGTTTACTTTATATTTAACAATGTAGTGAGGCGAAACATGCCTCTCTCTTATAAAATCATTTAAGGTACGTTTTATGTAAGTTTATAATATGAGAGATAAATTGTTTACTCTATATTTAACAATGTACTAAGGCGAAACATGCCTCTCTCTTATAAAATCATTTAATGTAGGTACGTTTTTTGTAAGTTTATAATATTATAAGAGATGCATTTTTTGCGTTGTATTTAATAATGTGCTAGGGCGAAACTCTATATTTTAAAGTCATATAATGTGCGTTTTATGTATGTTTATAATATGAGAGATACATTTTTTACTTTATATTCACCAATGTACTAAGGCGAAACATGCCTCTCTCTTATAAAGTCATTTAATGTACGTTTTATGTAAGTTTATAATATTATAACAGATACATTGTTCGCTTTATATTTAATAATGTGATTGGTGGGAAACATGTATTTCTCTTGTAAAATCACCAATACATTTCAGTAAGTTTATAATATCGAAAAATATACATTGTTTGATATACGTATATTTAATAATGTCTTTTAGTAAGGTGAAATATCACCGAACTCTTTTATAATATCACAAAACTATAGTTTTATATATAAAACATACTTAATTATATCTCAATAGAGATGAATATGTAATTTTTTTTTGGAAACAGAATATGGTAGTCGAGGCGTTTACAGGACTTATCGGTTGGGTTAAGCGATCACTTTATGTTAACAACATTTCCCATTCCACCCTTCTTAAGACCACCACGTCTGACAACTTTTTGGAACTTGTATATATGCTACTATGTTTAAATAACTTCACATTTTTTAGGTCAATCTACACTAGCGCCATCTATTAAGATTATTTGTAAGATTCTGTTTCCAAAAAAAAATTACATCTTCGTCTCTATTGAGATACAATTAATCCTAAAAATGATTAACCCGCAATGGGTAAAAGTATTTGTCTACAAGTATTTGTATATATTCAAAAAAACAAATTGTGTAAAACATACTTGTTTCGCATTGCTAGGAGAGTTGTTAATGTAGGAAGGCGAAACATGTCACTCTCTCGTTATTTCATACTTCCAGAAAACTTAAGTTTTCTTCAGTAATCGTCATACTAAATGTTAAATATTGAGTATTTTTTATAATATTTTATGGAAATGACACTTTCGCCTTGGTAGGACATAATCAATTGTGTTTTTGTTAACAAATTAACGTTAATTAACTTGTTAATTTTGGATTTAATTTCCTCAATATTACATTTTTGCAGTCGGTGTGTGTAATTACGCAATACATAAACTGCATGTTTTACTGTGCATATTTTTATACAGTTCTCTAGGTTATATACTAATAGGAGTCGACATGGTTTCTAATCTTCGTCCGAGCTGGCGGTTTGCTCGAATAATCCATCGATTTCATTCTCGACATTAACATTTTTACCCAAATTCGTTTCTACTTAAATTCCTCGGATTTACTTTTTTTATTCTATTCCCTTTAATTAAAGTGTATTCAAATATTTTAAATTTAAGTTCATTGTAAATTTTCTAAACATCCATTCAAATCTGTACAATAGCACAATTAAAATTAAAATGACCATTTTGAAATCAATAACGTATGTAACTAACGTGATAAATAATTCGGGCGTATTGTACCTACTAAATAAGGAAATCTCATTGTTTACAGTTTCCCAGATACAGCATACATCATCTGTCGGTGGATATCTAGGTGAGTGAACTCCTTACTTGATACATGTCGAATTAACTAACTAACTAACTAACCATCACGCCGTCTCCCCGGAGGGGTAGGCAGAAAGAATGGAACGCCATACGGTTCTGTCTTGACATACTTCTCTCGCTTCCTCTACATTCATGCATCTTGTGGTCCTCTACATTCATACATCTCCTCACGTGACCGACATTTAATATTTGATTGATTTGATCGTGCCATGTTTTCCTCTGCCTTCCTCTATTTCTAGCATATACCTTATTTACCATTCTGTCTTCACTCATTCTTTACATGTGTCCAAACCATCTTAATGATCTTTTCATTATTTTGTTCATAACACTTTCATTCGCATAACATTCACTTCTTATACTTGCATTTGACACTCTATCATATACAGATTTGACACACAATCGTCTTAGAGATCTCATTTCTACTGCATTTATTCTACTTTCATCCTTCTTTTGCCAGTTCCATGCTTCACTTCCATACATAAGGGTCGGCACAAGAACACCATTATGTTATATGGCTTTTGTTTGCGATGACAACTTTAAGTGCACCATTTACTCTGTTGCCTGCCCCAACCCTTCTTTCAATATCGTTCTCCACCCTCCCATCCTTTGTAAATATACTTCCTAAATAAACCAATTCATTCACTAGTTCCAGATTTTCACCGTTTACACTAATGTTGCAGACTGTCATGCTTCACTTAACAAATCGCGCTCAATATTCAAGTTTTTAAAATTTAAATGAACATTTTTTTGCTCATTGTCTAAAATCGGAAGGTTTTGCGCTTCCTACATCCGGAAATAAACTGAGGAATCGAGGAAAGTCACATGTAACCGGAGGGTGTTCATAAACTATATGAAATCAAATACCTCCACCCCCCCTTTGTAAATGGGTACGGAGACAACTGCGACCGACCTAGCGGGTCCATCCACGGAGCGGGTCCATTCTGCGCATTCAACATCAGTTATTGTGCTAAAATAAACCAATTTGCGAAAAGCAGAAAAACTAAATCGGACATAAATTGAAAGTTCTTGGATGCCTTAAAAGCATCCGAGACGAGACTAACTCTTTCGGGCAATGTCTGGCCATGCCAGATCTGTCAAGAGAGGCACCGACACACACTGGCTCATATCGAGTTGTAACAGTGCTGCAAAGAGGCCATTTCTGAAATAGTTTTTCTTCCACGCGGGACAGGGAAACGATGCGGTCTTCGATACAGAGAATGGTGAAAAGCACGCATCGCAGGCCGCCGGAAACGTTGAAAATAAACAACTGTCCGACATTGTTGGCTAGAGAAACCGTCCCTGTGTTACTCGAACATTATATCCAGATGACAGCGCCGCAAACGAAACTCTCAAACAAAATAGCATACGCTGCAATGTGGATGAATCAAGGGTCATAGAAGATGACTTCCCTTGGCGAAAGGTAAAATTGCGAAAATACTCGGCGATATGAACGCTTCCAAACCACCAGATTACAACAACCTCACGGCAGATGTGTGCACCGAGGCCTTTGAATGCGAGTTTTTACGATGCGTGCCTACGGATAAGCTGCTACCCTCTGATTTGGAAAATTGTCCGAGTGAAATCATTCCTAATCTGGGAAAGGACAACTACGGAGACGTCACAAACCTACAGATCAGTGGGGTTGCTGCCTGTTCTGGACAAGGTGTTAGAAAAGCTCCTCGTCTCTCGCGTCTCTTGGAGATTCGGACGACGGGCCAACCAATACGGGCCATGGTCTATGGTCTATGGTCAAGGGCCATGGTCAAATCAAACTTGCCAGACGAGAAGCCAGACAGGTGTGTCTGGTCTCCTTCGACATAGAAGGGGCCTTCGATAACGCCTGGTGGCCTCACCTGCTGCCTCAATTGGCGCCGCTAGACTACCCTCGCAACATTCACAACGTTCATAAGGACTACCTTGCCAAAAGGATGATAGATATCTGCTACGTTGGAGCTTACGGACTTGAACCGTCCAACAAAGGCTGCATTAAGGGCTCCGCCTGCGGACTGGTGTTTGGTAAATCATTTTGGACAAAGTACTGCAGAAAACGTTCCTGCCTGCGTTCACGTGCAGGTTTTTGTGAACGACGTTTCCTTCTGGTGGAACAAAGAGACCATCTCTAACGACGTGCTGGCGGAAATTTCCTTCTCGTTGATTTCGTTAAGTCAAAATTTTCTGAGGAAAAGATCACAACCCTATTCATTACCAGGAAAAGAGTAGCTGGAATAAACCTAGCCATGAATGAGAAATTGCTCCATTTGTGTCGAGACTGCTAATTTTAGGTACTAATCGACTAGCTCAATTCGTAGGAGCATTCCGGGTCACATATTTAGCCCCTGTATAAAATAACCATCAAATTGCATTTCCAACAGTGTTTCCTACAGACGCAAGAGGAACAGCCAGTAGAGCTGAACCTTTGTAAGCCAGAAGATCCAAGTCCAAGTCCATGCTCAATTGGAACAAGCACGTGGACATAGTGGTTAAGAAGGCGATTGCTTACGAGAAGAGACTCATGTTTATGGCGAAGGTGAGCTGGGAGTTCAGCCTTGATTGTCACCTACGGAGCGTACTTCTGGTCGGAGGCTGCAAATCGGAAGAACATACGCTTTTACCTCGAAAGATTACAAAGACCCTTAGGGATCCGGATATGCAAAGCATACCGGACCGTCTCTCTGACCTCTGTCCAGGTTCTCGTCGACCTCATGCGCGCGTTCCATCCTTTAGACCTACTTGATTAACCGTAACACAATAACTATGACACGAAGTTATCTACATAAGATAGTGAAATCTTGAAGATTAATGAAGAAGATATTTAACCTATAAGAGTTTGTTTGCTCTTTCTCCTAAATAAATATTTTATGTGTTATCAACTTTTACTTTTATCATTGTTACTATATCGGTTGTGTGTACATAATGAATTCATTCATCCAATGTACCACAATATACGTGTTTATTGTTATTTGTGTAAAAAATATCTGCGTTACTCTATTTTTATGTGTCGATTTCTGTTATAATGTAAATGGAACTAGAAATAGAGAAAAACCTGGCACGATCAAATAAATCAAATATTAAATGTCGGGCACGTGAGGAGTCCGTGAGAAACAGACGTGCGCGCATGACACGTATATGAATGTCGAGGAAGAAGTAATAATAGTGTGGCAGTCTATTCTTTCTGCCTAACCCCTTCGATGGTTAGTTAATTTATATTATTAATTGTTTCTTGAAAAATGATAAAACTCCAAATTAAATAATTAATATAAATTTAAAAAAATAATAATATAGAAATTTTATTATTAGACCTATTTTTAGCCTTGTTAAGACATTATCAAATGATATTCGATAATGCTTTTGGAAAGCGAAACATGTAATATCCGTAAAATATAACTAACTAACTAACTAACCATCACGCCGTCTCCCCGAAAGGGTAGGCAGAAAGAATGGACTGTCACACTTTTACTGATGCGGCACTCCATCCTTCTCTTTTCGCTTCGCGGGAGACGCGGTGTGATGGGTTGCGAACCTCATCGCCACCAATAGGCATCTCCCGCATCGTAAAATATAATTAAGATTTTTTTGTAAAACTCACATTCATATTAATTATACAATATCTGCTGTTTAAAACATATTTGTCATTCATGGCACGATTTCGTACTGGTATATGTATACAAACTCAGTTGCCTTTCATAAAGTTTATAAATAAAATAAATAAATAAACATCGATACGCCTTGAATAACGAGTAGACACAGTGTAATGTGGTCTGTGATATTTCCTGATGCCCCTATATCTCCTAAGCAAATAGTAAATTGACAATAATTATCCTACTGTTTTGACGAAGAAGTCAGTCACAAGTCAGTTCTCTAACAGCCTAGACATGGATATGGATATTGACCTACCTGAGCAGATGCTCAGCCTCAACCCCGAAGCCAAGTAAGAATACTTTTAGAGAGTTTTGTTTATTATTAAACAGTTTAAATAAATACATACAATTTAGGCAAAGGTTAACGAACTACGTACCCACATTAAAGTCTTATTATTTACGTAAAAACATCAAATGGATATTGAATTTTTAAGAAATGTTATTCTTAAAATAACTGGAAGAAAGTATACCCTTGTATTCGAGAATAATAAAAATAAAATGAAAACCAAAAACTCTATAGATTACTAATTAGTAGTAGTAGTATAGTAATTTCAAATCAATTTTAAACTATACAAAATGAAACCTTAATTTATTGTTTCTTGAACAATGATGTAAAACTCCATATTTAATAATTAATACGAATGAAAAAAATTATTTTGCCTTTCTATGGCATGGCTTTCTAAGGCAGGCCCTTCTAAGGCATTTTCAAATGTAGATTTGATAATGCCTTAGAAGGGCGAAACAACGCATTCCCATAAAATATAGTAAAACTTCTAGAAAACTGACGTTTTCATTCGTATTAATTATGAAACCTTAATTCTGATAAATCAACATGTATAATTTATTTTGTATTTTATAATCATGATACTTAAACGTACAAAATTAATCAAGTCATTAATACATTAATTCGTTAAATATACGTATTGTTTTTATTAATACTCCGTCAAAATAACATTTACCATAAACAGAAAATTGTGAGTTTTAATTTTTCTTTCCAATATAAAATGGACAGCTAGTTGGAGTTAATGGAGTACATTGAGTCAAAACCAAAATAAACATTTCACTAGAGTAAAACTTTAAAATATAATTAGATTATAAAATTATTATTATTATTTTCATATTCGTAAATTCTAAAACACAAAAGGGGTTAAGGTGATATATTTTATTACTAAAAGAAAACAATTTTATAAAAACAAACTATCAAATAATGAGAAAAAAATTAATGCATATTTTTAGACTCATTCTCGTTAGTATATTATTATAATTCGTCGATAGTTTTTTTTTTACGTTATTCCGTCAAAATATCATTTAAATAGAAGAATGTGACTTTTTTCTAGAAGTTTTATTATATTTTATGGGAATGACATGTTTCGCCCTTCTAAGGCATTCTTCTCCTTCTTCTTAATTAATTATTTTGAATGGAGTTTTACATAATTGTTCAAGAAACAACAAATAAACAAAATATTGATTAAGTAGGCGTTATATATTATAATTAAGTATTTATATAATGTATCTTAAGTATCTTTGTTCCTACACTTTAGTTATCATAGAAATGTTTTCTATATTTTAAAATAATAACCTGTGGGTAATGTCCAAGTTCCGGATTTGTTTGAGTATTGATTTCACTTGGATATTTTTTTCGTTCTTATCAGCCAATGAACTATTAATATAACTTTGATCATGACTTTTCAAATCGAGTATTTACACAATGAATCAATGAATTCTAGAAGATGCATAAAACTTTATCGAAAGCGACGTATTATATATTAAATTCTGTCTGCTGCTTGTCTACTTCAACTGTATAAAAATATTAATATATATTAAATGTTATGTAATAAAATCTAATGTACGTAGTATTTCCTTAATTGTGTCACCAGTGTGATTACCGAAAACATATACGAGTATATAATAAGAAAATAACGAAACCTTTTAATTAGGTTGGTCTTCTTCTTCTTATTTTTGTCTTGTCACACCTCCGTGGTGCATATGGCCTCAAGGAACCTTCTCCATCCGACTCTATCGCATGCATGATGCCTCACATCATCCCAAGTGAGGCCTGCTGCCTTAACCTCGTCCTGCAGGGTTATTCTCCAGGTGGCTTTAGGTCTGCCTCGGTTTCTCTTTCCCCCCAAAGGGGACCAGTCTAGTGCACCCTGAGCGATGCAGGCTGGGTTCCGTCTCAGAGTGTGACCGATCCACTGCCATTTGCGTCTAGCGACTTGTTCTCTAATTGGCTTTTCGCCTGCCATGGTCTAGAGAACGGCATTTGATACTGTTTGGGGCCAGTAGATTTTGAATATTGAGCGAAGGCACCTATTTATAAATATTTAGGTTGGTACTAATGTAATTAGAATTACGAATTTTTTATCAATTAAAACACATTTTTTTCCACTTGGGAGTTTATTTTTCTTTACATGTTTCGATGGCTTTACAGCTTCGTCATCGCGTCACCTGAGAGAAAGAGGGTTCCAACTAACACAATTTCACATTTGGATTTTTTCGTGAAAAGGGTTCTTACTAACCTTATTTATACGTACAATAAAAAAAAACATGTAATAGTGTCGTCATTTTGATGTTACGAAAAGAATCAAGTTCCATCTGATCATTAAAAACACACGATTCACTGAAGAAGGATTCATTTAAACTTGGAACTTTATTATTCCAACTGTTGCCAGACAAAATTTACACGTTTCTCGGTAAAATAATCTCTGGAAATTAGAATAAAACCCCTTTATTCCAAGATACCCACCCGAAACCAACAAAACTTTGACTTCATTTTTCTCAGCTTTTTACTTTTGTCAGTTGGAACCCTCTTACTCTCAGGTGACGATCGGGAGAACAATATAAAAAAACCCAGTTAAGTTTATATCGTTCTCCCGATGGTGAAGGTGGTACAAAACCTTCGAAACACGTCGAGAAAAATAAACTAGAACATGGAAATAATAGTGTTTTAATTCGTAAAAAATCGTTATTTTGACATTCCACGGTGTTTACTCATTAGGTTTATCTAAAATTATTTTGTATTAGTTTTTGAATTAAGGAACAGCTAGAAATGACATATTTTCCCTTGGCTTATTTTTTATATCACTGAGTGATATTACAACATTCTTTGTTTGATCGTTTCGTTTATTTACCATAGTCTTTGTAACGGTATTGTCGTCATAAAAGTTAAATTTAATAAACGCTGACTTCATGTTGTTTTCAGAGTTATTTAGGGTTTTTCTAATAGTGCCTAAAAACATGAGATTTTTTTAATAATGAAAAATATTGATGCTATTGGTGTCTGTATGTTAAATTGGAAGATTAGTGATTGAAGCAAAAGGCATTTTAAGATTATTTAATTCAAGAAGTATTATAAAAACGTGGGCAACTCGCTATCATCATCTGTTTCAGAACATTCAGAATAATCCAATTTCTGGAGTTCGCCGTCGAAACCGGACGAACTAGAAGAACAAGTGGAATAAAATTAATTAAAATTTATAAATTAGTGCTCGTCATTTTTTTTTGCTTTCATTATTGAGAAAATATTTATTAGACAATCCATTGATTTGGCCGAAACACTATGATGCTTTAACGTTAGAAATGTTGATTTGTTTATAATATCTGATGATGTCAACATAGGTTGGCGAAACAGCTGTCACGACAAACTCGAAAAAATAATCTGTGATACGTATAACTAACAGTGTTTCAATTTATACATTGAGTAAATTATTGTTATTTTTTTTTTAATAATGATGTAAATCTATATTAATTAATTAATACGAATAGAAATGTCTGTGTTCTAGAAGTTTTATTACAAATATTGTTAACAGTAAATCAATCCACTTCAATTATTTTAATAACCACAATCTGCTCAATTAACTCGGGTATATAAACAACAACGCGCTTAATTCTCTCTTAGGAAGGCGAATCACGTCATTCTTAAAAAATATAATAAAAATATAAGAAAACAAACGTTTTCATTAGTATTGAGAAAATACGCTTTAAATGGATCGGTAGATTGTTCACAGACGTGTTTTGTTCTTATCAATAGCGCATATTAATGTTATGGTCGTATTTGAAAATGGAATCTTTTATTTTTCAGAGAAGAACCTGTTAAGAAAAAGGAGAAAAAGAAGAGGGATTTTTGGGCGAGCATGACCATCGAGCCGCTATGGTTTGGGGTGACCATTTCCTTTAGTATGGGCTTCGTTGCTTTCAAGAACATGTTTCTGGAGAGAGCTTGCCTTGTCGACTTGGGCTATTCGTATGACCAGTGCTACAATTCTACCGGAGCTGTGAAAGCCGCCATAGAGGTTAGAATATTATATTATACTATTAAATATAATATTGATAAAAATCGTATACGAAATACATTATCATTTTTGACCCCGACGAATCTCCGGCGGGAGCGAAACCGGTTGGCTGTTAAAAAATAAGGAGATGTTAAAACAAATTAAAACTGTATTATTGATCATTTTACCAAATACATAGTTTTAATATCTCCCAACTAGGGTTACCCGTTCTAGGGAGGCATTTTTCGAACTCTGTTTGTCTAACAATGTTGTTGTGAGAATGACAAATATTTGCGAACTGAGCTTAATTGACAGATACTTAGGTTTACTAAAAAAAATGGCCACCAGATTTGCAGGCTTGAAGCAGCCAGAGCCCTCTGTTGTTAAACGGACCGAACTTCCAGAAACACCTAATATATAATTTCAATATATAAAATACAAATTTAGGGGAACGATTAATGAACAAGAGGAACAAAACATATCTTAAAGAGTAATAATTTAAAATTAATTGTCTTATAGAATATATTATAACTTCTTCTTCTTCTTCCTTGTTGTAGACCTATGTGGTCTGTTCTCCAGAGTTTTGCTCCTCCTGTGAGGTAGACTCCCAGCTGTCCTTCCATCTTTTAGGAGGTCTTCCACGAGGACGAGTCCCATGAAGCTGATTATATAGTGCAATATAGGGGAGTCTGAGTCCATTCTTTGAACATGCCCGTACCAGTCCTTTTTTCGCTGTCTGCCCCATCTTATAATTTCCTAAATCTCACATATCTCTCTTATTCTGGTGTTCCTTACGCGATCTCTAAGTGTCTTGCCTGCTATCGCCCTCAGTGCCTTCATCTCGAAAGTCCTCAAAACTTGTTTGGTCTTTACTGTGTCTGCCCTTGCTTCGACGTCATATGTTATTATTGGTCCTATGCATGTTTTATAGATTCTCATCTTACTCTTAATTTCCATGTCTTTGTTTTTACATATTGTGGAGTTTAGAGCAATATTATAACAACATTTTAAAAATAATTTTTAAAAAGTATACTATGTTCAAGCCGGCCTTATTTTGACATTTCTGAAGTAATATATGTTTAATATTTATTAATGCCACACCACAAATTAAGTGCTTCATACGAAATAATATACTATAAATCGTTGGCTTGCCTACCTTCGTGGTAGAGTGGCAAGAGCTATGAGTACCACACTGAAGATTCCTGCAATGGCTGTGTGATTGTCATATTGCCTTTGGTCTGGTGTAGAATTCACGTGACGATTAAATGTGTTAATAGTAAAATTTCAATACACGTAGTTTGCGTATTTATATTACAATATTAAATACCAGAAAAGTGATCTGCTTGTGTTGTTATTTCTAAATAGAATGGTGTCATTTGGACAGGTGATTTATTAAGGCATTTATCATCTTACATTGTGTTCTACTTATATTTATTTAAGAATCACTGCTCGTTTTGAAAATATTATACCTTAAACAACGGAGGAACTGTGTAAACTAATATTTCGATTAAACGTATTTTTGATAAATAAACTTGTATAAATTAAATAAATGTGGCTTGAATGATAAAATCATACTATAAATAGACCAAAACCCGGATGTCGCCAAGAAAGAGTATGAGAATATATTGAATACAAGAGAATGGACGGACCACATCGAGAGAATGGATCCAGCAAGAATGTCTAATATCGTGATGCACGAGACTCCAGAGGGCCGTCGACCACCAGGACGACCACCAAAGAGATGGAGAGAAGGTTGGTCGTCTTCATCACAGGAAGAAAGTTGATATCCTGCTTAAACAGATCGCAAGATCTACAATCAGAAGAAGTTTACTAAAAATAAATGAATTTATTGTAATTATATGATTTTTTCAGGTAGAAACCCAGACAATAGTGTCATCTCTGTCAGTCGTGAGCGGTTTCGTCGGAGGGCTGATCACGTCTATCTTGCTCATCTTCTTGGGGCCGTGGAGCGACAACAGTGGACGTAGGAAGCCTCTGATCCTGATGCCTCTTACTGGGATGGTGTTCACCTCCCTCAGCCTGCTCATTGTCCAGGCTTTCCCTAACCTGCCTACGGTGTACACCATTTACGCAGAAATCATCCCACTTTCACTAGGCGGGAACTTCGCCATGTTGGTCATGTCCAGTTTCAGCTATTTAGGAGATGTGAGTAATCATTTTTTACATCTATATTCGCGCTAGTACAAGTCTTATGTATGAAAGTGAAGCTTCTTTTCAAGCTTTTGTCAAAAAAATATGAAAGTAGGATAAATTCGGGTGGTGGTCTAGGGGATAGAACGCTTGGCTCCTGATCCAGGGGACATGGATTCAAGCCTAGACACCACCAGATTCCTTCTTCATAATAACGAGCTATTTTCTGCTCACATTGAAGATTGTAAAATAAATTCTAATATCACTGACATAAATCCTTGTTGTTAGTCATTTTTAATGAAAAAAAAATGTGTAGAAATGAGATCGATGATAGGAATGTGCGAGAAAACGATATATGATAGAATACTGAAACGTAAGGCAGATGACTGGATCATAAGTAGAATTAAAATGTATCACTGAAATGGTTTGAAATTTAGGTCACCATCTAAAAAGAACATTATGTGTTTAATTATTATTGTTATTTTATTTTATATTACTTGTTTTAGATTTATTTTGTGGATGTTGGACGATCGACGTGTACGCGGGAGATGCCTATTAGTGGCGATGAGGTTCACAACCCATCACACCGCGTCTCCCGCAGGGCGAAAAGAGAAGGATGGAGTGCCGCATCGGTTAAAGTGTGACAGTCCATTCTTTCTGTCTACCCTTTCGGGTAGACGGCGTGATGGTTAGTTAGTTAGTTAGAGATGGTTTGAATACATGGATCGAATGAACGAGAGAAGAATGGTTAAAATGTTGTATACAAGCAAGGTGGCCACATTTTTTTATTTTATTTATTTATTTCCATAAAATAGTTCACATGTACATAAACACCTGTTCTAATAAAACATGTTTAAACAATTAAAAATAATAATCTACATAAATATTAATATAAGGTTTATTTTGAGTCGAAAAATTCGACGAGGGTGCGTGCTACAATATATGAACAGAGGAAACTCGAGTGGTATGTTTGGAGAGAATTATGGTGGTCCATCCTCTCTGCCTACCCCTACGGAGAGAGAGCTTGATGGTTAGTTAGTTAGATACTATTTGGCTTTATATTTATCTCAACATTGTTGTTAATCTTCATTAGAACAAATATCGTGTAATATATGGTAGTAATTAGAACCTCTTTTTAATTTCGTGACAATAGTAATCTTCAGTTAAAATAACTTCGATGACGACTTTCGTGACAGAGTGGTAAGAGCTCTGACTGCCACAACAATGATTGCGATCGTCACACTGTCTTTGGTAAGGTGTACCATAGAACTCACGTGACAATAAAATGGCGATAGATTAGTTACCAATTTCATCTCATGAAAATCAATATGATTACTATACCCTTTATATTGGATTAGGTTCGAGCTATAATGATGTAAAAGCGATTCAACAAAATAATAATAACAATAATAAAACTTGTGTTTTTGCTCCCGTAATACGCTTTATTTGAATAATGGCAACACCGCTACCATATGCTCAACTAGGTAATTAATCTCTATAAAGTTCTTGCCTTTAATGCATACGAGTACAACTAATCATGATCAAACAAAATTAACCAGCAATTACCAACTATCTCTAAACAATCAGTAGATTGCACATTCTGCTAACAAAATATTTTCTTCGTTGCATTAAAATACAAGATAACACAGGAGTACACAAATTCTAGACATTATTATAATGTACCAACCTTTATAACACTTGCATGTACCGAAAGATTTTGCTAGTGATCGCGGGTTTTATATCATAATATAAATAGGCAAAAAACTCGATTGTCGTCAAGAAAGAGTACGAGAATATTTTGAACACAAGAGAGCGAGAGAGGAATATTTAGATTCTTTCCGAAAGTCATTCAAAATGCACACAGTGCGCATGCCCGAGGACGTTTCTGGATCATTAAAAAAAACTGATTATTGTGGTGTAGAATACCCGATCTTCAAGAACTCCTAAATAAAATTGATATAGCAGGATCTGGGCTTGAAAATCAACAGCCAGGCAATCAGTACACCCTCAGAGGGGTCAGAGAATTTTCACGGGTTGCAACTTCTTCTTCTTCTTGTCCTGTTACACCTCCGTGGTGAATATGGCCTCAAGGAGACTTCTCCACCCGACTCTATCGCATACCTGATGCCTAACATCATCCCAAGTGAGGCCTGCTGCTTGACCTCGTCCAGGTGGCTCTAGGTCTGCCTCGCTTTCTCTTTCCCCCCATATTTCCCACCAGTCTAGTGCAGCCTGAACGTGCAGGCTGGATTCTGTCTCAGAGTGTGACCGATCCACTGCCATTTGCGTCTAGCGACGTTCTCTAATTGGCTTTTCATCTGCCATGGTCCAGAGAACGGCATTTGACACTGTTTGGGACCAATAATACCAATAATTAATGACGATAGATTGGCTACCTATCACATGTCACGAGAATCAATATAATCATCATCGTCATCAGCCGTCTGTCATCCACTGCTGATCGTATGCCTCTCCCAAAGCACGCATCCCCTATCCATAATAGCTAAAATAAATTGTATACAGTAATTCAATTTCAAGTATGTACATATTTGATAATGCCTTAGAAGGGCGAAACATGTCATACATAAACATTATAATAAACTCTTTGAAAAATATCATTTTTTCATACATATTAATAACAGTAATTGGGTTTAACTTGGACTTGGACTTGGATCTTCTGGCTTACAGAGGTTCAGCTTTAATGGCTATTCCTCTTACGTCTGTAGGAAACATTGTTGGTATGTGATTTGGTAGTTATTTTATACGATCTGTTGTATACAAGGAAAAAATAGATCTTGAATATTGAGCGAAGGCCCCACCTACCACGGGTTGCAACTAGTATTCATTTATTAAATTCAGTTTCAAGTATATAGCTCTATTCTCTCTCTCTCTCTCTATCTCTCTCTCCCTCTCTCTCTCTCTTTCTCACTCTACACTCCTGGGTGGACGTCGGTCGTTTCCAAATACGTTATCCAGCTAATCTTACATGAGCCCTGGACTTCCGCGCCTCAGGTCTGACTCCCAACAATTGCAGGTCCTTCAAAACACTGTCCAACCTACGAAGTCGCTGTATTCCCACGCTGCGTCTTCCCTCCTATCTCGTAAATACAGCTTTAACCAAAATATTGAGTTGTGTAAAATAATTATGTTTTCTTCCAGATTTGTTACAAGACAGGAAGGTGTCCAACAACGGTGATGGGAAACAACACAGGATTTATTACTCTCTTCATAGTTGTTGGGTCTCTGTTAGCTCCCATACTCTACAGGACAATAGGATTCGTTGGAATGTTTGCAGTTTCCTTGGTGCTAGAGGTAAAAATATGTTTTTATATAAACTTAAGACCTTATTAACACTGTGGAATTCTTTAATGAGGTATATTTTTATGAATTATAACACTGTGTTTTCTACATTTGAGTTTATTTTTCACGACGCGTTTCGAATGCTTTACATCTTAATTTTTGGGAGAACGATATAAACTGATCGATAAACAAATATTAATTGTTAATAAAAATGTGAAGGGTTAGAAGCACGTCGAGGAAATAATCTCAAATGTGGAAAAAAATACGTTTTTTGGGAGTTTGGGAAAATCTGTATATCTCGTCTTTCTGGACCAATGTTTTGGAGATCGTTGCAGCCTCCATCTCCGAAACGTCTTTCCAGAAAGACTAGTTACACGGATTTTTCAAAGATCCCATAAACATAATATACTCGTACTAACCGTGATAATCAACGCAATTATTTGTGAAAAACAGTGTTATAATTCAAAAGATATCTTACATTTTTTATATAATATATATTTTTATCACAATAGTTACATTTGTATACTTCGTCTTCTTCTTGTCAATGGTAATCCGGGTGGTGGTCTAGGGGATAGAACGCTTGGCTCCTGATCCAGGGGACATGGGTTCAAGCCTGGACACGACCAGATTCCTTCTTCATAATAATGAGCTTTTTTCTGCTCACATTGAAGATTGTAAAATAAATTCTAATATCATTGATTAAAATCCTTGGTATTAGACTTTTTAATTTAAAAAAAATCTAGTTTGTGTATTGTTGGAATTGTTCTAAAAAGGACCACGTCTCTTATTTATATTTTTTCACTGTGGTGGCAGGTTTTTCGGACATTGTGTCGTTTTATTAATTTAATATCAAACATTTGATAATGCCTAAAAAGACGAAACATGTCTTTTTTATAAACTATTATAAAACTTGTAGAAAACAGACGATTTATTTAATATGAAGTTTTACATAATTGTTCAAGAAACAAAAATTATTTCTTGTCTTTTGTTATTCACCGTGACCGATGTTCGACGTTCGAAAACAAGGGAGGTTTTTGGGACATAATCAAATTATTTAATCGTACTGAATATGGCGATTTCATTTCAACAGTCCCCAAATGTCGGTCTCAGATGAAACCAAGTTTTCACATATCTTGCCTATTTTTGGTATCGTATAAAAATAATATTTTCCGATATATCTCGACAATAGAGAGTGGGCTCGTTTTTTATGATAATGACCACTGATTGGTTGAAACAGGACAGAATAGATTTTCTAAGTGTTCCTACTTTCTCTTTATTTATTATTTAGTCTGTATTCTAATGTATTATTTATTTTTTGTGTTTCAGTCAATATCATTGATTTATGCAATTTACAAGATTGAAGATGTTAATGTAGCTAAGAAAATGCCGAGCATATTTGATTTGACCCTGCCGCTTCAATCTCTTAAATGTGTCTTCAAGAAGAGGGAAGGCAACAGGAGACTCATCGTCTTATTAATGGTCTTAATTCCATGCTCTCATTCCGTATCATTCATAAGTAAGTGTAATTTTGTAGAATTCCATAACAATGAACTTCTAAAATTCAAAACGCTATTTGATATACGAGTATTATGAGTTTATTAAACTTATTTCAATAGTATGTAAACTCATAGAGTGCAATAAACTAATATAGTGCAACAAACTCATATAGCACAACAAACTCATATAGTGCAACAAACTCATAGAGTGCAACAAACTAATATAGTGCATTAAACTCATATAGTGCAACAAACTCACATAGTGTAACAAACTCATATAGTGCAACAAACTCATATTGTGCAACAAACTCATAAAGTGCAACGAACTCATATAGTACAACAAACTCATATAGTGCAACTCATGTAGTGTGAGACTATCAAGCAGATCCATGCAGTTTGTACCGCGGCCTTAAGGAGCATTTCGGAGGAGGGCCACCGTGGCGCATTCGATGCCTGGAAAAATTGCTGGAACAGATGCATCAACGCAGGAGGAGACTGTTTTGAAGAATTTTGATGAGTTTTAACGAAAAGTTATTAAGCAATAAATTCTTTATAATCGATTCAATGACATGACTTTCCGGACACACCGTGGAAACAAAAAAAAAACGAGCGAACTTGAGCACTTAGGAATCCCGAATTACTAAATTGATATGATTTCCTGATTACTAATATTTAACATAGTTCTGCAAGTTTCAAGATATACTCGTAGCCATTTGTCTTTATGCAACCAATAAAATATGAAATCTTAATCTCTAGTGTCTCTCTCATTTAAATAAAAACAAAATATAATCATAAAGAATTCTTATATAGTTATATGTAATGTCCGTGCACATAATAAACTTTAAACTAAAATTCTGAATAATAACAAAATCAAAACATCGTTTACCACTTATGTATATTATATATGAGAGGAATAAACAATGTTTTGATTTCGAAAGATTCCGAAATGTTATATTTTGTAATTAGGTCAGTTTTATTATATTTTATGGTAAAGAAATGTTTCGCCCTTCTAAGGCATTATCAAATGTCACATTGGTAATTCCTTAGAAGGGCAAAACGTATCATTCTCATAAAATATAACAAAACTTTTAGAAAACGTTTTCATTAGAATTAATTATTTAACATGGAGTTTTACATCATTGTTCAAGAAACAATAAATAAATAATATTTTGATTTGAATATTTCTAATATTTGATAGCATGACCTTATAACTATAGTAAAAGAATATGACTTACAATACAGTTTGGTTACTGGTAGAATCTACTGCAGAATCGTTGAAAAAACTGTTTTGTTTGTTTGTAATATTATAGGCTAGTTATCTGATCAATATATATAATAATAATAATCTGAGCTTAAATATATAATTATTTATTTTCAGATGAAGGAGCCATAACGTATCTTTACACTAGGAATAAGTTTGCCTGGTCCGAAGTGGAATACAGTATTTTCCAGGCTACGAAGAGTATTATTCAAGTTGTAGGTAAGTTCTGCCAAAATGACAACTTTAATTCATAAAACTATTCATTGAATGCACTTTGCTTGTGAACACCACCAAGTTATTAGTATTATCAACTTTGTTTGTGAACACCATTAAACAATTTATTGTATTCAATTAGTTTGTGAATACCATCACACTATTAATGGTATTAATTTTGTTACAACATTTTGAATGAATACAAACACTTGTAGACGAATACTGGATTTTACCCATTGCGGGTTATCATTTTAAGGATTAATTGTATCTCAATAGAGACGAAGATGCCAATTGGAAACAGAATATCGCACGCTTAATAGAACACTGGCTTAACTCAATAAAGCAAGTTTTGCTTGGTCTGACATGAGTCGGTGTTTTAACAAAAACAGTCAAAAAATACGTACGAATGGATAGCGTTAACATTGTGAACGATTATCGTACTACGAATGGATAGCGTTAACATTGTGAAAAATAAATGGATAGCGTTAACACAAGCCTCTGTCTAATGTTAAATCAATTATGACTTAAACCATAATCGGTCAGTTTACTATTAAGCGTGCGATATGGTGGTCTAGGCGTTTACAGGACTTATGACCTATCATTGGTTGGGTTAAGCGCACGCTTTATGTAATACAATATTCCCCATTCCTCCCTTCTACGAACACCACGTCTGACAATTTTTTGGAAGATGTATATTTGCTACAATGTTGGACTACACTTCACATTTTTTAGTTCAATCTACACTAGCTCCATCTATTTAGATTGGATTAAGCACTAAGCAGAAGATCTTTATTAACGCAATGTGAAAGGCTACCGCCATTAACATACATTGCTAGATAACGCCTGGTGTATAAATTTTGATTGTGAATATAAACATACAGTAAAACGTCATTTATACGGACGTCAGTTAACTGGAACGTCGATTATCCGGACAAGTCGAGATGATGAAGCGTTCTGTACAGTACCTTCGTATGACTAACATTAACGCCAGAGAATCTTCGAAACGCCTGGAATAAATTGATAGGACGAAGTGAAGAGATTGTTGGGCCTACTGAAACTCTTGAATAAGACTTGGACAAGGTGATGAGTGAGTTATTGCCACAAATTGCTGGCTTTAATGGTTGTGACAGGGACGATACACAAGCATGTTTGGAAAGCGAGAATGACCCAGGCTTCCAAATGTTGAACGGTGATGAAATTGTTTCTCTGGTGCAAAAATAGTGTGAGGATGAAGATGACGATGAAAGCTCAAATGAGAATGATGAAGGAGAACGAATCAGTCATGGAGAAGAGTTTGCAGCATTAGAAACTGCGCTATCATGGTTCGAAGAGCAAGAGGAAAGCAGCTCAACTCAATTGCTTTTACTAAAACGAACCCACGATTTAGCTGCAAAAAAGATGAGGAAATCTCGTTGAAAAAAATCTCTGAATATTTTTCCAGTACTGTAGAGAAATGTAAGCCTTTTTACGTACATTTACTACATACATACTTGTTTTTGCAGTAAAATTTGTAATTTCATAATCAATAAAAATCGACTTACACCTTATTTTGCTAAAATAATTAGCGCCTATTTGATTATCCGGAACACCTCTGGTCTCAATTAGTCCGGATAAACGACGTTCTACTGTACTATCAATTGTGATCACTTTGTTATTGAATACCACCAAACTAAAAATTGTATTAGTTTTGTTCGGGAATCTTCTTCTTTGTAGTTAAATCTTAGGGATTGGTTTGTAGCAAAATTTTTAATTTCGTCTTTCATTGTGCTAGGTCTTATTTTGCTTTCTATATTTTGTTCCCTGAACCATCCCCTCCATTATGTCACGCACGAGACCCTTATGGCGCATTATATGGCCGATCCATCGGGTTCGCCTAATAAAAGTGCATAAAGAAAATAATAAAAAAATTATACAATTTATTATTATTACTATATATTTAACGGGCTTCCACTTGTGTTTAACGTCGACCATCCTCTGGTCCAGAAGATGGCAGCAAGCTGCCAAAACTGGACGACTTTTAAGGCAAGTGGAAGCCCATTTGTGTTTAACGTAACACATAAATTTTGTATAATTTTTTTTTCATTATTTAAAATGAACTTCTACCAAGAAATTCCAATTAAAAATATTAATAATAGTGCAGTTTATCCATATCTTCATCATAACGGGAACATGTTAAATATATATTAGGTAAGCGGTTTTGGCGGAAAAACTTTGATATTTCAACATTATTAATTGTATAAATAAAACAACTTTGTAATTAATACGAATGAAAACGTTCGTTTTTAAGAAGGTTTTATTATATTTTATGGGAATGACATGTCTCGCCCTTTTAAAGCATTATCAAATGTTTGATTTTGATACACCACATTTGATAATGCCTTAGATAGGGCGAAACATTTCATTCCCATAAAATATAATAATACTTCTAGGAAAATGACGTTCTCATTCGTATTAATTATTTAAAATAGAGTTTTACTTCATTGTTAAAGAAACAATAAATGAAAAACTTTGTTATGAATATCACAATTGATTATATTTAGTGGCGACAGCTGTTCCGCTAACTGATGTTAGCATCGTCAGGTCCAACAATCAACTGTTGATCGGTTAGTGAAACAGCTGTCGCGACTAAATACAATATAATCAATTGTGAAATACATTAAAGTTTATTTAATTTAAATAGTTAAATATACGTTACATTAAAAAAACGCATTATTATTTTAGGTTCCTTTACAATAGTACACGTTCTAAAGAAGAAGATACAGATGCGAGACGAGCTAATAGGAATTGTTGGAGCATTCTCTCAGCTTGGAGCGACCCTGATGCTCCTCTTCAGTTTCCGCCCGTGGATGCTGTTTTTATGTAAGTCTAATTTGTGTAGATTAAAATCTATCGCTCAGGTCAAAATTTACAGAGATTTCTTGTAACACGTTCAGTTTAACACTTCTTCTTTACCTTTTTTGAGATTTGCCTTCATCTGGGGACGCCCCTCTTGTATGAAGATGTCAAAATATTCTGTCCTGAAAAATTTCCTGTCGGGTCAACTTTTCTGTCCTTCTCCATATTGTCTCACCATGTTGCCATTGGGTGGCCTCTACCTCTTGGTGGTAATGTAGAGGGCTTTATGGACAATGTTTTTGCTGTCTCTTGAGTTAAACTATGATAATTTAATCAACTAACTAACTAACTAACCATCACGCCGTCTCCCCGAAAGGGTAGGCAGAAAGAATGGACTGTCACACTTTTACTGATGCGGCACTCCATCCTTCTCTTTTCGCCCCGCGGGAGACGCGGTGTGATGGGTTGCGAACCTCATCGCCACCAATAGGCATCTCCCTTGAGAAAAAGTAATGTACCTAAAAAGTACAAAGTTTTAAGGATACGCGCGTGTGCCATCAAAACTTGAGCACAAGTCTTCATAAATATTATAGTTTTACAAGGGGCAGGCCAAGTGTGCGGCCGAGTATTTGACGTTTTGTAATTTTAAAAAATATAATTAGTATATAATTAAATTTCATTAATAAAAAACCTGCTTGTTTTTTGCACGTTTCTCGGAAAATAACCCAAAGGTAGGGCGGTTAAATAAAACAAAGAAAAAGAAAACAAAAAAACTGTCATGTAGCACGGGTGCTATCTTTAGGGTGACATTTCCACTACACTATATTATTCAATCACTTTGCACCTTTGCACATTTATAAGCATTTATGTTTAACACCAATTGGGATCGAAAACTCATCTTTGATTTTTTTTAATACTTGGCACTTTTGTAACGACCAGCCCTCAATAATAAATAATTTTTAAAAGGAGTAAAATTAAAGTTTAAAAATTCAAAGAATCAGCAATAAGGAAAAAAAATTAATTCAAATATTAAATTGATTGACTCAAACATTTGTATATTTACTTAAGAGTACTTTTATAATACAAAACTTCTTTGAAAATAGCTCTTAGTCTAAATTATTAAACATGTAGGCTATGATAAATATCGAAAATATCATATTTCCATTTTGAATTTTTTTTTAATAAGAAATAACAATGGTTTTTAATATTTATGACTAAGTTACTCATGGTGACAAAACTATTTGAGCAGTTATTAAAAAATAACTATACTTAAAATAGATTTGGTTACTCAATTTACAAAAATATTTCTGCAACATTCTATAAAATAAAATAAATTAAAAATAAGTGGTACATTTGGAAGATGATATTTATAAATCATGGAGTGAAATATACTTGTATACTTTTCATGGATATAAAAAAGGATAAACATATATTATTTTGGTACAACATAAATCATAACATTTAAATAAATCAATAAAGATATTTTACTCAAAACTGTTAATTAAACTAGAAATGAGCATTAGTTATATATTTGAAGTTACCCCACAATTTGCCCAAAAATAAATACTTTCAAAGAACCCAAGGCATTCGCAGTGAAATTTTTATAAGTACTTTTTTAATATTATTATAAATACATGGTTATTTCTTTATCCTATATATAATATATATTATAATAAAATAATAATCTCAAATATACATAAAATTGTGAATACAAGACAGGCATTAGAGATTGATTACTTTCAAAGCTAACTTTATTTCACTATGTCCACACTGGCAAAACAAAATAAGAATTTTTTTTCAAATATATAATGATATCGCACCTTGAAAACAAAAGTGACACCATACAAAGTATATATTATATTTTTTTACAAAAATCGTTTCAATTCATACATGCATATGTTAGTTAAACAGGATGATGCAAAATGACCTTTATACCACAATTTTTTTAGATTAAAAGCAAGAAATCGCGAGTTTACCCTCAACTATGAAGAAATATTGTGAAATTATTTAAGCCAAGATAATTAACATAACATATTACTTAACAATATACTTAGCTAACTAACTAACCATCACGCCGTCTCCCCTAAAGGGTAGGCAGAAAGAATGGACTGTCACACTTTAACCGATGCGGCACTCCATCCTTCTCTTTTCGCTCTGCGGGAGATGCGGTGTGATGGGTTGCGAACCTCATCGCCACCAATAGGCATCTCTCAAAGGATATACTTAGCAAACTAAAAATAACTTTGTTTAATCCACAAAATATTTAAAAAAACCACGACATGTATCGGAGGATACCTCCATCTTTAGGTGTAAAAATATAATAAAAACTAAACAATGAAAGACTAATATAAAAACGCATTTAAAATTCGATACAATAATTTAAATTTAAAAACTAACCTGGGCTATTTGTTATAAGTACCAATAATTATTTTTTGTCAGTGAGAACTAATAAATAATAATAATATAACATGATGATTATAAAAAAATCGTGTATAAAAAAATTAATCCGTTCATATTCCAAATTACTGTTTTATCCACAATTAATTTTTTTTAAATTTTTTAAAAATATTTTGTGGATTAAACAAAGTTATTTTCAACTTCCTAAGTATATTACTATGGAATTCCAGTGTTCATGCCTTAGCGTTCAATATTACTTAACAATTTAGGCACATAAGATGATCTTAAGTCACTCTACGAGTATACTAGATTCATGTATGATCAAAATACGAATCTATTAGTTACAAAATTGAAGTGTTTGATGAAAAACGGAAGTGCGACATGATAAAGATACCCATCAATGATAAATAACGGAAATTTCACGCTTGCCAACCCACGAATTGCGAAAACATGTAATGAATAAAATTAGTCGTAAAAAGTGTAAAATAGGACGAACGAACTGTCACATTTTAGTGCGATTATTTGGAATATATTGGTGCAATATTATATTTAATTTATATTTTATTATTTATTATCGATAAACACAGAATAATATAAAATTGTAATTAACGAATTTTTCTCACACAGTGTAGAAAAAATTGTGACAAAACTTGAAAAGTATTTAAAAAATTGAAGTTTTTTTTATGTCATAAGCTTGTAATGCCGGTTTTATTTATAGTATAATATTTATATTTTTCTTTTTAATACACTTTGTATATACAACACTTTTATTTAAAAATAAAAATAATATAGACATGTTTCGGACAAACAGTTCTTCTTCAGCAAAGATACATTTTTAAAAATGTTGTAAAATTGCTTTTTTAAAAATTGTTGAATCGCTCTTTACATCATGACAGCATGAGCCAAATCGATGTAAAGGGTATTATAGCTATCATAATGATTCTCGTGACATGTGCTAGGTAGCTAATCTATCGTCATTTTATTGTCACGTAAATTCTACACCAGACCGAAGACAGTGTAATAATCACACTGCCCTCGCCGGGAATCGAACCCGGAACCTTCGGGGTGGCAGTCAATGCACTAACCACTCGGCCACGAAGGTCGTCAACAGTCCTTATTCAGTAAAGATAATTTAATTTTTTTTTATTAAATTGTTGTTAACATGATCTGACAGATGTTTTTAAGATTTATTTTGGAACGTTTATGCTTTTGTTATAACAAATATTATGATTCAATTTAAAATATAATATTTAGAAGAAATATAGTGTAATATTTAATTTTATTTTCATTACGAATATTAAACTTGTTTGAAAGAGATTTTGAGCACAATTGTTGAAATAAAAAGATAAATGAGTGATCGTCAGAACTCTTCGTTAAAATATAATACCTTGGGGTTACCTTGGATTCTAAGCTGAAATGGAGGCCACACATTACAAATAAAGTCAAAGCCGCGTCAAAAGCAATCTCAGCCCTCTACCCAATGTTAGCTAGAAACAGTAAACTAAGCATCGACAATAAACTCCTGATATACAAAACGGTTATAAGGCCGATCTTCACTTATGCAGCCCCAATCTGGGGCTATGCAGCTTCGAGTCACATACAAAAACTCCAAATCCTGCAAAATAAGGCTATCCGTTTATCGCTTGGTGCGCCTTCATGGACCAGGATTACACAACTGCACCTAGAATCGGGAATCCCGATGATAGATGAATTCATTCTGAAACTTGCCGAACGTTTTTACAAAGGACTCCCTTCACATCCCAACCCCACAATAAAAGACCTCTCTAATTACGACCCAAACACTTCCAGCCGCCACAAGCGCCCAAAATCGATTCTCCTTCAGAGGAACACTCCGGGCCACAAATCATGCCCCCGAATAAACTAACAACCCACCAAATCACCTTCCAACAATGTTCCCATCAGACGTAAGAGGAATAGCCACATGAGCTGAACCTCTGTAAGCCAGAAGATCCAAGTCCAAGTCCCAAGTCGTTAAAATATCTACGAAAATTGTTTATTTATCACAAACCTCGTTGTGTATGTTGGTACTTATTAATATTCCTAAAATAAATAACGGTTAAGCGCGGTGTAAATTTAGCCTGTTATCGTGACAATAAGTGAAAAAATCATACGTTCTTATTTAACTTATTTATGTTCTTAGTTATTTTTTAAAATTCGTCATGAAACCTTCAAAACGTATAACAAACTCACCACTCATTGTAAGGTTGATATGCTATTTTTTCCTTTTAAGTAGTATACAAATACATTTTTATCTACAACAGTTTATGGTAGCGGTTCTTATTAAATATTTGCTCTCCGTTTACACAGTTTGAAGCAATATTTTAATACACAATAAACAAAACTAAATCTTATTTACTTTAGGATGCTTTATTCCGGAGACAAGATTAACTTTTCTCGTTTTAAAGTTGAAAGAACAGACAGCAGACGCGTCGCAAAATCTTTTTGAATCGTGAATAATTAAACAATAAATTCGATTGCATTTCATGATGAAATAATAATAAAAGAACTTGGTTTGACATTTTAAATTAAACTAGCTATCACGCCGTTTCTTGGAAAGGCTGGGCAGAAAGAAAGAACCGCCACACTGTTCTTTCTTGACATATTTCTCTCGCATCCAAAACATACATCGTGTCATTCGAGCGCTTCGATTTCTCCGACTGCTCACGTGGCCGACAATTCAATATTTGGTTTATTTGATTGTTGCACGTTTTCTTGGTCTCCCTTTATTTCTAGTTCCGTTAACATTGTTAACATATACTTTTTTGTGTCCAAACTACGAGTATCTTAATAATCCTTTCATTTCAGTTCAGTATACTTTCATTCGCTCTTTATTCACTTCTTATATTTTCAGTCAACACTCTATCATACACAGATTTTTCACACATTCATCTATGTCTTTGACTCTAAGAGATTTCATTTCTACTGCATTCATCCTACTTTCTTTCTTTCTTTCTATTTTCTTGATATTAATATCAGCAAGGATCAAAAAGAAAAGTAACCAATAAAAAATATAATTGAGTTATCTTAAACATTATTATTCTTTCACCTCTTCTTGTTCTTCTCCTATTGTAGGTTAGCCAACATCATGCCTATTTTTACTTTTAATAAATCAGCTCTAAACAGGGTTATACTGCAACTGAATATAACACCGTAACGTGAGTGTTTTACGATGTTAATTGTCCATTTTATTATTTTACATATAATATTATATATAAACTTAAATTTGATTTCAGCCACTATTCTTGGTATATTCAGCAGGGCTGTGATGATTGCAGAGAGACCTGTATTGAACAAGCAAATCACTGCAAGTGAACAGGGTGAGTAACTTATTATTATTATTATTGTTATTTTGATAACTTATACAAGGTGCGGCAAAACAGACAGTGCAGTTTTGAAAGGCAAACATCCCATGTGGTGGGGGTAGGAACCTGGGAGTGGTCTCATTGTATCGGAAGGGTCTTGCCGTTTCAGTCGTTGCCATGGTTTGGTCCGGATAACACCGGGGCTTTACCGTCCGCACGTTTCTTGAAAATGGCCGTTCTGTTATCGCCACCCAGCGAGCCTTTCGGCTGCACTTCAATCTTGGGCGTCGCACATAGGTGGATTTAAATGATTTAGGCGGTCAAAATTATTTTACGGTGTATTTTGACTTCAAATCATAAATATTATCGTAAAAAATTATCCTTAGTAAAAAAAATATTTTTTCCCAGCCAAAAATATAAAAAAATACTAAATCTCGAGGAAAAATTTTTTTTTTATTACAAATTTTACAAACAAAAAAAAATCTAGTTACAGATTAATAATTGAGGTGCAAATAAGTTTTTTAAATTTGTTTATACATTTATGGACAAATCTTGAATCATGTCTGAAATATCGGATTCGGTATTAGGGTTAGCTAATAGTAACATATTCATTGTTTCAGGGCAAAATTAACCTGGTTTGATCGTTTTTTTGTTTGTTTCATGCTACTTAATAGTGGATAACTCAATAATAATCTATTATATATATCAAGGTTGCATTCCTCCCTCGAGAACTTTCTTGCGTAGTTTTCGCGGTATAATAGAAAGTGCTTATTTCTGGCTTCTGCTGCCTCTTCCGACAACTGTCCTATGGGTAATAAGGCATTTTCAATTACAACTGCACCATGAATCAATATTTTATGCAAGGTCGGAGTCATTGGGTGCCAACTATATAACTCGACATACAATTTCGCAGTAGCCATGGCATATTCATCAAATCGTTATATTTCCCGTAGTATTTTCGAAGCATCCCTTTTCCCTCGAGCCTGTAATGTTGTTTGCGCTGCATGAACGATTACTTCTTTATTAAGCGAATAACGTATTTCCTCCGTTTTTCTTCTTTTAGTCCTCTCACTAGAATCTTCAAATGATTTAGAAGGCCGACCTGGTCGAGTTTGCTTGTTTGCTGAAAGTTCAAACCACTTTTCGTGAGTTTTAAGAAACATTGCCTCTTTTCTATGAGCTTTCGACCATTTTTCTTTCATTGGTGTTTTAAAATATGCAAATCTTTGTTTGAAACTGCTTAGATTATCTGGAGTGTCACCACAACAGGACAAAAGGTTATTTTCTAGATATTTAATTTTTTCATCTAAATTAGGTAAATCTTGCTGCTGCATTTGATCGTAAAGATATTTACAGCTTATGGTTTTTGTACCCAATGTATCAGATATACCTAAAATAGAGAAAATCACACTTTATTACATTTTAAGAAAAAGTTGTTAAAAAAAAGTGATGTCATCCTTTTTAAAAAAATAACTGTAATTTGGTCAACCGCAGCTATCCGCAACCAAATTTTATGTCATTAATTAGTCAAATGTAAGATGTATACAATACAGGAACAAACATTACGCGATAGGACGCGATGATATAACAAAATGTCTTATAAACTTGAAAATTAAGTAAAAATTTCATTAGTAGACCACCTTTTTTTGAGGTTCTACAAATAATATAAAATAACTTTTAAAGTATGTTAAACACATCAAGAAATATTGATCATTACCTGAGTTATTCTAATCCATAACGATAACTTCAAAATATTAGGTGGACAAGGCAAAATTCTCCTTGTTAAATGTTTATACTGAGAGCGCTAAGAACAATGACGTTGTGCACTTCGTTAGGCGGACATGTTTCAACCACCTGCGTGCGCACACGGTAAAAGATTCGAGGTTGGGGATAGTCAATTATTGTTACTGAGACATTTCTTTGGATATAGGATTTTTTTGGTATTTTTAACATCGATTTTGAAATTTGACTTATGACCGGCTAATTCTTAACAATCCACGTAAGTGCGTCGTGATACCGTAATTAAATCGTGACTTGGGTGCGTACATTAGAAAGAACTGGTTCCACACTAAGACCTAGGGTTTTAGGAAGACCCAAAACCGTAAGAACACCCGAAAAATTAACGAGAGGGAGAGAAGCTATTGAACTGTCGCCTCGGCGCTCTGCTCGGAAGCATGCCTGCATTGGGCATTGCTCACGAAGGAGGATTTTGCATCAAGACTTATCATTCCACCTCTACAAGATTATGATTGTCCAAGAGTTGTAACTTCTTGACAAAAATCGAAGACCCTAATGTAACATTTCTTAAATTATTAGAATTGACTTAAAAACATATATTAAATAAATGTTGTTACATGAAATTTATTGGTAAAAGTTAGTTGTAAATAATATTTATTTTTTATATAAAATTATTTTATCGGCAACTCGTTTCTATCTTCTGGGAAGATGATTTTTTATCTTTCAACAGAAGGCAGCGAGCTGCCGAAACCGGTCAAAGCTATAAAATCAAGTGGAATTAAACTAAATATATATTGTAAATGAATTTTCTACTTTCGCATGAAGCACTTAATTTGTGTTATGTCATTATTAAAATTTTTATTAACAAACTTTTATTAGGTTTACACCACTTTTTTGTTAAAATAATCTGGTTCCGCTCCCACCGGAGCTACGTCAGGGCTACAAAATAAACTCTTTATTTTGAAATCCTGGCGAAGCTCCGGCGGGAGCGAAACCGGTTGGTTTTAACAAAAAAATGAAGTGGTGTAAAAACTAAAAGCGTTTCTTCTATATTCGCCTTCACTTTGTGTTGTGGATTCATATTTGAATAAATATAGTTACACTTTGTATTACAACACTTTTTACCGTTACACCTCCCCTCTCCTCAATCCTAATTATACCCCTTCCACTCGATTTGTTCCCGTTACATCTCCCCTCTCTTCAACCCTAATTATACTCCTTCCACTTTTTCGATCTCTATTTTGTATATAAGTGACTGGTCTGTTTTATTTGACTGTTAAAATTATATGCATTGATAAAGGTTACTTGTCTGAGTTCAGTAAAAATAAAAAGCGTTGTAATACAAAGTGTAACTATATTTATTCAAATAGTAAAAGTGTGTTCATATTATTTTTTAAAACGCCACAACACAAATTAAGTGCTTTATGCGAAAGCAAAATATTCCTTTATAATATACAATAGGTATATTTAGTTTAATTGCACTAGATTTTATGGCTTCGACCGGTTCCGGCAGCTCGCTGCCATCTTCTCTAGAAAGATGAAAAATTATGTTTCTACAGAAGATGGCAGAATTAAATTGAATTTGTTATTTTCGATATTTAAAATTTTATTATTAAAATATAATCTAATACAGGATTATTATATTGTATTACATAAAAATAAAATATAACATTACTGTGGTGTGATAACGACAAAAGCATTTTATAAAAACTTAATAAGATTTTTTATTTATTTTCAGGTAAAATCAACAGCATCACAGCAGTAATAGAGAAGTGCCTATCTTTTGTTATAGTGCCCCTTTCCAATTACGTTTATGTTGCCAGTCTAGCTTTTTTCCCGAGTAGTTTCTTGCTTATCAGCGTTTTCGCTTGTGTCATCCAAATCGTCGCCTACGGAGTCGTGTGTTTCCTGCCTCCAGAAGTCAACGTGACCCTCGAGAATCTCAAAGAAAAGGAAGCCATGGAGAGTCTGAAAAAGGGCGCGGAAGCATGAAATGAACTATTTCACCAGAAGATACGATTAATTAAACTTCAAAATAATAACGGTGTAATCGTTCTCCGTTAATGACTTCAGCACTCTGAATGTTATCATGTCAACGAATCTCTTTGAATAAGTGAATTCACTATATATTTCTAACGCCTGTAGCACAATGCAGCGAAAGCGAAGCGGATGCGAAACTCTAGCGAATAGCGAAACTCTGTACAGTACATTACCGCTAATCCGGCACGATTGGGACTTCGACGATGCCGAATTACCGAAAGTGCCAGATTACCGTTTAAAAAAAAAACTATAGCCTACATACCATCAGACGATCTTAGATTTTATATTTATATCTAGCTTCGCCTGTGCTGTACTTATAGCATACATTTTATTGACTAAAAAAGTAACGAATAAAAATCTTTTTATTTTTTTAATCAGATTTTTTCTTTGGGTTGTAAGACTTGCTGCATTCAGCAAATCTTTATTAATGTCCTAATAGTCAAGGCTTTGAACTTTTACGAGCACTCACGAAAAGTCATGCTCTTCCAAAACAGCTAAGAGAAGCCGGATTATTGAAAGTGCAGAACTGTCGGATGTCGGATTAATGGGAGTTTATTGCATATTTTTAAAATAGTCATCGAACACAGCACGCGGAACGAAAGCGAACCGAATTCAGTTCGTCTGACTTCCGTAACAAGTTCGCACGTGTGGACTAGTTATCTCAGAAATGCTACCTGCTATTTTATATCATAAATCGAACGTGTCAGTGTATAACTATCAATCGTCAAAAATAGGGTAGTTCGGTTCGCATCCGGTCTACCGTCATATAGGTGTATTACGCCAAAGCTATAGGGTTCGTTTTCGTTTCGCTTCTGCGTCCCTGTGTGTTAGAGGCGTAAGAAAATATCCGTTCTGACGGATGTCTGAAATTTTTTGTGTACAAATACTTAAGTAATGTTATATTGTTAAAAGTTGCAGTGACTTTTCCAGGCAAATTTTTTTGGTAGAGATGACTATAAACAATTTTTATTAATAAATACAGTTGAAAGTCCTAAAAATCATGAACCGTACAAGTATAGCAAAACTTTATTTGGCTCTTCTGATAAATAAGTCATTGAACACATAAACCTCTTTACCAAAATGTCAAAGAATTATTCGGGGCATTTTACTTCACGTTACTCTATAGATCGAAGCTCTACATACAGTTCATATTTCATCTTCTTACGAGGAAATTATTAAACTATAATTTGATAATGATGATAATTCGTTAATTCGATAATGATAATTCGATAATAACATTCGATAATGACCAAGCAAGGCGCATTATGCCATTCCCATAAAATATGTTAATAGGGGAGAACCACCATGAAGAGAACATTTTTTATCTCCTTGCAGTAAATACAAAATCAATACACTGTTTCAAAAACAAAGTATGAAGTTTTGTAGAGTATTCATTCATTCTATAATTCCTAAAGTGAATTTTAAATTCAATTATCAGATTCTAGGTTATGGATAATTTTATTTTTGAAGGGAACACTGGTTCCCTTCTTCTTCTTGTGCCTGCTTTGATCGTTTAATAACATTCCACAATAATGTTGTTGCTATACCTGTCTGTCTCCTTAGCTACACTGCGAATGCTTTTCTTTTGTACGACGGCGACATCTATCGCATCTTTGAATTCGTCGTCCGTCTTACGATTTATTTTCGGCATCTAAAAAATGTATGATTGGGTACATCTTTTGCGATAGATAATTTTAAATAATATTATTTAATAAACAAAACACACAAAAAAAACACGAAGAGAACACTAAACCTATGAAGAGAACGTTCTCTGCGCCGTGTTCTCTTCATGGAATTAGGACTTATTTTAGAAAAACATTGAAATTATCGAGATGGATTTAATATTATTCAATATAACCTTATCACATAAAAACTATATAATCACGTTACACTACGGGTAAATCCTTTTTACTCCTAGCTTACTTTTAAAAGGTCAGAAGATGAAGCAGTCAGCACCGTTTTTTTTTACTACGCCCGTCTCTCGTCCACTGTCCGAAGCACACAGAACGAATATGCGCCCGATGTCGTCACACCACTGCGATCACGTGAAGGGCTGCGGGATGTCGCTAGGTTTATTACTATCGTTGCAAATGCAACTGTTCTCTTCATGGGCCGTTCTCTTCATGGTGGTTCTCCCCTACCTATTGAAAACGAATGATTTCATCGATATTAAATTTCTGAATATGGAGTTGTATACTATTGATCATGAAATTATAAGTATTTTTTTTATCCTGATAAGATATGTGTGCATAATAGAAGATCTAATGGAAATAGAAAACGGCCATAGACGTTAATATTTTTTTGTATTAAATAGTTTTTCATAATTATTGAATACACTAAAAATATTTTTTGGGTCAAAAATTAATAATATTAAAGAACGATGTATATACGTTCTCGCATCTAATCGTGGTTTTACATGTCTTCATGTATGTAGTGAGGACTTTTTAAACATATTTCCGCTCATGAACATATGTAAAACTCGGATCTATTCTTATACAGCGTGTATAAAATGACCAGGCAACAACACAAAAAATCGTTTTCCTGAATTTGTTCACCTACCTGATCTTACAATATTTCTAAGGTAATTAAGAATACTTAATAATGTGACCTGTGATTTTTTTATGTATGTCTTGAGAAATAAAAAATAAATGTTTATCAATTTGTATTATTATACACCAGACGATACTAATAGGACTAAGAACTTTCTTAGTGTAGCAGAAATGAGAACTCTACGCTCCTGTCACAGGTAGAACTCTCAGAGATCGGATCAGAAATGAGACGATAAGGTATGTCTATGATATTGAAGACATAGGAAAGTGGATAGGAAGTCGAAGGCGGTTTTGAGATCATGTGGACCACATTGAGGATACTAGAATTGGGAAAATGTCAAAGATGAAACCCCAGCAGCAAAAGATGACCAGGAAAGCCGCCGAAGAGATGGATGGATCTAAAATAAGAAGAATAATAATAATTAGAAGATACACCTGGCTGAAGATTCACATTCGAAATTAAATTAAAAAAAGAACGAGATTTTCTAGAAGGCGAGCGCTTTTGAAGTGAAAAATATCGAAAAACAAATTATCATCATCATGAATATTGATAAAAAAATGTGGTTTTTACGTGATATTTGTCACAATTAATAGCCCTATCGGTCAGCGATTGGTAATCAGTTGTTGAAACAAAGTATAAACAAAAGTGATTTAGAAATAATGCATATTCACAAAGATAATACTAACTAGCTAACTAATCATCACGCCATTTCCCCGGAGGGGTAGGCAGAAAGGATGGATCGCCACGTTGTTCTATCCTGGCATAATACTCGCGCCTCTTCTACATTCACACATCGTGACATGCACACTCGTCGATTGTTCCTACTTCAAACATGGCCACCTTTCAGTAATTTATTAATTTAGTCATGCCATGTCTTCCTTGGCCTTCTTCGACTTCATTTCCCATTCACACTACTTGTATATATCTTTTAACCATTCTTCCCTCATCCATTCGTTCCATATGTCCAAACCATCTTAGTGACCTTTTCTTAATTTTATTTATCAGGCATTCATCCGCCTTACATTCCTTTCATAGATATAAATTTTGTACATCAATAAAGGTTGTGTCACAACCGAAACATGTCTGAAAAAATGAATCCACAACACAAAGTGAAGGCGAATATTCAGCATAAATAAATAGAAGAAACAAAATGTTTTTTTATCGTTCTCCCGATAATGAAGGTATAAAACATTCGAAATCTGTCGAGAAAATATTAATACGAATGAAAACGTCAGTTTTATAGCAGTTTGATTATATTTTATGGGAATGACATGTTTCGCCCTTCTAAGCCATTATCAAATGTAATAAAATATAAAAAAAACTTCTAGAAAATTGACGTTTTCTTTCGTATTAATTATTTAATATGGAGTTTACATCATTGTTAAAGAAACAATAAGTGAGAAAAATAAACTCCTGCGTCGAAAAAACAGTCATAAAAAATTGTCAATACGTATTTAATCTCGAGAAATCATTTTTGTATAAGGTACTGCGAACATTACCGAATTGTGTACCACTTAACCGTCGCGTTGCCATGTGGTCAATTGAGTTTCCACTGCCAATTTAAAGTTGATTTTCTTAAAACCTATGAACCCTAAAATTATAAAAAAAATTCAATCCTCCATTGAAGTGTTCTCAATATTTCGTAATAAAAAAAAAAGCAAAAAATTACTTCCTTCATCCCAAAAAAAAATATTTTCTAAGACTGCCCTCACCTTCATTCGTGTTAAGGTAGAATTTGTTTTGCTAATATTTACAACTTTATCAAAAGTGACAAATACTTACTCGCTGTTTTGAACGTATTATAAATTATATCTTTGGCTTTTTCAATAGGTACGTAATAATACCGACTGTTGATGGAAACGCAGAACGCAACTTAATAATATCAGAACTGTGAAAATATTAACACTTTACCAAAAGGGACAAATATTAATACGTACTCGTTGTCTTGAACGTACTATACATTTTGCCTAGGTGCCTTTATCATACGTAAAATCTCGTAATGTCTCGCCTCGCCGGCTGCGGCGCGCAGACAAGTTTATACCTGATGTCTAGTCGATCGTATGCTGTGACGCATTCCATATCAGAAATCGCATGGTTCCAGAAAAAAATTAATAATGATATGTTTTTCAAATAATCCATGTATGTTATAGATATCGATCTATTCCTAATGAAATTCCCTACAAGATGACATAAATTAAATTTTGATTCATCTAGTCATATGCTTGATATTTAGATAAAGTTAGCGGTAAACTGAACTTACCACATGGGAGCAAGCGTTTTGTTTTGAACACGGTACGTTAAGGGTTAACAATATTTTATAAAATGGTTTGGTACAAATTATTTATCAATGAGATGACATAAATATTAGTTCATTCTATCGTGTGTTTCCTTATCAATGAGATGCTATCTATTTTAATATCATGATTTGTAAATTTAAAGCATTATATTAAGTTAAAGATAATAAAACAAATAATACACTATCGTTGTTGCTCTAATAGATAAGTTACTGTTTTCTGTTTATCTGCAGAGTCAGAAGCAATTTTTTGCGTTCTTGTAAAGGCTCAAGTGATTAAACACGAGACAAGTACGAGACATTATAATTTATCGAGTTTAACTTGCGCGGTATTAAAATGCCATAATAAGCCAGTAGTAAAGAGCTTGTTAGAGTTACCAGACATGGACAAAAATGACGATTCTGAGCAAATTGGATTCACGTATGATGAGAAGTAAGTATGTTTTTTGATTATTTCGATAATTAACTGCGATTAGATGACACTATACATATCTCATCTTCTTGGCGCTATATCATGGTGTGGGACTTGGCCTCCTCCACAACGGTCCTCCACTGACTTCTGTCCCTGGCCATCTCCCTCCATCAGTAAAGGCCATTGTGTTAGTGTTCGTAATCGTGTTAATTTTTACCATGCAGGGTGATTAGCCCTGCGATGAACCCTATTTTATTCACAAATTGTCACTGAATGATGTTTTTGTATTGTCAGGCTGTTTTAATGTTCGTAGCACAATAATGAATTTTTGCTCGATAACAATTCCAATGTCGTCAAGTACCTACTTTATAACAAAATAATTCAAATTTGATTTGAAATTAATTCTAAACAGTTCTATCTTGGATCTTGGATCTTGGATATTGTCTTTTCGGGAGTACCAGCCCGAAGGCTATTGCTCCCCCACATGTTGGAAATTTCTTTCTTGGAGATGAAGTTAGATATTGTTGGATGGTGAGGGGAGGGTTACTTGGAGGATGTAGTGGGTTGTGTCCGATATTTGGACCTGACTACCCGGGTAGAGTGGAGTGTGGAGGGGTTGGGGATGACCTTGGAAAGGGGCCGAGGTCTTGGGTGGAGACCGAGGGACGGTGACAGGGAGTGGCCTTGGGTGGGGGCCGGTTGGTCCTGGATATGGAACCAAGTGAGACAAGAGTGGCCTTGGGCGTGGGCCGGTGGCCTTGGGTGGGGACCGATATGGCAATGGGGTTGAGATACAGGATGGGATAAGGATAGTGGAAAGGAAAGGTTTAGGCATGAAGCGTCGAGTAAACAGCAGGTAGGCAACGATGGCGGCAGGAGAAGCAAGGGATGGAGGCGTCCGAGGAACGCCAGCAGACTTGGATATGGCAGCGGGTCAGGAAGATGGTAGCAACGGCAAAATGGAGAGCGAGCGATTACGATGGTCAGGAACTGTGGCGGCGGCACCGGAGGTTGTCATTTTAATTGGCTGGCTGATGGGAAGGCGTGCAGAGCGATGTACAATTTGAGTATGAGAGTGTGCACCAATTAAAAAAAACAATAAACCACACATGATGATGCATATACTTGTACATGGAGCTGTTTTTAATCTTAAAGGATTGCCAAAATGCAGAAATTAAATTTTTTTGTGAGAAGCTTCAAATGACAGCCGCCCGTGGGCGCCATTTTGAAACAACTGAAACAGTTCTAACAAATTTCTAAAATACACTTCTGACAGCTGTCAAAATGTCCACTTAAAAAAGTTTTTTTTTAACCCCTAAAAAAATGGTTTAGTTTTACATTGAAATTTTATTAAATATCACAAAAACACAAATTTTTATTAGATGCACAACTGTTCACTAAATTTAACTTCGTAAATACACAAAAACACAAACATTCTCAACAGCCACACATGTACGTCATCACCGTGCGGGGTCTAGGGAAAAAAAAATACAAATAATACTTATGAATTAAAATACAGTTTTACAAGCAGTTATTATGGCTTTTAATAGTGCTTTTATTACATCACAATATAAATATGTATAATTTGGATGTCGTTAAGAAAGAGTACGAGAAAATTTTGAATACAAGAGAGCGGGAGAGGAATACTTTGATTCTCTCTGGAAGAAATTTGAAATACACACGAGGCGGCGCGCGTCGACGGCGGCAGAAGAAGCAAGGGATGGAGGCGTTTGAGAAACGCCAGTAGACTCGGAGATGGCAGCTGGTCGGGAAGATGGTAGCAACGGTGAAATGGAGTAGTCAGCGATTACGATGGTCAGAATCTGTGGCGGTGGCGCCAGAGACAAAAGCGTATTCAGGGAGAGGTAGTCATTTTAGCCAGCTGAGCTGACGGGAAGGCGTGCAGAGCAATGTAAAATTTGGATACGAGAGTGTGCACTGTTTGATGTTTTTCCATGTTGAAGAACCATCAAAAACAATTAATCACCCATGATGACGCATATTCATGTATATGGAACTGTTTTGAATCTTGAAGGATTGCTAGAATGCAGTAAATGTTATAATATTTTTTGTGAGAAGCTTCAAATGACAGCTGCCTATGGGCGACATTTCAAAACAATCCATCACTGATGATACGTAAAAAGGTTTTATTCCAGAGTGACAAACAGTGTCATTTAAAAGGGCGATCAATAAGAACTTTATTCAAATTTCTGTAATAGCTGAGATTTTTTAGAATTTTTATCGTTTCAGGCGTGAAGAAGCTAAAACCAAGGAAACCTTCTGGTCCAACATAACCTTGGAGCCGATGTGGATTGGGTTGTTTATATCTATGGGTTTCGAAATAGTTATATTCAAGAACTTGTATATCCAGAGAGCATGTGTTGTGGATCTGGGCTATCCTGAAGAAGTTTGTTTTGTGAGTGGACCGTTGCCTTCGGCGATTGAGGTACGTACTAATAACTTTTGTTCTATGTTAAAAACGTTTATATTGTAACTCCGACTTCTGCGATGCATTGTAAAATGTTGAATATGGTTTGCTATATTAAATGGCTGTGAAACTTGGACTGTAAAAGTGCATTATGAATCATATTATAAATGTTTATAGAATCTGTCCGATCATGTAAACAATTTTATAATATTTTAAATATGTATATTTATAATATGTATCACTGAGAAAGGACTGGTTGTCCGAAACATGTGTATGTAATTTAATTTTTTTTTTAATGTAAGTTTTGTGTATATACAAAGTATATAAAAAGGAAAAAGAGAAATAAAGCATCTACAACACAAAGTATGGCGAATACAGAAGAAATTTTATAATATTTTAAATATGTATCACTGAAGAAGGACTGGTTGTCCGAAACATGTCTGATATGTAATTTTAATAGTGTTGTATAAACAAAGTACCTATATAAAAAAAAAGACAAATAAAAATAACGCTATTTAGTTGTCTACAACAATACTTATTTGAAATCTGACATTGATTAAATATTAGTAAAATTCAGGTTTTTCTTCATTTGACTTTGTGTTTCTCGACATGTTTTGAAGGCTTTTCATCTTCATAATCGATCATAAACTCCAAGCCTATATAGATGTCCCAAAGTTGAAAGTGTGAACCTTCGAAACATATCTCGAAAAATAAACTCAAAAGAGGAAAATACAGTATTTTATTAGTAAATTAAAAATTCATTAAGGAATTCCACAGTGTTAACGCCTTAAGTTTTGAAAATTGTTACCATTTCATGTAGATCGAAGCCCAGAAGATAATTTCATCCGTGTCTGTGATTAGTGGGCTGGTCTCTGGTCTTATAACAGTGATAGTCGTGCTCTTCCTGGGGCCTTGGACCGATGCCAGCGGCAGACGAAAGCCAATCCTGCTGATGTCACTGGGCTGCACCGTGGTGTCTTCTCTCACCACCCTCGGGGCCCTAGCCATGCCCCACCTCCCTGTCATGTGGGTCATCTTCCTCAAGGTGCTTCCTCTCGCCTTCGGGACGCAAGCCTTGCTAGGACTCGCGGCTTTCAGTTATTTGGGTGATGTAAGTATTATACTCGTACTTCGATTTATTGTTTCCTGAAAAATTATGCAAAGCTAGTAAAGTAAAATTAAATAATTAATAAAAATGAAAACGCTTGTTTTCTAGAATTATGATTATTTTTTAATGGAATGACGTGCTTCGCCTTTCTAAGGCATTTGATAATGCTTTGGAAAGGAAAGAAAGATCCGTCATTATTTTAAAATCCTTTACATTTCATTACTTGATTCATATGGTTTATGATCTGCGATAACTCTGTGGTTATCATAAACAAATACGTTTTTAATTAATACGAATGAAAACGTCTGTTTTCTAGAAGGTTTATTTTATGGGAATTACATGCTTCGTCTTGCTAAGGTATTATCAAATGTATTGAATAAAAGCATGTCATTCCCATAAACTTAATTTTTTTTTTTTATAGAAAACAGACGTTTTTATTTTTATTAATTATTTAATATTGAGCTTTACACCATTGTTCAAGAAAACAAACGTTTTCATATTAGTATTAATATTGAACTTATGCATATACTCGTATGAAATCTACCGTCAAATTTTCGCTCACGAATAACTATATTCATAAACAAATTAGCGTACGAACAATATTTTTAGACAAATCTTGCTTCGGTTTGTGAACAGTTAACATGAAAATCACTTATATACGAGTACTTTCATTACTCGTTCATTCATTTGCGTATTGCAACGATAATTTTTTTTTCTCTTTGTCCTCAATATGGCACAAAAAATGCCAAGAACAAATGATAGTGATATAAAAAAGCATAATCTAATTACTTTTATAAAAATAAGAAATAATTGTTCAACCAGAATGGTGTTCTTATTTGATTTTTAAATTTGATGTGGCTGAAGTAACGAAGAAAAGGTGTTAAATAAAACAAACGTTAAAAAGAGCTTATTGGTGAAAATATTATATGATGTGAATTGGCAGATGCTGAGAAATATGCAGAAGAACCGGAATATTAATCTTTACATAAATCAAAACGGGAATTGCTTCGGTTTGCTATCTGACTCTCAGAACTAAGTTAGTTAGAACGATCTGCAATACAACAATACTCACACTTAACACCAGATCAAATGACACATTTTTTGAGAAGCTAAAATTATGCTATTGGCGCGTTTTTATTTCGTAATCTCGTATTTTTATATATTAGAGTTCTTTATTGAATAATATTTTACTTACTACATTATTCCAGTGTGATGATGAATAAACACCCCTACCTTCGGGTTATTATCCGAGAAACGTGCAAAAAGCAGGTTTTTTATTAATGAAATTTAATAATATATTAATTTTACTTTTTTAAAATTACAAAACGTCAAATACTCGGCCGCACACTTCGCCTGCCCCTTGTAAAACTATCATATTTATGAAGAGTGTTGTTGGTACACGCGCGAATCCCTAACATTTTAGGTACATTACTTTTTCTCAAGCGCGTACGTGATACGGGATAGCGCAGAATGGTACAGTCAAAGTGAACGCATCACGTACGTTCAAATAGGTAGGGTGGTTAACATTTTATTTTAATATACCTCTCTTCTGTTGCACTCCTCATTAGTGAGTCGTGTTCATCCAGTAGACCATCCACCATAGCTCGCCATGCATTCCTGTCACCGGCCAGTTTCCAGGATGAAGTTATTGATAGGCAAGTCAGCGTCCTGATTTGATCGGATCAGCGACTTGGTGATCATTTTTGTGGTCGTTTCCCTCTACTTTACTCATTATTATGAGCTTTTCCTGATCTCTCCTATGTGATCAACATATTTTAGCACTCTCTGTGAGCACACTCTCGAAAGTCTCGCCCGGTTCGACTTGTATATGTACATAATAGATTGTTTTTAAACTGAAGATAATGTTCATTTTCAGATATGTTACACAACGTCCAAAAACGCAACTGTGGTAATGGGCAGAAACGGCACCACAATGTTTGTTTCAATGGTGATTGGATCTGCTCTTGGTCCAGTGGTCTATAATCTACTCGGCTTTTCAGGAGTGGTCTTAATCTCATTTTTATTACAAGTAGGTACGCACCATAATCATTCTTTATTTTTGTACATGTAATAATCTTTTATTAGTCGTTAGTTCTACCTTATTGAAATAATAGGGTTATTTAAGAGGTGGGTAAAGGGGCAACAAAAGAATGAACAATATAATTTGGAACACGATTATTTTATCAACATTTATTTATTTAATTATTATGAATTAAAATAACAAAATAGGTTGGAAAAACATGCCTAAAAATTTGTAAAATACAATTCGCCTCCCCCCTTGCAAATGGTATATTTGTTTTTTTGATCATTAATGACTAGTTAATTAAGGATTATTATAAATATTTTTTATTGTTAAAATTTAAACACTGTTATGGTATGACAATTTATTATTATTATTATCAATTTACAACGAGGAAACTGGATAGGCCATAAAATCAGGCACCCGGGTCTGCTTATTACTATCGCAGAGGGAATGGTCGAGAGTAGGAATGGAAAGGGACGCCTATATGGACCAGGTGATTAGAGATGAAGAGACTGGCTGGAGATAGGACTGAATAGAGGAAACGAGGGAAGCTTGTTGCAGACCAATCCTCAGGATTGTAACCATGAAGAGGAATTATTATTATTATATTTTTAATTTTTTTTTCGCAACAGCTGTTTCTTCAACCGATATTGGCATCATCAGGTGTTACCGTAATTGTTTTGTTTACGTGGAGAGTTTTGACGACTGTTAAAATACATTTCGTGATTTTTCGAACCTTTATGTGCATTTGTTCCAATGTCAATTTGAATAAGTTCTTGCTGTGGTTGAGTTAGTTACCTAATTACAGTTAATTAAAATAACGGTTAGTTACTAATTAAAGGGCAAAAAATCATGACAGCGTTTAAATTTTAACAATTAATAATATTGAAGTATCATAGTGTTTCGGCCAAAACAATGGACTTTATAATTATTTCATTAAATTAATCTTTAGACCGTTAAAGTATAAACTAAATCAAGGGAAATATTGAAAAATAAGGAAGATCAAGGGATATATCGCCTCTTTGCGAGACATTTCGAAAATCAAATCCGCCGCGTTCAACTTTATTTTCTACAAAAACATGGTATTTTTAAAGTGAAAAAAAGAGAATTTATGAGGGAAAGAGACAACACAACAGTGGTATAATGTGTTGTCACGTTGTCTTTTTCAGACGGGTATCTTGTTTCATTTTTCAAATTTTCTAGAAAACACGCTATTCTCGCAAAGAGGCGATATACCTATATTTTGATATTTTTTTTAAACACTTTTTCGCGATTTTCACAAACACGGATTGGATAATTCTGTTTTTTTCTACGGCTTCTATTCAAATGTGAATCCACAAATCAGGGTGATGACGAGTATAGAAGAAATACTCGTATAAATATTATATTTATTTAGAACCTTGTGAAAACATAATATTTACCTCTTTGTTGTTCTTATAATGACAGTACAAGTTGAGTAGAAAATGTTAGTGCAAATTATATTTTAAGGAATGAACATTCACTCGGTGTTTTTGCATTTTTCAGTTATTTTCCTTCGTTTACGTATACTTGACAATGGAAGATGTAAAAGTGGCGGAGAAGATTCCAAATATCTTTGATATCAGATTGCCGATCAACGCATTCAAGTGTTTATTTAAGAAGAGAGAGGGATGCAAGAGAAAAATCGTTTTGATAATGATGATCATACCGGCGACCAACGTTATTATTGCTGCCAGTAAGTAAGCTGCTTTTATTGTTTATTTCTCAATACAATTAATACAAAAGGTGCCTTTTATATTCCAGGCCGATGAAAAAGACTTAACCCTTAACGTAACGTGTTCAAAACAAAACGCTCGCTCCCATGTGGTAAATTCAGTTTACCGCTAACTTTATCTAAATATCAAGCATATGACTCGATGAATCAAAATTTAATTTATGTCATCTTGTAGGGAATTTCATTAGGAATAGATCGATATCTATAACATACATGGATTATTTGAAAAACATATCATTATTAATTTTTT
The DNA here is from genome assembly GCA_022606425.2 of Lepidostoma basale. NCBI lineage: Eukaryota > Metazoa > Arthropoda > Insecta > Trichoptera > Lepidostomatidae > Lepidostoma > Lepidostoma basale. Next base: position 226,492 of record JAHDVF020001285.1, read on the forward strand.
TCTGGAACCATGCGATTTCTGATATGGAATGCGTCACAGCATACAAGCAACTGGACACCAAGTATAAACTTGTCTCCGCGCCGCGGCCGGCGGGGCGAGACTTTACGAGATTTTACGTATGATAAAGGCACCTAGGCAAAATGTATAGTACGTTCAAGACAACGAGTACGTATTAATATTTGTCCCTTTGGTAAAGTGTTAATATTTTCACAGTTCTGATATTATTAAGTTGCGTGCTGCGTTTCCGTCCACAGTCGGTATTATTACGTACCTATGAAAAGGCCAAACATATAATTTATAATACGTTCAAAACAGCGAGTAAGTATTTGTCACTTTTGATAAAGTTGTAAATATTAGCAAAACAAATTCTACCTTAACACGAATGAAGGTGAGGGCAGTCTTAGAAAATATTTTTTTTTGGGATGAAGGAAGTAATTTTTTGCTTTTTTTTTATTACGAAATATTGAGAACACTTCAATGGAGGATTTTTTTTATAATATTAGGGTCCATAGGTTTTAAGAAAATTAACTTTAAATTGGCAGTGGAAACTCAATTGACCACATGGCAACGCGACGGTTAAATTAACAAAACTTATATTTAATTACTTAGTTACATGACCCTTATTATTATGATATATCCATACACAGTGTAGAATTCACGTGACAATAAAATGGCGATAGATTAGCTACCTATCACATGTCACGAGAATCACTATGATAGCTATAAATCCTTACATCGATTTGGCTCGTGCTGTCATGGTGTAAAGAGCGATTCAACAAAATAATAATAATAATTGAACCCATTGAACCCCATTGTAATATGTTATATCGTCGGTTCAAAGGTAAAACTCATTAAGTGACATTTCAAATTTTTCTCCTTTTTTTGCAACTTCCGCATCAGACTTGTGAATTCTACGTCAGAAAACAATCACCAAGTGTATTTATTGAAGAATAACAGTTATTGTTTAATAAAAATACTTGGTGATTGCTTTCTGACGTAGAATTCACAAGTCTGATCAGAAATTGCAAAAAAAAAAAAAAAATTCAAATGTCACTTAATGAGTTTTACCTTTGCACCGACGATATCATATCAAAACCATTAAAATATCATACCACGAAGTTATTGCTTTATGCGAAAGTAAAAAATAAATATTACCAGAGATTTGAATGAACGCAACCCATCACACCGCGTCTCTCGCGGGGGCGAAAAGAGAAGGATGGAGTGCCGCATCGGTTAAAGTGTGGCAGTCCATTCTTTCTGCCTACCCTTTCGGGGAGAAGGCGTGATGGTTAGTTAGTTAGTTAGTCCAAATAATTTTGAAATTACAATGTTACTATTTGAAATAATATTTTTTATTTCAGATGAAATCGCTTTAAGATATTTGTATTTGCGAAATACATTTTCTTGGTCAGAGCAAGAGTATGCAACGCTTTTGTCGTCAAGACTTATAGTGAATTCTATTGGTAAGTAAATATTAGTATTAATCCAGTAGAGACTATAGTAAAATAAAAGTGTTGGAAGGCCGCGGAAGATATGGGCAGACGATGTAGACTCAATAGCTGGTGGGTAACAGTGGTGTGTAAGGCAAGCAGATGTAGAGATAAAATGCAGAATTGAGGCAGCAAGAGCTACGTTTAATAAAATGAAATCACTCTTCTGCAATGACAACATAAACTTGAAACTCCGCCAGAGAAGGATCAAATACTATGTGTGGTCTGTTTTATTCTATGAATGTGAAACGTGGACCTTAAAGGTCAACTCAATGAACAGACTGGAAGCATTTGTTATGTGGCTCTATCGCCGAATGCTTAGAATTCCCTGGACAGACATGGTTACCAATACCGAGTCCTGAGGCGAGTTTGAGTTGTCAGGGAACTGTTATCAACTATCAAGGTTCGGAAGATTTCACATCTGGGTCATATATTGCGTGGGAAAAAGTACCATCTTCTCTAACTGATAATGGAGGGGAAAATTTAGGGACGCCAAGGGCCCGGTAGGAGACAGATGTCCTGGTTGCGAAACGTTAGGGAGTGGACCGGCATCCGAAGTGTGGAGAAGCTGCTCCGAGCGGCGCAGGACAGGTTCGCCAAGGTGATCGCCAAAGTTGGAGGGTCCCGACAGGGCACTTGAAGAAGAAGTGCACTAGGTAAAATGCTACAGCTGGAATGGATTAAGAAGAAACCGCTGATAGTTTGGAAAGAGTTTGAAGAGAGAGTTTATATTCAACGATACTTCTCTTGTGCATATTGGGCAACTTGGCCGCATCCCCTTACATTCCAAATCAAATTAGACAATTTGTTCTTGATGGTAAGAACGGTCTACGTGCAGCAATACCAACATCATCTGTTACACATTTTTCACCTAGAACCAACTACGTTTAGTGATGTTGGTTTAGAGAGCAATCAGGGCGTTGAATTCTATTGCCTTGGTTGTGGATATTTTCTTGCTAGAAAACATGATAAGACACGAAAAAATTCTTTCTGTGTTCAACATATTTCTTCTACTTTTTTACTATTTCAAATTCAAACAGCAAACGATAAGTTGTTGATTTCTAAAAGAAGATTCCAAAGAATCCCTGATTATTTATTCAAATATTCCCATCTCTTCAAAGTTCAATAGATTGTGGATAGGAAATTATTTTACCATAATGTTATTATGACATTATTTCTAAACGATCGCAAATGTCAAATTCGGCATTCATTTTTAAATTTAAAACATTTTAAACGCGTCTCATTGCGCCCTTGACGATATAAGTTAGAATAGTTTATAAATTTATTATTTATAGAATGGCGCTGAACTGAACTGCCGTCACAATTAACTCAATTAGCTTTTTTTATTGTCAGGTCTTATGATAATTGTGAAGATCATGAAAGAGAAGTTGCAGATCAGAGATGAGGTAATCGGATTCGTTGGTGGAATATCAGAAGTAATCGATGCTCTCGTTTTTATGTCCATCTCCAAAACGTGGATGTTATTTGGAAGTTCGTATACACTTAATTAATATAATATACATATAATGTACAATATCAATATTCAAATGTTTTTGAATGATGGTTCATTTCATATTTTAGCGGTTTTCTTTGGAATTATAAGCAGTGGACCTATTATTGTAGAAAGACCGGTTATTAACAAACATATAAGTCAATATGAACAGGGTATGTATACTAAATTGAACTTTATATACAGATAAGTACGAGGGGTTTTGTGTCTCTCAACTAGTGTGAGACAAATGCGAACAACATTACGATTCCAGTCAGAGCTAAAGGAAGTTTTTACGCCTGTAGAATATTGCAGCGAAAGCGAAGCGGATGCGAAACTCTAGCGAATGGCGAAACTCTCTGTATCATGTTTTTTTTTGTTGTACACAGCACGCGGAATGAAAGCGGGCCGAATCTGACGTCCGGAACAAGTTTGTGTCGACAGATTTTCTCAAAAATATTATGTAGAGTTTCGCATCCGCTTCGCTTTCGCTGCAGTGTGCTACACGCGTTACAATCGTGCTTTCAGCATTGGGGGTCCGTTGGTGTCAGTTTGTTCACTAATTTTATATTTTTCTATTGAGATTATTTATGGTAGAGTGTAAAAAATGCCCCCCTAGAACAAGTTACCCCAGTTGGGAGATATTAAAACCATGTTCAGTAGAACCTCGATATAACGGATCTCTATTTAACGAACTTCGGATATAACGGACAAAAAATCCGGTCAAATGTAAAAAAATTAAGAACGTCCTTTATAATATTATACGTGCTTAAATTCAAGCGTCGGCCCATGTAAACAATTTTTAGCGACCATGATAATCACGTCATTCGTCTAGCACTACAATTTGAGACATAAAAATGGTGTTATCAGTGGTAAGATCACATCTCGACGATAGAAAAACGTTTATTGACTATTCGTCAGATAACGAAGTTCAACTTTATTACACGCATTTTCGTAATTTTAGAGAGTTGATTATAAAAAAAGCAGCAAACTTCAAAAGTGCAAACAAAACTTGATTCCTTTTTAAATAAGGATGACAGAAAATAAGCGCGTCGATATCGAACAGCAACGTCACTTCACGACGAGTGAAGTTCGATGACAATAAATAGAATTTAGTTTGTGTTTTGTATTGTTTATTTATATCTAAATACAGTGTACCTACGTATTTAAAAAAAATGTAGTGATTTATTTTAAACTTATTTTTATATAACGGATATTCGGCTTTAACGGACACCCCGTCCCCCAATTAGTCCGTTATATCGAAGTTTTACTGTACTTGGTAAATGTTAAAAAAATCAGTCAATAAACAAATAATCTTGTTAAATTCTCGTTATTACCTACATACAAATATTCAGTTGTTTTTTTTATCGTGTTCCAGGACAAATTTACAGCGTGGTATCGATATTAGAGATGTTCTTCTCTTTCTCAATATTACCAGTCTGTAATTACATCTACTCGCGCACGCTCAACTGGTTTCCCAGCTGTTTCATGCTGATAAGCGCCATCGGCGGGGCCTTCCAGATCTTGTGTTACTTCTTCATCATAAGACTTTCCAAGAAGGAAGTCCTCAGGGAGAAGCAATTAGCTTTAACACAAACTCAATCTGTGGAATCTCAAAATTAGTTTAAGCTAATTGAGTTTTATATTTGAATGTGTCTGAATGTGATTTAGATATCTCTATAAATATACAGTCGAACACGGTTATTACGATCTCGGAAATAGCGACATCTAGGATGTGACGAGGAAACATTTGTTGACATTTCAGTTTATGATATTTTGGATACTTACATTTATTTACATTTATAACGAGCTACTTCTCTCTAATTATTTTATTTATTACAACTGTTTGAGTTATGTGACCGCTCCTTGTACTTCAGGTCTTCATGTGATGGGTATGATTGTAAGTATTTAAAATACATATTCTCTCATATTAATGTTTATAAGGAACAAATTCAGTTGGTCCCATCTTCGTCGTAATAATCAACTTCAACTGTATATAAACATTGATTTATTATATCTTTAATGTAAAACTCCACATTAAGTTATTAATAAGAATGAAAACATCTGTTTAAAAAAGTTTTATTATATTTTTTAGAGTGTCACGTTTTGATGAATGAATACATTAGATAATACTACCTTAGCAAGCCAACACATGCCATTTCCATAAAATATAATTAAAATTCAAGAAAATATACGGTTTCATTCTTATTCATTAAATACCCATTTGTTCACGGTGCCCACATAGTTATTGCATATCCTAACCTAAACCATATATTATGGATCATGTATTGGAAAGTAACGTTTTTTTAAAAAACGCCGGATGAGAATTTCTTCCGTTTCTTATAAATAATAAAATCAACAAGTTTATAGTACAGTTCGAAATAACCCTGGAAATACAGTTTTCAATTAAATAAAATTATTGAACCGGTGCTTTCAGTGGTAACATAATATAGGTATATTAAACCTTAAAAGTTCAACCAAACGGTTATTGAATCCCCCGTGGAAGCTGGACATTTTTTAATCAATTAAGTAATCAAATATTTATCGCATAATTTAAATAAATTATGATATTAAAAATAAATATGAATATCTTTTTTTTTTATTAATAAATTTTTTCAATAATTGTACTACTGCCATCTAGCGATAAGTAAGATTAATATTTTAAATGACGAGTAGGTAAAGCCAAACGCACAATTTGGAATTCAAGGTTAAAATTGGAAAATATTACATGATTTCTTCTATTTTTAAATATATTTACTTTAAATAATAAAAGCAACTTTTATTGTTGAAAATCCCGTAAATGTACTTCTATTTAATTTATTATTTTATGAATATTTTGATTAAACAAATATTATTCATTACTGACTGCCATCTAGCGGAATATTTTTAAAACATTTTGTAATTTTATTATTAACATCATGTATTGCTCAAAACAATAACAATAAAAAAATCCATAGTATTTATTATATTACCATTGCAATTTTCCGTTGGGTTGCCCGACGGATGTTAATTATCAATTGTAAATATGCAATATTTATCATCAGTTGTGTGAAACAGTTTTTAAGCCTTTCACTCCATTTATTGAGGGTTCGAATTGACAGAAATTTGCCGTTTGACGTCTTTGCGACATTCATTATTCATTCCACCTTTGTGAAATTCATATAGGTATTTGTTTTATGGCTGCAAAATTCTATTTATGATTACAATTAGTGTAGAAATTGTGGCCTGTTTTTTAAGAGGGAATATATAGAATATTGATTCTGTACAATAATATAATAATTCAGTAATAGTTCTTCTTGACATTAGCGGCGCGTTTGATAACGTCTGGTGGCCCTTGTTTCTATCGAAGCTGCGTAGCCGAGGATGCCCTCGAGAATTATTTAACATAATCTCTGACTACTTTAAAGATAGAAGAGTTTAAATTACACACGGAAAATGAGGTGGATTGCAGTGTGGGGCAAAAGAAACAAGCTTTCCTCCTTCTTCGTCAAGACGTCCCCCATGCTTCTCCGCGGGAATCTAAGCTGAAACAGAAACCCGACTATACGGATGAATGAGTCTGGAATCAGGTTCAAGAGTTCGCTTAAGTACCTAGGTGTTCAGGTCGACATGTCGCTCTCATTCTTGGGGTATATAAAGGCAGTGTCTGAGGGGTCCGCGAATTTGTTCATGCAGGTTAGGCGCCTCAGCACTGCAGCGTGGGGCCTTCGGACGCCGGCGACTTGGCAATGTATTGTATAATATAATGTTACGGATGGACCGGGGACAGGCCCAGTGAGTATACGAGCGAGACTGACAAAAGGGCGCTGCTACGCCCTATAACAGCCTCGGGTATGTGGCGGAATTTCTATGTTATTTGAAAAAAATAAATAGAGTACATGTAATAAAAGGAATATATAGAATAAAATGAATGTATAGAATATACAGTATATGTATCATAGAATATATAAAATATACAGAATACACACAATAAACATAATAGGAGTATAAAGAATATGAATGGGACGTCTCCGAGTTAATTCGCTCTCACATTGCCGGCGACACGGCACAGCGTAGAAGGAGTTAAACATACTCGTATATTACTCAACACACATTTATTACCACCCTGAAGATGGAGACTGCTTCAATCTCCGAAACGTCGGTACGAATTGATATCATTCGTGAACATATATAATAGAATATTTAGGAATATAGAGAATATAAAGATTATATAGAATACTATTATATATTTTTTTGTTTCTCTGTGGCTGCTCAATTGATTTAAGCTATAATATTATAATTTAAAAAATATATTGTTTTATTTAAATATATTCTTCTTACTGGCATTAAAATACAATATAAGCGAATCTTTGAACCAGTTGGCTTAAATATATTTTTATTTTAGGTTTCTATACAACATTTTGATAAATTAAAGTATGTATAGAATCTATTAATAAATTATAAGCCGTGCAACCGCAAGACATATCGGATATTAGTTTCTTATGACTAAATGTATAACGTACATTATATTCGCGATTAACGTGACATTATTGACACAGTTGTTAAACAGTTCAGGGGTAATATACAAGGTACGAGAAGATACATTTTATTATTATTTTTAGATAGGTACAATAGTTGCGAGCTACTCACCCGTGAGTCTGTCCTCTACGTGTTTGACTCACTTTTGAGTCCTCCTATCCCCTATAGGCACTCGCCTATGTTACATGTAAGAGAGGGATCAGAAAATATGTCTGAAGTATTTCTACACGTGGAGGTTTGGTAGTCACCGGTAACTTTATCATAAATATAAAAATCATCATAAATAAAATAATTATAAAAATTACGTTTGTTTAAGGTTTAATTGATGATTGCGTAATTACATGTAGCTAGTCTTTTTGGAAGAACGTTTCGAAGATCGTTACAGTCTCCATCTTTAGGTTGGTTGTATATAATATAAAAGCAAACGGAGCGGCTAAATCGCTACCTGGCTATGCCACGCGAATATGAACTCAAAAATTGGACTTAGATCTCGATTATTAAGGTCTGTATTCGCATATACTACGAAAATAATCAATTAATTTATTAATTTATAAAGTTAATTAGAGCTCGATTCGTAACAAAAGAATGCCTATAACCACCGCCAGGTTCCATTTAATCGATCCTGAAAAAAATCAGCTCGATCTGCTACCTATTTACCGTGTAAAAAGTCTTCACAATAACACACTTTGGCTTTTATTTATATAGAAACAAAACCACCCTGAAGATGTACACTGAAACGATCTCCGAAACGTCGGTCCAGAAAGACGAGTTACACGGATTTTCCTAAAATTCCAAAAATAATAATAGACCCGTGGATCATCCTCTCTGCTTAACCCTCCGGAGAAACAGCATGAATATTAGTTAGAAACATAATCTAATGATTTTAACTAATGTAAACTTAATAAACTGATTTGTTTTGATTTGATTTGATTTAATTAATTTAATTTTTGATATTTAATGATTTCATTTGGTTCTTTAATTCGCATTCCCTGGCAATGTAAATTACGTGGAAATAAGTAATTATAACCGACGAACAGTTTTCTTCAGTATGTACGCCGGGTGTAATGCCTCATACGCCGATAAAACTGTCTGATAAAGTGATCAAATAAAGACTTTTCTCTCCACCCGTTAGTAGTGTCCGGTATATCATACAAAAAACAACATGAGTGGTAATTATAACATGCTATCTTATCTTTTTTTTTTTTAAATAATGTGTAAAAACATAAACTAAAATATTGATTAACGTGACTACAAATTTAGCAAAACCCATTTTTATTTTATTTTTATATTTAATCAATAATTTGAAGTATGAATTAAGATTATACTTTTGTAATAACTAGAATTATAGATTTTTATGTAGTAGTATATGTTGCATACCCGCATAAACATGTGTAAACAATGATATTTATCTCTATATTATATATACTTTATATATTATTTTATAATTATATATATTTTATCTCTTATCAAACTAAACCTTAAAGATAGATTTAAATATTTTATCGTACAAGAGATTACGTTAAATAATAAAAATAATGAAATTTGTTGTAAATTGAATGTATTTTATTACTGTTTTGCTTTTAATCGTTTGAATTTTTAATAAGGATTAATTGAGGGTATTAGTTGCAAACCTGGCGAACTCCATCATTAGATGTTTTGAGTAAATCGCAAAAAACTGATACGCTAATAAAATGCGCTTTTTTACGATATTTTTTTTTTCATCTCAACCAGTTAGTATTTTAAAAGTAATCAGCCATGAAATAATCATCATTATGTTGATAATTAAAGTAAAATAAAGAATTTCATTTTGGAGTTTGCCAGCTTTGCAACACTCAAGTGGAGGTTGCCACGTTTGCAACAAACCCTATATTTTAATAGCAAAATTCTTCAGAATGAAGCCGAATTTGAAACTGAAAATCAATAAAAATTGTGTGCAAATGTATTATGAATAATACCCAATTCATATCTCACTTTTGATTGTTGGTGGAGTTTGCCGGGTTTGCAAATAATACCCTCAATTGTATCTCAATAGAGACGAAGACGTAAATTGTTTTCTGGGAACAGAATATGGTGGTCGAGGCGCTTACAGGACTTGTATATATGCTGGAATGCTGCGCTAGAGTGAACTAAAAAATGTGAAGATAAGCGCAGCATTCTAGCATATATACAACTTCCAAAAATTTGTCAGACGAGGTGGTCGTAAGATGGGCGGAATGGGGAATGTTGTTAAACATAAAGCGATCGCTCAACTCAACCAATGACAGGTCATAAGTCCTGTAAGCGTCTCGGCCACCATATTCTGTTCCCAGAAAACAATTTACATCTTCCTCTCTATTGAGATACAATTAATCATTATAAAAAAATAATTTATCCGCAATGGGTAAAATCCAGTATTTGTCTACAAGAATTTGTATACATTCAAAATGTTATTTGAATTTTTATAAATGCTTTTATAATCGAATCGAGGAAACGTTAAATACTTTTTGAATAGATTGAATAATTAGAATTTTTTTTTTAATGGTAAATATCGTATGAAAATTCTTTTGATATTTTTCTCAGCATATTTAAAGTAAAATGCGGTATGCTAAGATTCGTGTAGAAAATTCATTGTTTTTGGGGGTTAATGCACTATTTTATTTTAAACCACGGTTTTGATAATCATCATGTATTCGTGGAAGATATTATTTGTTGGTTTTGGTTAGTATCAAACCTGTAGTGAATTGTAAAAAAGTTTTTGGTTGAACCGAAGTATGAACTAAAATTCATAATATCGTGGTTTTAAATTATGTGGTATTTGTTTTGTATTTAAAAAAAAACAAGGTGTGTACTGTGTCATTCCTTGTTCATTTAATGATCCAAGCAATTCGATTTGAACGTTGAATCAAAAAATGTATTTCATATTCGAAAACTAACTAACAAACTAACCATCACGCCGTTTTCCGGAGGGGTAGGCAGAGAAGATGAACGGTCAAACTGCTCTACCTGACATAACTCTCGCTCCTCTTTGCATCTTCTATATTCACACTCGTTGAATTGAACGAACCTACTTCGAACATGGCTGCCTTTAAGTATTTGATTAATTTGGTAATTGGATTTCCTCGACTTAAGATCCATTCACACTACTTGTATATATATCATTTTGATCATTTTTTCCTAATCCATTCGTTCCATATATTCAAACCATCTTAGTGACCCTTTCATAATTTTAATTAGGACGCAATCGTACGTCTTACATTCTTTCCTAACTTTTTCATTGGGTATTTTATCATACAATGCTTTTCCGCACTATCTTCTAACTAAAAAACTAACTAACTAACCATCTCGCCGTCTCCCCGGAGGGGTAGGCAGAAAGAATGTAACGCAACACTGTTCTGTCCTGACACACTTCTCTCGCTTCCGCTACATTCATACATCTTGTCATGCACGCACGTCGATTTCTCCGACTCCTCACGTGACCGACATTCAATATTTGATTGATTTGATCGTGCCACGTTTGCCTCGGTCTTCCTCTATTTCTGGTTCCATTTACATCGTTAACATATAATTTTTTTACCATTCTTTCTTCATTCATTCTTTCCATATGTCCAAACCATCATAATTCATTATTTTGTTCCTAACACCATCATTCGCACCGCATTCACTTCATATATTTTGATTCGACACTCTATCATACACAGAGTATCCACACATTCGTCTAAGAGATCTCATTTCTACTGCTTTTATTCTACTTTCATCCTTCTTTTGCCAGTTCTATCCTTCACTTCTATACATAAGGGTCGACACAAGAACACCATTATGCACTGTGCCATCTTAGCTTTTTTGGATAGGCTTTTGTTTGCGATGACAATTTGTGCTCCATTTACTCTCTTCTAAGTGATCGGAAATGTATTATTAATAATATTACGAATAATTTATTGCCTCGTGTGACATCGTATGGCATCGTGTGACATCGTGTGACATCGTATGACATCGTGTGACATCGTGTGACATCGTGTGACATCGTGTGACATCGTGTGACATCGTGTGACATCGTGTGACATCGTGTGTTGATTATAATATCAGCATGAAAATGAGGCGGATTTATTTTTTAAAATGATAATTTTCTTAGGATATCTAAGTCATATTTTCGAGACGTTGAAACCAAGTGACGGTTAGCTTTCTTTTGACCATCACGGTAAGAAAAATAAAGTGTAAAGGCGTTTGACCTAATCACATTTGGAAGTCTCTGAATTTCATGTCCGATTGATTCTTTCATTACATATTTGGCCTCCGAGATCCGTAGATTGCCTATCCATAAAAGCTAAGATGGCACTGCACAATGGGGTTCTCGTGCCGACCCTTGTGTATAAAAGCGAAGCATGTAATTGATAAAAGTAGGATTAAAGTAGAATAAATGCAATAGAAATGAGTCTCTTAGACCATGGGTCGGCAACCTTTTGTTGTAAAAGGGCCAAATATTTTTCATGGGGATCAGTGCGGGCCGCACTTGCAGTAGGTATACATACAATATTTATGTACAAATATTTTAGTTTTAAAAATAAAACGCTAAGTGTATATTTTAACGACATTTATTGTATTTAATAAAATCAATGAGATTTTTGTGATTGCATTTGACTTGCAAGTTTTTTAATATCAGCTTGCATTTTTGAAGTAGAGACGCGTAGTATTGCGTCTAAATGTGAATTCGATAACCGAGAACAGTGTTTGTTTTTTCGATAATTCAGAATTGAAAAAGTTTGTTCACAAATATATGTACTACCAAACATAGTAATTATTTGCTGAGCAAACCTTTTTAAATCCTTGTAGTTTTCAGAAGGCAAACTCCCATAGAAATCCACCAAATTAGTTTTTTCCTTAAAAGCCATTTTAAGTGTGTTATTACTTTGCAAATCTATCACGTTGATTTGCAAATCGCTTGGTACATTACCGATATCTACTGCAAAGGGGTTTTCGAAAATCTCCATCTTACGTGAGATCTTTTTGAAATCAGCAAACCGGTTTTCAAACTGAGTTTGTAGTTGCATTAATGCACTTTTCATTTTAGTATTTTGCCAAACAAAATTCATTCCAGCTTCTTCTACTGCTTTCTTGCAATTTGGAAAATGATCGAGTTTCCTTTCATCGATATGCTCGATAAATAATGTTAGTTTCATTTCAAATGATTTAACATCTGAATACATATTGCATATCAATTTATTTTTCCCCTGTAAACGTGTATTGAGTATATTCAGTTCGGCAGTCAAATCAGTTAAAAACCCAAGATCTACAACCCACTGGTGGTTGGAAAGTTCATGTATTGCCTTTCCTTTCATCTCCATAAAGTTACAAATTTCTTTCCTCAAATAAAAAAATCGTTGAAGTACTGCTCCTCGGCTTAGCCATCTTACTTCACAGTAATACATCACGTCACCATATTCAGCTTCTACATCTTCCAAAAACTTTTGGAACTGGCGGTGAGTAAGCCCATTTTTTCTTATAAAATTAATAGCAGATACAACGGTATCCATTATTTCTTTCCACGATAAAACTTTGCAACACAATGCTTCTTGATGGACAATACAGTGAAATGTAAATGGAACTTCCGATCCAAACTCTTGCAGTTTGCTGTTGACTCCGTGGCGATGCTAGTTAATTTATCCCAGCTCAAGCCACACGAAATCAGAGCTTGGTCCAAGTGGTGAAATAAATCCTCTCCCTTTGTAGTTCCTTCGAGACTGCACATTTTTAATAACTCCTCATAAACAGAAAAGTTTTCGTCAATTCCTCGTACAAATATAAGGAATTGTGCCGTATCCGACACGTCCGTACTTTCGTCCATCGCAAGAGAGAAGTAAGTAAAATACTGCGCTTTATCCTTAAGTTGTTCACGCAAGTTAGCACCCAAGTCTTCAGTGCGTCTGGTGCAAGTTCTAGCAGAGAGACTTACGTTTTCAAACATTTTTTTCTGTTCCGGGCATACTTCCTCCGCGATAGCTAAGACACAATCTTTGCAATTATCTCTGCTACTTTGTAGCTGGCACGAACAGCTGATTCGCTTTTGTCTGTTACAACTTTAAAGGTATTCTGCTGATTTTTACACTGAAATTTAGTTTTGTGCTCAATATCATAATGTCGCTTCAGGTTATATTCCTTTACTACGGAAATACTCTTTTGACAGATAATACATAGTGGTTTTTCTTTAAATTCGATAAAAAAATATAAATTTGTCCATGCTTCATTAAAAATCCGTCTTTCATCAACGATCTTCCTTTTTTTAGAAGCCATCTTGGGTGTATAAATCTGTAACAATACAGAAACATAAAAATATGTATTTATTTTTACGGAAAGAGTCATAGTTTTGTCCTATATAAAATCCTTAAATAAATACTCCCCCAGTGAGCAATATTTTTATTCGAAAAACAAAATCGTAAAATTTATGTCAAGTATACCTAAAGTACACCTTTATTGACGAGTAAACAAATACTATCGTTGTGAAAATTTTAAAAGCAATAATTATTAGCCTGAAAAACTCCATACGCATTGAAAATATCTGCCGAGAAAGAATAAATAACGCCGACGGGACTCGAACCCGCAGCCTTCTGATTGCCGGTCAGATGCTCTCGCCATTGAGCAACGTCGGCTTATTCCCATTCCGCCAAATAACTAAATATGTAACATACAAGTATTTATTCATTCAACAGTCATTGCTTTTTTTTTTCAACAATTATTTCTTATTAATTTTTTCACCTGAACCTACCAATTTTATTTTTTTGTAGAAAAGGCAATTGTAACTTCGAGTCCCGTTGGCGGTATTTATTTTTTCTCGGAAGCTATTTTTAATGTGTATGGAGTTTTTCAGGCTTATAAAAATATTACATTCATAGTGCACCTCGTCTTAAAAAGTTTATCATTGTAATTTTTTTTTAAACTGTCGTAAACTCATGGATACTTTAATATTGCATTGTTATATTCATTACTTGTAATCTTAGGAATAATATTATTATCATGCAGTAGGTAGGTACTTACCAAAAACACTAAGAGAATTCACAAAACAGATTTTATAAAAAAATAAAACTTGCAGCGAATGTAAACGCCGCGTGGGTGGGTAGTTAGCGCAGCGCGAGCGAACGAGTAGTGTTACTGGCGGTCGACAGCGGAATGATGCGAGGTGCGTGTGGCGTTCTTGCCTTCCTTCTCTTTCCCCCCGCTCCCCCTTCGCTCCAACTTCACTATTTCTTCGCTCCCTTTCTCGCTTCCTTTCACTCGATTGTGTATAATATCGTCCGTCATGTGCGTTGCGGCGAGAATCTCGCGGGCCGCACCAAGATGTCTCGCGGGCCGCATGCGGCCCGCGGGCCGCAGGTTGCCGACCCATGTCTTAGACCAATGTGTAGAAAAACTGTGTATAAAAGTGAAGCATGGAATTGGTAATAGAAATCTCTTAGACTAAAGATCTCTTAGACTAATTTGTGAAAAACTATTTATAAAATTGAAGCATGTAATGGGCAAAATAAGATGGAAAGTAGAAAAAATGAAATAGAAATGATATCTCTTAGACTAACGTGAGGAAAAACTGTGTATGGTAGGGTGTCGAATCATCTCTTAGACGAATTTGTAGTAAATCTGTGTCAAATGCAAATATAAGTAATGAATGCAGTGCGAATGAAAATATTATGAACAAAATAATGAAAGGGTCATTAAGATGGTTTGGAAACATGGAAAGAATGAATCAAGACAGAATGGCGAAGACAGTATATGTAAACGACGTAAACGGAACTAGACATAGAGGAAGACCGAGGTAAATCTTGTCGACCTTCGTGAGTGAGTGGTAGGTGCTGACTTACATACCGAAGGTCCCCGGTTCGATTCCCGGCGATGGTAGTGTGGTTGCCACACTGTCATTGGTCTGGTGTAGAATTCAAGTGACAAAAAAATGGCGAGAGATTGGCTACCTATCACATGTCACGAAAATCAATATAATAGCTTAAATATATTGTATACAGTAATTGAGTTCAAACGACCTGCTGTATACAAGGAAAAAAAAATAAAAAAATGTGGAACCATTAAATCAAATAAATATTAAATATCGGCCAAGAAAAGAGTCGGAGAAATCAATGTGAGTGCATGATACGATGTATGAATGTAGATGAAGCGAGATAAATATATCAAGTAAGAACAATGTTCCAGTTCATTATTTCTGCCTATACCTCCGGAGAGACGGTGTGATGGTTAGTTAGTTTGTTAGTTTTTGATTCGTAGATCACAGCGGATCAGGATTATTCTTATGAAATTTGGTAAATCACGTAGTTTTTTCATGTTTAAGATTTGTTTTGATCTTAAAAATGTAAATCTATATTTGTGATTTAAGTCTTTTTTAAAATATTTATGTCTGGGCCAATGTGATGTGGCTTCAAACGCTATTGCGCTTATTGTTAGTGAAATATGTCGTCAAGGTGTTTCAGAAGTATTCTCTTATCTATGTTAAACGTATTCATGTCAACGTTGCAGCTCTGTGATAATATATTCAAGGCATCGGAAAATCAAATATATATATATTTTTTAATTTATATAAATAATAATTATGCTGTTTGCGTGTAAAACAAACAATCTCAACATTTTGAATGTATACATGACGCTAGTGTAGAGTGAACTAAAAAAAGTAAAGATAGGGGCGGCATCTTAGCATATATACAACTTCCAAAAATTTGTCAGTCGTGGTGGTCGTAAGAAGGGCGGAATGGGGAATTTTGTTAAACGTAAAGCGATCGCTCAACCCATTCAATGACAGGCCACCATATTCTGTTCCCAGAAAACAATTTACGTCTTCGTCTCTATTGAGATACAATTAATCCTTATAAAACCTATTGATTCAGAAATTTATTTTTTGAAAACATTGGGATATCCTGAACCATATGATGAATATTCTTCTTCTTCTTTCGGTGCCGTGTCAGGTACCTTCAACGTTGGTGATCACTACAGCAAAGGTATCTCTATCGTGTGCCATTTGAAACAGGTTCCGAACTTTTGTTATTCCTGTCCACTCTTTGATGTTCTGCAGCCAGGACAGCTGCCTTCTACCAACTCCCCGACGTCCCTCCACTTTAACCCATTAATATCTGTCGAAGGAGGTGGTATTTTTCGCACATAACCCAAATATGAGATCTTTCTAATTTTCACACTGGACAACAACTCGCTATTGGTTCTGGCTCTCTGCAGTACGTCTGCATTACTGACCCTATTGGTCCACGGTATACGGAGAATTCTGCGGTATATCCACATTTCGAACGCTTCCAACCGGTTCATTCACTTTCATTAGGGTAATTCAATTACTAAAGTTAAAATATTTCCAACTATATTTATTTAACGCTTAGTCAGGTTTTTATATTGATTTTATATGGCTCGGGGTTTTATTTAGACAACGGTTTATTGCTTTAGAATCATAAAATGTTTCAATTCTAGGGATATGTTTGCAGCGAAGTCGATTGCTGGTTCATGGGATGTCACTTGAGCCTTTAATGTGGTAGTTTCCCGTTGCTTTCTTCTCGTTAAAAATAAACTATTTAATATTAAATTGTAAAAAAAGTGGAAACCAAAAATTAATAAAAATGAAAACACTTAATAAATTCAAAGAACAGGTAATCACAAGAGTTTAATATCTTGATTAGAACTTGTTTTTTTTAGAGAAATTGAATGTTCCATAAATAATTGGTGCGAAGAAGATGCCAACACGTGTGATATTACTATAAAGGTTGCCCCTGGAAACCACACAAGTCGGCCAAATATTATATAGAAAGATATGGTTCTTTTAAGGGTAATCCTTATAAAAATAGCTTGCCATTGACACGGCGAAAAAGAAGAGGGAATAATGATTGATGTGATAAAGATTGATCAAGTGCCATGTGGTTGGTTCATTTATCTGGTTCTGAAACGCGAACCTTGAATGTTAACTCTATGAACCGATTAGAAGCATTTTAAAATTCGGTTACCCCGCAGAATGCTTCGCAAATAATGGATCGAGATTATAACGAACTCCGAAGAACCAATACCGATAGAGAACTCGGATAAAAATTTAGAAGATTTCATATTTGGGGCATTTGGTACGTGGAGAGAAATACCGCGATCTTCAATGATCCTTAAGGGCAAAATAGATAATTAATTCGAATGAAAACGTCAGTCTTCTAGAAGTTTTATTATATTTTATGGGAATGACTAAGAATGGCGACCTCAATGTCTGGTCAAGAGCGCTTTAAAAAAGTCAACAGGTTTTAATTACTCTTCTTAATCAGACACTGTCAATTGTTGACACAGACATGACATAGGGTCACAATTTAAAAAAATATATCTGAAATTTTATTATCACCGTAATATTATTTATTGTAGTGTAACATACAATGATTTTCTAATACACATACAAATGAACAAACTTACATTTAAATTAAGACATAGAAGGTTACCCGCCGCTTACCCGAAGCTGTTATAGGACGCAGCGGCGCCCCATCCACGCAGGACTTTTACACATTACATTACGGATACACTAGCTGGAGAATGCACCATTCCAGAAAAAAAGGCAAAAGGGTAACTAGGCCACATTTAATCCAGCCTAATTTCAATCCACTTCTATGTCCCAATCTCACAAAACAGAGAAAAACACGGCACATGATTTTATGGCCCATCCCAAAATCACTTCAGACAGACATTGGTGAGGGTGGGACAGACTGTGGGATGGGAGAGAAAACTTTGAATGATGAAGTAAATAGAGAAAACAGTCATGGAAACTAGGAACAGGAACACAGAGAACCGAACATTTTAATGTGTATAAAATAAAATAAAATAGATCCAAGAGGAAAGAACAAGGATGCGCAATATAAGAGATTGGACTGGAATGGTACAAGTGAAGGAACTGTTCTTGATAGCGCAAAACAGGGGTTATGCGCCACAGTTATCGCCAACGTCGACCTGACACGGTACACGAAGAAGAATCATCAAATTTCAGTATAAGTTTGTTCGAAAAACGTTTAATATTTTTATGTTTTTCGTAGCTACACACTATAAGTTTTTGATGGTTGAAAGTGTCGGAAAACATCAGAAAAGTGGCAGTGCTAATGCTGGCCATGTCACTCGCAGATTTGACGATAGATGAACAAAATGCCTCCATTGTTAGCGTTCTGAGACTATGATTTGAAATCCATGACGTCTCCAACTTTGATAGTGGGACGAAATTAAAGATGCGTGTTGTCCAGGATCGACAGACATGGAAGCAGTTGGAAGAGGTCTACGTCCAGGAGTGGACAGATACGGCTGATGATGATAATGATGAAGTTGACTAAGTTAGTATCTTAAGTAAATTGTGGCGGAAAGAGATAAGAGATTTCCAGAACATTTGGAGAGTTTGTACTGTGGTGTCGCATCTAGTCAACATCACGTTACAATGACACAAACAACTGATAAGCTGTTCACTTGAAATGTTACGTCACTTCTAAGCCTTATTAATATACCTGTATTCCATATATGTATTTCGGATTACTAATACACACGTATATGACAACTCAATGACAAACCAAAACTATGTTTCCCAAACTATATTCTGTGGAACACAAGTATATTGCTAATGTTAAAAAGAGTTACGCGTGAGCCTATAATGGTTTTATGTACTGCCCTTGTTTATGATGGCAGAAAGAATTCGCATAACCTCTTACACGGCCTAGTTGAAGTGTGTGGTATGTACATACATAAGATCATATAAATGAAATCAAATCAGTTTATTAACTCAAAAGACATTACAAACAGCAAAACGTTTAAGGCATCTATTGAGTACAGGTTAAATATTATAAAAATACACCATAGTACCAGGAACGCATTAGTTAGATTAGATTGACATTAGGAAGACAAGATACTTTCTAAAGTCAAGAGTATTTGTCTCCTGAACGTACCTTCACTAATATGAAAGACGTCGATCTCTGACGAGACCGCGTTCAGCAGACTAATTGCTCTTCCCGCCGCACCGGTGTCACCAGAGGCAGATTGGTTCTGGTGGCCGGTAGGTAAAACAGTCTGTGCTGTCGCTGTCGGAGAAATCTATCAGGGCCAAAAAGTTCAACACCCTCTAGCACGGCCAAGTTCTCGAAATATCCCCTGATTAATTTAAAGAAATGGGTAATGAGATGCCCATCTCTTCGAAGCTGTAAAGAATTGGTTCCGAGCATTCCTAAAAGAAATGCCGTGGGATAGAGCCCCGGATAACTACCATACTCCCTCATGTAGAGATACCTCAGAATATTTTTCTGAACCCTCTTCAGCATAACGGAATGTCTCACCTCGTGAGGACTCCATATCACAAAACCACTTTTGAGTCTGCTCCGAACTAATGCGTTGTATAGGACTCTGAGCACATTGGGATCCCTGAAAACTCTTTCAGTCATATTTCATATGTATATATAAAATATATACATATGAAGTATATCAGAATGCCAGTTCAATTTGTATAAAAAAAATCGCATGGGTTATGTTAAGCGGTTGAATGAGAAAATCCGTCTAAAAGACTATATTCTGAAAAAAAAAATCGGTATGAAGCAGTTGTATAGACAGACTAAGGCTGCACTTTTTGGATGAAACTGTAAATGACTGTCGCATTCTAGGGGCAGAAGACTACACATCTATTCAATGGATAAAAATAGATGTACATTAGGGTGTCCCTTATATAGCCAAAAAAATATTTTTTTGGATTATTGAAACGCATACCCCCTAATTATGTTTAATAGTCTACTAGTTACCCAAATACAGAATTTCAACTTCCTACGTTAATTCTAACCCGTGCCGACTTGCCCTCAAAGTTTTAGAAAATAGGTGATTTAAGTGTCTCTTAAATGAAGTTGTAGATGATCACTTAAAACCACTATGTTAGATAAATATTGATGAAAACACATATTTATATAATGTTCTTCTTGTAATCATCAAAAAAGATCCAAATTTATATTTATTTACTTGGATATTTCCTCTTCAAAATCTCTTTTTTTACAGTCTGGGTAAATTTTTCTATGTTCTTGCACACAACATAATAAGAACTGCTTATGTTCTTCATCTGCGGTAGTCAAACCATGAAAGTCTGTCATAAGATTAACAGCTCTTTCAGCTGTGTCATTTACTGCTTTTAAGCTAGTAACCTTCTTTTTAACTTCCACAAACGCCGCGCTGTCTTTCTATGAAGATACAATTTCTTTAAGGAAATAACTATCATGTTTTAGTTGTGAAAATAAATCTTTTCTCTTTACAGAAACAAAATCACTCAAAGATTTCCATAAAACAAGATAACAAATACTTGTAGTACCTATAAATAAAACAAATTAGTTCTAAATTAAATACCAGATTAAACACTACTTACGTATCATATATAGAGCCAGACATCTGTTCCTTCGATGGAACATATCTCTTTCCCGATTCACCTAAACTTTATTTTTTTAAGATTTCCACAATGTTTCCTTTGGTCTACTCATCAACGTTGTCATCAAAAATTAAAAGGACGGCTATTTCCTCTGACAAGTACCACAAATGTTGACTGAACTTGTTTAAAGCTGCTTTGGAAAGCGTCAACTTCTTCGTAATCTTTTAAGGTCTTTAAAAAACAAAAATCTTCATTTGGAGCTTTTATCGCTAAACTACATTCAAGCCAGGGCTTTACATAGACTGACACAATAAATAAACAAACATCTTGTAAAGCTTGTTTGTCCTTAGCGCACATTTTAAACTGGGACTGCAGCAAACGTACTTTTTTGGGAGTAAATAGCTCTTGCCATACATCGTGCTTGATGCATTGGGCCAGCAGGTCTGTTTATTTTATTTTCATTGCCTCCACCCAGAAAAACAATAGCATGCTCAATATGAGCTCCCTATAATCATCTCGTACAATCGATTTTGCGATTCAAACGCACTTTTGAGCATCAGTTCTTATACATGATGGCGGCCAGCAAAGAATAACAAACCTCCTTCTAGTTTTGGCACACAAGCTCCGTTCAAGTATCCTGTATATGATGCTGTCGTATCATAGTACATTCAAGAGCATCGGCGTGTACGGTATCGAATAAATTATCTAATTCAAGTTGAAAGTACTCTTCGCGGCGCCTATGTAAGCCCTGAATCTTCTTGCTATTTTTTGCAGTTCTCGTCAGACCTGATAAAGATCCACTAACTTCTTAACATAATTACGAACAGCTCTGGTAGGTATTCTAGCCTTTTTTCAGAATATATTGGACTCCAGAATGACAAGATTTGCGCTTTCATTAACAGTCAAATTAACTTCACGTATTTTGAAAAATAGAACTGCGAGAACTTGAAGATTAGATAGTTGTTTGCACCTGTTATTTGATGATTTACTTCACCAACCAAGAAAATACTTTTTTAATTGCTTCTTAATTCTACTGACATCTTCGAAATATAAAACAATCCATGCTACTACCTGACAAGCCTAGAGACTAAATGATAATAACAACGACCGCGCGCCGCTCCTGTGACGCAATTTGTATGGGACATCTTTGGGCGCAAGTCGGCACGGGTTACACTGTTCCGAATAAGGAAAAAAATTGGTTTCGGATGTTTTAGGCCCAAATGAATAAAACAATAGCCTATGCATTGTAAAATTAAAACTTTGAAAAATAAGGGACACCCTAATGTACATGGCTTCTATATACAGTACTTGCTTAAAATGACGATGTTCAAACTGTTTTGACGCAAATTTAGACACATCCAAAATAGTTAGGAATCTGTTTTAAATATGAAAATACACAACGCCGTGTTTCATGTATACAGTTAAATTCACAACATTGGTTAATGTTATCCACGATCCCTTCATCTATAAACAATAGCTGGAATATCTATTGAAGCAGTTATCATATAATATGCAATAAAATAATTTGAATAGTAAGGTTTGCGGCTACTTTATTTTATTGATGTCGACTTAAATAGAGCGTATACTTTTATAACTCACTGTATGTTATTCTAGACAAATCTGATCGATCAGCTAAAAATACTAAACTTTTGAATTATAAATATAAATTAAGCTTTACTAAAAACGGATATACTTTTGCAGACGACCTTCGTGGCAGAGTGCAAGAGTATGGTTGTCATACTGTCTTTGGTCTGACGTAGAATTTACGTGACAGTAAAACGGCGATAGATTAGCTACCCATTTTATTCTCACTTGAATTCTACGCCATTTCATTGTCACGTGAATTCTACTTCTATAGATGAAGTTCTTCAGGGTAGTTATGAAGATGGAGGTAGTTGACTACCCTGAATATGGAGATTGCAACGATCTCTGAAACATTGGTCGAGAAAAATGAGTTGTATTATATTATACAATTTTCAAAAGATCCCAAAAAATTGAATTTTATGTACTTTATTATTTAGAAATTTTATCAAATTTGTACTTTGTAATTGCTCTTGATAAATTTGTATATGGAACCAAGCGCCTTCAGTTGAAAGTCACATAATAAAAAAAAACTGGTGATGTTCTATTCAGGGTCACCGCCGTACAGATACATCCCAGGGCCATACATTCCTAAAACATTTGTCCCTAAATCGTACAAGGGTTATGATCCTGGCTTCAATTTTCCCGCACCGACGCCGACGTTTAGCCCGACCGGTTATCCGTTGAATCCTGTCACGACGTGTGATCCTGAGGACTTCGGGCCCCATCCAGTTCCATTTGAAATCCCGGAGAGTTACAAATACGTCCACCAGGCTCCTAGCTACCCTCCAGGGGTAGGAACTCCCCCGCCCCCTGGGTTCGTGTACCAACCCCATCACCTAAGTTACAGTGCGGGGGAGCCTACTGACAGCTACACAGGTCTTGAACACGTAGAAACAAAAGAGGAAGACGAGGAGAAGGAGCCCGATGAAACCATAGAAAAGAAAGATATAATTGAACGTAAGTTTAAGTTATTAAAAACTAGAATCGTGTATTGTTTTAAATATGAATTTTCGCATATTAAATTATGTATTGTACCTTATTTATTGTCTGTTAAACAATGATGTAAAACTTCATATTTAATAATTAATACGAATGAAAACGTCTGTTTTTTAGAAGTTTTATTATATTTTATGTGAATGACATGTTTCGCACGTCTAAGGCATTATCAAATAATTTGTCATTATCGACATTTGATAATGCCTCAGACAGGCGAAACATGTCATTCACATTAAATATAATAAAACAGACGTTTTCATTTGTATTAAGCATTGTATGTTAATGTGTAATAATAAGTGTTATATCTACATAAAAGTTTTGTTATTTTTGTGATCATTTCATATTAATATACTTGATAATTGAAAACTTACCATAGATGATGTCATAAATATCACAAATAATATACAGTCTAAACACGAATAAAATATTTATTGTTTCTTGAACAATGATGTAAAACTCCATATTAAATAATTAATACGAATGAAAACCTCTGTTTTTTAGAAGTTTTATTTTAATTTATAGGAATGGCATGTTTCGCCTTTCTAAGGCATTATAAAATGTGTCATATAATTTGATAATGCCTTAGAAAATTGAAAGATGTCATTCCCTAAATAATAATAAGGCTTATAGAAAACAAACGTTTTCATTCGTATTAATCAACGAATAAAATAGAAAACTGTGTGAACAAAATGGATTCAAAATTCAGTAGCGTCGATTATGCGAAATTTAAAAATATTTTTATTTTATTGACATAGCTTAATATCGATTATGTTTAGAGTTTTAGAGATTAAGCCATTCAAATTTCCCATTTAACTAACTGAAGGTGCTTGATAACAAATGTTTTATTACAATTTGTAAGTTCCTTGTTTATTACTCATAATTAAAAAAAATTATCGGAATTTAATTGTACTTATCAACCCAATAACACAAATAGTGAATTGTATTTAAAAAATAACAGATATAAGTATAAAATATCTCATGAGATATTCCATGTCTCATATAGGCATTTTGACGTTCTATCTTATGCCATCTTTTGATGTTGACGGAACAATCCAAATCTATTTTTTTATTGTAAATTATATTATTTTAAAGTATGTCAGTGCGTAAAATATATGAACAAGCAATCGATTACTATTTGAACTGGAGTATTGTAGTATTGTTAATGGTGTATCGCGTAAAAAAAATTAATGAAAGATTTTTTTGTTTCGTAAAATGAATTGTTTTCTGAAAAGTACTATGGCATAAACGATGAAGTTGAGGATTGCACATATCTTTAACAAGGGCTATTTTTGGCTTAAGGAAACGAATCAGTATGTATGGATATGGACAAGTATGGATCAAACCCGTTTTTTTTTTACTAATTTATATATCTCAACTGTTGAAGTTTATATTGTTTTTCTGGTGGTTTACGTATGTTTTCTTCAAATCACGTGTAATATCGTATTTCCACTAACACCGCAGAGCCTCGTAACCATTCCGACAACTTCAAAAATCACAATAAAAAAAAAAGATTTAAACAAATATTGGATATGAATATAAATACACTTGGGTGCATTAAAAAACTCAATTAAGTGGAGTTTAAAGAAGAAAACAAATTCTTAAAAATAAAACTGTTTTTGGTTGACGTGAGTCGAACCCTCTATTCTAGCTATCCTGGCACAGTGGTTTAACCACATAAAACTAAACTGAAATAATTTTAATCTAACGATTATGATTTGCCTAACTATCATGATTTTATTATAGTTTATTCCCCTTTGCCAATTATTTATCTTTGTTTACAAAAAAAAGTTAAATAAATATTTTATTCATATTGCGAGTATATTAAATTGTATTGATTATTTAAAAATATAAAAAATTTAATTTCAGACTTATAGCAACCCATAAAAATATTTAAATTATTTTAGCAAATCAATAATTTCTTATAAACTATCTAACTAACTAACCATCACGCCGTCTCACCTAAAGGGTAGTCAGAAATAATGGACTGCCACACTTAAACCGATGCGGCACTCCATCCTTCTCTCTTCGCCCCCGCAAGAGACGCGGTGTGATGGGTTGCGAACCTCGTCGTCACCAGTAAGCATCTCCCGCGCACACTTCGATCGTCCAACGTCCACAAAATAAATCTAAAACAAATTATATATATAAAAAAAAAAATAATAATAATTTAACACATACATAATGTTCTTTTAGATGATGCACTTGTTGTCAGCTGCACGATCCGGACAATTGTTACAATTTCTTATAGTAATAAAAAGATAACTTTTTTTATTGTATTTAGTAAATGATTTTATTAATATATTCGAACTCGAACAAAACAGAATACATATAAAAAAAATCATTTTAATAACATTGAACCATTATTAGAAATTTCGGAAACCAACAATAACATTGAACCTTTACGAGTATATGGAAATCTCAGT
This sequence comes from Lepidostoma basale, assembly GCA_022606425.2. Taxonomy (NCBI): domain Eukaryota; kingdom Metazoa; phylum Arthropoda; class Insecta; order Trichoptera; family Lepidostomatidae; genus Lepidostoma; species Lepidostoma basale. Next base: position 252,349 of record JAHDVF020001285.1, read on the forward strand.
AACCAACAATAACAATGAACCTTTAAGAGTATATAAAATCTTAGAAACCAACAATAACAATGAACCCTTTGAAGTATATAGAATACTCAGTAACCAACAAGAACAATGAACTTTTACGAGTATATAGAAATCTCAGTAACCAACAATAACAATGAACATTTTGAAGTATATAGAAATCTCAGTAACCAACAAAAATGATGAACTTTTACGAGTATATAGAAATCTCAGTAACCAACAATAACGATGAACTTTTACAAGTACCTATATAGAAAACTCAGTAACCAACAATAACAATGAACTTTTAATAGACTAACATTAATTGATTAATGCTTTCTATTTAGCAATTCGCTGGGTAGCTAGTTCTTCCTCGAGCTGTCAAATATCTGGAGCCCTTCTTGTCGGCCATGACATCGACGGAAGTGCCATATATGCCGGAAGGGCGTACCACAATGGCGACATCGTTCCCTGCAAGGTCATACCTTCGAAAATGGTCTCCTACATCGCCTACGGTGGGGAAGAGATCGTAAAGGAACAGTTTGAGGTAAGCGCTATTTAATGCACCTATATTTTTAGAACACGTCATCGAAATTTGTTATCTTTGTGTAAAGTGCATCGGATTAATTTTATATCTCAGTAAAATGATAAGATTCCCATAAGTAACATTCATGAAGAACGTACTAATTAAAAGGATTTTTAAACATCTGTGTTCTTGAAGTTTGTATGATTTGAAAAATGATATTTTTTTGAAAAAATGCATATTTAAGCTAGAATGGCAGTGCACAATGGTGTTCTTCCACCGACCCTTATGTATGGAAGCGAAGCATGGAACTGGCAAAAGAAGGATGAAAGTAGAATAAATGCAGTAGAAATGAGATCTCTTAGACGAATGTGTGGATACTATGTGTATGATAGAGTGTCGAATGAAAATATAGGTGCGAATGATGGTGTAATGAACAAATTAATGAAACGATCATTAAGAATGTTTGGACATATGGAAAGAATGAATGAAGAAAATATGGTAAAAAAATTATATTTTAACGATGTAAATGGAACTAGAAATAGAGGAAGACAGAGGAAAAAATGTGGCACGATCAAATAAATCAAATATTGAATGTCGGCCATGTGAGGAGTGAGGGAAATCGACGCGCGTGCATGACACGATATATGAATGTTGAGGAAGCGAGAGAAAAACGATATTGACAACCTTCGTGGCAGAGTGGTATGATCTCTGGCTTCCATACCGAAGGTCCCGGGTTCGATTCCCGGCGATGGCAGTGTGATATTCACACTGTCTTTGGTCTGGTGTAGAATTCACGAGACAATAAAATGGCGATAGATTGGTTACCTACCACATATCCCAAGAATCAATATAATAGTTAAAAAATAAATTGTATACAGTAATTGGGTTCAAACGACCTGTTGTATACATAAAAAAAAATGTCGGGAAAGAAAAGTGTGGCAGTCCATTCTTTCTGCCTATCCCTTCAAAGAGACGGCGTGATGGTTAGTTAGTTAAAATCATTTCACATTTTATGCGTGAACAATCATTGGACATAAACTTATTTATAAAATGGAAGGTGCAGATGATGGGCAGATATTTTTCTGAATCTCGTCATTCAGTTCTGTACATTTTTTAAGACTGCGTTCTGTATCAGTACGTACACTTATTGTTTATTCAACTGTTCCTTTATATGTACGAAGGTAAGAACGTCAGTAACGTGACTAATATTTTCATAATTATACAAAACTTGTCAGCGTAAGATATGCATAAATGTATATTATATGACATATTACAACCGCAACGAGTGCTTGAATCTCAGAACAGATGAACGAAATGACAGATGTGCTGTTAAAACATAACAATAACCGAATAAGCAGGTAACTATAGCTTAAGTTATTCAATACTCGTATATGTAATTAGTATCCCCTTCTAAGAAAATAATAATGCTGAAAATAACTTATTTCAATGTCGATTTCAAACAGATGAATCGTCTTAAGTTTATTCTCATTTGGTTGAGTTTGAAAATAACTTTGTTTAATCCACAAGACATTAACAAAATATAAAAAAAAAACACTACATGTTTCGTAGGATACCTCCATCTGCAGGTGTATAAATATAATTAAAACTAAACAAAGAAAGACGCATTTTAAATTCGATACAATAATTTTAATTTAAAAATTAACCTGGATTGAAACTCGACCGGTTTCGGCATCACGCTACCATCTTCTTGAGATACATAAATAATAACACATGCGAAAAAAATATTATTTTATTTACATATATTTTCTAGAAACTAATTTGTTTTATAATGATTGTGACTTTGCAGATGATGGTTCAGAACACTCTGTCATGGCAATGGTGCTCCAATGGCAACGTACCCCCGGGAGCTGTGCAGGTCGGGAATACATCTGATGGAGAGAATCTCTACTTGGGACGGGTGAATGTAGATGGCGCCATCACTCCAGGAAAGGTATTACTGATTTTTTTAACTGTTACAATCCTAGATATTGGTTTATAGCAAAGTCTATTAATATCTGGCTGGTTTTTGGATTGCCACTTGGACCTTTTTAATGTGGTAGTTTCTCGCTGCTTACATCATTTTTGTATACAACAGGCTATTATTAATTACTGCTATAAGTTAGGATGCCCTTAGGATGCAGGTTATCCTTAAATGACAGAATGCTGGAACAGGTTGCAAAGTTTAGATATCTGGGAGGGGATCTGCTCAGTCAAAATGATCTTGTCAGTGAAACAATAGGACAAGTCAACAAGGCTTCGGCGGTATCAGGTTGTCTCAAGGATATAATATGGAAAAACAAGTATATGAGAACTGACAGTAAGGTCAGAATATATAAAACCTGCGTAAGGCCTATACTGACATATAGCATTGAGACCAGAGCGGATACCACAAGAACGAAGGCTAGAGTACGGGTGGCAGAGATGAGGACGCTGAGGATGGTAGCAGGAAGGACTATTCGCGATAGGGTGAGGAACACGGCCATTCGCGAGATCTGCAAGGTGGAGGATGTCGTGAGATGGGGTAGACAACGCAGAAGATACTGGAATACGCACGTGCAGAGGATGGACCCCACCAGAATCCCACACGCTGTGGCGCATCAGATTCCTGCCGGCTGTGTCCCACCGGAAGACCGCCGAAGAGATGGAGAGAAGGCTGGGAATCAACCTCCCAAGAGAGGAAAAGGAAAAAGAGAAAGGAAAAAAAAGGTCTATTAGGAGAATAAGAAGAAGAAGAAGACTGCTATAAGTTTATAAGATTTAATAAAGTATTCTTTTTTCATCAAAATTTATTACAATATTTTGAGATGTGGTTAAATATGTACTTCCGCGAGTTTTACTTAAAACATTACAATTCTTAAGCTTAATTATTAAAGTATTTTTTTTTGTTTTAGTTTACTAAAAAAAACAAAGAAGTTTTTTTGATTATCTTGTGTTTTTTGTGTTTATGTCTGTTGTTTATATACTGTGATGTTTATGATTTAAATAAATAAATAAATTGAAATAAAATTGAATTTTTAAATAAAATAAAATAAAATAAAATTGAAATAACAATAATAAATTCCGAAAAAAAATATCCGATAGTGAATACTATTTTCTCAAATGAATGATGGTTATTTAAAAAAAAATCATTGAAGATATTTGAAATACATTTTATTTGTATATATGACAATAAATTTGACCATATAACAAAGCATATGAACTCATTTAGATATTAATAATGAATTATAAAATGCTAATTTATTTCTTCATTAGTAAGATACAATAAGATTCTTGTTGAGTTTATTGAAGGCTCTTATATTTTTATAAATCTGCTTAAAAATACCCGACCACTACAACAGGCGTTTTACCAAAAAATTATTGTACCCGAAATTTAATTTCATAATCACCAATCGATATTTTTTCCACAGATTCAGACCAGTCATGGATGCTGCTACTATCCGTTTGATGGGACCGAGAGAAGCGCCACAGAGTACGAAGTGCTTGTTTCCCAATAAACAAAACAAATAATTAATTTATATGACATTATAACAATAAACTATCATTATATAAAACAAATCATAAATATTTTAATTTTTATGCTGAAGTATACAACACACACACAAGACTCAACAGATGGACTGGGCTGGTCCAAAGAATATTAAATACGCGAGTGCCTCAGGAAATAATGACTAGACAAGGGGTATAAAGAGTTGGAAGGCCCAGGCTGAGATGGGAGGATGAGGTATTGTAAGATGTGGCACAGCTCTAACAAATTACAAATTGGAAGACGGCGGCAGATGACAGGAGGAGTTGGTGGCAGAAGCTGAAGAAAACCAAGGCTCGAGTTAGTCTGGAGCGCCAAGAAGAATAATAATAAGAAGCTGTTTACAGCCATACGCACATAAAAATTAAAAGAACATTTTATTTGTCTTTTTCTGTTTTATATACTTTGTATATACAACACTAACAACCCGGTCCTTCTTCAGTGATATTATAAAGATATTTTAATATTATAAAATTGTTTACAAGATACTGGAATGCGCACGTGCAGAGGATGGATCCCACCAGAATCCCACACGCTGTGGCGCATCAGATTTCTGCCGGCTGCCGTCCCCGCGGAAGACCGCCGAAGAGATGGAGAGATAGCTGGGAGTCAACCTCCCAAGAGAGGCCAGCCTGATTTCAGGAACAGACCAAAGGTCTATAAGGAGAAGAAGAAGAAGAAGAAGTTTACAAATACGATTATGATCAGTTTTGACAGATGTTATAAAGATTTATTTTGGAACGTTTATGCTTTTGTTATAACAAATATTAGGAATCAATTAATTTTTTAAAATAATAATTTAAAGTTATTTATTTAAGTTCAAAAATTTAAATCAAGTCCAATCTCTGATTGAATGAACCTGAACCCCAATCAGAACTTAAAATTATTATTTTAAATTTTAAATTGATTCATAATATTTATAATAACAAAAGCATAAATGTTCCAAAATAAATCTTTATAACATCTGTCAAAACTGATCATATTTGTAAACAATTTTATAATATTTGAAATATCACTGAGGAAAGACCGGGTTGTTCGAAACATGTCCAATATTTGATTTTAATTTTTTTTATAGTTTGTGTTGTATATACAAAGTATATAAAAAAGAAAAGGACAAATAAAACATCTACAACACAAAGTATGGCGCACATAGAAGAAATAAAAGAACATTGGTTGAATTATGGAATTCGGGGCCGAGAAAACATTGCATCACCAAATAAATAACTTTTTTAAGGTCGACTATGTTTAAAGTCGGAAAAATCGACGTGCGTATACGATAAGCTGTACAAATGTGGAGGAAAATTGAGAAGTGTGTCAAGATATAGTTGTGTGCCGGTCCATTCTTTCTGTCTACCTCTCCGAAGAAAGGGTGTGACGGTTTGTTGTTTTTGATAGAAATTTTCGGTGTCTTTTGTATTCTATATGAGATCTTATTAATCTCTACAAGTTTCGTTGTTACTCCACACCATCGGGAGATAGATATTTATATTAACCCTTAATTGGACGCGCCTAAAAAGTTACGTAAGTGGTCGCCTGGGGTGTATAACACCCAAGATTTATATTTATAGAAGGAAATTCATGTACAGTCAGACTTTTATTTGAGATCATTTTACTTTCATTTAAACGGATTTCGTAATAAATAAATAAAGTAATAAAAAAAAATAACGACAAATTTTTTATATACGAGTTTTCTTCCTAAAATATTTGGCAGATAACAATCGTATGGTTATAGCGCACATGTCCATGGCATTTGGTACATACAGTCTTTAAATTTCTATCTTTGGTTCTTGGACGTACATGACACCTTATATACGAACGCGATCGGCCAGCTCCCGAGGAAGATTCGGGGCCCTAAATTTGAAAATCTTGTGTCAGTCGTTTTGGCAGCCGTCGAGGTAGTGTGCATGTACCAGCTCTTGATGATTGAAAAGGTTTGACCAAATCGATAGCTTACTTCTTTAGAAATACTCTCCGGGCTATGTTGGAGACGACGTTGACATTGTAGATGACATAGGAGTTGATGCCACTGATATTGAACTGATGAAATAAATATCAATATTGGCCAACTTTTTGTTTAAAATCAAAACAATAATTAATGCTTAATGCTTAAAATATTTCTGCTTAATGCTTAAAATACAAACTTCATAGATGGCGTTAGTGTGTAGATTGAAAAAACTACCATGTAAAAAGTGGTATTACAGATTAACATATATACAACTTCCAAAAATTTGTCAGACATGGTGGTCATAAGAAAAAAAGTGGAATGGGGAATGTTGTATTACATAAAGCGTGCGCTTAACCCAACCAATGACAGGTCATAAGTCCTGTAAACACCTCGATCAAACATATTCTGTTTCCAATTTGCATCTTCGTCTCTATTGAGATACAATTAATTCTTAAAATAATAATGCTTTAAGAAACAAAATAATGATTTTAACCTTAACTATCACTAAATACTTAACAGTCGCGTGGGTTGTTATGTACCCCAAACGAGCTTTCCAAACACAACCGCACACAACCAAACGTCGCTCGCAACTGTAAAGCGAAGGTCAAGCACATTTACGAAGCTGCTAAGAGAACGCTGTTAAGTAATTTTTCAGAGAGTTTTGAGCTATTAAATAAGCAGTGGGGGTGTGTAATACCCCATGCGCCTAATTAAGGGTTAAGAATATTAGTTTCAATTAAACGTTATAGCAGAAAAGCCGCGATTCAGTAATTGAGAATGAACGCGTTATAATTTATTTTGTTTATGTGTACTATTATATCTTAATAAAAAAACAAATGCCACATTAACCCTTAATTTAGCACTAGAAATATGATAACGTTAAATATTATAATATAATTTTCAACAGAGAGGTACAAAAGTGTACACCAAAAATCACCTGTTAACGTTCTTCTTCAGAATTATTATTCTTTGAATTCCGTCGAAAATGTGTTCATTTTATTGTATTTATATAACAGTTCATGCGGTGAACTGGCGAAGCATAAAAAAACTAAAAGAAAATTTTAATGGAAAACTATGTATTGTTTCTTGAAGAAATATGTAAAACTTCATATTAAATTATTAATACGAATAAAAACGTCAGTTTTATAGAAGTATTTATATATTTTATAGAAATGACACGTTTCGCTTTTCTAAGGTATTTTATATTTGATAATTTGATATCGAATTTGATTTAATTTGATTTTGACTCTGTATAACGGACAGCTTAAATTCAAGGAAATCCACACTTCGCTCGGCGAACTCCTCAGCAATAGGAAGATTAGTTGAGCCGAAGCGTTGCCCCAGTACAAATTTCGGGGATCGAGCGTTCGCGGTAGCCGGTCCATCAGCTTGGAACAATCTCCCTTCACACCTTAGATGCATAAATGATCCGACAGATTTCAGATCTAAATTGAAAACCCATCTTTTTCATATTTCATACCCAATTTAAACATTTATACTTTGTTCTACTATACTTTTAAACCGATCGCTTTTTAAGCGGTCACATTTAGATTTTTAGATTAAAAACACGTCTTAATGCGCCCTTGAGGTGATTACATCACAAAAACGACGCTTTAAAAGTTAGCATATTATTATTATTATTGATAATTTAGACAAGCGAAACGTGTCATTCCCCTAAATGATAATAAAACTTCAAGAAAATAGACGTTTTCATTCGTATCAATTATCACGGAAAAAGCATAGGTATACCTAAATCTAATGTTTTTTGCAGTATAATTTATTAAAGTTTTCAATAATTGTAACAATATATTTTACTTAATATTGTTTGCAATTTTGAAGGGAAAAATAGAGGGCCACAAGAGGGCAGGGAGAAGGCAGATCTCTTAGCTACGCAATGTGAGGGAATGGACGGGAATCGGAATTGTGGAGGAGCTATTCCGGACAGCGCAGGATAGGGAAGAGTTTACCAGAGTGATCGCCAACGTCGGGGGGACCTGACAGGGCACTTTAAGAAGAAGTATGCAATATTTCACTTCACGATGATATATTTTAATATCAATTAAAAATGTAATACGTGTAATATAAATCAAATAATTTTTAATTAGCAAAAATGCATTTTCTTATCGTTGAAAATAATTATATTTTATGTTTCATTAAGACCAATTTTAGAAAAAAAGTCATATCATATTTGGAGACTTGTTATCAATTCTCTGATAATTATAACATGGTAAACCTGATTGATCTATTTACACAGATAAGATAAAGCTGAGGTTCGACGGTACAAACTCAATGATGAGACTCTAGCCATAGATGGCATGATCAAGGATTCAGGATTGCCAAAATAAAAAACTTTTTATTTCCAATATTTAATTTTGCCTAATGACAACTAATGGGCCTATACATACGACAATAAGCCTGTACTGTTCGTCAGAATTGACTCCACAAGCTCACAATTTCACCTTCCAGCTCATCGCGCCAATTATGCTCAAAGCGCGGCGATGTAGTAGATATATGACAGTTACAACAAGTGCGTTAGTAAAATCGATATTTTTCATCCTAATAATCAGATTATAAAATATTGGATGGACTACATACTAATATTCTTCCTGTAACATTGTCTTTACAATAAAGCACTGAACACATTATTACAACTTTTTGGCTGGTGGCACAAGTTTTGACATGAATAATATTTATGCATGAATTATATCAATATTTTCGTTATAAATGTTCATCTATGTGGTAGCATGTAATAAACTGGTAGTTACCTGCGACAGCGCCGACACCAACTGTTCTTTGCTCTTGCCTGCCTTTGGTGATGCCAGTTGAAAGAGCAATTCGGACGTTGAATCTAATCGTCTCGGATTTGGACATTTTTATTGTCAGTGCGGCGGCGTTCATTAAAAATATTTGACTAATTCTGTAAAGAGTACGGCCTCACTGACGTTGATATACTCGTATTTGAGATGTGTCTGATATTTTTTAGTTTTATATCGTTGTTTTATTTTTGTTACACCATTTTGTGTCCATATGAGTGGTCAAAACGTTTTTCGTTTGTTATGTCTCATTGGTGTATAATATAATATAAATTAATAAAATAAAATAAATAAACATAAATTATTTTTCCTTCGTGATTTTACTTACATTAGCCGCTGTTTTTTTTTATTATTAAAAAATAAATAAAATACATTTTATTGATTGCGGAAGTAAACATAATACATGACCGAGCCATAGAGGGCTCCCTCCGCTTACCCGAAGCTCTTATGTATATTTACAACCAAGGGGGACCCAGACCATATTTAAGCTACGCTACTTGCCCTCGATGTCCCGCCGTACACACATAGCAATACAACAGCAAAAAAAAAAATACACAATTGATACATAAATAACACCAAAAAAGCAGTTCTGAGAAAAACACATTTTAATATTTATTTTTTACCTCACATGAACTACTATGTTGTAATGATAATGAATAATAAGTGTATATTGTTATTATTGTATGTACAATTCATCAATCTATTCGTGGATTATAAAATAAATTAGATGACAGCAACATTTTTTATTATTTTCATTGAAAACAAACATTTTCTGTGTTACGACAGTTTTTCAGAGGATGTGCGATATGTTAGAGAAAGAATAAAAAATAAATAATGCACAGCAGGAGGCACAGGAGAGAGGGAGGAGACAAAATGCAGGATGGGGGAAATAAGGAAATTTATTTAATATGTGGAATAGGGAAGGTAACATAGGAAGTTTATACTATATATATTTAAGAAGGAGAATGACGAGGTCCGGTATTGCGGGTCAGTTTCCCAGCAAGATAATCGGTACCCCCTCAAAGGGGCAAGAAGTATAATATTTATTATGGTCTGAGGTTATGGTTTTTTTAGGAGGTTAAATCAGGCAGAGTTTTATTTAGTTGGTTGGACTGTTAGCCACACGCAAAAATCCATATAGTAAGTCAAAAGATTTTTCTATTGTTTAATTATTTCATTGTCAGTTTTTTCGACATGCGTTACAGATCAAGGTATCCTTTCGTTGTTTCAGTTTATTAAATTGAAACAAATACAGATTTTGACAACCCTGATCCTGATATACAAAGGCTATATATAATAGAACGCATTTTTGGTAATAAAGCTATTAATCTATTTTGACTTCGACCAAACAGGTAGGATAATTTATTATATTTATTCCATAATATGCTCGTATTTAAATTTATTTTAGTAAAATTAAATTTATGTTCCTAAATTAAAATAAAACTTATTATTATGAATATATACTACCTGTATGTTATCAGTTTACTGGGGCGCTAGTGTCTTAGTGCAAAGGTTAGAATTGTAGGATACATACTTAGTTTGCATTCGTGTCATACGTCAAATTGCCAATTGACCAATCACCTTGCCAATTTGGTTGTGCAATATGACCTTGTGCGTGATATGAATAATATTGATTTCAATGGAAAAATACAGTGATTAAGAATGTGCATCATATCAATGATAATTGGAAACTATTGGAAAGTGAGGTTATGTTTTTAGCGTTAATCTTTAATGATCAAATTTTCATGTTTCGAATAACTTTTTTGGATTTAAATTTTACTCGCCACTTTTAATCGAATGGTGTGTTGGAACCGCGTCGGATGTGGTCAAGTCATATCTTTCAATTCACAATAATTTTATCTAAAGTTTAACTGTTCTCTTCTATTCATTGATACGTATACGTCATTTTTGTAGTGTTCTCATTATTATAGATTTACACTCACATTCATATTATCTCTACAAGCTTCACTTCACATTGTACTTTCGTATGTATGGTTTGACAGTAAAACTTTCGTACGCATGAGTTGACAGTAAAACTTTCGTACGCATGGGTTGACAGTAAAACTTATAAACTATCTGCCCGCTACGACTGACTTTTAGTCAGACTAATAAGTCGTACGCATCAGAATCTCGAGTATATTTTAATTGAGTCTTTAATTTTGAGGTAGATACCGATATAATTAATTAAACATGTGTAAATTTGTAATCATACCACTTGAGAAAAAGTAAGTACCTACCTAAACTGTACAAAGCCTTAGGGATACGCGCGTGTCCCAACAGCAATTGAGTACAAATCTTTGCAAGTATGATAGTTTTACAAGGGGCAAGCGAAGTGTGCGGTCGAGTTTTAGACGTTTCGTAGTTTAAAAATATTAAATTAATATATAATTAAATTTTATTAATATAAAACGTGATTTTGCATTTCTCGTAAACTTTCTTGGAAGTAGGGTGGTTAAAGACAATTTTGTAACCCTGACAAAGTGTCTTTTATAACCCTGTCGAAGCTCCAGTGAGAACCAAACCGGTTGGTGTTGTAAAGAATAAAGTGGTTTAAATACAATTTTACAAGTGTTAACACATATTTTATAATGTTACACCACAAATTAATTTCTACATACGAGAGTATATATTTTATTTTAATTGCGTCTACGAATAATGTGCTGCGTAGCGATGATAGACAGAAAAATAAGGATAATTGCTGCTGGATGTGGAATATAGAAATATAATATTGATTGTATCTCAATAGAGGCGAAGATGTAAATTGTTTTCTGGGAACAGAATATGGTCCAGGCGCTTACAGGACTTATGACTTGTCATTGGTTGGGTTAAGCGATCGCTTTATGCTAACAACATTCCCCATTTCGCCCTTCTTACGACCGCCACGTCTGACAATTTTTTGGAAGATGTATATATGCTACAATATTGAGAAACACTTCACATTTTTTAGTTCAATCTACACTAGCGACATCCATTAAGATTGAGCGCCATCCATAAGAATGGGGAATGTTGTTAACATAAAACGATCGCTTAACCCAACCAATGAAATATGGTCATAAGTCCTGTTAGCGCCTCGACCACCATATTCTGTTCCCAGAAAACATTTTACATCTTCGTCTCTATTGAGATACAATTAATCCTTATAAAAATTAATTTATCCACAATGGGTAAAATCCAGTATTTGTCTACAAGAATTTGTATACATTCAAAATGTTATATAATATATATTTTATTTTTAGAAATATAAAAAATCTACAATGGGGGATGAATCAAGCGAACGTTTCTGGAACTCTGGAGGACCGAACTTTGGTAACCAAGGACCGCCCGGTTTTGGACCTCCTTCCGAGATGGGACCTCCTGGTTTTGGACCTCCTTCCGAGATGGGACCTCCTGGTTTCGGACCGCCTTCCGAAATGGGTCCTCCCGGGTTCGGACCGCCTTCTGAAATGGGACCTCCAGGCTTTGGTCCTCCAAGCTCTTTGGGACCACCCAATTTTGGACCTCCTGCCGGCGATCATGGGCCGAACTGGGGTTGATAATCTAATATAATCAGATTTTAATAAGTTAAGAAAGAAGTTTTACATTTCCATAAAAGTATTTGTTCTGTATGGAATATGTAATTTTTTTTAAGCTATCTACAAATGAAAAATGAATAAGTTATTAAAATTTTACTCTTTGAGAGAAATAACTCATTTATTATATTTCATTATGTTTACGTACGATTAAGTTTATAGATTAAAATAAAATTAAGAAAAAATTATAAAGAGAGTGTTTATTTTTAATGTATAATAATTTAATGTTTTAGAGAAAAATCTCAAATTAATGTTTCGTTTGCTTAATGTAAATCAATAAAAATTTGTTAATTGAAAATAACGTAAGCTGTTATTTTAGTTCATTACCGTTTTGGGGGTAAATATTACGTAAAGAAAAAAAACATTTTTGAAAAATATGGTCTCCATTGATTTGTGATTAAGCACCTAACCACGTAAGAAAAAGTTGGCAGATTGCAAATTGTTTTAAGGGCTCGATGATTTGTACCGATGCATCTCGCTGATTGGTTCATTGTATTTAATGTTAATTAATATAAGTCAAACTGGGTTTCTCACTATTATGCACAGACTGGGTTGCAGTCGGGTAGGTACCCATATATTTTTTGAGAAACCCTATTTTTCTAGTTCAAAGCAATTTATTGAAAATGCATTCATTTTATAAATATTCTTTAATTAATGTTTTCTCTTTGATTGAAAAATCATATTTCAAATCAAATATTTGAAAAAATATTTTAATAGACAAAAAAATGTTTTGTTACCTCGACAAAGCTCTGGTAGGGACGAAATCAGTTGGTTCTAAAAACAAAAAAATAGTCTTAAAAAAATAACGTAAGTTGAAACTGTTTTAATATTGCCCCATTACTAAATTAGTGCTTATTACGAATTAACTAATTTATTGATCAAATTTAATCATTCTTTGTCGGAGTTTCAGGTTAAGATTATCGTTGCAAAAGAAGGTTATCATTTTATTAAATGCAGCTCGTGCAACTTCAATTCTGCATTTTATTTCAATGTCCGGGTCTAGCGCTGAATGATAAAATGTTATATATAGTCTGTTCTGCTATATGGCTGTGAAACCTGGACTCTAAAAGTGAATGTAATGAACCGGTTGGAGGCATTTGAGATGTGGATATACCGCAGAATGCTCCGTATACCGTGAACCGATAGGGTCAGTAATGCAGACGAACTACAGAGAGCTAGAGCCAATAGAGAGATGTTGTCGAGTGTGAAAGTTAGAAAGGTCTCATATTTGGGTCAAGTGCTAAGGGGAGAAAAATACCACCTCTTTCGACTGATTTTAATGGGTAAAGTGGAGGAACGTCAGGGAGTTGGTAGAAGGGAGTTGTCCTGAATTTTAAGAACACAGAACCTGTTCCAACCGAGATGCTTTTGCTGTAGTGATCGCCAACGTTGGGGAGACCTGACACGGCACCGAAAGAAGAAGAAGAAGAATTTATCATATTATTCTATGTTCGCCATTGCTTTATGTTGTGGATTCATATTTAAGCAACTTAAAAACTTCACATTTTCATAACCTTTGTTATACTGTTTATATAAATATTTGAGGTGACCAATTAATTATTATTGAAGTTTTACAAATAACCCTGTGTGGGATTTCGCCTCCTTCATAACAGTCCTCCACTGGCTTCTGTCCTTGGCCATCTCTCTCCATTCTCCAGATCTTTCTAATTTCTCCCAGTCCTCTTCCACGCAGTCCGCTCATCTTTTTTTGATCTGCCTCTTAAGATCAGGTAGATTAAACGTGGCCTGGTCCCTCTTGATTTCTTTTCTACATTTTTTTCTTCTAACGTAAGTCCCGCATGGACGAAGGACGGGCCTAGCTTCGGGTAAGCGGTGGGAACACTCTATGTCTATGATCTACCTCTTCGTCTTTTTTCGCACGGCACGGTGCGAACATTTTCGGTACTCCAACCTCTGGCATTATTTCTATTTCAGCCCACCGAAGGCGTTGAGACTTCTCTTTAGTATCTCATTACTGTTTCCTGGTTAAGTAAGTAAATAAATATTATACATTTGCTTCTTAAATAATGATGTTAAACTCCTAGTCTAAGTTTAAAATAGTTCAAAAGCATATCTGATAATGCTTTTGAAAAGCGAAATATGTCACTTCCATTCTTCTTCTTTCCCTTTGCCATTGTCCATCATCTGGGGTCGGCCCTCCTCGTACGAAAACGCCAAATTTTTCTATTTTGACTCATCTCCATTCTCGCGTTGGAGCTCCTTTTCCATGTTGGCCCGCCATTGGTTGGTTTTGTGGGTTTATTGGTTTATTGGTTTTGTGGGAAACATGTCATTTCCAACTGTAATAAAACTTCTAGAAAAGAGACGTTTTCACTCGTATTAATTAGATAATATTTATATTATAACTTTATTTTTAAAAACAGAATTAACATTTTTCCTTGACTTGCTAATGGATCAGAATAGTTTAAGCAAATTAGATTCAATTTGAATTACGTTAATTCAGTATCACTGACGCTCTATTGCAGTAAGCTGTTTATTTTGCCGTCGGACAAGAGACAATTTCTATAATATATCACTAAACACAACGCCATCTGTTGAGAAAAATAAATTCAGTCTATCGTTGTAATATAAATGGATCACATGACGTACTTTGTGGGTGTTATTGGGGATAAAAAAAAAATATTATAGCTTTGTGTGTAATCAACTCTTTATCAGAAAAAATCGTTTCGTCATGGGTACACTTTTATATTTCGCTCTCCAAATAGATAAGAGTTAGTTTTCTTTCAGATACATAGAAACATACACTGATAAATTAATTATCAAAAGGAAAACACGCAAAATGGCTGGTAAGAATAAATATTGTATTATATTTATGTATTAAAAAGAAAATCAACAAACTGTTATTAATATTTGTGAAATAATAATTTAAATTCGATCAAAGTTTGCATCAAAAATAAATTATTAAAAAACAAAGGTTTACATATTTTTACTGGTCGCGCCTTGTTTTACTCTATATTCCTCAATTTATAATCCATTCAAATCATCAAAAAATGATTTCTTGGCCTGTTCTTTCCAAGTTTTCCCACATTCTTTGTGATATTTAAATATTACTTTCTCTTGTTTTATATTCTATCACTATGGAATTTGACACACCATGCAAACGTTACTTAGGGATATTGCATCTTCTGAATTTACACTGATTTGATTATTCGTTTGTATGCTCTATTTTTCACACTCATTCAACAATTACGTTCTGAATTACGTTATCAATTACGTCTTGAGACTCTTCAATGTCTTAATGTTTCTTGAATTGTTAATTCATTAATTAGGTTATGTTTAAAAATACCCGTTATGTAAATATGCAATTGCACACATTGATTATTGATGTTTGGGTGTAATATTTATTTTAACATATGTTTGAAATTTGTACTCGCCCATCTCTTGTATGTTTACAAGAGATGGGCGAGTGGAGAGGGATATTGAAAGAAGGGTTGGGGCAGGCAACAAAGTGAATGGTGCACTTAAAGTTGTCATCGCAAACAAAAACCTATCCAAAAAAGCTAGAATGGCAGTGCACAATGGTGTTCTTCTACCGACCCTTATGTATGGAAGCGAAGCATGGAACTGGCAAAGAAGGATGAAAGTAGAATAAATGCAGTAGAAATGAGATCTCTTAGACGAATGTGTGGATACTCTGTGTATGATAGAGTGTCGAATGAAAATATAAGAAGTGAATGCGGTGCGAATGATGGTGTCATGAACAAAATAATGAAAGGATCATTAAGATGGTTTGTACATATGGAAAGAATGAATGAAGAAAGAATGGTAAAAAAATTATATGTTAATGATGTAAATGGAACCAGAAATAGAGGAAGACCGAGGAAAACGTGGCACGATCAAATAAATCAAATATTGAATGTCGGCCATGTGAGGAGTCAGAGAAATCGACGTGCGTGCATGACACGATGTATGAATGTTGAGGAAGCGAGAGCAATATGTCAGGAAAGAAAAGTTTGGCAGTCCATTCTTTCTGCCTACCCCTTCGGGGAGACGGCGTGATGGTTAGTTAGTTAGTTATTTTTTTGTAATGAATATTCAAATACGTAATCTTTAATATATATCAGTTATATTGGACTTGGACTTGGAGTTGGACTTGGAGTATATTCAACACCATAAAAACAAAGGATTTATTTTACAGTGATGTACGAAAACCATCGAAAAAATGGATTATTAAGGAAAACAATCATCTCACCATCACAATATGTATTTTGAGAAATCAAAATAAAAAAAACTTTTTCAAAGGGTTTCATTTTTCGTCTCGTTAAGGTTTTGTTGAATTTGGTAAAGCAAAACCGGCCATTTCCTTAAAACATAATATATTAAATACATCGTATAAAACTTGAGCAAAGATGATAAATCGCCCATATTGTCTAAAATATCATTCTCAATATCTTAATAACAATACGTTTGTTCAATATCTGAAATTAAGTAAACCATAAACCTATGTATATTGAATTTCTTTAAACTTCTAGAAAACGGTTGTTCACCTAAATATTTAATACAACGCGTAAAACTTGGGCACATATGACAAATAGAATCGTGCTCAATATGTAGATAACAATACATTTGTTGTATATCTGAAATTGAGCAAAACAATAAAAATTGAAATTTTTGATATCATATCATTAATGACTAATCATAAACACCAAAAATTGTATTTGCTTTTTCTTTTTTATATACTTTGTATATACAACACTAACATTAAAAAAATTAAAATTATTTAGACATGTTTCGGACAACCAGTCCTTCTTCAGTGATACATATTATAAAGATACATATTTAAAATATTATAAAATTGTTTACATGATCTGACAGATGTTATAAAGATTTATTTTGGAACGTTTATGTTTTTGTTATAACAAATATTATGATTCAATTTAAAAATTAAAATAATAATTTTAGTTTATTATAAAGATACATTTTAAAAATATTATAAAATTGTTTACATGATATGAATATTATATAAGTTTATATGACATAAAAACAATATATAAAAATATCATGTAAACAATTTTGCAATATTTTAAATATGTATGAGTATTTTTATAATATGTTTCACTGAAGATGGACTGGTTGTCCGAAACATGTCTATGTAATTTTTTTTTAATGTTAGTGTTGTATATACAAAAAAGAAAAAGAGAAACAAAGCATCCACATTACAAAGTATGGCAAACATAGAAGAAAAACCAACATACGTTTTTTATTTTATTAATTTAAGATCACTATTATTCATGGAATTCAGTAATTTTTTTTTTAAGAATTGAAGCAATTTTTCCATTTATCAGTTAATTTTTCTTGACAGCTTTCTAAGAAATTTTACTTTTATAATCGCGATGACGATATCAAACTCATAACTGATTAAAGTTTTTTGAATTTCATTTTCAATTTGATAATTCGATAATTTTATGTTTCTTTTCAACAATATTAACTGGCTTAGAAATACTCGTAATTGTATCTTAGGGCTTCGCCGAACCAATTTACTGTATTTAATATCTGTGAAAACTTTTGTAAAAAAAATATAATATTATATCACTAATGACGGGCTTGTTTGTCCGAAACATGTTTGGTATTTAATTTTTTATTTATTTTTATAAAGAAACATTACTTCATTTTAGTTTTCATCACTTTCAATTACATCACCAAAGCAATTTAATTTAGTTAACTTTAGCTGACTTTATTTTGTTAATTACATCATCGAACCGATTAATCATATTAAAGAAGAAGTTTTAGTTGGTGAGACAAAAGAGGAAAGGAGGTTTATTTACATATTTTCTTGATTATTTTTATAATATTCATAGTTTTGCTACCATTTTAGATCGTTTTTAATTATTTGATTATGTTAATGTCAATTTTTTACAATTTCTAAAATACTGGAATACATGGAAACCAGACCAAATACAGTGTATTTTTTTTTCTGTTATCATCAAGAATCTTCGGTGTGGCAGTATGTTTAATCTATAACATCCGGGGATTATTTTTAGGGGTGTTAATAAAATGTTTTTTTTTTCTAGGAAAAAGGATTGGTTTCGAACTTTCGTTTGGCAAGCCACAATGTCACCCCCCGATCCACATGGTGAATCCTCCCACTGTGGTTCATCAGACTATCATTCCAGCTCCCCCCAGTTACACTTTGTCCTCGTATGAACCACCAGCACCAAGCTGCCCACCTAACCCCAGCTATGATTCGACCGGTAAATGTTTTGAGTTTGAATATTCTTCCTCTCTTAAAATAAAATAATATATCATAATTAGAAGATTATAATGAATTCATGAAACCGTAATTATTTGTATACCGTTTAAAGAAGTCTCAACTAGAAAATAAACCAAGGAAAGCAAGTCACGATAAAACAAATTAAAAAAATAATTTATGGGCATGAAATATTTCAAACTTGTGCGTATATTTAACAGGATGTTCACTGAATAATTGGTGTTATTAGTTGGGTCGGATTTAGGTAAAAAAAAAGTTTTTTTTGTAAGCCAAAAATTATTTTATAATATATTCTATTTCCTAATGTAGGCTGTTAACTACAATAGAAAACTATTTATTGTATTGAACAAGTACAATTAAATACATTTTCGGGGCTATAAATCCACCAGGGCTATAAATCCATCCGGGGATATAAATCCACCAGGGCAAAACTAGAACTATAAAGATATTTATAATATTACCGCAATAAAGCTTGGGCACAAGCGAATTTAGTTGGCTTCAATTACATTTGCAGTTAAAATACAAAGCGATTCTTTTATTTTTTTATATTTATGTATCATATTAATTAACTAATGTCATACACACATTGAAAATAAATATTGAAATAAATAAATATTAAATGGAACGATTTTGGAATGAAAATTAATCATTCCGACGTAAATTGGTTATCCTCACTATTAAAACGAAATATTTCTTCTTTGCAATACTATAGAGATTATTGCCTACATGTGACTAGTGACTATTACAAAAAAAAATATGAGTAAAATGGAATCTTTGATTATAAGAAGTAAATTAGAATATTGAAACCAACAGTAATCATCCCGGCTCCAGCAGATTATACGGGGTCAACCGTGAGTCACCCTTATCAACCCAGCTACCCTGGACCAGACACTAGCTACGATCAATCTGGTAATCCTTTTTTTTGCATTTATGAAGGCTTCATATTATAAAAAAAGTAGTACATAACCTGAATGAAATTCTCTAGGTTATCAAAATAACAACAATATGACGACGTGGTGGTCGTAAGAAGGGTGGAATGGGAAATGTTGCTAACATAAAGCGATCGTTTAACCCAACCAATGACTGGTCATAAGTCCTGTAAGCGCCTCGCCCACCATATTCTGTTTCCAAAAAAACAATTTACATCTTCGTCTCTATTGAGATACAATTAATCTAGCTTATTTGTCATTATTTTCTAATCTTCAAATCTAAACTTGTGATAAGTATGGATTTGAAAGTATTGTTTAAATTTTAGCTTTAATTATAAAAAAAATGTTAGCGTGTTGTAAATTATTTTATTAGACCATAGGTTTTCAATCTTTTTAGGCTCATTAGCCTCTTCGAATATGATTGTGATTTATTTTTACAATTGATTCAGAAGCGCTAAATATAAATTTTCTAAAACTGAACTATTATTGAAGGTTTTCTAAACAACCATTTTCCCTCTATATTTACCATACAAGAACTTTAAATGTCATTTTAAATTTCTACAACAAATGCATATAATGTTCGAAAAAATTCTTTTTACATCTGTCAAAACTGACCACATTCATGATAAAATATGTTTTAATATTTATTTTGTATATATTTATTATAAAATATTTTAACTACACTGATAAAGATGAGAGCAGAATAAATGCGGTAGAGATGAGGTCCCTAAGACATATATGTAGTAGAACGATGTACGACAGAATCTCAAATGCTGATATTAGAAAGGAATGTAGAGCGAAAGAAGGTATCATGAACAAAATTATGAAAGGTTCGGAGATATGGAGCGCATGGGTGAATGAATAATGGTTAAAAAAGTGTACGTCAACGATGTAAATGGAGTACGGAGTCGAGGTAGACCGAGGAAAACATGGCATCATCAGAAGCTAGAGAGGTATGTCAAGAAAGAGTAGTGTGGCGGTCCAATCTCTCTGCCTACCCCTTCGGGGAAACGGCGTGATGGTTTGTTGTTGTTGTTAAAATTAATAGTATGTAACATATAAAATTAATAGTATGTAACATTAATAGTATGGTTCATGACCATTTTTTATGTTATTTAAATATTGTATGTTAAGTGTCATTAACATTCAATATTTTATATCATTACTTTATTTTTTCATGGATTATGGACATTTTTTGTATAAATATGAAAAATCTGTTTTCTTACCTCTTACAGTAGTTATATGTATCATTAAACATAGCGTTTCTTTCTTTTTTAGGTCCTTATTCATGGGTGCCAACTAGTGTCTACAATTGTGACCACTTATTACACAAAGCTGTGCAAGCAGGCCACGAAGAATATGACCACAGTCCACTCTACCTAGGAAGAGCTTCTCACCAAGGTGACTTGATCCCTTGCAAGGTCAATCCACGCCATAAAACCGCCTTCATCTGCTATGGAATGAGGGAAATTCCCGTCTACAATATCGAGGTAATTACATATTAAACGAACTATTTTTGAAAGCCTATTGTCGAACTCACGCGATGTGAGACAGGGTTGTATCCTTTCTCCATTCTTATTTAATCCCTACTCCGATTATGTCTTTAAACGAGCCCTCATTAACACCGAGAAAGGACTGAAAATTAATGGCGTTGTGATAAACAATATAAGATATGCCGACGACACTGTTTTATTGGATGAAATTGTCAGCGATCTTCAGGACCTCCTTAATCTTGTTGACGAGTCCGGTGAAAGATTGGGGCTAACAATAAATATCAGCAAAACCAAATGGATGACATTTGGACGGCTTGACTACAGTGGGCCAGTATTGCATTTGAACGGCCGTAACGTTGAAAGGATGGAAAAACTTAAATACCTCGGCAGCATACTAAGGCAATCTCTTAACCCAGATGTAGAGATAAAATGCAGAATTGAGGCAGCAAGAGCTACGTTTAATAAAATGAAATCACTCTTCTGCAATGATAACGTAAACTTGAAACTCCTCCAGAGAATGATCAAATGCTATGTGTGGTCTGTTTTATTGCACGGGTGTGAAACTTGGACCTTGAAAGTTAACTCAATGAACAGGCTGAAAGCATTTGAAATGTGGCTCCATCGCCGAATGCTTAAAGTTTCCTGGACAGACATGGCTACCAATACCGAAGTCTTGAGAGATCTTTCCAACCTTGATAGTTGATAATAGGGAATTGTTATCAACTATCAAGGTTCGAAAGATCTCACATCTGGGTCATATACCGCGTAGGGAAAAGTACCACCTTCTCCAACTGATATTGGAGGGGAAAATTGAGGGACACCGAGGGTCCGGAAGGAGACAAATGTCCTAGCTGCGAAAGGTGAGGGAGTGGACTGGCATCCGAAGTGTGGAGGAGCTATTCCGAGCGGCGCAGGACAGGGACAGGTTCGCCGAGGTGATCGCCAACGTTGGGGGGACCCGACAGGGCACTTGAAGAAGAAGAAGATTATCGATCTCACTGTATTAATCTCGTAAAGACATTATTCGTGTATGATGAAGCTTGAAACTAATAAGATTGTAAAAACTATTGAAATAACCAACACACGGTCTCCCAGGTGTTTAAACATTTTGAGCCAGAATTTTCTTTTACCGACACATTTTCCTTCAATTTTACCTTGGATCAGTTGTAGCACTTTCAATTAATTGTTTCTCATAATGTGCCCGTAGTATTTCTAATATTATATTTGTAATTTGATATTTCTTGGTAGAAGTTCATTGTTTTAATGAAAATAAAAATAGTCCATTGTTTTGGCCAAAACACTTTGATACTTTAACATTATTAGTGTTAAAATTGAAAACACTGTGATAATATCACAATTTCTTTTTATTCACTGAGTGTCGCGACAGCTGTTTCGCCAACCGATGTTGGCATCATCGGGTGTTACAATAAACTGCTTAGTTTACTCAGTTTATTGTAACTCAGTGAAAAATTTTTTTTGGTGATATTTTGGTGTTTTAAATTTTGAAACTAAAAATAAAAATATTTCATTAAAAATTCCTTTATAAAATATATTTGGTTTAATTTCAATTAGGTTTATGGCTTTGGCCGGTTTCGGCAACTCGTTGCCATCATCTGGTCTAAATCTCCCAAACCGATAAAAAGCCCAAAGTGTAATTAAATTAAATATGTATTATAAAGGAATTTTTAATCGAATTTTTCCAATTTCATATTCTTAAGTATCAGTATCTTCTTCTTATTCTTCCTTGTTGTAAACCTATGTGGTCTGCTCCCCAGAGTGTTGCTCCTCCTGTAAGGTAGACTCCCAGCTGTCCTTTCATATTTTAGTAAGTCTTTCATGAGGACGAGTCCCATGAGGCTGATTATGTAATGCAGTATATGGAAGCCTGGTGGTGTCTATTCTTTGAACATGACCGTACCAGTCCCTTTTTTGCTGTCTGCTCCATCTTATAATATCCTCAACCTCACATACCTCTCTTATTCTGGTGTTCCTCACGCGGTCTCAAAGTATAATTAATTATTATATATTTCTTATTACATATGAATAATTTCGCGATAATTATGAATATTTTCAAGTATACGCAGGGAAACATATTTTTATCGTAGAAGAGGGCATTACATGGGTGATTATTAATGAATATTCACGATAATTGATAACTAAAATCATCTTAATCAGGAGGTATAATACTTATAATATGACTCATTTGTCTTGCCAAATTGATTACCTTTTTTATCACAAGAAAAACAAATATGTAATACTTACTACTCATTCACCCGATCTCAACTATTTTTATAACATATTGAATATCGATTAAAAATAAAAATTTATTCTATACTTGCTATCGCTTAGTGTTGTATTATTTATTCACATTTGAATACAACGAACTTTCACAGTTTTTAATGCACTTTTTTTAGTTTAAAATAAGCAAAATTTGTTTCATTGTAAATACATTTTATTCATACGCGAGAAACACCATAAATTTAAGAAAATCTGCAAATTTGAAACCGCTTGGCGCTGTTTTATTGAAAAATATTTTATTAATTATGAATGAATGTAAGTTAAATTGTGTAAAAATCTTTACAACATTTATAAATTTAAGATGTATACCTTGACGAAGGATGCCAACCATGCGAAAAATATCTGACTTAGAAAGCCTGCTCACAAACGTCTATGTATTTAAAAGGATACCAAGAGACACATAGGATATAATCAAGATTACATATATTCTCAAGTTTATTTAAAGTCAGGACTTATTTTTCTGTAATTACGATATATCAAATCAAACCACTTTATTTCTATCAAAAGATATTAAAAACATGCTAAACCTAAAATCTATTTAGCTTCCTATCATATGTCATGAGAATCAAAATAATAGTTAAAAAAAATGTATACAGACTCTTCTTCATGGTTACAATCCTGCGGATTGATCTGGAACAAGCTTTCCTTGTTTCATCCACTCGGTCCTGCCTCCAGCCAGTCTTTTTATCTCTATGAAGCTGCCACAGCGCACGTCTCGTATCATAGGAATCCCTTGGGCAGCCTCTGCAATTACTGCCTTCATGTGCCATGCCTCTGCGATAGTAGTAATAAGTAGGCCCGGATGCCTAATGTTATGGCCTATCCAGTTTGCTCGTTGCTGGGCTATCCTTTTAAGCATTTGACAACAGTAATTGGATTAATTGTATCTCAATAGAGACGAAGATGCAAATTGGAAACAAAATATGGTGATCGAGGTGTTTACAGGACTTATGACCTGTCATTGGTTGGGTTAAGCGCACGCTTTATGTAATACAACATTCCCCATTCCACACTCCTTACGACCACCATGTCTGATAAATTTTTGGAAGTTGTATATATGTTAATATGTAACACCAAACTTCACATGTTAGTTTCAATCTACACACTAGCGCCATCTATGAAGATTGGATTTAAGCATTAAGCAGAAGATCTTTTTATTAACGCAATGTGAAAGGCTACCACCATTAACTTATTGCTAGATAACGCCTGGATATGTCAGTCCAATTTATATGCTTACTTGGACCAGTTTTTATTTTTACAACATTTTGAATGTATACAAATACTTGTAGACGAATACTGGATTTTATTTACCCATTGCGGGTTATCAATTCAAGGATTAATTGTATTATCCTTGAATTGATAACCCGCAATGGGTAAATAAAATCCAGTATTCGTCTACAAGTATTTGTATACATTCAAAATGTTGTACAGTTGGTTCAAACAACCTGTTGTTCAGCTATAAGTATTTTTTGCTATGCATAAATTACAATGGCTTGAGTTATGACAATGATTTTCTTGTTTGGTTGATTGTTTTCAGTTGTACTGCAAAAATTCTCCTACGGTTAACTGGGTAGCCAGCAACAGCGGGAATGTTCCCCCAGGCGCAGTGCCTGTTGGACACACCACGAATGGAGAGACATTGTTCGCAGCCCGAGCACACCATGGCGGGGCTCTTGTTCCAGGGAAGGTTAGTATCAAAATAAAAAAAAATTCTATCTCACACTGTTTGACGTAAGCCTTTCCACCCCCACGCCATCCCTATCGGTCTCTCGCCAGTGTTCTCCAGGCCCTTCCCGCCATCCGCAAAATATCATCGCTTCATCTGGTGGCCTATCTATGGACACTTCTCCGAACCAACTTTTACCTCTATTCAGTAACCTTCTGGCTCCGTCTTTTATCATCATCGACTACTTACATATTCGTGAAAGTACGTTCAGAAGACAAATACTCTTGACTTTGGAGAGTATCTTGTATTCCTAATGTCGAACCATCTCTCATGCGTTCCTGGTATTAAATATTTTTTTATCTTTTACCTGTTCTCAATTGATGCCTTAAACTATAATTGTTGTTTATAATATCTTTTGAGAAAATAAACTAATTTGATTTGATTTGATCATTCCGTCGGCACACATGTCCAGCCCATTGCCACTTCATTCTTGCAATGGCCTATATCGGTGACCCTGGTGCTTCTTCCAATATCCACTTTGGTTATACGGTCTCTAAGTGAGATAACCAACATGGATCATTTCATAACCCGCTGTGCCCTTTGTGAAATTTTAAATATTCCGTGACGTCATCACTCTCTTGTTGTCTGTCAACCTTTTAATGACTAATATTTATTACTATCCAGTGAAATATAGGGGTGACGTCTTCATTGCTGTCATTTTTTGTGGAAATTTACGCATTCGAAAATAAATTATTTTCTGCTAATAAAATAAGTATCTAATACAATTTATTATTACAGGTACACTCATCACACCACTGTTGCTATATCCCATACAATGGTCAGGAGGTAAAGAAACACAACTATGAAGTCATGACTTTAACGTACAACTGAAGGAGATGCGGAGATCCTTTGAATCGTCATATTAGTTTGCTTAAGATAATTGTGATTGTACTTCCATTCCCATTACTTTATAAATATATCTTCTACCCAAACATATTTTTATTATTCATCATACATTTTTGAAAAATATCAAATAATGATGATATGTGATAGAATACCGAAAGAAGAAACGTGTAGCAGATGAATGTACCATTATAAACATCTCTTCTTCTTATTCTTAGTGTAGGCTTAGTGGCCTGTTTCTTAAGAGGAATTGGCCTCCTGCGAAGTCGACTCCCAGCTGTCGATCCATCTCTTTGGTGGTCTACCCGGGGGTTGTCTACCTTGGAGCTGGCCGTGCAACACAATGAAGGGGAGTCTGGATGGATCCATTCTCCTCACGTGTGCATACCAGTATATTCTCCTTTGCCTTACCCACCTAACGACATCCTCGACCTCGCATATCTCCCTTATCCGTGTATTCCTTATCCTCTCTTGTAGTGTCTTGCCAGATATATATCTGAGCGTCTTCATTTCTGACACTCTAACTCGTTGACTTGACACTCATTATAAACAAAGAATACTAAATGTCTTGCTATGATTTAAATATGTCTTGCGAACTTGCGAATTTACGAACATATTAAATATGCTGCACCTAACATTGAGGGTACAATATAGAGTCGGCGAGGTGATGGCAGGAGGTAAATCTACTTTCTCCGCATCAGCAGTATAAGGAACTGGACTGGCTTTAAAAAAAGTGAGGAGCTGTTTTGAGATGCCATGGACAAAAATTATGCAAACTAGTCTGTCGATGCCAGCTGGCCTGGCGATACCGGTCGCTGTCAAAATAAAAATAAAGGTGGAAGTAGTTATTGAAAAACATCGTTTGATTTAAACCTACTAAATGGTTTACTGAAATCTCTTGATGGAATATTTGAATAAATATACTTTGTATTACAACACTTTTTATTTTCACTGAACTCAGACATGTTTTGGTTACAGGTAACCTTTATCAAAGTATACAATTTTAACAACCTTTATCAATGTATACAACTTAACAATTTGTTAAAATTGTTTGGAAAGTGATTAATTGTTTATTATACTCGTATCATTGTGACTAATCTTAAACCTTATCAATATTGTAAAATAGTCATCACAGTACGTACCTTGTCTATTGTGATGATGGAGTAATTGTAATTTGCCAGAACAATTAGTTAAAATAATAATTATTTAATTATCATCACATCACATGAAATAAGTATATTGGGAGTTTTATTTTCCAATTAATGATAATCAACCTCAATTTACGTATATGTGAAATGAACTCAGTATTAAAGCAGATATGCAGATGGATTAAATGTATTTTAAATAAGAAAAATTCACAATGAAATATTGTCAAAAACGAATAATG
The DNA here is from genome assembly GCA_022606425.2 of Lepidostoma basale. Lineage (NCBI taxonomy): Eukaryota > Metazoa > Arthropoda > Insecta > Trichoptera > Lepidostomatidae > Lepidostoma > Lepidostoma basale. The sequence continues at coordinate 279,624 of JAHDVF020001285.1, forward strand.
ATACTCGTATCATGACATAAAACATATAAAAATCGCCTGATTTTACTGACATCTCTCGATTTAAGTTCATTTTAAATAAAATGATTTTTTTTAACTACTTCTATATTTGCCTTTATTTTCCACTGGCATCGACGACCAGTCTGTCGATGCCAGCGAGCCTGGTGAATCCGGTCGCAGTCAAAATAAAGTCAAAAGTGGAAAAAGTTACAAAACATCTTCTTCTTCTTCTGCTTTATTTAGGACTGTGTCCTGTTATTTCTCGGAGCCTGTTCCTGGGATGCAGATGTCCAACTGTCTCGCCATCTTTTAGGTGGTCTTCCTGCAGGTCGATTTCCTGTTGGTACTTTATTTGCGGCTATATTTATCATTCTTTCAGAACATGCTCTTTCCACATGATCTCTCCAGTAGCGTCTTCTCAGTCTTCCCCATCGCACGACATCTTCTACATTACAAATCTATCTTATTTCAGAATTCTGTCTTGTTCTGTCTCGGAGTGTCGTTCCTGCAACGGATCGGAGAGCCTTCATTTCTGTGGTTCTTAGGAGGCTTTTTGTTTTGATGGTGTCAGCTCTCGTTTCTATTCCATATGCCATATACAAAACATCATTTATTTATTTTATTTATTTTAAAAGTTGCTTTTAACCGTAGAATAAAATATTTTAGTATTAGAAGCTAGTGACAGTGAAGGGGAAATGCAAGAAATCCTTCCACTGCCAGCACTATTTAGCTACGTGCAAACATGTGTTTGGTGACCTGCAAACTGTGTTTGAGACTGCAAACATGTGTTTGGTAAACAGTAAAACAAATTGATTAAAAAAATAATCATAAATTATCTACATACAGCTGATTCAGATGTGCTATTCATAGGATTAATATACGTGGGTTGGCACCCCTGTGTTAAATTCACGGAAAATATTCTTATCGCTATCAGTAACATTTCGTAAAGTGTATTCAGGACAGATAATTCGAGGAAAATATTGTTATCAGCAGGTAGGAGTATTTTTATAAAGAAAATAAAGTGCGCACAATACCAATCAATAGCGGATAATGTTGGGCCTCCTTATCTATAGTAAGTCACATATTCTAGTAATCAGGGCACTGATAAGAAATTTTCGATAATTTGCTTGTTTCCAATATATTGATAAATATCATTAACCAATGAGCATTCTACAGAAACTCCTCGTAACACCACAGGCGATATCGGTAAGTACCTGTAAATTTACAACAAATACATTATTTTAATATTTAAATGCTTATATAACATCTAATAAGTAATAATTACATAGCATTATAATATATAACATAATATTTTTATATAAATATAAAGTATGAAATGTGATTGTTCAGATGTTGCTTTTGAATATTTCTCGAAATATGGATATTGTTTTGTGTAATTATACTATACAGAGCAACTTTATTTAAATAAATAAATTTTAATACTGGTGCTATGCTAATATTGTTAATTGTTATTAGCTATGGAAGAACAATTCCTTTGAATGTAGGTCCAGAGTTCATCACCACTATAATATTTAAACATTTAATTCGTCATGTTTCTGGAAAGTTTGTATATTTTTTCAGTTGCTCACTTGTCGAAAATACAAAATAATTATTTTCTGTTCCGAAATTCCCGGGTTCGATTCCTGGCGACGACAGTGTGATTCTCACAATGTTTGATATTGCCTTAGAAAATCAAAACATGTCATCCCCATAAATTATAATAAAACTTCGAGAAACTGATATTTTTATTCATATTAACTATTTAAAATGAAACATTATTGTTCAAGAAATAATAAATATGTCAATATTTACACTGATGATGGCCGATGGTGTCCCGAAATATGTTTGTTTTTAATTTACAATTTTAATAAATTGATGCGATACAAAATTTAAAAAATAATAAATATATTTATTTCAGAAAAATAGTAACAAAATGGACGAGAACCAGAAGTTTTACAACCCGAATGCGGTTCACGTGTATCCAAACCACCCCGGGCCGCCCTACCCCCAGCCCGTGTACCCTGCACCCCCCGGCCAGACCTTCCCCGCGCACCCTGGTATCCCAGCGCAGCCTGCACCCGACTGGGGCCACGGGCAGAACGTGCACGGGCCCAACTGGGGAGGATCGCACCACCACCACCACCCTGGCCACCCCAACTACTGCCCCCCACCTCACCTACCGCCGCCACAGTACCCCGTGGAACATCTTCCCCACCACCCTGGACTAGGTTTCCAAAACCGTTAAACGCAATCGCTACACCATCCCTGAAATCCTTATTAAAGTTTTGAGCATTTTGATACACTGTTTATATTAATATCGTCTCCCCAAACCAGATTCCATAATAAAAATTTAAAAAAGATATGCACGTTTTATTTTTCATAATTGATTTAACATAGAAAGGATCAAAAGTTATGCGAGGATTAAAGCAAATGCTAAAAATAAGTTTTTTTATTATTATATATGAGGAACCAAAATAAATTTATTTAAAACCTATTTTAAATATTCACCAATAAAAACATATTTAAATGATCTAGGACAATAAATTCAATGAGCAAAATGGGAATTCATATAACTATTTAATAATTAAAACGTTTATTCAGATAAAAAAAGTATTTATTAAAAAATGATTTAAATAACCCAATTTTAACACTATTTCCATTTAGCATATTATTGAGAATATTGCTATGTTTTATCAGTAGGTACAGAAAAACAGATTACTAAATTACAATTAGCATTAATTCTTAAATTCATACTATACAATATATCATTAGATCAGAAAGGGTGCATAAAAAACAACAAAGAATTAAAGAAACAGTTGAATGTGTGAATGGTGGAATACGTCAGTTCTACAGTTCTTATATGTATATAATTACATTTCTTAAATTAAGCGAAAACATGTTAATAAAATTAAAATCTTGTAAAGATGGGGAGTAATAAAAAGGGGGGTGTTACGGATGACACGATTGCAGCCCTTCTGGTCATCTGAAATAAAATGTTAAGATTATTAATAAGTAAGAATTTTGTTATACCTCCTACCTTAAAGAGAACAAGAAAAGTGTTTTTCGCAAAATGGCGAAATCTTTAAAAATACATTTTTTGACTTTTTTAAATGGCATATTTTAAATTAACAGAGACATCTTTTGAAAACTATTATCAACTTTAATAAAGCAGAAAGTTTTGGTTGGTGTCCGAAATAATTTGATAGCGCTGTAAACCAGGTGTTTTCGGCTAAGGCTTAAGTAATAATAATGAAGGGTATGCAGAGAATGGACTGCCACACTACTCTATCCTAACATACCTGTACGAGGTCTGTCTATTAAATACGCGAACTGCGTTGCTCGGGTGGTCTTCAGTTGAAATTTGCCTAAGAGCACTGGCTGCTTTGTTGCCGGGTGAGCCACTAAGTGAATCCGAAATCACCAAACCGTCGAGGTAACGTACCGCTTGAACGGGGAATTTTTTTGTGGCGTGTGTCTTATGCTCTTGTCGACAATGGAGATTGACAGATATATATGAAACACCAAGTCAACATCAAATTTCTGGTGAAACTTGGAAAAAATTATCGGGAAATTTATGAAATGTTAAAGGATGCTAGAGTTATGACACTGAAGAAAACTGCCCTTTTTAAGTGGATCAAGGGTTTTAGTGAGGGCCGTGATGACTGCAAGGACGATACAAGTTCAGGACGACCGTCGAATTGCTGTGTTGATGAAAACATTGAACGTGTTCGGTCTGTTATGCTTTCCTGTTGAAAACATTGAACTGTTCGGATGATTGCTGATGAACTAAATTTAGGGAAATCGTTTGTGCACACGATTTGAACAGAACATTTGAAGTTCTGATATACACACGTGAGGATAATGAAACCATTCAGACTCCCCTTCATTGTGTTACACGGCCAGCCCCATGGTAGACGACCCCCGGGCAGACCACCAAAGGATGGATCGACAGCTGGAAGTCGACTTCGCAGGAGGCCAATTCCTTTTAAGAAACAAGCCACTAGGCCTACACTAAGAATAAGAAGAAGAAGAAGATATATTTTTTCTATTAAAGGTATCCTTTCCGATAAATATCGGAAAATCTGTCAAAACTGACGATATTTGTAAATAATTTTTAATATTTGAAATATCTATATAAAATCACTGAGATAGGACGGGTACTCCGAAACATGTTTGCTATTTAATTTTATTTTCTTTAAAAAGTGAGTGTTGTATACACAGTATATAAATAGAAAAATAAAAATATAAAACGTCTACAACAAAAAGTATGACGAACATACAAATAAGTATATTAAAGGTAAGTATCAAATTAATATTCCAGTCACTTTTAAAAACGAAATAGTAGGAGTGGTGAATTTTTTTTCCTTAATCAGCATGTTAAGAATATTTTGTCTAATTTGTGCACATTTATAACGTCGTTTTCGTAAGTCGCCTCAAAGGCACTTTGATAATACATCATACTTTATACATGATAGTTACATTTGACACAGACGATTAGATATAGGTTGTTCATATTTTAAATGATATTTTGAATATCTGTCATATATATTTGTAATCGTAAACCTGTAGATAAAAATGGTATTAAGTTAAATATAAAAAAATATATTTTTAAACAAAATAGATAATTCCTATCAGATAAACCATAAAATCAATGTCTAGTATAAAACATATATGATCGGATGGAATGGCACAGTTCACACCCTGACTTCAAGAGCTAAAGGCTATCTACGTTTAATATAATTTTTCAAGGTAAATACCTATACCTTTTTTTTTTGCGTATTTGATATTAAAAAATATACAAATATAGACAAAGATCTAAAAATAAACATCACTTAAAATAACTATCTTACCATCACGCCGTCTCTCGGAAGGGATAGGCAAAAAGAATAGACAACCAAAATATTCGTTCCTGACACACCTCTCTCACTTCCTCAACATTCATACGTCGGTTTCTCCAAATGCTAACTTGGCCGATATTTTATATTTGAATAATTTGATCGTGATATGTGTCCCTATATCTCCCTCTTTTTATTAGATAATTTACATCGTTAATTAAAAATGTCAAAGAAAGTATATACTTTCTTTGACATTTTAAATTCATTCATTATTTTCATCTGTCCAAATCTTCTTAATGACTCTTATTTTGCTTACAAAATTTGTTCATTTGCACTGCATTTACTTCTTATATTTGAATTTGAAACTCTGTCATAATACTCGTATATACAGTTAACTACACATTCGTCTAAGAGATAATTTCTTCTGCATTAATTATACTTTCATCCTTGATTTATCATGGCAAATCAACAACGGCACCGTCATGCCGTATTTCCGGAAGGGTAGACAGAGAGAATGGACCGCCACACTACTCTATCCGGACACACCTGTCAAGATTCCTACACATTCATACAATGTGTCATAAAATTAATACAGTCTTTTAGTACTTGATTAATTTTGTCATGCCATGCTTTCCTTAGTCTTCTACGGTTTTTCTTTCCACGCACACTGCTCGTATACAACATTTTAGCCATTCTTCTCTTAAACATTCGTTCCATATATCCAAACCATCTCAGGTATCCTTTTTTAAATTTACTCATGCTGCAATTATCTGGCTTATATTTGTTCATAATTTCGTCGTTCGGTATTCTATCATATATCGTATTCCCACACATTTTTCTCAGCGATCTCATTTTTACGGCAATTATCCTACTTTCATTATTTTTTGCCAGCTCCAAGCTTCACTTCCATTGATAAGGGTTGGCATTAAAACTCTATAGTGCTAATATTTCAAAATATTGGCAAAACAGGACCAAGGTTTTTTCTGATATTTCAAAATATAGATAAAAAAGGGGAATGAGTTACTTTCTGATTTTCAACAATTTGAAGAAAGAGAAACGGTTTTTCTGGTATATCACATACTCACAGAAAGGTCTGGAAGGGTTTTGGTGATATTTCAAAATATTCACAAAAACGGGAAAGGTTTTTTCTGACTTTTAACATTTTAAAGAAAGTTAAAGGGTTTTTCTGGTAAATGGGATATTGACAGAAAGGGGGGATGGGTTCTGGTAATATTTCAAAATATTGGCAAAAAAGATTAAGGGTTTTTCTGGTATTTCAAAATATTGAAAAAAAAGGTGGAAAGAGCTATTTTCTGATTTTTAACAATTAGAAGTAAGGGAAACGGTATTTTTGGTATGTCACATACTCACAGAAATATCTGGAAGGGTTTTGCTGAAATTTCAACTGTAATGCCATATTTGCTTCTGTGGATGTATTTCTGTTTGCAGTAATGATTTGGATGACTTTTGTTTTGAAAATTTGCACTTAAATGTATAATTTTTTTTAGAAATCTTTCAAAGATGTCCAATAACCAATTCGATACGCCCAACTGCGACCTGCTACAAGTCGATGCCGATCCAAATCAAGCCCCCCGCAACCAGCATGTCCCACAGCCCCACAACGAGAGTCCGCCGCCCCACACTCCGGAGCCACATTGCCCTGCTCCCCCCATTCACGTCCCATTGCCCCATGTAGAGCATCATGACTAACCAGATGTCCAATGCTAATCATTGAAAATAATTTACTGTTAAAACAAACTTGATATAATACCAATGTAAATGTCTGATTCCTAGAAGTTTTATTATAGTTATTGATATGTTTCGCCTTTCTAAGGCATTATCAAATGTGATTAAACCTTTTGATACTGCCTAAGAAAGGCGACACATGACAATCCCATAAACTATGAAATACTAAATCTTCTAGAAAACAGACATTTTCATTTGTATTATTATATTAAGGATGTTTTAATAGTAAATTAATTTCCTTTCGTAATAATTATTTAATATGGAGTGGAGAACATGCTATCAGTGTTAAACAATTTTTTTTTATAATAAATTATATCACGTCTTGAAAAAACCGTCTTGTATTCTTTTCTCTCCTTCTTCTCTTCTAGCCATTTCCCATTTATTTGGGGTTTGCAAGAGTAAGAACCCTAAATTGTAAGAACAATCGAACTCGTAATAACGAGGAAGATGGGAACAACTAAATTTGCTTATTGTAAGCAACATTTGTTATATCAGAGAATGTGTATTTTTACTCTTGACTTACTCGTAATAACTCAAATAACCCTAGAAATAAAAAAATCCATAAATAGCCCACATTTTAAATAATCAAACCAATTTAACTTATAGCCCCATTTTAAATATGTTTCCAATTTTTCCTAGTAGATGTCATTAGGCTAACCTCTTTTCATCCCTCAACTACAATCAAAATTTAATTATGTATATCCAACACTTTCCCTTTCTCTTTCTTTTTTAACCACCTTCCCCTAACTCCACCCTAACTTGCAACTATGTATTAAACATTAAAAAGAATTAAAATTACATAGACATGTTTCGGCCAACCAGTCCTTCTTCAGTGATACATATTATAAAGATACATATTTAAAATATTATAAAATTGTTTACATTATCTGACAGAGATTATAAAGATCTTTATAACATCCGTCAGATATATAATTATGATACATATTTAAAATATTATAAAACAATTTTATAATATTTTAAATATGTATCACTGAAGAAAGACTGGTTGTCCGAAACATTTCTATGTATTTTTTTTAATGTTAGTGTTGTATATACAAAGTATATAAAAAATAAAAAGAGAAATATGTATTTAATGTTAATTTGTTTATAGCCCTTAGAAAGCTCGTTACAGAGTGAAACCGGTTGGCGCTACTTACTTACGCTACTTACTTACTTACTTAAAGTAGTATTTATACAAAGTATTAAAAAAGTTTTGAATTAAATTTTTAAAAATTATCACAGAGACATCTTTTGAAAACTATTAGTAATCATACAAGGCGGAATGTTTTGGTTGGCGTCTGAAATAATTTGCTAGCGTATTTAAATAGGTATTTTTGACTAAAGCTGTAAGTAATAATAATAATATGCAATGAATTGAATGATTTAAAAAGCGCCATTTTTATGAATTGATCATCTCTAGGAAGGTTATAGCCACACGGGAAGGAGAATGCCTGGTAAATAAGAAAAAAAACATAATTAAAAAAAAAACTTTCATATTTTTCTTCTTTTCGGGGCTATATCTCTATGTGGGTCTTAGTCTCCGTCAAAACAGGCCTCTACAGGCTTCTGTCCCTGGACATCTTTATCCATTCTCTAGATTTTACCATTTTCTTCCTGTACTCTTCCATGCAGTCCGTCCATTTATTTCTTTCTTTTGGCGCGCCACCGATCTAGATATACCTTTTGGAATATAATTTAATTTACGTAGGCGTTGAGACTTACACAATCTCACCACTGCTTCCTGGTCAATCAATACTTGAAGTCTTTTGATTCTGTAAGTCCTATCATCAGCGTGGGTTAAATTTTTTTTCTCAGAATCTTCCTCTCAAAAACTGCCAGCCTGCCTTCCTCTCAGACCATGTCTCACAGCCATAGATGACTACTTTTTTAAATGTATATTTTGTTAAATTCCAGTTATGTTTGTGTCTTCGACCGGTTTCGCCAGCTCGGTGCCATCCTCTGGTGTATCGATAAGATGGACCAGAAGATGGCAACGAGTTTTTAAAGTGGAATTTAACTAAATATATATTTATATTTTTTCTTATTTACAATGAACTTTTTTCATGAAATTTAAAGTAACAATATTTTTTGGTTGCTTAGTGTTTAAACCAACGCTGTAAGCAATCTAGCGAACCAAGGTACGACGTATTTCCCCCGTGACCTCACTGTACACTTCGCGCCACGCTACGTGACTATAAAGTGGAAAATGTATCACATAGCTATAAGGGAAGCACTTTGGTGTAACCTTACCCGTAGTTATTGAAATATCACAAAACATGACCCAATTTTTTGCCATTCTTGCGCAAGGCCACAGTCGGCCAGTTGCGAATTATACACCCATTATTGCACTCAATTGATACAATTTTTATATTAAAGTACTTCCATTCGTTTCTGGTTCTTGGGATGCCAAAAGGGTCTTTGACGTTGTAGTTTCTCGTTGCTTTCCAAATAGTACACAACAGGTAATTTTAACCAAATTTTAGCAATTAATTCTCATGACATGTGATAGATAGCTAGTCTGGAGCCATTTTTTTGTCACCTGAATTCTACCAGACCAAAGATAGAGTGACACTTTAACAGCTCGTTTAAGTTACCCAAATTGAAAAAAAAACGTAAAACTTAAATTTGATGGTGGAACAATAAGATGCTCTATGTCTTTAGTATGAACCTACAAATATATTATAGAATTCTGAATCCAAAATGTTGGTGTCATTTTTTTTCTGTAAATATTACGGATTTTTTTCCCCTTCAATTGTATTGTATCTGCAGATAAAAGTGTTAACCCCTTACCGTATACTGGCTCATATATAATCCAAAATAATCTTTCGCCTTAAAAAACAACAAAATAATAAAATATGTCTTGCTTCTAGCAATAATACTAAAGTTTTATCTATGATCCGCGTTACTAGTTGTCAAACTTCTTGCTAGATATCTCTGGTTGTACTAGATGTGCGTTCGACTGTTTCCAACTGTCGGTTTATGATTTTCTGTACAAACGTGATATTCAAAAGTGTTATTTTTTGTTTGTAAAACGCTATAAATAATTATGCTACACTGGTTTACTATTATTTTCACTAGGTAAGTAATAAAATGATCATCTTTATATAAAATTATGGATAATATTGTGTAAAATCTAGGGATAAAAAGGGGAAGACCTAGAAATATTCTTTGTATTTTATATAGGAAAAAATAACTTAAATGAAAAATAAAAAAGTACGTGTCTTTTTTTTTCATCATGTACACATATATTTTTTTCACAAATTAAAAAAAAATCATGCTGTAAGGGGTTAAATCGAATAACATTGGTAATAAAAAAAATCATTTTAAAACAAAAGAGATAATTAATATCCGATAAATCTCCGAATTAATGTCAGGTATAAAACATCTATGACCAGATGGAATGGCTCAGTGATCAACAGACTCCATAAGCCTGAGGTTATTTGCGTCCCGTATTAGATTTCAAGGTAACAACCTCTTCATATATTGTATTTTAAAATATTCAAATATAAATACATATACAAATATATATACTATCAAAAATAAGAATAAACAAACAAAACATTTCATAGATATACGTCATTTTCCAGGTGTTAATATAACTAGATTAAAATAATGTAACAATAAATTTTCTTTTGTTTTAAAATATTTATCTTAAAATAATTTTCGCTTCTTCATGTTTTTTTTTCTTCATAATTAAATATATACTATTTATTATTAGTTTGGTGGTCTGTTGTTGTTGTTCATAACATTTAATAATTTTCAATTTCTTAATTTTCGAAAAGAAAAATTTTCTAAATTTAAATTTTTACTATTGTTACTTATGAAGAGAGAATATATTTACGAAATGTGTTGTGGTAATTTATTTTTATACTTTGACAAAAAAACAAACAAAAACAACTTTTACAAAGTCTACAGTTTATTTCCCAAATTAACAATAAAATTAATATGTTTGAATGAATTGTGTATTAAATAATGTAAATATCCATATTAAATAATAAATACGAACAAAAATGTCTAATCACTAGAAGTTATATTATAATTTATTGAATGTCTTGTTTCACCTGTCTAAGGCATTATCAAATGTCTTATCTTACCTAAAAATATGTTAAATATCACGAATATTACAATAACTATGCTTTGTCTTAGAAAGTTTAAATAAATAACCGCCACTCTGTTATTTCCTGACTTATTTATCTCGCTTCCTCAACATTCATACATCGTGCATGCACGGATGTCGATTTTTGAATAGATAGATGATACTTTTATATCAGAGAGCTATTTTGTTGTTTAAATTAAAATAGTTATTTCAATAAATAGTCGTACATATGTAACGCTATATTTTTACTGCAAACTTTCTTGTAATGCAAATAAAATTCAGTATCCCAGCAAGTTTGTTTTGGTTAACATGAATGGTTTGAAAATACTAAAAAATTTACAAATTTATAAGGCTTCAGGAATGTTTTTAATATAGTATAATACATCCAAGGGCTACTAATATTGCAACCACATCCATTTATATATTTTTGAAATTTAATGTGTTTGATACATATACATATAATTTATATATGTCATTAACACGCTATAAGAGTGGTTATGGAATTGTATATACGAGTATATAATAGTTTAAAGACATTATATTTTTATTATTTATATAATTTATTTTTATTTGTTATTTTATTTTATTTTATATCATTGTATTTTATGTAATTTGTTTTAGATTTATTTTGTAGACGTTGGACGATCGAAGTGTGCGCGGGAGATGCCTATTGGTGGCGATGAGGTTCGCAACCCATCACACCGCGTCTCTCGCGGGGGCGAAAAGAGAAGGATGGAGTCCCGCATCGATTAAAGTGTGGCAGTCTATTCTTTCTGCCTACCCTCTCGGGGAGTCGGCGTGATGGTTAGTTAGTTAGTTAGTTAGATGATACTTTCTCAACTATTTTTTCTTCTTTCATTCTTTTCATGTGTCCAAACTATCTTAATGACACATTCACTCTGATTAGACAAATGAAATATTAGAATAATAAATGTTTTAAAAATTATATACTCGTATATCTAAATAACTAACTAACCATCACGCCATTTAACCGGAAGGGTAGACAGAGAGTATGAACCGCCATTCTGACTTTTACTGACATACCCCTCGAGATTCCTATGCATTTATACATCGTAAAATGTACGCTCGTCGATTTTTCCGACTTCGAATGTGGCCGTCGTTTAATATTTGATTAATTTGGTCACGCCATGCTTTTCTTGGTCTTCCACGGCTTCTCTTTCTATTCACACTGCTTGTATACAATTTTTATTTTTTCAATTTCTTTCAGTTTTCTATCATAAATCGATTTCTTGTACATTCTTCTCAGTGGTCTCATTTTAACGGCATTTATCCTTATATATCCAGCTCCAAGCTTCACTTCCATATCGAATATTTATATTTTTTAATTGTCTTGTGTTTTTCTTTTTTTCTTACTTGCTCTCATTTGTTTTCTTATTTTATTATTTATAAATATATATTTTTAAAATTGTTAATTTTATTTTTGTATATTGTGATTATAAACGATTTGGATTTGTTATTCTGTAATGTTTATAATCTTTTGAATAAATTGAATAAATTGAATTGAATAAAAATAAATTGAATAAGGGTTTTCACTAGATCCCCATTGTGTACAGCCATCTTTGTTTCAGTGGGTTTACAATATTTATATTTGCAGTAATGATTTTGATGTCTTTTATTTTTAATAAGATGCACTTTAATGTACGATTATTTACTTTTTTAAGAAATCATTCAAAGATGTCAAGCCACAATTTTGGACCGCCCCATCACGGGGCACCACACAACCCTGTGAATCCACATCATCCCTACGGCCCTCAGCATGTCCCACAGCCTCACCACCAGAGTCCGCCTCACCACAACCCGGCGCCGCACTGCCCCGCTCCCCACAACCACGGCCAACCGCACCATGGACCACCCCTCCATGGACCACTTCATCACTACAATGCCCACCAACCCCATGGCCACCACTAATCATTAAGAATTGTCCATTGTTACAACAAACTTGCATTGTTATTCAAAGTTACAAAAGATTAGATAAGAATTTCAATAGAACGATTCAAATATTCAAATAATGACGCTATTAATGTAAATCAACAATATTTCATAATAAAGTATATCTGTCAACAAAAGAAAACACGTGATTATTATTATTGACTAGAAGATGGCAAATGCCGAAACCTGTTGAAACATTATTAATATTATTAGTTTCCTTATCAATAATGACCATTACCACCAAGATATCCACCACCATTCAGTCCTTTACCCCTCCCGCAATCAATGCGGATAAAAAATCCTCCCCGATAGCCCACTACGTACTCCGCCAAACAAAATGGTCTCACGCAGGACGCTATCTCCTACCACAACTCCATCCAGGCACTGCTCCTCTTATCTACCCCTCGGGAACAGACTTTTTTTATAAATACAATCCCAACCCTTACTGGTCTTTCATTCCTCGACAATAATGTAAGACTTTATCATAAACCCTAAATTTAAACCCTTTATCATAAATCACTTTCGGAGGGACACTCCGGGCCATACATTTAGCCCCATCATAAAACAACTACCAAATTACATTCCATCAATGTTTCCTACAGACGTAAGAGGAATAGCCATTAGAGCTGAACCTCTGTAAGCCAGAAGATCCAAGTCCAAGTCCAAGACAAGTTCTTGTCCTTAGAGAGTATTACGTATTCAGAATGTCGAACCATCTCTCATGCGTTCCTGGTATTATATTGTACTTCTTTTGCAACGATAATCTTAACCTAAACCTTCGACAAATATTGATAATTGAAGAAATGTTAAATATGGTATGTTCTACTATATGGCTTTGAAACTTGGACTCTGAAAGGAATGTAATGAACTGGTTGGAGGTGATTGAGATGTGGATACGAGATACCGCATACCGCAGCGTATACCGCAGCGTGGACCGATAGGGTCAGTAATGCAGACGTACTACAGAGAGCCAGAGCCAATAGAGAGTTGTTGTCGAGTGTAAAAGTTAGAAAGGTCTAATATTTGGGTCATGTGCTAAGGGTAGAAAAATACCACCTCTTTCGACTGGTGTTAATGGGTACAGTAGAGTAGTCCTGGCTGCCGAACATAAAAGATCGGACAGGAATGACAGGAGTTCAGAACCTATTCCAAGTGGCGCAGGGCAGAGATGCCTTTGTTGTAGTGATCGCCAGCGTTGGGGGAACCTGATAAGGCACTGGAAGAAGAGGAAGAATATAATATTTTACCTGTGCTCAAAAGATGCCTTAAACATATATATTGTTTGTAATGTCTGTGTAGATAATAAACCGATTTAAAACTAAATAACGAGTTGATAAAACTAAATATGTAACTAACTAACTAACTAACCATCACGTATTAATATTGGTATTATTTAAAGAGAAATTTTAAATAATATTATACATAATAACTCCATCTGGTATTATCAGCATGCAGCCCCGTTGAAAAAATAAATAAAACGTCTTCTTTATGTAGGCCTTGTGGCTTGTTTCTTAAGAGGGATCCTGCGAAGTCGATTCTCAGTTATCGATCCTAATCATTTTGGTGGTATATCCGGGTGTCGTCTTACTTGTGGTTTATTTAACAAATCTTTGAGAACTCCGTCATCTTAGAGGGTATCTATCTTAATGTTCCGGCAGCTTCTTATCTTCGACAGCGTCAGCACAGACTGTTTTATCTCCCAACATGCAAAACTAACCTACCTTTGGTGATGCCGGTGGGGAGAGTAATCAAACAGCTAAACATGATTGCTTCGAAAATCGACATATTTCACATTAGTTAAAGTACACCCTGAAGACAAATAGTCTTGACTTTAGAGATACCCATATAAAAGCAAATACACGCCTTCCCCTTTAAATATGTTTGTATTGTCTTTTGATAGAAAACAATAAATTTATGTATTTTTTAATTATTGACTTCAGAGACATCTATTGAAAATTATAATTACTTTGTATCATCTCATATACTAATTATATAAGAAATAGGGCGAAACATGTATTTCACATAAAATATAATAAAACTTCTAGAAATAATACCTTTAAATTAATGTGATATTTATAGCATAGATTGTTTAACCTACCGGCCGCTAGAACAACAAGCCTACCTCTGGTGACACCTTTCACACCTCACCTCTGGTGACATATGGTCGTGGACAATGACTCTAAAAGAACAACAAAGAATCTACTGGTTTGAGAATAGAATACTTAGAATTATCCTGGGACCCAGACCTGGTCCCCAGGGAACTTGGAGGCATAGGACCAACCAAGAGATCCGTACGATGACCCAGCAGCCCCTTATAACGAGCACCGTGAGATCCGGTCGCCTAGCATGGATTGGGCACGTATGCCGAGCCGAAGAGACCAGAGCAATCAAGACCCTGCACGCGTCTAGACCGACTGGAGTAAGACCTCTAGGAAGGCCTAGACATCGCCTAATGGGAGCTGGGAGCAAAAGGCGCAGGATCGAGGAGCTTGGCGAAAAATCATCAAGGAGGCTAAAACTCTTCAAGAGTTGTATGGCCATAGGAAGAAAAATATGTCAGATATCTATCTTTACTTCGAAAATGAAACACGAATATTACAAAATATTGAATGTTCCAAATTATTCGCACAATTTCTTATGTAAATTTCTTGGAAATACCATTTTCCGGTATATGGTATATTCAAGAGTTATTTCAAAATATTATGAATAATGAAACTCATTTTAAACCCGAAAAGATAATTCTTATCAGATAAACCTTAGAATCAATGTCACGTATAAAACATCTATACCCAAATGGAATGGCTCAGTGCTCCTAGCGACTGCAACAGACTGAGGTTATCTGCGTGCAGTAGGAAGAATTTCAAGGTAAAACCTTAAACTGTCGTTGAATTGCATTATTTGCATCTAATTTTTTATATAACAAATTTTGTATCTGAAATATTTCCTCCTCCTCATGGACAAATGCAGGACTGCTCGTGGGCAGACCTACCTACTTAAACCCCTTTTCTGGTAATTCTTTATTTTTAATTCTTCGGCAATCCTTCGTTGCAGCCTTTTATTGCAGAAGGAATCAACGATGTCTTTTACACATCATTTATTATTTTCTTTAGTTTACATCAGAGGTTCCCAAACTTTTTTGTCCCGTAGATCCCTTGCCGATTTTTTCTATCTCGAGAAGACCCTGTTTTTTAAATGGATTTTTCGAATCGACTGCTAAAAAAAATTGGTCGCTGCCTAATTCTACTGCCCGGAAGTTGTTGTCGAGCTAAAAAACATAAGGTCGCCGCCGAATTTTGTGCATAGTAACCGGAAGTCCCTATTGAGCTTAAAAAAAAGGTCGCCAATGATTTCGATATTCGTTTCAATATTCGGCTTCAATTTAGTTGAAGCATCTCGTGGACCCCCTACAAGTTGTCGTGGACCCCTGGGGGTCTATATAGACCGTGTAGAGAATCATTGGTTTAAATCGACCTCCTTTTCTGTCGCCGTGTTACCATTATGATCTTATATTTTATATATTTTCTCAATCGCAGTCCACACCTTTATCAAAATAAGTCGATGCCGGTCATATCAGTCTGACGATGCCAGCCAGCCTGGCGAAACCGGTCGCCGTCGAAATTTAATATTTATTAAAAAAACATCGATTTATTTAATAATTATTTAAAACGAATTTCTATAAAGAAATTGCAGTATAATCATTAGATAATGTTTATTGATGATTCAAAATTTGAAAACTTGGCACCTAAAGAGTCTTTATTATTATAATAAATACGGTATATATTAAACTATTTAAAATTTTCGGAGTTCTTTTCTGAATAGTATAATATTCAATGTTTCAATGATTTGTTTTTATTTTACCGATATGCACATTAATATGTCTTTTTTGTTAATTTAGAACGATGTCACATCACCATCACGGACCACCGCACCATGGGCCACCACATATTGTTGTGGTGGATCCCCACCACCCCCCCGGTCACCCCCATTGCCCGCCGCACTGTCACCACCATAACCCTCCGCCCCATTGCCCGCCACCCCACTGCCCGCCTCCTCACCACCATGGCCCACCGCACCACGGACCTCCCCATCATGGACCACCACACCACCATGGACCCCACCACCCCCATGGCCACTGCTAACCGTTAAAAATAACTTAATGTCAAAACAAACCTATGTTATTCAAAATTACCCGAGATAAGATAAGATTTTCATATAAAATTACAAAAATACAAATTACCATGTTATCAATGTAAATCAACAAATTTTGATAATAAATTATATCTTTCGACAACATAAAAACACATTTTATGATTATTTAGATCTTTTTCGCTGATTATTTCTAAATTACTCCTACTTTATTTTATTAGGTATCCATAAAAATATCATAGGTACGAAAAAATATTTAATAAATAATTTTGACTGGTAGAAAACCATTGCTTACCACAATATTTTTTTATAAAATATTTAACCGGTACATATATTTTACATATTTATATTTTCACCATTAATGTAGATATTCATTAATTTACCTATTATCATAAAAACTACTCTCTCACTCTCTGGTTTCAATCCTGGGATTGGTTTGTAGCAACTTCCTCTATTCTTCTCTTCCATTCTTTCCTGTGTCGTGCGGCTCTTTTGAAATCTGCATATGATGAGCAGTGCACGTCCACCAACAGGTCCTCCAGGTACTCTCGGCGTGGGCGTCCCCTAGAGTTAGTCCCCTCGGTCATACCCTCCATTATGGCATGCAAGAGGCCTTCTTGTCGTATTACATGGCCGATCCATCTTGCGCGCCTTTCGGACAAGGTCATGAGCAGGTGCCTTCCTCCTTCGATTCTTTGGAGAACCTCCTCATTTGTAAGGTGGTCTCTCCAGGAAATTCATAATAGTCTTCTATAGGACCACATCTCAAAAGCCTCTAGTCTCCGTTTATCTCTTTCGGATAGGCACCATGTCTCGCAACCGTACATCAAGATACTCCATACATAGGTCTTGATGAGGAGTATTCTCAGTTTTAGGTCCATATTATTCGATACTACTTTACTTCAATTAAAATTATTTTTTTAAAGTCCCATTAATATACAATGTCCGAGAAAAAAACATGAAAACTCAAGGTAAGTGTACGAAGCCGTTGAGCTATTGTGAACGTGTATAGTAGGCGGCCCTGCACGGCTATTAATATCGGCAACTGTTTACGTGATTGACGATTTCAATCGAAGTGCGATTGACAGAATGTCAATGATCGTCATGTTTACTTTGAAGAAGTCTACAGAAACAATATGAAAATGTTTCAAGTGTCTTATGATTTTGCTTGGCAAAACCATGTCTAGACAATCTCTATATTTAATATACTTAGGAAATTAAAAATAACTAAAATAACTTTGTTTAATTCACAATTTATTTAAAAATATAAAAAAAACACGACATGCTTCGGAAGATAACTCCATCTTCAGGTGTAAAAATATAATAAAAACTAAACAAGGAAAGACTTATATAAAAGCTCATTTAAAATTCGAAAAATTAACCTGGGCTATTTGTTATAAGTACTAATTATAATTTTTTAACAGATTAAATAAACATAATATAAAAAAAAAAAAAAATTTGTAATTTAGAAAAAACATACATTATGTTAGACTTTCTTTGTATACTTTTTATTATATTTTTACACCTGAAGATGGATATCCTCCGAAACATGTCGTGTTTTTTAAAATATTTTTTTTATAAATAGTGGATTAAACAAAGTTATTTTTAATTTCCTAAGTATATTACTTTGGAATTCCACAGTGTTAATGCCTTAGCGTTCAATAAGTTTATATTTAATATATAATTATAAACTTTATCTCGATAGAACTGAACCCTAAAAGGCCCTATCTATTGTTCATATTTTAAATTAGGCGAGCAATAGTACGAACGATTGTCAATTAAAAAGTAAAATGATTAATTGTTTTGCGATAAGTGCTCATCATTTGAGGCAAACCAAACCCATCGCAAATGACAACCGCTTCAATTGCCCTGGTATATGATCAATCGGTCACATCAACAAGTATTATTCACAAGAAATTTGTATAAAAAAAATCCAAAACGACAGTGTGTTGTAATTATTGTTAATATTATGATTCAGATTTGTCTATACATAACTAACTAACTAACCATCACGCCGTCTCCCCGAAGGGGTAGGCAGAAAGAATGGACTGCCACACTTTTCTTTCCTGACATATTTCTCTCGCTTCCTCAACATTCATACATCGTGTTATGCACGCGCGTCGATTTCTCTGACTCCTCACATGGCCGACATTCAATATTTGATTTATTTGATCGTGCCACGTTTTCCTCGGTCTTCCTCTATTTCTGGTTCCATTTACATCATTAACATAATTTTTTTACCATTCTTTCTTCATTCATTCTTTCTATATGTCCAAACCATCTTAATGATCCTTTCATTATTTTGTTCATGACACCATCATTCGCACCGCATTCACTTCTTATATTTTCATTCGACACTCTATCATACACAGAGTATCCACACATTCGTCTAAGAGATCTCATTTCTACTGCATTTATTCTACTTTCATCCTTCTTTTGCCAGTTCCATGCTTCGCTTCCATACATAAGGGTCAGTAGAAGAACACCATTGTGCACTGCCATTCTAGCTTTTTTGGATAGGTTTTTGTTTGCGATGACAACTTTAAGTGCACCATTCACTTTGTTGCCTGCCCCAACCCTTCTTTCAATATCCCTCTCCACTCGCCCATCTCTTGTAAACATACTACCCAAATACACGAACTCAACTACTTGCTCCAAATTTTCACCATTCACGCTAATGTTGCAGACTGTCGTGGTTTCTTCCTTTTCAAAAATCATTACCTTGGACTTATTAACATTCATCATCAGATCATTTCGCATGCAAACCTCATACATACAATTCACCAGGACTTGTAGTTCATGCTCGTTGTCTGCAAGAAGGACAACGTCATCCGCATACAAGAGACAGCTTACTGACACTCCGCTCATTTTGGCACCTACATCCAACCCTTTCAGCTCTTTCATACATTTGTCCATATACAGATTAAATAACCACGGGGACATTACGCAACCCTGTTTGACACCTTTATTGATATCAAACCAGCTGTAAGATCTCCAATTACTCTGACACTAGCAGTGCTTTCTGTGTACGAGTATAGCGACTTAATTGCCGTGATCAGTTTTGTACTTATTCCATATTCAGACAATATTTCCCACAACCTTTCTCTATTAACGTAATCATATGCTTTTTGCAAGTCGACAAATGCACAGAAAAGTTTGCGGTTTTTGACCAGAAACTTCTCTGTCAATAACTTCTTTGTCTATACATTATATAACAAAATAAGATTACAAGAAATTCATAACAGTTTCATGACTTGGAATAATTAAATGCAATACAATTAAAATCAAGACGATGGCATTGTTGATAACTTTCAATGTTTGAAACTGATTTGTCATATATATTTTCTACAAAATAAGGTACTCTGCAATCAGCTTGCACGTTAATTATCCACAACTGATATCCTTATAGATAAATGTTATAATCTTTAATACTTTATTTGATAAGAAGTATTTGCCCACTTGCGCGAGCTGATATGAATGTACCAGGACATCGTGAGTATTTCACGAAATAAAATGGCAAAAACATGTCTAAAAATATACCCATTAGCAAAAAGATAAGTGTTTTCTGACAAACCTATGTTTCTGCATATAATATTCGTAATGTTTGCTTTATGGGAGGGAAATATCCCAAAGTTCAAAGTATTATCAATATTATAGATATTGTAAGATTTGTGTATTGAAAAGTTTTCAGCTATCTGAATAATGTAAAATTGATTTATCATATCCACACACGTGACTAAGACTGACGTTGTCCTGAATTCATGGAAGATTATGTAAGATACTCACTGTAATACTGCACTTTACAATTTGACATCAGCGCCATCTATGGTAAACAAATATAACTATGAATTATTCTTAGAAGATCAATTATTCATGAACTTCCTAGAAGGTATTAACGGTCACCTACCGGGTCCAATTGTGAATCTGAACCATCCAGGGACCCACTCAAACACACATTTTTTCCATCAAAATCGGTCTAGCCGTTTAGGAGTAGTTCAACTACATACGCCTGTACAGAAAAAATACATATCTATAAAGATTTTTAATTTCCTTAAGTACTTAGGTACAAGAGAAGTGTGATAGTACAAAATTAAGTGTAAAAAAATAATTTATTATAACATATAAATGGAAGATAGTTGATATCATAGATACGTCAACACTGCAGAAGAATTCAAAATCTCCTTCATTTAAACGATCTATCTTAGAATAGACGGCAGACAACGCAGAATACACTGGAATACATAGTGCAAAGGATGGATCCCTCCAGAATCCCACACGTTGTGTTGCATCAGATTCCTGTGGGCTACCGCCCCCCCGGAAGACTCCCAAAGAGATGGAAGGATAGCTGGAAGTCGACTTCCCAAGAGGGGCCAGCCTGAACTACAGGAATAGACCAAAAGTTAAAAAGGAGAATAAGTATGCAATAAACGCATAATATGGTAAAAAAAAGCCTGCGTTCTGCCAGTTGTTACTTATGGTCTTGAAACTGTAACATTGTCCAAACAAAGTGCCGAGAACCTACGAGTGACCCAAAGAGCCATGGAAAGAACCATGTTAGAAATAAACCTAAGAGACAGAGTCAGAAGCGAGACGGTGAGAGAAAAAACAAAGGTCACTGACATCATCCACCGGGTGGCGACTCTAAAATGGCAACTGGCAGGTCACGTAGCCAGAAACTTAGATGAAAAATGGACAAGAAGACTCCTGACTTGGAGACCGTGGACGGCAAAGAGAAGTGCAGGGCGATCGCAACTACGGTGGATGCATGATCTGAACAGACACGTCGGAATAACATGAATGCAGTCTGCACAATGCAGAGTGATATGGAAGCGAATGGAGGAGGCCTTTGTCCAGGAGTGGAAGGGAATAGGCTGAGGAAGAAGAATAAGAAGAATATGGTAAAATAAAATCAATTAGGTTGCCATAAAGAGTAGAATAAGAAGAGTAATAAAGCATACGTATTTAAAATAATGTCTAATTATTATAATAAGAATATACATGTTTGTTTTCTTGAAGTTTTGACATGAAATGGCATTAAAAGAAGAAGAAGTATACTAAAAATATCGTTTGAGTTTGAAATATCATGTTAAAACTCAGCTCAGCTCATCTTATCTCAGGATTTTTGAAAAACCTTGACATGAAGATCAGCAGCAATGTAAGGATCTATAAAATTTGTGCGCTCCATGATGTATGGGATATAATTCAGGGTGGATACCACAATTATAAAAAAAACGTGCCCAGAGTATCAGAGATGAAGATATCCAGAAACATATCTAGCAAGACTGCGTGACCGAATAAGGAATAAAAAAATATGGGAAATATGGGCGAGGTTGAAGATGTCGTTAGGTGGGGAAGGTACAGGAGAAGACATTGGCGTGTACATGTGAGAAGAACGGATCCATCTAGACTCCATCAGATTGTGTTTCACGGTCAACCCCAAGGTAGACCATAAAAAAGATGGGTCGACATATGAAAATGACCTCGTAGGAGGCCAATCCTTCTAGAAAACCAAGCCACAAAGCCTACACTACATTAAGATTGCCTCTGTCTCCAGTAAGATACAAGAATACCGTCCTCTGGAGTAAAAACAATCAAACTCATTACAATATCTCTAAGTGCGTAATTATGTATTTTACAAGAGCATTGCGCACTGTTTATTATATTAAAGATACACAATGAATAACCAGCAACTAACGTGTTTCCTTTTTAATTCCTCTTGGGCATGCTGGGGACCATTAGTCTGCAGATAAGGAAGGATGGGTTCACAATTACCCATTTCTTCTTATTAGGAGATTCTTGGAGAACTCTGTCATTTTGGAGGGTATCCAACTTTATGTTCCGGATGGCTATCTTCGACAGCGTCAGCACATACTGTTTTATCTCCCAACATGCAAAACCAACATACCTCTTGTGATGCCGTTAAAGAAAGTCATAAAACTGCTTAAGACGATCGCTTCGGAGATTGACGTCTTTCATATTAGTGAAACTACGTTCAGAAGACAAATACTTTTGACTTTGGAGAGTATTTTGTATTAATAAAGTGAAACCTCTCATGCGTTCCGTTCAAGGACAAGAAGATGAACATTTTAAAAACGATTTTCTATGAATAATCGAATATTTCTGGACACAATTCATGACATTAACAATAAATTGAAAAATCATTCATCTGTAAACAACCTTGTATTGCATCCGAGGTAAAACGATACCTCAAAATCACTATTAGTCATTCGATTTATTGCTGTCAAAGATAACGCATTGTTTGATTATTGTGAATTTTTTTAAATTCAATTTAAAGTTTGTGGTTCATTACAAAATTTATTCATTTCGAGTTCAACATACATTTATGGTATAGATTAGTCAACTTTGGTATGTTGTAAAATATTTATATAATCATATTTACGAAGAATTTATTTGGCTAAAATATAATTATATTGTATATTTTTTTCATGTGTTATAACCCCTGAGTGTACTTATTGTTGCGTGTGTGAATAATATGTCGATGTATTGAAATGTGGGAATTCTGAGCCCTGAAAGTAAAGATAAACATCCGATGGTTTATCACTAGATAAAAAATGATTCAGAAAACCAAATATCTTGCCCCTGTGCAGTAAAAATAAATCAGTAACACTGCTTATGTCGGATAAAGTCGCAGTTTAACGAATCTCTAGTCATGTAAAGGTGAAATTGTTGATAAATTTCAAGTGGAATTCACACATCGGCCGTTAATTGTGCGATATTACAAAGTGACGAGAGATATTACCTGGACAACGACACGTACAGATTGAAAATTAAGGTAAATTAATAAACATTACAACCATTTTATAATTCAATAATATCTTAATTACCTTATCAACAATAACGTTGTATTAGTAATGAAATAATATACATTTATTTATCATGTTTAAAAATACATATATTTCTTTTTTGATTAGATATATAATGTGATTATTGATCGATTCTATACGATGATAAAACATTTATCTAACTTCATTAATTGGTAATATTGTATTGTCTTCATAAGTGCATAGGTTGGTATTTAAATAAAATACACTTCAAAACCTATTGTTTAAAAAATATATATATTATAGTTTAAAAATATAGTAATTTCACAAAAATATTTCGGCGGCAGACACCCTTCCTCAGTATATTTTTTAATAATTATATTAAAAGTGCAAAAAAGTGTTGTAAAAATAATACAATGTTTTAAATAAATTATTCAAATGTGAATCAACAATACATAGAGATGGCAAATTTTGATTTGAAGTTAAAAAAAATGTTTACTTTTGTAATGCAATATAAATAAAATTTTGAATCTGCTGAGATAAAAAAATAGATTGTACATAATTATAAATAGACATTTTTTTAAAATTATTATTTGTGAAATTATTAATTGAATTATTGTATGATTTACCAAAAATTTACGACATTTTTCAGGTGTGTGATTAAGGAAGAATAAAATGGGAAACATATTGTGCTGCTGCTGGCCTCATCACCATCACGGTGGGGGCCATCACGGAGGGGGCCATCACGGGGGAGGAATGGGGATACATCACCCTCCCCAACACGGAGGCGGCCATCACGGGGGAGGCCATGGTGGGCACCACGGGGGAGGCCATGGAGGCCATCACGGAGGGCATCACTAACGAACAAGGACAAACGTCACGGCATAATAAGGAAACAGCCACAGAAGAATAACACGGAAATGACAAAAGAATAACGTAAAATAAAAATCGATTTCACGTACTTTTTTTACTGGTAATACAAAAAAACAAAAAATGTATTATAATAAAAAAAAACGCATTGTAGATATAACGTTTACAATGAATTTGTTTTGTTCATATAAATATTTTTGAGGTCACCATATCAACTTGAAGTATTTATGATATGTACCATATGTCATATTGCGTTGTTTTTTAATTATTATCGTTTAAAATGGTCAATCTTCTTCTTCTTCGATGGCCCTACAGCCCATATCGAGCCTTAGCCTCCAGTATTCTTCGCCTCCAACTCCTCCTGTCCTCCGCTTCGACCCTCCAATCTGACACTCGTAACAATTTCCCCCTATCTCTCCCAACTTCATCCTCCCATCGTCCAATTGGTCTTTTACCACCTGGGTGCCACTCCAGCAATATTTTTGGGGTTCGCGATGACGAAATCCTCTGCACGTGACCGGCCCATCTCAGTCTATTCAGTCTGACCTGTGTGGAAAAAATGGGAGCTTTGTAAATATAGTACAGCTCGTCATTCTGCCGCACTCTCCAGACTTCAACGTCATTCACAGGTCCCAGAATTCTGTACAGCACCCTTCTCTCAAAAGTATCCAGTCGCTCTGCGGATTTCACTGTCATTGTCCACGCCTCACACCCATAGGTCACTACTGTTTGGATGATTGTTTTATACAGGATGAGTTTGGTTTTCCAATGTAGGTTTCTTGATAAAATAAATATCAAAAAGCTTATTTTATATAACATTTATTTTTTTATAAAAATACTAACACTAAAGATTTAAATCAACGGTATTTGAATTTATTTGCACTATCTTCAATATGAGTATAACATAGCTCATGATTATAAAGAATAAATCTGGTCGTGTCCAGGCTTGAACCCATGTCTTCTGGATCAGGAGCCAAGAATTTCTATCCCCTAGACCACCACCCCAACGATTTTTTTGTCTTTCTTCATTTTATGATTTTAATTGCACAGTTAAGAATTTTGTCTTTCTCTCTTGAATTTAGTAAACTGGGCCAAATGTCGTAACCTTACTACACGTGTTTTTCAATGTTGCCACACGAATTATGGTGACAAATGAAGTTTTTTTTCTCAATGAATTATATATACATTTTTAGATGAGTATGTTAATCGATCTTATAAATTAAAACTATTAATCTGTATTAAATTTTAATTAAGAATGTGTTATGTTTCAAATAGGTAAAAAATAAATATTTTTCAGTTTTCATGCCAATTTTATTTAACCTTAATACGTCATATCCCCTTTCAAATGTTCTCATAATAATTAAAATAATTAATTTTACTGATTTGATACTGATACTTAAATTATTAATATAAAAAGGCAAGGATGTGGCTTTCTGCACATGTAATTAAATTTGTAACTTTTATACTGAGTTTAAGAAAGTTAACTAAATGTTTTTCTTGTGGATATTAAAGCGTAATAAATATATTTTAAATAATATAAAGATAAGTAAGTGCTTGAATTTTTTTTGAACATACTAACTAACTTATCATCAAGCCGTTTCCCCGGAGGGGTAGGCTGATAGGATGGATCGCCACATTGTTCTATCCTGGCATAATTCTCGCGCCTTTTCTAAATCGTGACACGCACGCTCGTCGATTGTTCCTACTTCGAACATGGCCACCTTTCAGTAATTGATTAATTTGGTCATGCCATGTCTTCCTTGGCCTTCCTCGACTTCTTTTCACAGTACTTATATATAAAATATCTTTTTAACCATTCTTCCCTCAACCATTCGTACCATATGTCCAAACCATTACTTTTTGAAATTTTACAAAAAGCTTAATCGCTTATATTATAATATAATATAATGATATAATATGTAAAAAAAAACATCACGTCGTTTCCCCGTAAGGGTAGGCAGAGAGAATGGACCGCCACACTACTCCATCCTGGCACACCTCTCTAGCTTCCTCCACATTCATACAGCGAGTCATACACGCACGTCGATTCATCCGACTTCTAACATGACCAACTTTTAAAATTTGATTAATCTGGTCATGCCATGTATTCCTCGGTCTGCCTCGATATAATATGTATGTTTGTACTTACTTATTTTATATGGACATACAACTCTTGAAGAGTTTTAGCCTCCTTGATGATTTTCCTCCAAGCTCCTCGATCCTGCGCCCTTTGCTCCTAGCAGTCCAATTCGCTCAATCTAACCAGATCAACCAGAACATTACCCATAAGCCACTTTCTAGGCCTTCCTGGAGGTTTTACTTCGGTTGGTCTAGACGCATACAGGATCTTGATTGCCCTGGTCATTCCGGCTCGGCATACGTGCCCAATACATGCTAGGCTTATCAGCCGTCTGTCGTCCAATGCTGAACGTAGACCTTTCCTTAAGTATGCCACTGCCCCCTATCCATTGTCACTCTCATCCAACCACTTCCAGTAATCCTTACAACACGGTCGGTTAGTATATAAAAAAAAAAAAGTTTGTTTTGCCAAATACAAAGCAATTTATTATGACGTCATGTTTTATAAAGTTGTTTATAAACACAATTGTATTACTACCAGATTTTTATTAGTTTAATCATCGTCGCTTTTCTTGTATTAGTGATGTATGAATCTTTTATGCTTTAATGATCCTATTTTATCAAGGTTTCTTAACAGTTCGAAGCTTTTATAGGTGTCCAGCAAAGTTAGTTGCATTTCACAGTAACTGATATACAAAAAAAACGTTTTTAACTAACTAACTAACCATCACGCCGTCTCCCCGAAGGGGTAGGCAGAAAGAATGGACTGCCACACCTTTCTTTCCTGACATATTTCTCTCGCATCCTCAACATTCATACATCGTGTCATGCACGCGCGTCGATTTCTCTGACTCCTCACATGGCCGACATTCAATATTTGATTTATTTGATCGTGCCACGTTTTCCTCGGTCTTCCTCTATTTCTGGTTCCATTTACATCATTAACATATAATTTTTTTACCATTCTTTCTTCATTCATTCTTTCCATATGTCCACACCATCTTAATGATCCTTTCATTATTTTGTTCATGACACCATCATTCGCACCGCATTCACTTCTTATATTTTCATTCGACACTCTATCATACACAGAATATCCACACATTCGTCTAAGAGATCTCATTTCTACTGCATTTATTCTACTTTCATCCTTCCTTTGCCAGTTCCATGCTTCGCTTCCATACATAAGGGTCGGTAGAAGAACACCATTGTGCACTGCCATTCTAGCTTTTTTGGATAGATTTTTGTTTGCGATGACAACTTTAAGTGCACCATTCACTTTGTTGCCTGCCCCAACCCTTCTTTCAATATCCCTCTCCACTCTCCCATCTCTTGTAAACATACTACCTAAATACACAAACTCAACTACTTGCTCCAAGTTTTCACCATTCACGCTAATGTTGCAGACTGTCGTGGTTTCTTCCTTTTCAAAAATCATTACCTTGGACTTATTAACATTCATCATCAGATCATTTCTCATGCATACCTCATACATACAATTCACCAGGACTTGTAGTTCATGCTCGTTGTCAGCAAGTAGGACAGCGTCATCCGCATACAAGAGACAGCTTACTGACACTCCGCTCATTTTGGCACCTACATCCAACCCTTTCAGCTCTCTCATACAATTGTCCATATACAGATTAAATAACCACGGGGACACCTTTATTGATATCAAACCAGGCTGTAAGATCTCCATTTACTCTGACACTAGCAGTGCTTTCCGTGTATATATATATATAAAACGTTTTTATATTATTTATTACGCAATTTACCATCCTTGCATACTGAAGCTTCTTTATAAATGTATATATTGATATGTCCTCACAATCATATTTGTCGATTGGGGTAATAGGATTGTGATGACATGTCAAGAGAAGAAAGCTGAAGTTGTTCAATTTCTTAATGTTTAGGGTCATCATTTTCGTGTTTTGATAGTTACGAAGTGTCTATAAAATTCTGTTATTCAAAGTTCACGTTTTAATTTTTTTTTAATGATTTATGATCAATAGCAATGACATTTCAATATTTGCTAGTCTACACTCTGAGTCATCTAAATATGAACTAGAACGAAGCTGAAATTTCTCATTATGGATAATTCTAGATAAGGCCATTGTGATTCGTTTTATTTTATCAGATAAAAATGAATCACGAAAGTAAATCATATTATATCGTTATAAAAAAGATATATTGTCAGTGTCACATGATCAGTCGTAGTCTATTTACTAGATATAATTGTTATTCTAAATTTTCTAGGTAAATATAAAATTTCTCTAAAGTTATAAATAACGTGACAAAATACTTTAAGTATTTTGTATATTAAAAATAAAAAATTTATATATAATTTTGGTATTTTACTGCAAACAAAGTGTATTTATGTAATTATTATTGTGAAAAATGTCAGTTTTACATAATTTATTATTATTTTTTATAGTACCTAGTGACATATTTCGACTTGCTTTTTTTTCGCTAGTTTCAATCCAAGAGATTGTTTTGCAGCAAATTGTAACATTTTTGCTGGTTCTTGGGATGCCATTTTAATGCGGTAGTTTCCTGTTGCTTTCCACATGTGTATACAACAGGTTATTTTAACCCAATTACCGTATACAACTTTTAAGCTATTGATTATCTTGCCATTTGATAAGTAACAAATCTATCGCCATTTTATTGTCATGTCAAGTCGACTTCCTATGACTATATCAACTGTGTTAATATTCCTTTGAAAATGCCTTAGAAATGCGAAACATGTCGCACCCATAAAATATATATAATAAAACTTCCAGAAAACAACGTTTTCATAAGTTTTAAATACCGAATAAAGAGTTTTACAACATTTTTCAGGATACATAATAATAAATATGGTTGTACTAATAATATTTTTTTTAACAGTAAGAACTAATAAATAATATTAAATAATAATAATACGTGATGATAATATGAAAAAAAACATAAAAATTGTAATTTATAAAAAACATACATTTGAAAAGACATAATTTATATAGAAATTAATAAATAATTTTAATATTTTTTAAAATAATAAGTGGATTAAACAAAGTTATTTCTAATTTCCTAAGTATATTACTATGGAATTCCACAGTGTTAATGCCTTAAAGGCGGGCCACACTGTTTTAAACAAGCTCTCCACATCGGTCTCCACCGGCGGTTTAAAACTGTGTAGACACTTGTTTGAAACCAAAATTCGTTTGACCTTCAACAAACTTTGTGAACGGACGCGCGTTTAAACACGCATTCCACGTGTGGAGAGCTTGTTTACAACAGTGTGTGGACGCCACACCAACCGTGGGCTACACAGCTAGCCACCAAGGTCACCCCTGTGGAGAGTTTGTTTCAAACAGTGTGGCACGGCCTTAGCGTTAAATAAGTTCATTATCAAATGTATACATTATCAAATGTGTACATTTGATAATGCCTTAGAAGAACGAAACATGTCATTCCCATAAAATATAATAAAACTTCTAGAAAACTAACGTTTTCATTCGTATTACTTATTTAATGTGGAGTTTTACATCATTGTTCAAGAAATAATAAATAATTAATAATTTGAATATATTACAATTTTTTATTTATTTCATTGTTAAAAAAGTAAATGTGTAAGATTACGTTTGATGAAATAGAATGTTATGTTAAGTGAAAAATACTGTGTTAATATTAACCTCCAGTTTGCTACAATATTTTGTTTTAACTACTTGTAAAAAATACTATTTTTCTTTGCAGAACACATAAAAATGAGTGGCTATTACGGAAATAACCAGTTCCCGTCTTACCAGCCTCCTGCCAACAACCCTGGGTTCAACGTTGCTGTAGTGCCACAACCTCCGATGGCTGGAACATATCCTTCTCCAGGATGGAACCATCAATACGGCCCGCCCCCACCTTACAATCACATCCCGCCACCCCATATTCACATTCCTGTTCCCCACATTACTATTCCGGCTCCCCATGTCCATCTCCAGCTCCCTAGCTTCAATTCCCACCACGGACACCACGACCATTGCCAACCTGACTACCATTGTCAACCTGACTACTATGATCACCATGGTCACCATGATCACCATGATCATCACCATGGTCTTCATCTGGACTTCCACTTAGGTCACCATCATCATTGAGCATAATATGTACCAAATCTTGATACATATGAAGTACGCAATATTGTTTAATTAAAATAAAAAAAATATATATCTTAAATTTCAAAATGCAAGTACAAGTTACGATTTTTTTTTGTATGTAAATTGTACTAAATAAATTAATATTAAGTTACATTTCAAAATATATCTGAGCAAATAAATTATATTTGTTATTATTATTTTTCGTTTCTCTTACACAAGTTATGAGAAAGTTTCGTGTGCTAAGGAGAGGAATCTATTATTATATTATTATATAAATAAATATAATGATTTAAATTTGGATTTCCTGGGATACGGAAGATCAGCTGTGCGACTTTTTTTTGCGTCTATGGGAAACATTTAAGAATTCAGTTTATATTGTTTCCTTTTGAATCTGTAGATAGAATTAATACTGTTATATTCGTAGCACTTCCTATTTAATTCTACGAAAAAAAACATAACATGTCGATTTAAATAAACTAATATATAAATAAATAACTATCAAAATATGAATTTCTTATTCTTCAGTCTCGTAATGGGACCTTCATTATTGTTGGCAGTAACATTTTTATTAATATTTAAATTATATTAATTAACAATCACAATAAATAAGAGGAAATAAATAAGCTAAAAATGTTCCGTTCGTATTAAATTTTGTATCTTGTTAATTCTTCAAAATAAACCATGTTCGTAAAGTGACACGGATTTTATTTCCCTCTGTGTTTAGGCACTAAATCTCAATTCAATCGCTATGTATGTTGCGACCATAATGAAAAGTTTTCAAGTTTAGTTCATAGATGGCAGTAATCACGACGCGCGCTGTGATATTTTTTTAGTTTATCTTTATTTTCTTGCTTTCTTTTTAATAACAAACAAGCATATACTCATTATTTGGATAAATACCACATTTCATTGAAATATTTTTTTTGCTTTTTGAAAAGCTGTCACTTCATAACAATGTAAGGATTTTTTTAACAAAATAAAATATTAAGAAAAATCAACGAGAGTCACGTCAACGTCAAAAGTTTTCAAGTTTAGTTCATAGATGGCAGTAATCACGACGCGCGCCATGTTATTTTTTTAGTTTATCTTTATTTTTTTGCTTTCTTTTTAATAACAAAACGAGCATATACTAATTATTTGGATAAATACAACATTTCATTAAAATAAAATTACATGCTTTTTGAAAAGCTGTCACTTCACAACAATGTATGATTTTTTGAAATAATAAATAAATATTAAGTAAAATCAACGATAGGTAGTTTTTTTTATCACTTCTCTAAAATGATTTTTTTTAATTATAATTTATTGAATTAACTACAATAATTAACTAAAAAAAGGAAAGGAAGATTAACTTTAATATTTGTTATGTATTTTGGCCAGGGATTAGTGTTGACAATAACATTTTTTTTACATATATTATATACTTACATATTTTTGTAATTTTCATACGTAGGCTCATTACTCAATGTCATTAGACCGTGAAATTTAATCAACAACCATAAACATTACATGAAATTATTTTGCCTTAAATGATCTTATATCTATTCCTTAATTCACATCCTAGAGGCATTAGCTACAAATGCTAAAATAATATTTATAAATTCAATTATTCTGCTTCAGACGATTCTGGCTGGTAATTTTATTAATGCATAATCTTGGAATGTAAATAAAAACAATAAATTATTTACTTTGAATAACTTAGAAGAGGAAAGGGTTAAGCATTTGCATTTTTATATGTACATACTCGTATATATAAAAGAACGTGTCATAGAGATTGCAAAGTAAAAAAAATTAATAACAAAAAGAAAACGAATTTTGATATTTATAAATGATAAAGTGATCAATAATTAAGATAACTATATTTATAAAATAACACAATACCTACTTCGAATTTAATCAAAATATTTGCTGTTTCTTAGTTCTCCTTCTCCAGAACCAATGCCAATAATTTTGAAAATTATTGGTATTGGTTCTGATTTTGAAAATTTGGTTTGGTTCGTGCGGTGCTCCCGTAAATTTGCAGATATTTCGTGTACATGTAAATTGTTTTGGTCAATTTGATTGTTGCCCCACTTTATAAACAAGAATTTGTATACATTCAAAATGTTGTTGCATATTTTTTGTTTTAATTTTTTATCGGAATGACATTTTCAAACGTATAAATCTTCTAAAAATAATAATATGTTATAATATAAACCTACTAGGAAACATAACTTTTCACTTGTTCAAGAATCAATAAGGAACTTTATTTATTACATCATTATTATTATTTCATCGTAATTGAAACATTATAAATATATTTTAATTTCATAGCATTGTAGAAATATCAATGATGAAATCGAAAGATTATTTTATTTTGTAAGTTTACATAATATCGTACTTATATCCGTTAACATAGTATTTAGTATGTAATATTTGCTTACAAGTTGTGATGGCCACGCTAATAATAAATTAAACATGTATTGTAGAATACTTTGGTAATTCATCAATGGGTACTACATAGTAGATATTTCCCAATCCCATGCGTGCCCTTAGTACCTACCAGCCGGTTTGCAAAAGTATCTTCGTGCCGAACGAATTGACCTCTAGGGCAGGGATGCCGAACCTTTTTCCTCCTTCCTTTCTCATCCTTTAAAAAATCACCGGGTGTCACTTGAATAACATGAGACACAAGTTAAATTCGAAAATATAATTATGATTTAATTACACAATCACATTTATTCAAAAATATATATACATAGCAAAGTTCTCAATGATTTTTTTATTATTTTTTTTATTTTGATAAATTTCATTTTAAAAATGTTTAAAAAAAAATACAAATAACACATTAAATAATATTGAACCAATAATCGTAGGTCCTCACCAAAAAGAAGTACTTCTGTGCTTGGTGAGGGATATCACTACATAAAAATATACATATAATATAAGAATGTTTACAATACAAGGTAAAAGTACTACATACTAATCAATACAAAAACATTATACAGTACAAAATATTACACATTAATTACGACAAATACTGTAAGGATGTTAGCTCATACTCTGTATAATGAATTTAGGTATAAATTTAGTCTCATTTTAAATTGACTTCATTTTTTTATTTTTTTTTAATTCCTCAAGGAAAAGGTTGTAATTCTTTATTCCCAGGTAAATGTGGTAATTTTGGTAAAACTTCGTGTTTGCTTTTGGGATATAGATATTATTTGGATATCCCAAGGATGAATTAGTATTATATTACTATATACAATATGTATAATTATTTTAAGTGAGATCTTTGTTGTTTTTTAACTCATGGTAATTGATCAATGTGTGGTTTATGGTTTGTAAAATATCTAACAAAACCAAGATGATACTGGTTCAAACCCTTGTTTTCTCCATAATCCTTTATGGTTGAGAGTCTTGGTCTATGAGAACATCGGAGAGGTCCGAAATTGATGTTTCAAGTTGTGATGCTGGCAGCGTATGCTTCGTATACCCTGGACGGCAAGAATAAGAAACCAGTCAAACATAGACCAGCTTGTTATTAGGACAACACTCTCGCGGACGTGCTCTCAAAGAGTGTATAAATATTTTGGACACATAGCCCGGTGAGATCAGGACAACCTTGAAAAGCTTATCATCATGGGAAAAGTGAAAGGAAGGCGACAACAAGGACCACGGGGAGCTGACTGGTCTCTCATTAGTTGCATCCTGGAGACTGACGGGTGACAGAAGCGTATGGCGTGCCATGGTTAATGGTTTACAGGGTGGACACGACCCTCAATCATGAAGAATTCGATTGAGAAGAATAGTGGTTTATGGTTTGTTATTATAATCCTATATACGTTGTAGATAAATCTATAAAAAAATCACTCCCAATTTGATACTCGAATAATTTATCATAAAAAAAATTGTTTGCTAACGTACTTTGATCCAAATACAGTCAAAATCGGTATTAGGATTACGGAAATAGCGAGGAAACAGACAAACTTTGGGTATTTTTGTAAGCTTTTAAAAATACCTAATCTCTGGTATAACGAATAATGCTTCTATCGAGCAAATATACTTGGTTACATCTTTCTCGTAATAACCAAGTTCGACTGAAATGTTGATAAGGCGATTACAACAATTTTAATCGAAATCCCAAAGGCGGGAGTATTGTCAGATGAGGCAGACAACTCAGAAGGTACTGGCATGCGCACGTGCAGAGATGCATCCTTTCAGAATCCCACGCATTGTTATGCGTCCGATTCCTGTTGGCTATCGTCCCCTCGGAAGACCATCAAAAATATTAAGGGGTATCTGGGAGTCAACTTCTCAAAAGAGGCTAGCCTAACAATAGAAACAGGCCAATGGTCTAAAAGGAGAAGAAAAAGAATAAGAAGGAATCGAAATCCATTAATATAAATTTGCATTTTCTTATAATGTGACACCGCGTTCTTAATCATTTTTAATTAAACTGTTAATACATAGAATTTATATAATAATTTTATATTAAACTGATAAATAAAATAACTTTGTTTTTTGTATCACAATTATACTTTATTTTACACGACAGCTGCTTCATCAACCTATGTTGACACGAAAATTTGAAAAAAATCACGAAAATTTTACATTTGATATATTATTGTAACACTTGATGATGTCTTACCTAACAGTTTAAAATGTTAAGGTATAATGTTTCGGCCAAAACAATGGACTATTTAAAAAATTTATTGCTAATTTTAGTTTTCATAACAAAACTATATTGCGAATTCTTCTCGGCGCCCATCATTTTTTTTCATCAACTTAGTGACACGCAAGTCATAGGTTCGCCATCACTGCTCTAGGGTTCTGTACGGGATCGAATATCATTTAAGACATCTGTTGTTGCAATGTGTTTAATATTTTGCATTCAAATAATGTTGGTCATATTTAATTTGTGATTTTTAACGAACTTAGTATCTTTTTCATTATTTATCTATATTGCAATATATAACGGGCTATCTAACTAACCACCGCGCCGTCTCCCCAAAGGGGTAGGTAAAAAGAATGGACATTCACACTATTTTCTGATATACTTTTCTCGTTCATAATTCATTCATACTGGGACCCAGACCCGGTGTTGCAGCGGGAACTTGGAGGCATAGAACTAACCAAGAGATCCGCACGAAGACCCAGCAGCCCCTTATAACGAGCACCGTGAGCATGCCGAGCCGAAGAGACCAGAGCAATCTGGAGTAACAATCTAAGACCGACTGGAGTAAGACTTCTAGGAAGGCCTAGACAGCGCCTTATGGACAATGTTTTGGCTGATCTGGCTAGGTTGGGCGAATCGGACTGCTGGGAGCAAAAAGCGCAGGATCGAGGAGCTTGGCGAAAAATCATCAATGAGGCTAAAACTCTTCAAGAGTTGTATGGCTATAGGAAGTAAGTAAGTAAGTACTTTATATTCATACATCGTGTCATACTGATAATACGTATAAATAATATTTAAAAACTATTTTATATTCGCCAAGTGAAAAAACATTTAAAAAGAAATTATTCAATGAAATGTTTTGTTTCAAATATCACTTTCTTTGGTTTTTTAAGTTAAATAATTAAGTCTCATGAAAAGGTCTGTTTTTATATCACGGGGATGATATGTTTCGTCTTGCTTAGGCGTTATCAGATGTATTTTTCTCACATTTTTAAGGCAAAATAAGTCATTCCAATAAAATAAAACAAAACTTCTAGAAATACTAAAAAATGATTAATAAGGTCGTTTGGACATATGGAAAGAATGAATGAAAAATGAACGGTAAAAAAGTGCATGTTAATGATGTAAATGGAAGTAGGAATAGAGGAAGACCGAGGAAAATGTGGCACGATCAAATAAATCAAATATTGAATGTCGGCCACGTGAGGAGTCGGAGAAATCGACATGCGCATGCGACGCGATGTTTTAATGTTGAGGAAGCGAGTGAAGTGTGTCAGAAAAAAAAGTGTGGTAGTCCATTCTTTCTGGCTACCACTACACAGAAACGGCGTGATGGTTAATTGGCCAGATTTTAGAAAAATAATCTGTACTTCTTTCTCGTCATGATATGTATTGAGCTTTATATAATTTTTTTGCTGAAATTTCAAATGAAAAATGGACTCGGAATTGTTTGTTTTTAAATGTTTCAACTCACTGTTTCTTCGCTAATTTCAAAGTGTGCCATTTTTGCTGGTTCTTGGGATGCCACACTTGGGCCTTTAATGTGGTAGTTTCCCAGTGCTTTCCACATTTGAATACAGCGAATTATTTTAACCCAATTACTGTATACAACTTTTTAACTGTTGATTCTCATGACATGTGATAAATAGATATTCTATCGCCATTTTATTGTCACGTAATTTCTACATCAGACCAAAGACAGTGTGACAATCACAATATTTAATACTAAATAGCCAAAATTTTGAAAAAAAAATTAACAGTGCGCAAGCGTCTAGTGTTGTCTCTCTCTCTTTCTATAATATCTTGTTCGCTCCGTTCCGACAGCGTTAAACACAGAGTAGACTTCATGCAAACTGCTGGGGCGAATAACAAAAGTGATTGATTACAAAGAATAACATCTCAACACCAATCTGTGGAGGTATGATAAAAGTGAACTTATTCACACTAATTCATAAAATAACTTACAAAAATTTCATATTTTTTAGATTACATGGAATACCACATGATTCAAGAATATTTTTTTATACTTTTATGTTTCTGTTTTTTTTTGTTACTCGCGAAAAAATTATGGAATATATTCACACTGTTGTAAAATACCGTTTTTTATATTTTCTGTTAAAGCTGTTTTTTTAAATGTCACGATAAGCGAAGCATGGAACTGGCAAAATAAGGATGAAAGTAGAATAAATGCAGTAGAAATGAGATCTCTTAGACGAATGTGTGGATACTCTGTGTATGATAGAGTGTCGAATGAAAATATAAAAAGTGAATGCAATGCGAATGATGGTGTCATGAACAAAATAATGAAAGGATCATTAAGACGGTTTGGACATATGGAAAGAATGAATGAAGAAAGAATGGTAAAAAAATTATATGTGAATGATGTAAATGGAACCAGAAATAGAGGAAGACCGAGGAAAACATGGCCCGATCAAATAAATCAAATATTGAATGTCGGCCATGTGAGGAGTCAGAGAAATCGACGCGCATGCATGACACGATGTATGAATGTTGAGGAATCGAGAGAAATATGTCAGGAAAGAAAAGTGTGGCAGTCCATTCTTTCTGCCTACCCCTTCGGGGAGACGGCGTGATGGTTAGTTAGTTAGTTAGTTAGTCACGATAAAGTAAATTATTAATAATTAAAGCAAATTTTAATTGCATTGTCGCTCTGAGTTTTAGTTGTGTCAACATTATAACGCTGACGCTACCGCTCGCCGACGCGACGTTTCGCCTCCGAGCGCGGGAGCAACGTTGTTCTATGAAGGTAGCTATTTTTAACAAAGTTCTGTTGGTTGTTCAGTTTGACACGAAACTCCGTTCTGGTAGTAGCGTCCTGCGGTCGCAGCGCTCCGACGGAATTTTGTCGAAGTAATTTTAGAGTTCCCGGCTTTTTCGATAACCATTCAATATACCTAATAACATTTTTATTATAATTTTGTGTTTTCCGTTCATTCAAGAGCCAAAGTGCGTGTTTATTGATGATTACTAATATTTCGCAAGAAATATTTTTTACCTGTTGATTACAAAAAAGGTGGTGAATTCAAATTTTGTTCTGTTCTAGATTTAAAAGTGTTTTGATTGTCATTTGTTTTTAAAACTATTTTTTGTTCGTGATTTAAAAAGGATTAACAGTTTTTATTTTATTACGAAAACATAAACATTTTAAAGGTAAGTTTTTTTTGTTACCAGCACATATTTTTATAATTTGATTTTAATGGTCGTTAACAAAATTAAGTTTTTAAATGTGAGTACTTCTATAAAAAGCTATTTGATGGCAACACTAATAAATTGTGATTATATTTTTGGTGCTTATTATTAATTTATTTTTAATCACCAGCATTTTAATATGTAGCACAGGGCCTTATTAGGATTTTAATTCATAATCAAAGGTTAGTGAGTAAATGATAAATATTTATTTATTCATTATATTAAAATTAAAATCCTTATCCAGGCAGAGATATAAAAGGAATACTAAATAAGACAATTAAAATATTTCTTTACAAATACATTTTTTTGCATTATTTATCATTGACATTTATGGACTTGTCCGCAATGTAATTTTTTAATGAGAGAACTAACTATAGAAAACGTTTTATTCAAAAGCGTTTTTCTTTAAGCTATTTTTTTAAATAAATAATAACTCACAGGGTTCGTTAATAACAAAATTATTATATTGTATGATTATATGGATTTCACCGTTGTATTTTTTATATATCGATGAAATAAGAAAAAAATGTATGGCAGATGACTGCATCATGAATAAAATTAAAAAAAGGATCACTGAGATGGTTTGTCATATGGAACGAATGGATGAGAGTAGAATGGTTAAAAAGTTGTACACAAGCAGCGTGAATGGAAAAAGAAGCCGAGGACGACCGAGGAAAACGTGGCATGACCAAATTAATCAATTACGAAAAGGCGGTCACATTCGAAGTCGGAATAATCGACGTGCGTGCATGGTACGATGTATGAATGTAGAGGAAATCCAAAGGTATGCCAGGACAGAGCATTGTGGCGATCCATGGAAATGGCGTGATGGGTAGTTAGTTAGTTAGTTAGTTATATTTTACAATTATCGTACTCGTATAATATATGTTTTAAATTATAAAGTTATTTAAAACAAAATTTTAGTAGCAATTTTTTTTTTCTGTACCTGAGAGCCATTATGTCTTAAATGATTTTGGCCGAAATGAGTTATGAT
Organism: Lepidostoma basale; assembly: GCA_022606425.2. Classification (NCBI taxonomy): domain Eukaryota; kingdom Metazoa; phylum Arthropoda; class Insecta; order Trichoptera; family Lepidostomatidae; genus Lepidostoma; species Lepidostoma basale. The sequence continues at coordinate 319,116 of JAHDVF020001285.1, forward strand.
GTTTATGTCAGATATTCATAATGTTTTGAGTACGTCCAAGACATTTATCTGCCTTAACAATTATTACTTTCTGTATTATATATATTGTGAGCTGGATGTACTACACTGTATACAGGATACTATGTCAAAAATAACACAATATGTATATATCACTTTTCGTACAAAAAACCACTTAAGACTTTATGACTCACAGGTACAGATATTTGTTTATGTTTATTATTATTATTATTTTGTTAAATCGCTCTTTACATCATAACAGCGCGAGCCAAATCGATGTAAAGGATATAGCTATCATATTGATTCTCGTGACATGTGATTGGTAGCTAATCTATCGCCATTTTATTGTCACGTGAATTCTTCACCAGACTAAAGACACGCTGCCATCGCCGGGAATCGAACCCGGGATATTCGGTGTGGCAGTCAAAGCACTTACCACTCGGCCACGAAGATCGTTAAAGTGAAGGTCGTTTTATATTTCAATACTATTTTTTAAAATAACCTTTTATTAAATAGAATTTTGTGTTTAAAAATACTGTTATATTGTACCATTAAAATGGAATATCATTTTCCGTAATGGCTATTTATTTTAGAATAGCACGATTCTCCTGTGATTGTATATACAAAGAAATTAAATTGTCCAACACATACTCATTTCACACACAAACATCTTATTTGTATACTTAGTACAGCGTGGTGATTATATTGTTATTAACATAACAATTATTATTTATATTTGAACGTTGGAACGAGTCAAGTTCCATTTTTAAATGATATTCTTAATATTCTACGGAATCAGAACTACGAATAATTTGAAAATTTATCCGTTTTTTTGTCAGTACCTCAGCCAAATAAAAATTAACACTAACTAACTAACTAACTAACCATCTCCGAAAGAATGGACCGCCACGCTGTTCTGTCGTGACATACTTCTCTCGATTCCTCTACATTCATACATCTTGTCATGCACGCACGTCGATTTCTCCGACTCCTTAGGTGACCGACATTCAATATTTGATTGATTTAATCGCCGCATTGTCCTCGGCCTTCCTCTATTTCTAGCCCTGATCACGTCGTTTACATATACCATCTTCACCATTCTGTCTTCACTCATTCTTTCCCTGTGTCCAAACCATCTTAACGACCTTTTTTTATTTTGTTCATAACCCTTTCATTCGCACCGCATTCTTATACTTGCATTTGACACAATCATATACAGATTTACCACACATTCGTCTTAGAGATCTCATTTCTACTGCATTTATTCTACTATACTAAGAATGGGAGAGTGGAGAAGGATATTGAAAGACGGGTTGGGGTAGGCAACAGTAAATGGTGCACTTAAAGTTGTCATCCCAAACAAAAGCTTATCCTAAAAAGCCAAGATGGCAGTGCATAATGGTGTTCTTGTGCCGACCCTTATGTATGGAAGTGAAGCATGGAACTGGCAAAAGAAGGATGAAAGTAGAATAAATGCAGTAGAAATGAGATCTGAGAACACAGGCTTCATAATATAAATAGTCAAAAACCCAGACGTCATCAAGAAAGAGTACGAAAATATTTTGATTACTAGAGAGCGAGAAAGGAATACTTTGATTCTCTTCGAAAGTAATTCGAAAAATTCGAAATGCGCACGATGTATTCTGATTATACTTGTATAACAGTAGTGATGAAAACAAAACGAAAACAATTTGGTATTGTTAATTGTGAAATTATTGACTTGTGTGTTAAACAATAATTGTTTACATTAAAAGTGAAAACTTAATACTGATAACGATTGTATAATGAACCAATTTTTCAAAGGGTAGAAAATCTTTACTTCGGTAAATAATTTAAGGGTTGCAACTTGTTAACATATTATTTCAATAATGAGCTTCTAATTAAGATATTCTAATCTTTGGAATCGTGTTTCGAAATATACGAGTACATGTTCATGATTATGACAGTTAACGGTATATAAAAAAAATAGTAATTCTTTTTCAATCCAACATGATGGCAAGAGAATGAGACCATATTAAAAACATCCTTACGATAGTAGGCTACCATTGACAAGAAGAAGAAAAATGTGTGCACAATGGTGTTCTTGTACCGATCCTTATTTATTTATTTATTATTATTATTATTATTTTTTCCTTGTATACAACAGGTCATTAGAACCCAATAACTAACTAACTAATCATCACGCCATTTCCCCGGCGGGGTAGACAGTGAGGATGGATCGCCACAATGTTCTGTCCTGGCATACTTCTCGGTATTCCTTTACATTCATACATCGTACCATGTACGCACGTCGATTATTCCGACTACTGTATATAACCTAATAACTGTATGCAATTTACTTTAGCTATTATATCAATTCTCATGAAATGCGATAGGTAGCCAATCTATCGCCATTTTATTGTCAGATGAATTCTACACCAGACCAAAGACAGTGTGACAATCACACTGCCATTGCCGGGAATCGAACCCTGAAACTTCGGTATGGAAATCAGTGCTCTTATCTGCCACGAAGGTCGCCATGAAAGTGTATGGATGTGAAGCATGGAACTGGCAGAAGAAATGAGATCTCTAAGACGAATGTATAGTAAAACTGTATATGATAAAGTATCAAATGCAAATATAAGAAATGAATGCGATGCGAAAGAAAGTGTTATGAACAAAATAATGAAAGGGTCGTTAAGATGGTATGGACACATGGAAATAATGAGTGAAGACAGAATGGTGAAATATAAATGTAAGCGACGTGAACGGAGCTAGTAATAAAGGAAAGCCGAGGAAAACGTGTAAAAAAAATTAAAGGTCGGTCACGTGAAGAGCCTGAAAAATTTACGTGTGTGCATGGCACGATGTAAGAATGTAGAGGTAGCGAGAGATGTATGTTAGGATAGAGCAGTGTGGTAGTCCATTTTTTCTGCCCATGCCTCCGGGGAGACGGCGTGATGGTTAGTTAGTTAGTTTTTCTAACTACATACTTTGTCTCATAAAATCTTGGCATATTATGTATGTCTTCTTCTATGGTCGCCATAATTTGTGTTGTAGATGTTTTAATTGTCTTTTTCTTTTTTATATACTTTGTATATACAACACTAACTTAAAAAAAAAACATTTTATTTATGTTTTTGTTATTTGTGCTGGTATGAAAATATTTATTTATTTGTTAGTTATTGTTAGTGAGAAGTCTTATCGCGAGAACATTAATTTTTTGATAAAATCGAATCAACTTTGCCAACATACGAGTAATATATCGTTTTCACGATTTAATTTCGATTTAATAATCCATACCAAATAAGGACACATTTAACTATAACTTTTTTAACCCAGTTAGGTTAAGTAAAGATTTAAGTATGGAAGTGAAGCATGAAACTGGCAAAAGATGGATGAAAGTAGAATAAATGCAGTAGAAATGAGATCTTTTAGACGAATGTGCGGATACTCTGTGTATGATAGTGTCGAATGAAAATATAAGAAGTGAATGCGGTGCGGATCATTAAGATGATTTGGACATATGGAAATAATGAATGAAGAAAGAATGGTAAAAAAAATAAGTTAAAGATGTAAATGGAACCAGAAACAAAGGTAGACCGAGGAAAACGTGGCACGATCAAATAAATCAAATGTTGAATGTCTGCCATGTGAGGAGTCAGAGATGGTTAGTTAGTTAGTTAGTAAATAAAAAATAAAAACTTTATCAGTATGACAAATAGCACATTGTTATGAAGGAATTGAACCAGAAGACAAGTGTTCTGTTCCATAGACCAAAATCGGGTTATTTGGCTAAGGTATCCTACTACGAGTATAACATGCTATGGGTGTAATATATTACGTTGTATCTTCACAACGATTGTATAGAGGTCAGTGTCGGGGTATTCCATTGTCAATATGAATCAAACAATTATCTTCTAATTGACCTTTGTTACGGTCTCCAGATCTCTCTCCAGGAGGTCACACGAGGGTAGGGATCTCCGAATCGATACTGATTATGGCAATTAGATTAATTTGATAGCACTCTAGACCCGGAACCGTTACCTGCTCTGAAGAGTGACTAACGAGGGATTTCGCACTTCAAACTTTACACCGTATTGTAAAGATGACTCAAGGCATTGAAACAGCACGTTAGTACAATATAATCACAATAATTCTTATATCATTAAACAAATGATAAAATAACTAAATACTTTTGAAACATAAACTTTGAACACGGAGTTACTGATAATTTTTTCAATATTCACCAATACTTTGTGTTGCGGATTCATATTCATCATCATCATCAGCCGTCTGTCATCCATTGCTGAATGTAGACCTCTCCCAAAGCACGCCACCGCCCCCTGTCCATTGCCGCTCCCATCCATCTATGTCCAGCAATCCTCTTCAGATCGTCGGTCCATCGGCCAGGGGGACGTCCAACTCTGAGGAATCCTGTACGCGGTCTCCACTCCAGAACCCGTCTCCCCCATCGGCCGTCGGTTCTCCGACAGATATGGCCAGCCCATCGCCACTTCTCAATCAGTCACCTTGGTTTGTTGACGAATGAATTCGTTTCTAAATCTGTCCCTAAAAGTTATTCCAAGCATGGCTCTTTCCATGGCGCGCTGGGCGACCTTGAATCTGTAGACTAGACCTTTTGTGTCCACGTCTCGGCTCCGTACGCCATGACTGGCAAGACGCACTGGTTGAAGACTTAGTCTTGAGACATTGTGGTATTCTAGAGGTGAGAACATGACGTAATTTTCCAAAGGCCGCCCAACCCAAATGAATTCTTTGGTCGGCTTCTTTCTCGAAATTGTTTCTACTCAATTGAATGATTTGGCCAAGATATGTGTATTCTTGTGCCACTTCGAGAGCCGACCTATCGACGGTTACTGATTTCGGGATAATATGTTCATTATACATGACTTTAAATATATCTTCTAAAGTACAGGATTTATATTGAACAAAATTTATTACTTTGTTAAATAATGTATATATTTTAACGATGTAAATTGAACTAGAAATAAAGTAAGACCGAGGAAAACGTGGCACGATCAAATAAAAAAAAAATTGAATGTCGGTTACGTGAGGCGTCGGAGAAATCGACGTGCGTGAATGACACGATGTATGAATGTTAAAGAATCGAGAGTTGAAGAATCCTTTCTTTTTGCCTACCCTTTCGGAGAGACGGCGTGATAGTTAGATAGTTTTTTTTTACAACACTTTATTATTAGATTAACGATTAAATTAATATAATAGTAACGTGTTAAGGTCACAGAAACCCTTAATTGGTGTATTGTATATATATTATGTTAAATAAATATTTAAACAAGTTTTTCATGAAAATTTGTTTAAATCTATATTATTTTGTCTCCTAAACATGTTCTTATAAATTAAAATTTAATTAAAAAATATAAGTAATGTTTAACGGGGTAATTAAAATTGTTCAATGACCGATATTTAATGAGGTAATCACTACCGTGTTACGATTTTCGTAACAGAGTGGCAAGATCTATGACTGCCACACCGAAGATCTTGGGTTCGTTTCCTGCTGATGGCAGTGTGATTTTTACACTGTCTGGTGTAGAATACTACAAATAAAATACATTTAAAATCGTTTACGAATTTGTATATAATAATATTGTATCGAATAATTTTCTTCTTCTGTAAAGTAATTTCACAAACAAATATAAATTTTTAAATGAGACCAAAGCATCCGATACAGTGGTTTCCTGTCATAAAAAATAACGATTTAGTTTTTATTTAGATGCTCACATAGGCGAACAATTATCCTTTTAGAATCACAGGTTTGTGGGATAACATCGTTATTCCACAGACACTAAATACTGTAGTTGACATTAATTACAGAGGTCCTAAAATATTATGTGTAAGGTCCCCTTTTCTGCCTATTTTCAACACAGATTTCAAGAAATATACTACTTCCTTAATAGCGAAATTCTTTGTGAATCGCTAGTTTTATTCTATTACATAAAAATTAAGTACCAATGTTGAAGAGCGAAGCCCAAAAATAGTGATTTTCATATTGTACAATGAGATTACGAAATTTCCACATGTTTTTTTTTCATTCAAGATACTAACGCCTTTAATTTAATATGTGTTTCAAGGTTGTTCTGTTAGCATATTTATGCAGATGACTTCCTAGAATAGATTGAGTTTGTTGTTTTTATATAGCTTATTTGACTTAAACACGTGTTGAAGATTTACACTGAGGAGCGTTTGTTATTCAATTTTAAGTCAAAATTATTAAAGGTAGATGGTTAACCCTTCAAATCAAATCAGTTTATTTTCTCAAAAGATATTACAAACAATTTTTATAGTTTAAGACATCTATTGAGAACAGGTAAAATATAATAAATATATAATACCAAGAACGCATGAGAGATGGCTTGACATTAGGAATACAAGATACTCTCCAAAGTCAAGAGCATTTGTCTTCTGAACGTACTTTCGCGAATATGAAAGACATCGATCTCCGAAGCGATCATGTTCACCAGTTTGATTGCTCTCATAAAACAGTCTGTGCTGACGCTGTCGAAGATAACCATCCAGAACATAAAGATGGATAGCCTCCAAGATGACGGAATTCTCAAAGAATCCTCTGATATGTCTGAGGGAATGGGTAAGTTTGCACCCATTCCCTTCTTATCTGTAAACTATGGTATTGGTCCCCAGCATGCTCAAGAGGAATGCAGTGGGATAATAACAAGAGGAATGCCTTCATTTCTTTTCAAATTGTTCGTTACATTTTTCATTTTCATCTACATATTAAGGTAATTGAGTAGATTTTCACGGTTGGCAGCAATATGTTTTGTGGGATTTTTAGTGTAAAACCGTGTGATTTCTCTTTCTCGACCGACGTTTCGGAGATCGTTGCAGTCTCCATCTTCATCATTCATCACCATCATATTCACATTCATTACCACCACCACATTACCCTGAAGATGGAGACTGCAACGATCTCCGAAACGTCGGTCGAGAAGGAGAAATCAAACGGTGTTACCCAAAATCACACAAAACATATATTAAGGTACACAAACAATCGCTAGTGGCGGTAGATTACAAATAAAAATACCACTGAGGAAGACACTGAGGATGATAGCGGGCAAAACACTGAGAGATCGCGTGAGGAACATCAGAATAAGATAATTATGTGAAGCTGAGGATATTATAAGATGGAGAAGACAGCGAAGGAAGGACTGGTATGGTCAAGTCCAAAGTATGGACACCACCAGACTCCCTTATATTGGACTACATATTCAGCCTAACGAGACTCGTTCTCATGGAAGACATCCTAAAATATGGAAGGACAGCTGGGAATCCATCTCATAGGAGGAGCAAGAGAAAATACCACATAGTTCTATAGCGAGGAAGGAGAAGAAGAAGAAATAATTAAAAAATACATATTTTAAAGGATTAATTGTATCTCAATAAAGACGAAGATGTAAATTATTTGGAAACGGTAGTCGGGGCGTTTACAGGACTTATGACCTGTCATTGGTTGGGTTAAGCGATCACATTATCTTTAACAACATTCACCATTCCGCCCTTCTTACGACATCGCGTTTGGCAAGTTTTTGGAACTTGTATATATGTTAGTATTTTTTGACAACTTCACTGTTGGTAGGTCCATCTACACTAGCGCCATCTATTAAGATAATTTGTAAGCATTAAGCAGAAAATCTTTTTTAATACAATGTGTAAGGCTTTTTACGCAATTATCACATTGCTAGATAACGCCTGGAGTGAAACTCCAATTTTTAGCTATTAACTTATACCAGTTTTTAATTAATCCTTAAAAAAATATTATTCCGCAATGGGTAAAAATCCAGTATTTGTCTACAAGTATTTGTACACAAAAAAACTAATTCTTTAAAAAATACATATTAAATGAAGGGTTAACCAAATAAGAACGTTGAAGAGTGTAGGCAAGAATGGATATTATTTACATACATTTTTTTTATTGTTATAACCGGTATTCTGCAGGTGTGACATCTATTGTGATTCTAACTATTCAAACACTTATATATGAATGTAACTGTCAACATTGTAAAATTAGAGAAGATTTTTAAAGGAAAGATTATTCAGAATGGAAACTGATTTTTTTTTACTTGGAAATGTATTGTCAGTTTATTTTGAAATATTAATTAATTTATTTGTAGAGATAATGCAAATGTATAAAATATATCTAGAAACCTACGAGGTCGAAGATATGGTCAGATGGGGACGTCAAAGACGGTGATACTGGCATCAACATGTAGAAAGAATGAGCTCAAATAGGATACCATACATAGCTCTCCATGGAACGCCAAACGGACAACGCCGACCAGGAAGACCCCCGAAACGGTGGAGAGAAAGCTGGAGTTCAGCGTCTCAAGAGGAGCCGCCTGAAATAACAGACTCCTGCGTCTATCGAAAGTGAAGAAGAAGAATAAAATATAGTTTATCACATTTAATAAAATTATAAAAAAATATTTTGGTAGCCGTCTGTTGTGCAGTGTGTGGTCTAGCGTTATCATGAAGCAGCAGTGGCCTAGAGCGATTAAACAGCCTCGGTTGTTTAGCAGCTAGCTTTTCCACCATGGTTTGCAGTTGCTGACAATAGACATCTGCCGTAATCGTCTGGCCAGATTTAAGAAAGCTGTAGTGAACGACACCAGCACTAGTCCACCAAACGTTCACAAGTAACTTTTTTGGAGTCAATTTTCGCTTGGGGCATGGCTTGGCTAGTTCGGCAGGGTTCAGCCACTGCGATGAGCGCTTCCGATTATAATACAAGATCCACTTTTCATCACAGCTAATGATTCGATTCAAAATCCCTTCATTATTGTGCCGGTTGGGAAATGCAACGCAGCAGTCAACGCGCGTTTGTTGATTTGCTTCACTCAATTCGTGAGGTAAACTTTTTCACCTTCCCAATTTGCTTCAAGTGGATTAAAACAGTTTTATCACTAACACCGCAGCCTGCAGCTAACTAGGACGTGGTTTGCGATGGATCCGCTTCCACAATAGCCTTCAATTCTTCATTATCAACTTTGGTCTCCGGCCGTCCACGGGGCTTGTTCTGCAGGTCGAAATTTCCAGAACGAAAACGTTGGAACCAAAAACGCACTGTGTTTTCTTTTGCGGCACCGTCGCCATACACATCATTAATCCTTCGAGCCGTTTCTGCAGCACTGGTGCCACGGTGGAACTCGTACTCGTAAATAACGCGATATTTCAAGTTTTCCATTTTGTAAACTGAGTGATGCAAAGAAAAAAAACAATTGAGGAAAAAACAAATTAATTATAATTTTCTAAACACAAATACTCGAGTAAATAGCTGTATAAATTTGAATTTGGAATTCCTAACCAAAGAGAAGATATTTGAGATCAAAGTTGCCAGTACGGCAAAACGCCAATTTCATATGTAAGGACCTAATATTATACAGGTATTTTTAGTTGTCTAATTCCACTTAGGTTTTAAGGTCTAAACGTAAGTGGAAATAAACTAATTATATATTTTAAATAATCTTTAATATTTTATATATATTTTGTAAATGAAAATAAACAAATCCGGTCTCTGACGACGGAAACTGTGTTTTTACTAATTATCTAAGTATATTTAAACGACGTAAAAGGAAGTATTGTAGAAATAGAAGAAGGAAAACGTGACACGATCGAATCAATCTGATATTAAATGTCGGCCACGTGAATCGGTAAAATCGATGGTTAGTTAGTTTTTTTAGTTTATTTTATTTAGTTTATAAACATGAAGAATGAAGTCAATTTTGTAAAAAAAAAACATGAAAAGAACCCCTTTTATTAAGTTCCTTAAATACCTTGCTAGTTATTTTCCCGTTCGATCTCAATCTGTAGACATGCAGTGAATTTAATTTAGAAATAAAATCTGTACCCTCTTCCGAACAAACTGTTTACGACATGATGCCGATGAAACTTGGGCCACCGCAAGGGCTTGGGGTCGAATCTGGTGCACGTACTTATACGCTTTATGGAGATATCTCATGTTATCATATTATTCTGCTTTTTATTAAAGTGCCTTATTGCGTTGCATGCACCAGGTGGTTCTAAAACAACGAATACTTATATTTTATATTTTAAAAATAATATTTTTTTAACCCTTCTTTAATATAATACTTAACTAATTAACTAACTAATCAACACGCCGTTTCCTCGGAGAGGTAGGCAAAGAGGGTGGACCACTATACTGTTCTGTCCTGACATACCTCTCTAGATCCCTATACATTCATACATCGTAACATTTACGCTCGTCGATTTTTTCGACTTCGTATGTGGCCGCCTTTCAGTAATCAGCCTTTCAGTCAATTTGGTCATGGCATGCTTTCCTTGGTCTTCCATGGCTTATCTTTCCACTCACACTGTTTGTATAAAACATTTTAACCATTCTCTCGTCTATTCGTTCCATATGGCCAAACCATCTCAGGGATTATTCTTAGTGATCTCATTTCTACGGCATTTATCCTACTTTCATCCTTTATAATACTTTGACGTGACAAAATTCTGTTACTACATAATGCACGTTTTTTATATACTCGACATTTTTGATATATTCGACATCCTTCGTGGCAGAGTGGCAAAAGCTATGATTACTACACCGAAGGTCCCGAGTTCGATTTCCGTAGATGGCAGTGTGATTCTCACAATGTCTTTGGTCTTGTGTAGAATTCACGTGACATTAAAATTGTGATATATTAGTTACCTATCTCATATCATGAGATTCTAGACATTAAAAAAAACTTTGTTCGTTTTACAATTTGAACTCCTCTTTCGAATATCCATATATTTTTTTAAAGGTTTGGTTTTTAAAATAGCAACATTGTTTCTACAGACTGTCAATTTGTCAGTTGAATTGTAATCAGTATATTTGACCATTTTACCATGAATAGATTGAAAATCATGGTTCGGTTCGCCAAACTTATCGTGCACTACATCCATTTTACGGTCGATATAATCGTCCATCACAGCAAGTTAGGAAGACCATGGATCGTTTTCGCACCACGTACACTTAGTGAATAATACGCATCCACAAAGACGACAATTGTCGAAAATTGGATTTCACGATTGCGCTTCATTCGAGCTAGCCGTGGCGCTCATATGCCCGAAATCATATTTAAACAATAATGGCATAAAATTATCTATTTAATAAAGCCAATATCATATACATTAAGATTTTTTGAATGTGTTTTTTTTTTTCATTTTGAATATGTATTGAATACCTCTAAAAAACAACCTATATAATATACTTTTGTAACAGTTTGAATAAGGAAACCATCATCATTTTTATATGCCCTCCAACGTAAATATTTTTTCCAAAGTTGAAAGGAATATCTCTTTTTTGTTCTAGGTAAACAAATATTCTTAATAAAAATAAATGGATAATGGTATCTTGTTTTTAAAAATTAAAAAGATTGTGTGTTGAAAATAGAATACAGAAACAAACAATACCGACGTCACGTGTCACGGTGTATGAATTTAGAAGAGGCGTTTAAGTTATATCTTCTTCTTCTTCCTCAGCCTATTTCCGTCCACTCCTGGACAAAGTCCTCCTCCATTTGCTACCATGTCATTCTGTCCTGTGCAGACTGCATCCAGGTTATTCCGACGTCTCCGTTTAGATCATCCTTCCACCGTAGTTTCGGTCGTCCTGCACTTCTCTTCGCCGTCCACGGTCTCCAAGTCAGCAGTCTTCTTGTCCATTTTTCATCTGGGCTATTGGCTACGTGACCCGCCCATTGCCATTTTAGAGTCGCCACCCGGTGGATGATGTCAGTGACCTAGTTTTTTCTCTCACCATATCGTTTCTGACTCTAAGTTATATCAGGATAGAACAATACCCCTTCTAGGACGCAATGATGTTTAGTTAATTAAAGATACAGATTCTGCTTCTTAAGCATGTAGACGACCAATCCCACAGGCGACTTATTGAACATGGGTCACTTACATTTGTTCAATGTCATTTCCTTGGGCTTTCTACATCCAATTTCTTCCGGCAGTATGCTATGAAAACCATCCCTAGATCTTGTCTGTGGTCTGCCTACCGACTAATACGAATAAAATGACGTCATTACGCATGTCTCATAGAAAAAATAAAAATTGTTTTATAAATAAGTTTTAATAATTTAACCAAAGAAACATTCAGATTGTACAACAGAGCAATTAATGTTTTATATTATGCAAAAGGGTTTCAAAATATTGTTTCGCATTCAAAAAGACTTTTCCCTCCTTTTTCAATTAAATGCTGCATCCAGAAACCGCTTCCTTTGATAAAGAACCAAACATTTCTGCCAACAAATTGTAATTACAAAATTAAATTTTAATTAATTGTATGCTTTTCCGCTTATTCGAGTTTATTTATTTTTATAAATATTCGTATTTTATCTTGTAAATCTCAGATAAATATTTCTGGTTTAATTTATTGTGTTTTGATAATCCTAAGACATGAATACTGGAACATTGAAGTTTATTAATGAAAACACAGTGTTTCGACATATCGTTAATTTTTTCGACACTCCTAAAATATTATGCCTTCATCTTCGAGTGTATGATATAAACTATTTCAAGTTATAAAAAATACATAACAATTACAACAACTGTTAAAAAACAGGGTCATTTAAAAGGTGTTGCAATTTAAAAATAAAAAAATTAATAAATAAAAAAATAAACGAAATAAACATAAACATTTTTGATCAACTTAAGGGGTTAACACAGTAGACTTCCACAATGATTAAATTTTTAATGAACAAAAACACTGTTTTTCCACGATTAATTAGTGGTTTTACTTGATTTCAATTTATGTAAATTATATAAATAGTGACAAATTAACAACAACAACAAACCATCACGCCGTTTCCCCGCAGGGGTAGGCAGAGAGAATGGACCGCCACACTACTCTATCCTGGCAAACCTCTCTAGATTCCTCCACATTCATACAACGAGTCATACACGCACGTCGATTCTTCCGACTTCTAACATGACCAACCTTTAAAATTTGATTAATTTGGTCATGCCATGTTTTCCTCGGTCTGCCTCGACTTCGTACCCCATTTACATCATTAACGTATACTTTCTTAACCATTCTTTCTCCATCCATGCGTTCCATATGTCCGAACCAACGCAGCGATCCTTTCATAATTTTGTTCATTATACCTTCTTCCGCTCTGCATTCCTTTCTTATATCAGCATTTGAGATTCTGTCGTATATCGTTCTACCACACATACGTCTTAGGGACCTCATCTTTACCGCATTTATTCTACTCTCATCGAAGAAAGTAAAATCACTAAACAAACGTTTAAACTATAAATTAATAATGGAGTTTTAAAAATTCATACCACAACCTTCAATATTGTATTTCCACTTTTGAGTTTTTTTTCTCAGAGAAAAATAAACTAAAAAGAGGAAAAAAACAGTGTTTTAATTCATAAAAAAATTCTTCATAAAAATACATTGGACTTGGACTTGGATCTTCTGGCTTACAGAGGTTCAGCTCATGTGGCTATAATCTTACGTCTGATGGGAACATTGTTGGAAGGTGATTTGGTGGGTTGTTAGTTTATGCGGGGGCATGATTTGTGTGGCCCGGAGTGTTCCTCTGAAGGAGGATCGATTTTGGGAAGAAGGTGTTATGTTGAGTTTTGAGTTGTGAACACACGTTTTAAAAAAAACGTCCTAATTCTGTAAATGTTATAGTGTTTTTAATTCAATTAAAATATTTATGTACAACACATAAGGAATTTTTTTTTAAATTAAAACGTATTATTATGAAAAAAGCTCATTTAAACATTTAATACACAATTTCGCAACCACCAGGTAACTGTTCGCTTAACTAAAAGAACTTCTAATTGAACTGTTTGATTTTCAAAACAGCACCAAAATAACGGCTGCTTTTCCGATCGCCCCTAAATTTGGAGGTTCGGGTCACGTCTACCGCAGATGGCGCAGCTGCTTCGGGAATGGCGAGCGGTTCGAGTCCCGGGCGGGGCTTTTTATTAAAGCAATATGTATGTGCCCCCGCCCACAACCCTACGGCCCCGACGGCGGAAGGGCGGGAGATATGGAGCCGCCGAGGAAATCTATGCACATTTTATTTACACGACGAACTGACGCGCCGATACTGAGAAAGATTGCAAGACCCATGTACCTGTCATCAACATTTTAATAATAACAAGTTGTAAACCGTGAAATATTCATGGAAGTAAAGATTTTCTACTGCTTATAAACTTGGTTCACTGTACAATCGTCAGTTATAAGTTTTAAATTTAAATAATATTTAAATAATAAGAGATGGGCGAGTGGAGAGTATGGAATGTATGGAAGCGAAGCATGGAACTGGCAAAAGAAGGATGAAAGTAGAATAAATGCAGTAGAAATGAGATCTCTTAGACGAATGTGTGGATACTCTGTGTATGATAGAGTGTCGAATGAAAATATAAGAAGTGAATATAATATATATAAGTGATGATGGTGTGATGAACAAAATAATGAAAGGATCATTAAGATGGTTTGGACACATGGAAAGAATGAATGAAGAATGGTAAAAAACGTAATGTTAACGATGTAAATGGAACTAGAAATAGAGGAAGACCGTGGAAAATGTGGTACAATCAAATTAATCAAATATTGAATGTCGGTCACGTGAGGAGTCAAAGAAATCGACGCGTGTGCATGACACGATGTATGAATGACGAGGAAGCGGGAGAAGTATGTCAGGAAAGAAAAGTGTGGCAGTCTATTCTTTCTGCTTACTCCTTCGGAGAGACGGCGTGATGGTTAGTTAGTTAGTTAGTTAGTTAGTTTTGGATGAAAAGTCGGTTGATACGTGTTTAATGAATTTGTTAGCGTTATCGATTCAGGGAGGAAATAATGGCGAATTTATTAATAATTAATCTTTGACATCCATATCTAACGCGATGTTGAACAAAGAAAATCGTTCATGCATGCATTAACTGCACGCCTGCCCGGGTAGTACGTAAAGGGGTTTGGGGCAGCGGATATGTACATGTTTTGGAGCTTAAGGGAGTATACCAGGCAGGAAGTTTAATATGAGAACGCTTCTAGGCGTAATACAATGCCAATTATAAAGGCATATACTCGTAGTCTAAAACCCTTACAGCTCCATATAGAAAAATTGGTCAAAAATAAATATTGCGAGCAGACGGTGATAGTTATCGGAAGATACCTAATTATTCTCAGATTCGCGTGGCCGAAATAAAAAAAAAGATTAATTTGATAGTGATACTTTTCTTCGTTTACACTTACCGCTATACTACTCAATCCTGGCAAACCTCTCTAGCTTCCTCCACATTCATACAACGAGTCATACACGCACGTCGATTTCTCCGAATTCTAACATGACCAACCTTTAAATTTGATTCATTTGGTCATGCCATGTTTTCCTCGGTCTGCCTCGACTCCGTACCCCATTTACATCATTAACGTATACTTTCTTAACCATTCTTTCTCCATCCATGCGTTGTATATGTCCGAACTAATGCAGCGATCCTTTCATAATTTTGTTCATAATACCTTCTTCTGCTCTACATTCATTTCTTATATCAGCATTTGAGATTCTGTCGTATATCGTTCTACCACAAATACATCTTAAGGACCTCATTTCTACCGCATTTATTCTGCTCTCATCCTTATTCTGCCAGTTCCATGCTTCGCTTCGTTTACACTTTATTATGTTATTACGTGTCAATGCAAAAATAGTTCTGTTCAAAAATGAACGAATCTCTCATATTCTCTTGCCATAGGGTTGGAAGGTTTGGCCGACTTTTTGTCGTTTCCAGGGGCGCTGGATCTTACGGTTATGTGGATGCATCTTTCTTGCCTCTGGCGTTAAGTGTACGTTATTTATAATTCATTTCCTTATGTCCAATACATTTAAAAAAAACATTAATGTTTAACATTATAATTAATCAAATAATTTTAAAGTAAATTCCAATAATTGATTTGTTTCCTTTGTGACAAGATTTATGCCTGGACCGCAATTAAATATTAAAAAATATTATTTTAGATTTATTAAAAAAAATTGTTCCAACAAAATTCATTTTATCATCTGTTAAAACTGACACGAATGAATGACATGAAATTTTTAAATATGTTTATTCCGTATGTCAGTATTTAAATTTGAAAAACTTTTTGAAAACATTGTATTCACAAACATGAATTTTAATTTCATTAATTCATACACTGAATAAGGGAAGTCTGTGTCCCGAAACATGTTTGTGAAAGGTGCAAAAATGTGTTGTGAAAATACAATGTTTTCAAAAAGTTATTCAAATGTGAATCCAAAATACAAATTGATGGCGAATATAAAAGAATTTGTCAATAATTATACTGATGAAGGGCTTCTGTGTCCTGAAAGCTGTTTGTGTTTAAATTATAATTAAATGTTAAGATACAAAGTTGAAAAGATTAATCAATTTTGAATCCACAACACAAAGTGATCGTGAATACAGAAGGCAATTTATTTTATTAATTTTATTTATTCCCCATTTCTTTCTATATACTCGTAGTACAAATGTGTGATTCATTATTACTATATATATATTTATAATTTTTAATCCGTTTATTTTGTGTTTTGGAAGCTCAAATTTTGTGAAAATATATATAAATAAAAATACATTTGACGCTTATAATATACCTTATTCTCACCGCAATAATTTAACTTCTATCCTTATTTTGTCACTTTCATACTACGCTTATATACTTAAGGGCTGCTAAAATAATAGCATTAAACTGGGTCATATGATTAATTTGAATATCAATAACGTATATTAATAATAAAAAAAAAGAAATAATAAAGTAAGGCCAATTACGTGCTACTACAAATATAACATCATATAATAGTTTACAGATGACAGTATGAAACGAGATTGAAGTTAAACTAAGACAAAATAGGGCGAAACAAAATATTTAAGCGTTAAAAATAATAATAATAGTGGAAATAAAAATAAAAGTAATGTTATATTATGGTCTCATCCACGCCGAAAGGTTGCTCCGATCATTTTTATAAAATTTCGCTCATTCAGATGGAAAATATCAATATCCCCAAAATGTTTATTGTAAGTGTCGCAAATTCGATACATTATATTTGAATCTCGTAAATCTCGGAATCTCGAATATACGAAATAAAATAATGAAGAGTCAAGCAAATATTATAAATCTATCTCTGCATTTGAAGAGGAGTACAATTCCATATCTGTGCACCCCTCATCTCCAGCGGGAATCCCCGAGATTTAAACTCCGCGAGTTAAGTGAATGAACCTGCAATAACTTCATATTTTAATTTATTTCGCTTTGCGTACTCGAGTTCTCGTATAAAGTAATAATATGCGAGACCCTTCAGTGGTAGCAAATGGCATTTAAATTTCAAACGATTACAGTTCTAAAATTTCAAATAAAAAAATCATCTCTGATAGCTCGCGTTTTTGATAAAGGGTATAAAACGCTCCCCGAGACGAAATAATCTGTAAGGTTTAATATTCATAAATAAATTTAAAAAAAATCTAAATTAATATCTATCTCCACCAAAATCAAAGTTGCACAACGGGCCATGAAAAGATTCATGTTGGGTATCTCTCTTAGAGACCATATACCCAACGTGGAGATTAAAAGACGCAACAGGGTCACCGATGTAGGGATACGCATTGCGAGGATGAAGTGGCGGTGGGCTGGTCTTGTGATTATGTCGACGGGATGATGGAGGATGGAGTCAAAGGGTTAGTGAATGGAAGCCAAGGTTGGACCGGAGAAATGTCGGGAGACAGCCTACCAGGTGGAGGAATGATATTGTGCGGACGGCGGAAAGGGCCCGGAGAGATGGCGTGGGGGTGGAGAGGCTTACGTCCAGCAGTAGATGGATATAAGCTAACGAAGACACCATGGTTTCCCAAACTATGTACAGCGGAACACCAATGACCCGCTGAACCTGAACATGTGTTACGCGACAATTTGGAAAGGTTTTAACACTATTACATATTTAAATATCTTCTACTTCATATTGAAAGGCGAGTGGATCAATCCCCACTGATGTTTATGACAATTTATTACATTTATATTATTTTTATTATTATTTAAAAGTATGTATTATACATGCGGAGAACCATATTTTCTTATAACTTGCGTATGAAAAAGATAAGTTTTATGATTTTTTCCTGACCGGCAGACAAATTTTGTCCGTTTAAACGACGGTTGCCAATGTACGAGTATAATGGCAGAATTAATATTATTATTGTTTTGTTAAATCGCTTTTTACATCATTACTGCGTGAGTCAAATCGATGTACGAGTATAGCTATTATATTGATTCTCATGACATGTGATAGGTTGCTAATCCATCGCCACATTGTCACGTGAATTCTTCTCCAGACCAAAGACTGTGTGACACTCACACTGCCATCGTAGCGCTTCCCACTCGGCCACGAAGGTTAGCCACGCTAATAAATATTGTTCAGAAACCTGAGAAAAAAACTATGCTTAATGTGTAGTTTTTCTTTGTGGTTCAAAAAATATTCAGTATCTTTGATATATTACCCTCTTTGGGTAAGGGTAAGATTGAGGGTCGACGAGGTGTTGGGAGAAGGTGGGTTTCCTAGCTGAGGAACATCCGAGAGTGGACGGGGCTGAGGACCGTGGGGGAGCTGTTCCGAGCTGCCCAGGACGGGGAGGCCTACTCAAGGGTGATAGTCAACGTTGGGGAGACCTGACAGGACACGGAAAGAAGAAGAATAAGATCTTTGATATTTCTCTGAGTAATAGACATTACTTGTTATGATAAAATATCGAGTTAATAGTCACCTGTCATAAAAATATAACGATAATGCTTTTATTATTATATTTTTTGTGAATGTATACTTATACTTGTATACGAATACTGGAATTTTGGACTTTAGGCGACTTTTATTTTCTTGAAAATGTTATCTCCCGCCACTGGCGCATTAAGTATCCGTTGAGGTAATTTAATTTATTTTCCATAGCAAGAGTTCCATGGCAGTTTATACATTATAATCTGTGGTAATTGATCCAAGTAAAGGAATTTTATAATGTTCGGTATTCTTGGTAAACTCATAACCTAGGAGTAGTAGCGTAAGTAATTATTCAAAGAAGATTAACCATATTAAATATTTACGTTTTAAACATTATCATAATGTAATTACAGTAGTGGGGTATTAAAGGAGAGGTTGGGGTAGGAAACAAGTGAACAGGGAAATAAAATAATAATTAAATAAAACGATGTTTTTTAACTACTTCCACTTTTGTCTTTATTTAGACAGCGACCGGTTTCGCCAGGCTCGCTGGCATCGACAGACTGGAATAAAAGCTTATCCATAAAAGCTATGATGGTAGTGCACAGTAGTGTTCATGTACCGACCCTTATATATATAGAAGTGAAGCATGAAACTGGCAAGATAAGGATGAAATGGCAAAATAAAGACGACCGGATGCTTTTGAGAGAAGGGTGTTGCGCAGAATTCTGGGACCTGTGAATGACGTTGAAGGCTGGAGGGTGCGACATAATGACGAGCTGTACTATATTTACAAAACTCCTAGTCTCTCCACACAGGTCAGACTGAATAGACTAAGATGGGCCGGTCACGTGCAGAGGATGCTGTCATCGCGAACTCCACAAAAAGCTTGCTGGAGTGGCACCCAGGTGGTAGAAGACCAATTGGACGACCAAGGCTGCGATGGGAGGATGAAGTTGGGAGAGATGGGGCGAAATTGTTACGAGTGTCATATTGGAGGGTCGAAGCGGAGGACAGGAGGAGTTGGAGGCAAAAAATACTGGAGGCTAAGGCTGGATATGGGCTGTAGAGCCATCAAAGGAAAAATGATCTCTGACTTATTAATAAATATGTATGTGATAGAGTGTCATATGCAAATATAAGAAGTGTATGCTATGCGAATGAAAGTGTTAGGAACAAAATAATGAAAGGGTTATTAAAATGGTTTGGACAAATAGAAAGAATAAGCGAAGAAATATTGGTAAAAAAAAGTATACGTAAAAGATGTAAACGGAACTAGAAATAGAGGATTACCGAGGAAAACGTGGCACGATCAAAGAGTCGGATAAATCGATGTGTGTGAATGGCACGACAACCCGTAGGATAAAAACATAACAAAATATATATTTTATGAATAATTTTAGAAAGAATGCTTAAAGAAATGAACCAAAAATAATATATTATATTACAGTAATTAAATGATTTTACTGAAATCCCTTGATAGAAGTTCATTTTAAATAATCAAGTCTGTCGTTGCCAGCGAGCCTGGCGAAACCGGAAAGTGGAAGTAGTTAAAAACATCGTTTTATTTAATTATAATATTATATATGACAGTGATATTAAAATTACAGATATATATATATTTTTAAATTGTAACCCTGTGTCATGTCTGTGTCAATAATTGACAGTGTCTGATTAACAAGAGTAATTAAAACTGTTGACTACTTAATAGCGCTCTTGACCAGACATTGAGGTCGCCATTCTTATCAAACAAAATTATCACCACTCGTGTATTGCTTGTTAAATGGGTACGATAAAGGAGAAAATGGGGTAAATATTACATTTATATTTATTTCCATACACTTTGTGTTAATATTCTGTAAAATATTTATCTATCCCCGTGCGGCTAGTGTTAACCAAATAAAACATATTTGATTAACACTCGCCGCACGGTGATGGATACCAATTGACCAGTGACGCGCGAGTTCATGCCTGTATAATAATAAAATAATCATTATAATAATAATAGTAATAATAATAATAATTAAATTAAAATTAAGACAGAGGATGGTCAAGTGCTATATTTGGTACATATTAATATCGTAAAGTAAAATGTAAAAGTGAGTTAAATGCAAATACTTTGGTTTTACATTAACAAGAAAAATAAACATGGATATTGTGAAATCAGATTATCTATTTTTTAATAAATAGAAGTTTGAATTTACACTTACTTCTCTTTTACACTTTGAAGCTTGTTTCACATTAAAATCTCAAAAATGATAAATTTGCACTTACGTCGGTTTTACACTCACGGTGCGATGTACGGAGTGGAGACCTGGACCCTCAAAGTGAACACAATAAACCGTATAGAAGCACTTGAAATGTGGCTCCATCGCAAAATGTTGCGGATCTCATGGACTAATATGGAGACCAACAATGAGGTGCGACATAGAGCCAGAGTAGAGAGAGAATTGTTGTCTAATGTGAAGTCTAGAAAGATGGCATATTTGGGACAATTCTCCGCAACGAGAAATGCGATCTATTACACCTCATCACAAAAGGGAAGATCGAAGTTAGGCGCGGTGTGGGAAGACCCCAGATGTCCTTGTGAATTTTTGTATATTTAAATATTATAATTGATATTATATATAATAACGGAATAAACTCTCACGATATTCCCATATTAAATCGAATAAATAAATAAAAAAAATAAAAAAACAAAAACAACTTTATAAGATTTTTTATTAATGTGTTGTTTTTTAATTAAGAAAGAGTATTAAAAAAGGGTCACTAAGATGGTTTAGACATATGCAACGAATGGATGAGGGAAGAATGATTAAAAAGATATATACAAGTAGTGTGAATGGGAAAAGAAGTCGAGAAAGGCCAAGAAGACAAGGCATGACCAAATTAATCAATTACTGAAAGGCGGCCATGTTCAAAGTAGGAACAATCGACGAGCGTGCATGTCACGATGTGTGAATGTAGAAGAGTCGCGAGAATTATGCCAGGATAGAACAATTTGGCGACTCATCCTCTCTGCCTACCCCTCCGGGGAAACGACGTGATGGTTAGTTAGTTAGTTAGTCACATTTAATATTGAACACTTATAATGAGATGCATTTTAACTTGTAGAATATTGAGTCATGAATGATACTGAGATATGAATGATACTGTGAACCGTGTGACCATGTTGATCAGTTTAACGCTCTCCTTACCAGCACTTACTCATATAGACGCAGGTCATTACTGTAATTTTAATGATAACACTATTATATCCGAATAACACTATGCAATTTGACTGTTCATAACTTACCCGAATTCTTTATTGTATAAACTTGATCTCTTGTTTTCTGAAAATCTAATAATATCAAAGACTTGATTTTTACTACTGGAGATTCTAACGCGTTTGAAATGCCGATAAATTCCAAATATTTTATTAATGATCAAAGAAAATGGCTTACTTTATGATTCCTATCTAAAATCGTTTATCTTTGGATTATCAAAGATAAAATGATTTATTATACAGTATTTGTTTATAATATTAAAAATGTTGAATTTATAAACGTGGGAATCAAGAGTATTGAAGTTATTAATCGAACGTCAATCATGGATTACTGTTTTGTAAAAACGTAGTAAAATAGCATTGAAATCACTTGGTAAATTCTTTGTTTTTAAAAGCTCTAATGGTTGTTTCAAATTGCTAGACTAAAGTCTTCACAGATTCGTATCTAGACCACCACGAGTCACCGTTGTGATATATTAACTTTGACGAGTCCAGCATTATTCAGTAAGCACTTAGAAAATTATTAATACGGATGAAAACGTCTGTTGTACAGAAGTTTTGATAAATTTTATGTGAATCTAAAGTTGACTCGCAAAGAATGTTGTACTTATTTCACATAGTATCACAAAGGTTAAATATGGCTATATCCATTTAAATATCCAGACAACCTACAATTTGTAAGCTGACTGTTGATGATATACGTGTGGAGCAAGTAATGAGCTTCAGTTATTTGGTAGTAATGACCTTTATACCGAAGTACAAGAACAAGTCAATAAAGCCTATGAAGAGGAGGCCTAAGTCCAGGAGTGGACGGATATAGATGGATGATAATAATGATGATGTTGAAAGATAAAAATATTCGATGGCAAAAGTATGTCTTCGAAACAGGATAAATATTCTATGACAAAAGTACTATACATGTAGAGATATATATTCGATACATTTGATACATTTAAGGTCCATTTACACTGGACAGTCATCAGCCGATACCGACACGTCACGATAAAAATAGCCTTGAATCTCACTGACTCGTTATCTCAAAGGCTATAATAAAAATCGCTGTCGGGGGTTGCCGAAGAAAGCACCTACCTACATAAAATTAACACTTAATAAAAATGATCAATATTTTTCAGGGTGTGTTTCCTATAGTACATAATTCTTTTTTACAGAAAACCCCTTTTATTACCATTTAAATTCGCCGTGGAGAAGGCGATTATCTCGGGTGTTTAATTATACTCGTAATATAAACGGAATCAACGCAAACGCGTAACGTGTCGGTATCGGCTGATGATTGTCCAGTGTAAATGAACCTTTAGGATTCGTTATTCTTCTTCTTCTCCGGCGCTGCAACCCTTGATGGGTCTTGGCCTCCTCCAAGAAACGTCTCCATCCCGTCCTGTCTCTGGCCGCCACCTCCTAGTTTTGCCGCTCCAGGACCCGACTATCTGCCACGACACCATCCAGCCATCGCAGTCTCGGCCTACCGATGCTTCTTTGCCCTGCTGGATTGTCATGCAACACTCTTTGGGGGGCTCCAGATCTCCCATGCGGTGCAAGTGCCCTAGCCAGCGCAGTCTGTTAATCTTTATAAACTTGACCACGCTGACGTCCTGGTATAGATCGTAGAGCTCTGTGTTGTATCTCCTTCTCCACGTCTGACCATCCTTAATGGGTCCGAGGATTCTGCGGAGGATCTTCCTTTCGAAGCAGTTTATTTTGTTTTCATCCCGTTTAGTGAGCGTCCAAGTCTCCGAGGCATATTATATTAGGACTGGTCTAATTAGCGTTTTATATATTGTGGTCTTGGTCTTTCTAGACAGTAAACGATAAATATTCGTTTGTGAACGTTGGTATACGAGTATAATGTCTACGAATTATAGAGATAAATATTATAAATTTATATGAAAATCATTACAGCATGTTCTTAACACTTTTACAAGATGAGTCAGATTTGTTATTGGCGGTTAACAAGGGTCCAATAAAATAACGTTGACCGATCTCGTAATAGGTATTTCTTGGCGTTAGTTCCATTTCCCCCCCCCCCAATATTTCTATCCCGGCTTCCTTAATTCCCCCTACCTCGATACTTCATCTCTTGTCACACCCCCCATTAAGTGGCGGCACTTATTGCTGGATTCTGTATAGATTTTTCATTATGCACGGCCAATTGCCCACAATTATGCCGGCGGAGGCGAGGACCCTTCTGGTTCTGACGTCACAGAGATCTATAACCTTTTTTGCTTGCCCCGTTAATACATTCCCCTGCAACCCTTACGCATTAAGTGTGTCCTGTAATAATCCGCGCCCTCAGCAATGAAAAAGGGATTATGAAACAAATTTGTGCAGCTTTGCGGGTTTTGAATTTCGTAATTCGTTCGCGAATATCGTAAATGAAATATAAAAACGTTTTTCAACGATTATTTAATATTACATTGTCCCTATAATGTCATTTGAAAAATGAGTTTTGCTGTTGTTGATTAAGATATGAATTCAAAATGAATCATTTGTGTAAAATATTAACCAAAACATTTGTTTTCTTGGATTTTGTACGTAACCGTAAGAGGAAAATAGCCCATAGAGATGAAGCTCTGTAAGCCAGAATATCCAAATCCAAGTCCAAAGTTTCTTCTGTAAGTGTTTTTTTAATGGTTTTATCTTTCATCATAAGGGTGTCTTTTCTATTCAAATTCACTCACTGTGATGATCAAGTCAATGAAGTCTCTGCAATATAAGTTATAGAAGAAACATTGAAATACGCTTAAACTCGAGAACCACGAATGACCTTTATAAATTTTAGGCGATATAAACTATATTTGAAATGAAATAATGTCACTAAGTAGAATGTGCGGAAAAAAATGTATGATTAATACCTTATGATAAGTTAAGTAATAATAATGGTAAGACGGATGAATGCGTTCTAAATAAAATTAAGAAAGGGAGCTACGGACTAAAAGTCGCACCTTAATTTTCAAGCATTTTTTTTTAAATAACATTTTTAGCATTTTTATTATTAAATTTCAAAGCCAGGCTAAAAAAAACACTGCAACTCATGTTCGTCACATCGGTGCACTGCCGCTGCCAGTTGAATCGAATGTTGCCAGATTGAGATAGGTTTTCTGCGGCATCGAATATAATATATGGCCATTTTTAAGACTGGCGGGAATTTTAAATCAAACACTGGACATAACTAACTAACTAACTAACCATCACGCCATTTCCCCGTAGGGGTAGGCAGAGAGGATGGATCGCCACAGTGCCCTGTCCTGGCATACCTCTCGGGCTTCCTCTACATTCATACATCGTACCATGCACGCACGTCGATTATTCCGACTTCGAATGTAGCCGCCTTTTAGTAATTGATTAATTTGGTCATGACATCTTTTCTTCGGTTGTCCTCGGCTTCTTTTCCCATTCACGCTGCTTGTGTACAACTTTTTAACCATTCTACTCTCATTCATTCGTTCCATATGTCCAAACCATCTCAGGGATCCTTTTTAATTTTATTCATGATGCAGTCATCTGCCTTATATTTCTTTCTTATTTCATCGTTCGGTATTCTATCATACCACGTTTTCCCGCACATTATTCTTAGTGATCTCATTTCTACGGCGTACATGTTTATATTAATTTCAAGTATAAGAATTGAAACTGAAATTTGGAGGCAATTAAAAAAAAAGTGTCTTATAGTCCGTAAAATACAGTACATAATATTTTTAGCCATATTTTTTCTAATCGTATAGTCATACGATTTTTAACACTCGCTGATAACGTTAAATGTTGTATTCACTGTAATCGCCCGTAGATTCGTCTGGTTTACACAATGCGATACACATTGTTTGTAATTCCACTTGGAATATATCGCTGTGGAACGTTACATAAGTCTTTCCACACGTGTTCTTAATACCTTTCTGACCCCGTTTTAGGGTCATTTAAGTCACTACCGTGTGAAAGGTTCCCGTGTTTGATCGAGTACTGGAAATAAAAGATTTTAAAATTATTTCAAAACTGTGGGTCTATTCATGCGTATATTTAGCGTTTTATAGAAGTTTTTTTTGTGTTCCATTAAGTCACAAATCTATTTTATGCCCATCTTTCCATATCTGACAACATCGGTCACTTTAAGTGTCGTCATTGTTGTGTTGTTATGTGTTTTTTAAGGTGTGATTTTGTAGATTCTCGTAGTAAAATTGAGACGTAAGCCTCTCAGTGGGTTTACTAATTTATTTAACTACCAAAGTTGACTCCGTCTGTCAAAGATTAAGTGAATTGACTTGAACTAAATCATGGTCTACTAGGCCGTTAGCTCCCACCGAGCCAACTCTGATATTATTGACTTAGCTCAGAGAACTGAGCAACTAATGGTCCGTGGAGTTTGTATCAGATATTACTATGTGTACTTGGTTTTCGATTTAACTTATGTTTATCTTGTTCGATGGAACAGATGTATATTTTGTTTAAACACATCCACGAATCTCTATAATCTAAACAGGTACCTGATATATTATAAGTACTTGAAACAAATTCATTCGAGTATTGTTAACGAGATCATAAAACCACGTGGGTGAGGTGAATAAATTACAAAAGTTACTAAATAACTATGACGCATTTATTGTTTATAGAACAATGATGTAGAACTTCATATTAAATAATTTATACGAATGAAAACATCTGTTTTCTAGAAGTTAATTTGATAATATCTTAGCAAGGCGAAACATAAAGGGAGAGCACGACGCAGGAAATTGACTTCAAAATGGGATTTTTCAGGATTGAAGTACCAACTAAGAGTCATCCATAGACAAAATAAGAAAGCGCAATAGCCGGCTAATTTCTAGAAAAGAGACTTTTAAAATTTCACCGTTGCTTACATGGGGTGTTTTTTTTAGAGGTTTGGTTTTTAAACTACCAACATTGTTTCTACAGACTGTCGATAAATAGACTGACGACAGAATAGCGCTTGCAGATAGTGCAAATCAATTTTGAAAATCATGGTTTGGTTCGCCAAACTTATCGTGCACTACGTCCATTTTACGGTCGACATAATCGTCCATCCAAGCAAGTTATTCGGAAGACCATGGTTCGTTTTCGCACCACGTAAACTCTAGTGGATAATACGCATCCACAAAGACGACAATTGTCGAAAATTGGATTTCACGATTGCGCTTCATTCGAGCTAGCCGTGGCGCTCATATGCCCGAAATCATATTTAAACAATAATGACATAAAATTATCTATTAAATAAAGCCAATATCATAAATCTAAACATTATTTTAATATGTTTTTTATTTCATTTTGAGTATGTATTGTATACCTCTAAAAAAACACTACGAGTATATATTAGAAATTTCTCCAATAGTTTCAATAGCTAGGTGATTGAGCAGGTAGCTTGTTATCTCTATTTCGCTGGCCCTCCTGGTTTTTGGTTCAATTCTTGGGTCCTTTTTTTTAGCAAACTGTGAAAAGTTTGAAGTAGGTAACTAACTAACTAACTAACCATCACGCCGACTCCTCGAGAGGGTAGGCAGAAAGAAGAGACTGCCACACTTTAATCGATGCGGCACTCCATCCTTCTCTTTTCGCCCCCGCGAGAGACGCGGTGTGATGGGTTGCGAACCTCATCGCCACCAATAGGCATCTCCCGCGCACACTTCGATCGTCCAACGTCTACAAAATAAATCTAAAACAAATTATATAAAATACAATGATATAAAATAGAATAAAATAACAAATAAAAATAAATGATATAAATAATAAAAATATAATATGTCTTTAAACTATTATATACTCGTATATACAATTCCATAACCACTCTTATAGCATGTTAATGACATATATAAATTATATGTATATGAGGGCACTATTTACAAGTTTGAAGTATTTTTTTAAAAATTGGTTAATATTATTATTGCGCTTTCTTACATTGAATATGGATGTCTCTTTTAGGATACTAGAATCATGTAAAACATCATTCCGAAGTCAATTTCCTATGTCGTGCACTTCCCTTGTTAGATTTTTTTTATTCCGAATATGGCTGATATTAAATAAATTATTGACTTGGACTAGCCACGTTGGCTTCGGTCTTTCTCGATTTTAAACTGCGTTTATATGAATTACGAGTACAATTAGAACCATTTCTTTGTTTCTTAACGATCGTAGTAACCTTTTAAAACCCTTCACTATTCTTTTTTTTGTTCAAACGTATTTTTCCGCCTTGCATTCCATTCTCATACAAGCGTATGACATACTATCATATATGGATTTAATACGTATATTTTAGAGACGTAATATTTTTTTTAAGTTTCACGCTTCAATTCCATCCACGTACACCAGATTAATTCCACCATTACAAGAACACCAGAGTGCGTTTTCATTTTAGCTTTTATGTATGTTATATGATGATAACTTATAAAACACCATTAAGTTTGTTGCCCTTACTAACCCTATACTCCCTAAATATACAAATTAATCCACTACCAGAATTTCAGTTTTTTTTGCTGACTGTAATTTTTTCTTCATTTTAGAACATTTGTGTACATGCAAAATTTTGGTTATTTTTTATAATTAACATTTTAACTATATAAAAACGTAGCAGTCTAATTATTTTATCTACTATTAGATGAAGGATGAAAGTTTGGTAAGTGTTGTAGAAACAAGTTCATCAAAAAGAACGTCTAGAGAGACGATGTATGATAGATTACCAAGCATATGCCAGCTAAATGCGTCTTTATTAGATTAAAAAAACTTGGATGGATTAGATGTAACAAATAAATAAGAAAATAATGGTAAAATTTATTATATTTCAATTATTTATTAATAAATTAATTTATTTTTCACATTTTGGTTAATCTATTATACAATGTGTTGTTATTATACAATCTATTATACTGTGCTGTGACAATTGTATACTATAATACACATTATAAAACAATAGAAATGACAATTATAATTAAACTAACTAACTAACCTTCACGCCTTATGAAATAATGTACCGACACACTGCTCTGTCCTGACATACTTCTCTCGATTCCTCTACATTTATACATCGTGTCATGCACGCACGTCGATTACTTCGACTCTTACGTGACATATAACTAAAGGTTATAATAAAGGGTAACAAAAACAAAGTTCTCAAATAGTAAAAAGAAACAATTATAATAAGGAAAATATCATTCAGAGATAACAAAAAAAGAGATAGGTAGTAAAATGGTCGAAATAGTACGAGCAGTGTGCGTGGATAAATAAAGTCGAGGAAGGCCCGAGAAAATACGGCATAATTAAATTAATCAAATACTGAGTGGCTGAAATAATCAACTAACTAACTAACTAACTAACGCCGTCTCCCCGAAAGGGTAGGCAGAAAGAATGGACTGCCACACTTTAATCGATGCGGTACTCCATCCTTCTCTTTTCGCCCCTGCGAGAGACGCGGTGTGATGTGTCGAATCTACGAGCGTACTTATTTAATTTTATTTAAAAAAAAGAACGTATATGGTATGGTATATCAGACAATTTATAATTGAATTATGAATATAAAGGATTTTCAAGAATTATGTCTGAATAGAGGAGTGTTTCTGTTTACCTTTTCGGATTAACGTACTCGATAGTTAGTTGGTATTGGTCATACGATTTCACGCGTATTTCCAAAGCTGATACAACATATTTGAACATCTGATGGCTTAAGACATCATTTTTATCAGATTAAACCTATCCCGGTATCTATCAGAAGCACGTTAGACTTATTGTCAATATTTAAATTTGGAATATCAACATATCCTGACCTTTTTCATGTTTGTACACTGCTTATCAAGAATACGTAAATACACCTTTTATTAATATCATCATTCTGCGATTACTTGTGTCAAGTTCACCTCCCATTACAATAATTATCTACACTAATAATATATAACATTATAATATATTGTAAAATGTGTGTTTTATACAAGTTTAATGACATGTATTACCAAATTAAAATTGTTATCATCATTGCAGCTGTGGAATTGTTTGACCTGGAAATGGAGAATATTCCTAAAACATTTTATGTTGGGCATCCTGGGGACCATTAGTTTACAGATAAGGAGGGATGGGTGCACACTTACCCATTTCTTCAGACTTATCAGGGGATTATTTGAGAACTCCGTTATTTTGGAGGCTATCCATCTTTATGTTCCAGATGGTTATCTTCGACAGCGTCAGCACTGTTTTATTTCCCAACATGCAAAACCAACTTGCCTCTGGTGATGCCGGTGGGAGAGCTATTTAACTGCTGAACATGATCGCTTCAGAGATCGACGTCTTTCATATTCGTGAAAGTACGTTCAGAAGACAAATATTCTTGACTTTGGAGAGTATTATATACTCCTAACGTCGAAAAATCTCACATGCGTTCCTGGTATTATATATTTTTTATGTTTTACCTGTTCTCAATAGGTGCCTTAAACTTTAATTGTTGTTTGTAATATCTTTTGATAAAATAAACTGATTTGATTTAATTTGATTTATTTAAATAATTTAAAACAAAAAAACGTAAACTTGTTTTATAGTGTTTTTTTTTTCAAATTTAAGCTTCCGGTTATTACAAAAAGACAATATATCTATTTAATATTTAAAAAATATAAGAACGTTTCTAGAAGTTGGAATACATTAGAAGGGTTCTAATTTTTTGTATAGCAATAATATAATTTATACAAATATCATAGAAGCCCTAGCTAAGCAAATTAATTATCAATTAAGCCACATAAAAATATTTTTCAAACACAAATATATCCTAGTAAGGCGATATATACTATACTGTATAAAATTCTATATTAACATGAATGTAAAAGTCTGATTTAAGAAGTTTTATTATATTTTTTGGAATAACATATTTCGCCTCAAATATCTGTATATGGCAATGCCTTAACATAATAAAACTTCTAGAAAACCGACGATTTCATTCACATTGCTTATTTAATATGGATTTTTACATCAATATTCAAGAAAAAATAATGAAAAATCTTTTATTTTTACAAATTAATTACTGTTGTTTCCACCTTTGAATTTATTTTAAGAACAATAGAAACAGAAATTTTGCTTCTGAAAACGAAACATGTCAAGAAATATAAACTATTAGTTGTTTCATAAAAAAATATCGTGATGAAATTTTACAGTGCTTACGCCTTAAGTTTATTAAAAAAAGAATACATTTTCTAGATAACTGAATTAATCAACATTAAATTGTAGTATATTAATTGAAAAACATGATATTCCGGTCAATTGAAATTTCAGATTAGTTCATAGAATATTAAAGCCGATAAAGTTGATAACCCCTGCAAGAGTGCGTTTTATTGCAATGGAGTGTGGGCACTCCAACCTAATGCAATATTACTTCCACTTAGATTTCTACCACCTACCTAATGTGAATTTATGTCGCTGT
Source organism: Lepidostoma basale (assembly GCA_022606425.2). Classification (NCBI taxonomy): domain Eukaryota; kingdom Metazoa; phylum Arthropoda; class Insecta; order Trichoptera; family Lepidostomatidae; genus Lepidostoma; species Lepidostoma basale. The sequence goes on from JAHDVF020001285.1 coordinate 350,542, forward strand.
CTGACGCTAGAGTTCGTGATCCCACTATTCGAAATCTAACATTTTCAAAGTAGTTCTCAACAGAAAAACGATTTAAAAAAATAACACAAAAGAAACTTGAAAACAGTTTTTAAATTGAGAGTTTAACGCCTGTGGCACATTGCAGCGAAAGCGTGGCGGTTGCGAAACTCTAGCGAATAGCGAAACTCTATGTAATGTTTTTAAATGAGTCAGGAACGAAAGCGGGCAAGCAGATTTTCTCAAAAACATGAAATACAGATGTTTATAATTTCTTAAACATGAATATTTTATGTGAATGACATGTTTCGCCCGTTTAAGGCATTAGGACACCGACGATATATCGTACCTTCGGTAAGACAAGGGCATAATTGTTAAGTACGCCAATGTATTTTAAAAACATCCCTTTATCTGGAGGAACAAAGTCGCTCATTAAGTTCAGTCTCATTTAGCCAGAGGGCGATAGTGTATGATCAATATAGCCAGAATAACACGATATTATTCTTCAAAAATCTTAAAATGTCTCTAAAGAAAAATTATAAAACGTGCAATTGTGTCCTTGTCTTACCGAAGGTACGATATTTCGTTTACATAAAATATTAAAAAACTTCTAGAAAACAGACGTTTTCATTCGTATTAATTATGATCAGAGTCTCGATATTCGCGAGAGTTTCGCATCCACTTCGCATTCGCTGCAGTGTGCTACAGGCGTAAAATAGAGCGTCGATAATAATGTTCCCTGCAAATGTGATTTGGTTATTGAGCAACAAGATGGCGCCCTCAGTCAGCCGCCATTTGTAATTTCTCACATTTGGCCGTTGTTTCACAACTTTTCGGAAAGTAAGATGGTCTTAATATGTTCCATACTCATATTTGTGCATCATCGTGAGTGGTTTATTGTTTTTATGGTGCTATAAAATTAAACATTGATTTAAAGAAATTTAATATGAAAGTGTGTCATAGAAATTGACTTATTTTTAATTGTGCAATCTTGTGAAATATTTTTTTTTATGAAATGATTTCAATTTGATTTAATATGTTTCATATCTTCGAAATTTTTTTTCGTGTATTGATAATCAATAATAAGGTGACGAAATTTTTAAATGTAATTTTTTTACAATTTTCTTAATCTTCTATAATTATTGTAATATGCAACTTATTATTTTTGTCCCAAAATGAGTTATCTAATCACGGGAATACAATATATATATTTTATGTGTTTATAAAATAAATTTATAAAAAGAAATATCACAAGGTGTACGCTCTCATATCTATGATGTGAATCGATGTATATGCCTTTCTACCAGGCAGCCAGTTAAAATGCCATCCTCTGCTTGAATATGCTCCTCGTCTCTCGTGCAGCCTTCACAGTTTCCGACTTTTTGCATCGAATGGTTGGGGCATGAAGGCATCCGCGGGTTGGCAGTGATGGCAGCGGCGGGGCAGGAGGAGGCGTCGTCCATGACAGCAGGGTGTTCAAAGAACGGAGGCGTCCGAGCAGCCGCAGCCATGAAGAAGGCTGTGGGTCGGACGGAGGATACCAACAGTAGAATGATGCAATGAGTGAGTACGATGGTTGGGAACTGTGGCGACTGCGATATGAGGAGTCTATTCAGGCAGAGGTAGAAGTCCGAGCGAAGCCCAACTTGGTATGAGAGTACATCCTGTGATATTTCTTTCACTTTGAAGCACCATAAAAACAATAAACCACCCAGGCGATGCACATACATGTACATGTAACTATTTAGAACCTTCTTACGAATTCTGAAAAGTACTATAACAATGATCAAAATTCAGAAACATAATATATTATATGTAAAATATATTATGTTTCTGCATTATAATCAAATTTTTATAACATCTCTCAAAACTGATCATATTTGTAAACAATTTTATAATATTTTAAATATGTATCTTTATAATATCACTGAGTAAGAACCGGTTGTCCGAAACCTGTCAGATTATATATTTTAGATAAGCTAACACTGTGTAATTCCATAATGACGATTTTTTTATGAATTAAAATACTGTTTTTTATACTTTTGAGTTTATTTTATCGACATGTTTCAAAAGTTTACACCTTCATCATCGGAAAAATGATTTAAACTGGTATATACTGATATAAAAATATAAACAGTTTATATCGTTCTCCTGATGATAAAGGTGTAAGCCTTCGAAACATGTCAAGAAAAATAAACGCAAAGGTGGAATAAACAGTGTTTTAATTCATTAAAAAATCGTCATAATATATTGATGGTTGAGGCATTAGTTTTGTAAAACTCCATTATTAATTTATAATAGTAAACACGATTGTTCGGTGGTTTTACTGGGATTGAATTTATATAAATTAAAACCCAGTAAAACTACTAAACAATCGTGTTTACTATTATGAATTCGTCATAATATATTTTGTTTTTGAACATTTTCAAATGAAAGCTTACTAAGGAAACGATTTAATAAGAACTGTTTTAATAATTTAAAATCGATCAAGATTTAGAAAAAATAACGTAATATAGAACTGTGTTAACCTACCTTAAATAAAAAAAATAACAATACGAGTATGTTATTTAAAATATTGATAGAATTATAAACTGTTAAATAAAAAAAAACTTTGTTTTATGTATCACAACTGAATTTTTATTTTACGCGACAGCTGTTTCGTCAACCTATGTTGACATCATCAGGTGTTAAAAGATGATGATGTCAACATAGGTTGACGAAACATCTGTCGCGTAAAATAAAAATATAATTGTGATACATAAAACAAAGTTTTTTAATTTAACAGTTTATAATGTTAAAGTATCATGTTTCGGGAAAACAATGGACTATTTTAATTGATAGAATTGTTTAAGTATATTGGGGCGTGTCTATATTAATTTTTGTCTACATACTTTTTCTCTTTATTAGCTATCTGTCGTCCACTGCTGAATGTAGACATCTCCCGACACATTCTCATCGAATCACGTCCAGCAATTCTTATAATATCGTCGGTCCAGCGGGCAGAGGGACGGCCAACTCTACGGAATCCTGTGCACGGTCTCCACTCCAGAACCCGTCTTCCCCATCGGTTGTTGGTTCTCCGACAAATATGACCAGCTCACTGCCACTTCAGCCCATCTATCCTCAGAGCTGCCTCAGTCACCTTGGTTTGTTGTCGAATAAATTCATTTCTGATTCTGTCTGTCAAGGTTGTTCTAGGCTTCTTTCCATTACGCGCTGGGTGACTTGGAGTTTGTACACCAGACTTCTAAGTTAGCGTCCACATAAATTATGACTGGCAAGACGCACTGGTCGAAGAATTTGGTTTTGAGGTATTGGGGGATTTGGTTTTGGTCGAAGAATTTGGTTACTGCCTACGATTTGGCCAAGATATGTGTAATCTCCACAAACGAGGAAAATATTAATATTTTTGAAAGGCTGTAGTGTTTATTAAATGCATTATTTATTTTATTAATAAAGTCACATATAGTAGACAAACAAAATTTAAATGATCTAGTAAAACAAAATATGACATTAATAATTGAAAATGACTTTGTATTTATCTTTTAATACCTTTATTCACCTTGTTTTTCTTCTTCTTCTTTCTGTGTCCTGTCAGGTCTCCCTAACGTTGACTATCACCCCTGAGTAGGCCTCTCTGCCCTGGGCAGCTCGGAACAGCTCCTCCACGGTCCTCAGCCTTGTCCACTCTTGGATGTTCTTCAGCCAGGAAATCTGCCTTCTCCCAACACCTCGTCGACCCTCAATCTTACCTTTTAAGATCAGATGTAACAGTGCGTATTTTTCGCCTCTCACAACATGGCCCAAGTAGGACACCTTACGGACTTTGATGTTGGTCAGCTCTCTGTCAACTCTGGCTCTATGCAGAACGTTTGTGTTGCTGACCATGTCAGTCCAGGAGATGCGTAACAATTATTTACATAATATTTGATTATTAATTATTAATATTATTATTTTTAATTATTAATATTTTTATTATTAATTATTAATATTTTTATTATTAATTATTAATATTATTAATATTAATTATTAATATTTTATTAATAATTATTACTATTTTAATAATTATTATTAACTTAAGATTTTTAATACAAGATAATTATTATAAACAAGCGTATTATTTTGTAAAATATATTCAAATCTTTTGCAAGGTTATTGTGAAATTTAGATATAATATTTTCCTTTATCGGTGACGTAATCTCCACAAAGTGATGGACCAATAATCGCTTTGATCAGCGGCTGTGTTTATTTATATAATTAAGATATCATAACCATTAAAGTTATTTCCTTTGCAGAGAGATCCCAGTGGAATCCAATGAACTGAAGTTATCGCTTTGGGAATACTTTCCACCGGCTTCTTCAACTGCGGCTCGGGTGAGTTCTTTAATTAATGTATTTTCATGTAATAATTTTAAATTTGATTGAATTATTTGTATTATGTTGTATCGGGTCTTCTTCGGATTTCGTCTTAATTTCATGTTTCTTTTACACCGCACAAGTATTATTTCTTCATTATATTTTCCACATACCTAAACCTTTTTATGCGTTCCTTAATTCTTTGGTTAAACGTGCTTTTGTCTGTTATGTATAACAAATATTTACTACATATACTATATACGTGTTTGAAACATACTTAAAGATTTATAAAATTCATCCGGCGAATAACATTTTGTCATAAATATAAAATAATTTCTCGGAGCACACACCCACAGTCAGCGCTATTCGGGTGCAGTGCTCTTTACCAAATAAGCTACATCGAGAAGAGATATATATGATTTAACAAACATTTTTACGAATGTATTTTTACTCGAAAAATACGGCGTGATGGTTATTAAGTTAGTTTTTACCAACCACATAAGTCAATGCAACATCAACCAATGACGCTTACAGTTCGTTTTTTTTTCATACACAAGCGTCGATTCTTCTTCGTCGGCCTTTAAAATTTGATAAATTTGGTCATGCCAAGTATTCCTTGGTCTTCTTCAACTCTGCAATAAATATTTATTTTTCCTTTCATACATTGATTTCATGATATTTTAATTTTTAGTATTATATAAGATATTTTAAGGTGAAAAGCCTTAAAAACAATTCGAGAAAAATAAACTTAAATGTGGAAAAAACAGTGATTTAATTCATATAAAAATCGTTAGTATATTAATGGATTGTTGATGTATTTTTCAACATTTTATTTCACTGTTTAACCCTCATTGTGCGGCTAGCTTCATTTGCAGAAGAAAAAAAATTGTCTTGAACTGCAGCTGACTAAATTTGCAGTTCAGACAGATAGTTCCACATATTCATAATATTACATACAATTCAGTAGTAAGGAACAAAGTACACAATAAACGAAAATCCACACTTCACTCGGCGAACTCCTCGGCAATAGGAAGATTAGTTGAGCCAAAGCGTTGTCCTAGTACAAATTTCGGGGATCGAGCGTTTGCGGTAGACTGTCCATCAGCTTGAAACAATATTCCTTCACACCTCAGATGCATAAATGATCCGACAGATTTCAGATCTAAGCTGAAAAACCATATTTTTCATATTTCATACCCAATTTAAAACATGCATATTTTGTTCTATTATACTTTCTAATCGATATATCAATCAATATCAATCAGATGCAGCGTTGACATTTAGATTTACACGTCTTAATGCGTACTTGAGGCGATTACATCACAAAAACGGCGTTTAAAAGTTAACATATTCTAATTATTATTATTATTACACAAGTTTATAAAATACATTCTAATATGAGCTGCAAATGTAGTCTGCCACAGTTAAAATCCAATTTGTTTGGACTGCAGATGTAGCCAGTCACTCTTTAGGGGTTAAATACACGTTTCGAATGGTTCTTATTCATGTGTGGTGTACAAGTTTAACGGAATATGCTTAGTTTGTTGAAAATCATAGTATTATAAATAATAGTATTAGTTAATGTGTTACTTTTTAAATAATTTTGTCATTCTTTCGTACAATCATAAAACCGTGAGAGGGATCTTTTGTTAAAAATTCCATCGTGCAAAAGCTTTATTTTAAACTTGTGTCAATGTCCATTTGTTTTGTCTTAAAATATAAACTGTCCCCTTACTCAATCAATAGCCTTAGAGCAATAAAGCACCCTCTTCCACTACCAATCCACTCAATACTTCCATCTAAAAATCATTACAAAATTTAACCCATTGATATGTCTATTGTTATCTTCCAAGTACTAGCCAAGTCAACTAACACATGTTATATATAATTCTAGGTTCTTGCACTCAGTTTGTAATAATTTTGGTTAGTTTATATCGTTTTCCCGATGGTGAAGGTGTAAGCCTTCGAAACATGTCGAGAAAAATAAACTCAAAAGTGGAAAAAACAGTGTTTTAATTCATAAAAATTCGTCGTTATTATATAATCAATAGCGTTGTACCCTTGTTTGAGTGCCTACCGTTGACCTCTCCACGTTTTGAAGTGCCACTCCTCGTAATTTTATACCGCAAGTGACATATTAATGAAGCCCTCAGGATACTTGACTATTAGTTCCAATTGACATATTTCGACTAACGCACTATACCGGCCTCGCATGATTGTAAATTGTTCTCGAGTACCCAAATGTTGCGCCGAGTGAATTCAATGGCCGGGCACAATTTATTGCCTTGGTGTTAATTGCTTCATTTTTATTTGTTTTTAAGGCGTGTTAATAAAATTAAGACCTTAATTCTATAGCGTTCCACGCTGGGAGGGTCCGGAAAACCAAATTATTTTATTGACCTGTTTTACAATTCTGTATTTAAAAAAAACCAAACGAATTGTAGACGTCATTGTTTGATGTTGCATTGACTTATGTGGTTGGTAAAAACTAACTGATTAATCATCAGAGGGATAGGCAGAGAAGATGTACCGCCACACAACTGTATCCTGATATACCTCTCGAGATTCTTCTATATTCATATATTGCAACATGCACGCTCGTCGAATTTTTGATTAATTAATAAGAAATAATGAATAATCTAGACTTTTTCTACATTCTCTCTAATCAATTCTTCTTCTCTTTTTGTGCCATATACCTATATATATTTATTAAAAGACTAAAATCAAGGATTTATATCAATGATATTAGAATTTATATTACAATCTTCTATGTGAGCAGAACATAGCTCATTTTTATGAAGAAGGAACCTGGTCGTGTCCAGGCTTGAACACATGTCCCCTGGAACAGAAGCCAAGCGTTCTATCCCCTAAACCACCACCCGGTTTTCAATGTTTTCCTGATGTTTGCCATCGCTTTTGCAAAGTCTTCAGTACAGTCTTTAATGCTGCGTAGCCAGGACATTTCCTTTAGGCTAGGACTGCGTTATCCTTCAAACTTGCCTTATATTAGGACATCTCATATCAATTTCTAAACAATATGTGATCCAGATAAAAAAAATATACGGGCCTTAATATACGAGTACATCAATAACAACAAGCCATTACGTCAGTTCTTCGAAAGGGAAGACAGAGAATGGAGCGCTACACTTATCTAACCTGGCACACCTCTATAATTTCCTTCACATTCATACAGCGAATCATACAAATACGTCGATTTTTCAGACTTCTTACAAGGCCGACCTTTAATATTTGATTAATTTGGTCATGCCACGTTCATCTAGGTCTTCATCAAGTTCTCGATTTATTAATATCTTTAACATGTACTTTATTCATCCATGCGTTCCATATGTCCAAACCAACGCAGTGACCTTTTAATAATTTTGTTCATAATACTTTCTTCTGTTCCACAATCTTTCCTGATGTGAGCATATGAACCTTTATATATAACAATTGTATGTAAAAAAAAATCCGCTGCAATAAACATTCCTTTGGACTTATTCTCTTCTCAATTATATTGTCACATTCTACATCAGACAAAAGACAGTGTGACAATCACACCGCCATCCCCAGGAATAGAATCCAGGACTTTCGGTGTGGCAGTCATTTGCCACTCTGCCACGATGGTTGTCTTTTGACTAAAATAAAATTAAACAATTTTACTTAACATTTCTGACATCATCATTAATTTAACACGAGAAAAAATGTGATATTTAAATCAAACAATTTATAGTCAATTTCGTCACCTTACGAAAATATAATTTTGCGTTAAAATTTTAGTATAATTTTAGAAATATTATCGTGCATAATTTTCATTATTTCTTCCCATAAAACATAATGATATGTTTCGTCGTGTGTGTGTGTTTACGCAATTGATTACTTTGTGTGTGTTTGTCTACGTTGATACACCTGTATGTCAAGAGATACAGACGGACAGACAAACAATTCAATGTGTTTCGGTACCTACGCGTAATGTTATAGTACTTGGTTGAGAGTTGAATGTTATTATTACGAATGGTAAAGTTTGAAAATGGAATGTGTTGATGTTAATCTACGCAATTCTGAGACATTAATGGATTGCGATATCATGGGTGAAGTGGATCTAGCTATCGTGTTGTACAGAGACGGGTAGAGACATCGATCACAAATTACTCTTTCTTTGATTTCTGTAGTAACCAGAGAGGATGTTACGCCGCATTTATTTATCATGATAAATTTTCCTAGATTGGTTAATTACAAAATAATAAATTATTTGATAACTTACTAACTAACCATCACGCCGTCTCCCCGAAAGGGTAGGCAGAAAGAATGGACTGTCACACTTTTACTTCTAAAACATCCACAAAATAAATCTAAAACAAATAATATAAAATACTATGACATTTATAATAAAATAACAAAATAAAAATAATTTAACACATAATGTTCTTTTTAGATGGTGCACATATTGTCTATTTAATTTATGTTCCACGTATCCACCGTTTTTTTAGCTGTACTTAGGCACTTAAAACAAACCAACACCAGCAAGAACTTTAAAATAATGTTGAATTAAAATTGTTATTTTGTATTTAAAAAAAATACCAATTAAATTTTTTTTTGTCATTACATGGCGAGAACTTCAACCAAGAAAAACCTATTATTTACATTTATATTTTAATGTACGAGTATGATTAGAGAGTTTTTTTTCTAAAATCAATTCCCATCGGTAAAAAATAAACATATGTAAACATTTTATTATTCGGAATAAAATAAGATGATACAGACTCGAAGAATTTATACATATATAAACATTTATAGTTTACTTTGGTTATATCTTCTCCGACCGAGCCCTGGGATAAAACTATTAAATTTCATACGCGTGAAATTGGATTGTAATGAAGTGCGAAATAGCTTTCTAGGTGTTTTGACGTGGTGAACGAATGGGCGAAGAATGATGGAAAAGGTATGACGGAGCAGGTGGAAAAAATAGATGTTCGTATTTCTAATAAAAAAATCGTTTAAACATTATTTTTGTTTACATAAGCATAATCGTTGCGATATTACAGCGTGACTTCAATACACTATTCTAAATATAGATATTCAGAACTGCGTGTAACAGCGGAATAGGGGTATTTTATTAGCTATGCTAAACGCATTTTCAATCACTTCATAAATATAATTGTGACGTAAAATTACCACGTGGTAATCTTACATCACGTTTGCGCGTATCTGTTTATTCATTTATATCATTTTTTCATAGAAGTCGTGCATACAAAATGGTCTTACGCAAAATTTTATCTCTCACCACAACTTCCATGCATTGCTCTTCAACAACTATCCGTGCATTGCTCGTCTTCACTTCTCCTCGGAAATGGTCTCTTTTCTAAAATAATCAAGACTGCCAACTTTACTCCACAATGCCAACGTTAACTGGTCCTCCATTATGTGACTGAGAAATATGTAAGACTTTACTATAAACTCTAAATCCTACTTCGTCTTCTTTGGGAGGAGCACTAGCTCCAGCACAAAGCAACCATCCAATCACATTTCAAACAATGTTTCCAACATATGTAAGAGGAATAGCCATTAGAACTGAACCTCTTTAAGCCAGAAAATCCGAATCCATGGCCTAGTGTTTGCGAAGCATTTTTTAAAAAGGAATTTACATTCTAAAATCAAATTTCTTTCAAAAAGACGTAAACACGATAGATGACTAGACTTTTTTTAAACATTATTTCTTTATGAACCTTCAGAGGAACACTCCGGGCTACACAAATCATGCCCCCAAATCACCTTTCCAACAATGTTCCCATCGGATGTAAGAGAATTATAATTAAAATGATGTTTTTAACTACTTCCACTTTTATCTTTATTTCGACAGCGATCGGTTTCATCAGATTTCGTCGATCGACAGACTGGTCTTGTCCCAGTCTTGGCACAAGACCAGTCTGTCGATGCCGGCGAGCCTGGCGAAACTGGTCACTGTCGAAATAAAGACAAAAGTGGAAGTAGTTAAAAAAAACATCGTTTCATTTAATTATTATTATATGAGTTATGTATTATACACTCAAGTGTCAGTTTGTATTATAGGTATCCACTTCTAGCACGCCGTAAGTCAGTAAACTCTAAATTAATTAAATATTTTAATACATAAATTAACCTCTCTAAGACACACCGTTCCGCCGTTAATCTAGATTCTAGATTAAATGAAATCTTGGCGCAAGCTGTCCGCTAACCAAAATGTGCGAGGCCAAGAGCGCTGAAGTACCATTTCGTTGTAAACCTCCGTTTTTACGAGTGGTGAAACCTAGATGAACAATAATTACATCACCCACACGCCGAAAAGTCGGTTGAGCCCGCGCGCCGCACTTACGTGGATTGTTAAGAATTAGCCGGTCGTAAGTCAAATTTCAAAATCGATGTTAAAAATACCAAAAAAATCCTAGATCCAAAGAAATGTCCCAGTAACAATAATTGACCATCCCCAAACACGAACCTTTTACCGTGTGCGCGCGCAGGTGGTTGAAACTTGTCCGCCTAACGAAGTGCACGTCGTCATTGTTCTTAGCGCTCTCAGTGTAAACATTAAGCAAGGAGAATTTTGCCTTGTCCACCTAATATTTCGAAGTTATCGTTATGGATTCGAATAATTCAGGTAAGAATCAATATTTCTTGATGTGTTTAACATACTTTAAAAGTTATTTTATATTATTTGTAGAACTTCAAAAAAAGGTGGTCTAGTAATGAAATTTTTACTTAATTTTCAAGTTTACAAGACATTTTGTTATATTATCGCGTCCTATCGCGTAATGTTTGTTCCTGTACTGTATACTTCTTATATTAGACTTATTAATGACATAAAATTTGGTTGCGGATAGCTGCGGTTGACCAAATTACAGTTATTTTTTATAAAAGGATGACATCACTTTTTTTATCAACTTTTTCTTAAAATGTAATAAAGTGTGATTTTCTCTATTTTAGGTATATCTGGTACATCGGGTACAAAAACCGTAAGCCGTTAATATCTTTACGATCAAATGCAGCAGCAAGATTTACCTAATTTAGATGAAAAAATTAAATATCTAGAAAATCACCTATAGTCCTGTTGTGGTGACACTCCAAATAATCTAAGCAGTTTCAAACAAAGATTTGCATATTTTAAAACATCAATGAAAGAAAAATGGTCGAAAGCCCGTAGAAAAGAAGCAATGTTTCTTAAAACTAATGAAAGGTGGTTAGGAGGAACATTTGAACTTTCAGCAAACAAGCATACTCGACCAGGTTGGCCTTCTAAATCATTTGAAGATTCTAGTGAGAGGACTCTAAGAAAAAAAACGGAGGAAATACCTTCTTCGCTTAATAAAGAAGTAATCGTTCATGCAGCGCAAACAACATTACAGGCTCGAGGGAAAAGGGATGCTTCGAAAATTCTACGGGAAATATAACGATTTGATGAATATACCATGGCAACTGCGAAATTGTGTGTCGAGTTATATAGTTGGCACCCAATGTCTCCGACCTTGCATAAAATATTGATTCATGATGCAGTTGTTATTGAAAATGCCTTATTACCCATAGGACAGTTGTCGGAAGAGGCAGCAGAAGCCAGAAATAAGCACTTTCGATTATACTGCGAAAACTACGCAAGAAAGTTCTCGAGAGTGGAATGCAACCTTGATATATATAATAGATTATTATCGAGTTCAGATCCACTATTAAGTAGCATGAAACAAACAAAAAAAAAACGATCAAACCAGGTTCATTTTGCCCTGAAACAATGAATATGTTACTACCAGCTGTACCGAATACCGAATCCGATATTTCAGACATGGATTAAAATTTGTCCATAAATGTATTATATAAACATATTTAAAATACTTGTTTGCACCAAAATTATTAATCTGTAACTAGATTTTTTTTTCGTTTGTAAAATTTGTAATAAAAAAAAATTTTCCTCGAGATTTAGTATTTTTTTATATTTTTGGCTGGGAAAAAAAAAATTTTTACTAAGGACAATTTTTTACGATAATATTTATGATTTGAAGTCAAAATACACCGTAAAATAATTTTGACCGCCTAAATCATTCAAATCAACCTATGTGCGCCGCTAACTTATCACAGCACAATTCTAATCCACTTTGAGGAGTTCCCCAGGGTTTTAAACGCTGACCACTTCAATCTGCCTGTCAAAAGTTTTAGCGTTAAGAATAGAAAGGACGTTTCTATTGTTGGTAGTTGTTATACGCGCTGTGGAATAAATGTTTTCCTTTTGTATAGTTTTTACTGTTTCAAAAAAGGGTTTTTTGTCTAAAATTAGTAGCGGTAAGCAGAATGTAACAGGTTTTAAATTTGGAGTTGTTATGTAAAAACAGTCCAATCTTTGTATAATATAACCTGAAATTGGTGAGTTCTTAAAAGCATTTTTTGTCAAATATATAATTTGTATATTCTAAGGCTTTTTGATTTTAAATCCTATTAACTGCGTGGTGGTCTAAGGGATCGCTTTGCTGGTCTAAGAAAACACGTCACGATTGAATCAACACAATTTACAGTTCAGTATGCTTAGAGTCGGTAAAATCGACATACAATTGTGAATATGGCAGTTCACTATGTTAGGATAGAAAAGTATTGCGGTCAATTCTCTCTGTCTACCCCTTAGGAGATATTACGAGATGGTTAGTTAGAGTAGTGTCTAGCATATAGAGTAAAACTTATTTGTTGTCACTATATGTTGGATAGTGGCTTACTGCATAATGTTACCAGACACAGACGTGACTTTCTGTATCGAGATGATAGGTTTGTTAGTTTGTATATATCTAGGTATGTACGAGTATGTATCATTAGCGGTTGTAGCAGAGTAGACTCGGAAGAAACTCTTTGTGTCATTATGGATATACTAAATGAAAAATTTGATTCACAACATGTGAACAGTTATTTTAGCAAAGACATGTTAGACTGATGTAATGTTGTGAATGAATGCTTCCAAAAAAATACATAAAATATTATTTTTAATTTTTCAAATCATGTATTTATTAATAGTACCAATCTGTACGACATGAGTATAATATTAATTAATTCGATCAGTAAGTACTCGTATAATACAAATTTTCCTTAATAATTACATTAGAGATAGGTAGTAAATATAAAATATAAATAATTTTAAATATATTTTAAATATATGTTGTATAATAATATTCATAATAGTCAAGTAACAAGTCCTGTTATGTTATTACAGTTATCCAGCAATTTTTAAACAGCGAAATTTTTAAATATCAGAAAACGTATTAATTGTTAAAAAAAACTGATGTGTAACTCCATACAAAGTATTTAAATATTAGGTCCTTACATATGAAATTGGCGTTTTGTATGGGAGGAACATAAAGTTGATTTTTTAATCGCCTCGCGTGCATGACTCAATATATTGAGGGATCGAGAAAATATGCTGGAAAGAAGAGAGAGAAATGTATTATGTGTAAATTAAATTATGTATATGTTTTTAATGTATCCACATTTTAATTTACAGGCTAAAACAATTCAATAAAAAGATGTTTTAAGAACTTCTTCCACTTTTGTCTTTAGTTTGAGAGTGACCTGTTTCGCCAGGCCCTCTGGCATCTATAGGATGGGGAATATATTAGGTCCTTACATATGAAATTGGCGTTTTGTATGGGAGGAACATAAAGTTGATTTTTTTAAATATAATATATTTATTTAATCAAAGTATGTACCATTGCTATCTATGCACTTTTGCCATCTCATAGGTAGTTCATCGATCCCTTTACTATCTTTGAAGTCGGTTTGGACTACCCCATCGGAGTTGAATTTTTTCCCTTGCAAGAAGTTATCCAAATTTCGAAAAAAATAGTAATCTGTTGGGGCAAGGTCCGGAGAGTACGGTGGATGTCTTAGACATTCCAATTGAAGCTCTTCTAATTTGGTAGCCGTCTGTTGTGCAGTGTGGTCTAGCGTTATCATGAAGCAGCAGTGGCCTAGAGCGATTAACCAGCCTCGGTTGTTTAGCAGCTAGCTTTTCCATCATGGTTTTGCAGTTGCTGACAATAGACATCTGCCGTAATCGTCTGGCCAGATTTAAGAAAGCTGTAGTGAACGACACCAGCACTAGTCCACCAAACGCTCACAAGTAACTTTTTTGGAGTCAATTTTCGCTTGGGCCATGGTTTGGCTGGTTCGGCAGGGTTCAGCCATTGCGATGAGCGCTTCCGATTATCATACAGGATCCATTTTTCATCACAGGTAATGATTCGATTCAAAATCCCTTCATTATTGTGCCGGTTGAGTAATGCAACGCAGCAGTCAACGCGCGTTTGTTGATTTGCTTCACTCAATTCGTGAGGTACCCACCTTTCAAGCTTTTCACCTTCCCAATTTGCTTCAAGTGGATTAAAACAGTTTTATCACTAACACCGCAGCCTGCAGCTAACTCAGACGTGGTTTGCGATGGATCCGCTTCCACAATAGCCTTCAATTCTTCATTATCAACTTTGGTCTCCGGCCGTCCACGGGGCTTGTTCTGCAGATCGAAATTTCCAGAACGAAAACGTTGGAACCAAAAACGCACTGTGTTTTCTTTTGCGGCACCGTCGCCATACACATCATTAATCATTCGAGCCGTTTCTGCAGCACTGGTGCCACGGTGGAACTCGTACTCGTAAATAACGCGATATTTCAAGTTTTCCATTTTGTAAACTGAGTGACGCAAAGAAAAAAAAACAATTGAGGAAAAACAAATGAATTATAATTTTCGAAACACAAATACTTGAGTAAATAGCTGTATAAATTTGAATTTGGAATTCCTTACCAAAGAGAAGATATTTGAGATCAAAGTTGCAAGTACGGCAAAACGCCAATTTCATATGTAAGGACCTAATATTAGATGTTGTATTGTATTATATATTTTGGGAGTGAAACATTTCGCCATTCTATGGCATTAAGACCTGTTTTAACAATGCTCAAGCCAAGTGAAACATGTCGCTCCCATAAAATTAAATATTTTTTTTAGAATATTGACGTGTTCATCAACATTAAAAATATTTAAATTTTGTAAAAAAAGAATGTATTTTTATTTGGAAATATTCATTGAAAAAAAAAACAATGGGTATTTGATCAGAATCGTCAAGTTGCTTATTAGGTTAAGTATACATGATTGCATGGTGGAATAGCCCCAAAGAATTTTGGTCAAGCCTATTTCTCTCTGCATTATGGACCAGTAATCGTCACGGCTGGCGTGCTACTTGCTGGGTCGTATCTGATGGGACGGCATGAGCTTGAATATTTAAACCACAAAGTTATGAGCACAGACGCTTTGGCATCCAGATAGACGTCCTGTGATGAAAAGTACTTTTAAAGTTATATTTTTACGTAATATTCATCATTTCATTTCGGTATTACACAAAATTTTTTTTATTTTCATATAATCTTAAGCAGTTAACACTATTGAATTCCACATTGAAGATTTTTTAAATGGATTTAAACATTGTTTTTTTCCAATATTTTTTTGTGAATGTATACTTATACATGTATACGAATACTGGATTTCACCCACCGTGGGTTATCAATTCATGATTTAATTGTATCTCAATAGAGACGAAGATGCAAATTGGAAACTGAATATGGTTGATCAAGGTGTTTACAGGACTTATGACCTGTTATTGGTTGGGTTAAGCGCACGCTTTATGTAATTACTGGTGGAATGGGGAATGTTGTAATTACATAAAGCGTGCGCTTAACCCAACCAATGACAGGTCATAAGTCCTGTTAACACCTTGATCAATCATATTCAGTTTCCAATTTGCATCTTCGTCTCTATTGAGATACAATTAAATCATGAATTGTTTTTTTCCATTTATCAGTTTATTTTCCTTCAAAGATATTTATTTTCTTTCAACCTTCGACGGGCATCCGTCATGCTGGAACCATTTTTTTGCTTGTATACAAAAGGTGTGTATCTATCCGTCTCACACATTAGTAAAAGTAGCGTCACTATCTGTCTCGCTCACACTTCGAAAAATGACTTTTACTCTCTTAGATCAAATTGTTCAAAACTGTATTTCATTACGAAAAAATTGTCCGCACCTAATTTAAGAAATAAACAAGCAAGTGTCATACCATTTTGGAATTCTTTTTGAATGCCCCAACTTTTAAAGTTACCTGCTTTAATAGCATAGTACATTTTATTTTCAGTGCAGTCAGTTAAAATTGGGCGTAGTATTGAATACTTGGTTGGGCAAAAAGTAACATTTTCTTCCAAGCTGGAGCAGTTAGCTTTAAATTTTATGCAAAAATTTACAGAAGCATTATTCAAGATTACATAATAAAAATAAAATTGATAAAAAGTAAAGATTTGTAGTAACGTGAGTTAAAAGACCATTACAGAGTGTTGATTTTCTCTATATTTTTTAAATGCCTATAATTTCAAAAATACAAAACATAGATTTTTTTTTACATTTTTCTCATAACAAACATGACATGCCCTATCACCTGTTTTCACATCGTATCGTTTCTGACTCTGTCTCTTAGGTTTATTAACGTGTCACTCACAAAAAAAACCAAATCATTTTCGCCAATATTAAAAACTAAATATAGCGTTTTACTTCCTTGTTCAAGAAACAATAAATAAACATATAATGATTTTCCACAAAATACCCTTACACGACACGGGAATAAAAAATGCAGAACATTTGTCAAGTCACAAATTAGATTAGGATATTAGATAGTGCGTGACTTTTAAGAACTTGTAATATGATAGAAAACAATTCAAACGGTGTTTCAAAAATAAATGTACCTTCCATAAAACTTTTTTTTTTCTATTTTTTTATTATGTTCCTGCTGACTGGCTGGATACAATGTTTTCGATTTTTTTAAATCATATTTTGTACTTTCATTATAGTGATCAAATTTCCACAGAATTTGTTATAATTTCGTTTTCCTTATGCTTAATTGATTGTTTATTTCACTACAATATCTGGCAGTATTTAATACACATCGGGTTCACGAAAGAGACTGTTGTCCATAATCGGCTTACTTCGCTTTGTAATTAATAATTAACTAATTAAACATCACGCTGTTTCCCTGAACAATGCAGAGGGGATGGACCGACACACTGTTCTGTCCTGACATAAATCTCCCGCCTCTTCTACATTCGCGCACCGTGACAGATACCTTCGTTGATTGTTCCTACATCGAACATGGCCCCCTTTCATTAATTGATTGATATAGTAATGTCATATCTTCCTTAGCCTTCTTCGACTTCTTTTTCCATACACACTACTTGTATACATTTTTTAACCATTCTTCCCTCATTCTTTTTATTCCATATATCTAAACCATCTTAGATACCCTTTCTTAATTTTATTCAAGACGCATTCATCCACCATATTTCCTTTTCCTTCTTGTCATTTGATATCCTTTCTATGTTATTTATTCTACTTTCATCCTTACAACGGGTCAGAACTAGGAATCCATTGTGCATTGCCATCCTTGCTTTAGTCGATATATTTCTATTTGCGGTAATGATTTTTTAAATTTAATTAAAAAAAAAGACTATTATCAAAAATTTCAATCAATGATATTAGATTTTTTTTACAATCTTTAATATTTGAGTTCACCATTTTTTTGTTTCCAGCTCCAACTCTTCTTTCGATATATTTCTTCATTTTTTATTATCTTAAACATGCTTTCCAGATAAATAAATAAATAAAACACTGAAATATTTTGCTTTGATGTCAAGCTTCACTCGGGTTTGCTTTTTTAAAAATTGTAATCTTTTTGTATCGTTTTCGGAACACCGTTTAAATTCAATGAATCACGCGGGGGGTAGAGTCGTACCCATATTCCCTAAGGCGAAACTCTGAAATACCACAAAAATAACAGTGAAAAACAAAAAAATATATAAAAACAATTATAACAAAACAGTAACTCGCGACAGTGTTACGACTTTTGACGAGGCGAGAGGAGGTAACTTTTTACCCAAACTTTTGATGTCAAAAGTATGTTGAACCAGCACGAGGAAGTTTAATTAAACAGTTTGGTAGACGTACCTACCCGCCAACGTGGGTCCTACCGTGGGTATGCGTGTTTAAGAAACGGCACAATTCGACTAGCGTGTGTAAACCTTTTTATGTTTGCTCAGTTGTTGATACATTATTTTTGGTAAGAAAATTCATTTTCACGTGTTTCTTTTGTTATTTGAGACTTGGTTATTTTCTCAAGCGTTACGACACTTCTTTGATAAAGGTTTTTACTCTTATACTTGGCACTACCATACACAAATATAATGACATCAATAATACCATTATATATACTTTTGTATGAAGCAATTAATATGAATGAAAACGTCTCTCTCTTAGGAGTTTTATTATATTTAGATGAAATGCCATGTTTCGCCCGTCTAAGTCATTATCAAATATAAGAACAGTAAGAGTAGAAGCCGAACGTTTTTATACAAAATAAATATTTAATTTTGAGTTTTTCATCAAATATAATATTTAATTTATGGTTTGGCATTATTAAAAATAATTTAAAAACACATTTGCTAGTTGCTAGATGAGAATCTATAAAGCATGCGTAAGACCAATAATAACAAGGCGTCGAAGCAAGTGCAGGCACAGACAGGACCAAAAAAGTGTTGAGGACTTCCGAAATGAAGACACTGAGAACGATAGCAAGCAAGACACTTAGAGATCGCGCGAGGAACCCCAGAATTAGAGAGATATGTGAGGTTGAGGATATTATAAGATAGAGCAGACAGCGAAAAAGGGACTGGTACGGTTATGTTCAAAGAATGGACTAGACTCCCCTATATTAATCAGCCTCATGGAACTCGTCCTCGTGGAAGACCTCCTAAAAGATGGAAAGATAGCTAGAAATCTACCTCACAGGAGGAGCAATACTCGGGAGTAGGACAGACCTTATAGGTCTACAACAAGGAAGAACAAAATTTGCTAGTTATTACACCACTTTAATTTTGTAAAACCGACCGGTTTCGCTCCCGACGGAGCTTCGTCAGGGTTACAAAATAAACAAAACATTTAGTTTGTTTTGTAACCCTGACGAAGCTCCGGCGGGAGCGAAACCGGTTGGTCTGACAAAATTAAAGTGGTGTAAAAACAAATAAAATGGTATTAAAATGATTTTACTGAAATCTCTTGATGGAAGCTCATTTTAAATAATAATCAAATAAAACGATGTTTTTTAATTACTTCCACTTTTGTCTTTATTTCGACAGCGACCGGTTTACCCAGGCTCGCTGGCATCGAAAGACTGATCAGAAACAGAAACCGTCTGAAACCGGTCGCTGTCGAAATAAAGACAAATGTGGAAATAGTTAAAAAACATCGTTTTATTTAATTAGTATTAAAATGATTATTTATAATACTATAAACTTACACAGCGTATCACGATTTGAAGTTTAATATTAGTCATAGAAATTTTTTGTTTCGATAAATGTTTAATCCTTTGTTTTAATTTTCACCTCCTAACTTTGTTCTACTATACTTTTTAACTTATTAACTTTGTTCTACTATGCAGCTTTCACATTTAGATTTTTAGATTATAAACACGTCTTAATGCGCCCTTGAGGTGATTACATCACAAAAACGGCGCTATAAAAGTTAGCATATTATTATTACAATAGCTGTGTATTTTGTGTGGTGTGTTCATATTTTTCGTAGTTGTTAATCATTGCTTGCGAAATGAACAAAATATTCTGAAACTTTCATGCGATTGTTTTTGTTAACGGTCGTAAATTTTTACACTCAATTAAGAGCAATTAAACCAAATTGGAATTATGTTAATCCTCGCGAGGTGTTGGCTTGTTAGACACAGAATAACGTGTCAGGAGTATATTACAATCAGAACTAATGCCAGGGATAGCTGTGAGTTAATATTCTGCGTATTTTACACAGCCTTTGATAGAACTATTAACTTAACCCTCTCGCACACGGAACATTTATCTAAATAATATGTATTCCCAGGCGTTAAGTATTATTCCTCAAACATTGATATGAAGCCATTACTTGGTGGTTTGACATATTTAAAAAAAAACTGAAAGTTTAGTTTGTGTAAAGCCCTGAGGAAGCTCGCTACAGAGAGAATCCGGTTAGCGCTACTAACTCAAATAAAGAGCTTTATACTAAGTGAAAAAGTGTTTAAATTTATTTTTAAAAATAATCAAATATATATGGTATATACTAACAATTTAAATAGTCCATTGTTTTGGCCAAAACACTACGATACCATATAAAATAAATTATTCAAATTGACATAGGAACAAATACACATAATGGTTCGAAAAATCACGAAAATTTGACATTTGATATATTATTGTAACACCTGATGATGTCAACATAGGTTGACGAAACAGCTGTCGCGTAAAATAAAATACAGTTGTGATACATAAAACAAAGTTATTTAATTTAATAGTTAATTTTTTTAAATAATTACGTAATTAATACGAATGAATAGATCTGTTTTCTTAAATATTTATGTTATTTTATGGGAATGACATATTTCGCCTTTCTAATGTATTATTAAATGTTGATTAAGTTACAAATTTTAAATGTTTTAATAAAAAACATTGATGATAATCCATCAAAAAGGCAAAAAATTTCATTGTTATAAAATTTAATAAACCTTCTAGAAAACAGACGTTTTCATTCTTATTAATTATTTAATATGGATGTTTACATCATTGTTTCAAAAAACAATAAATAAAATAATTACAAATATATACATAACTGTTGTTATGTAACGAGAAATATTATAGAAAATCCATTGTTTTGTCGGAAACACTGTAATACTTCACCACTATTCACCATGTCACAATTTATTTACTTAATTTATATGAAATTGTCGCTACAGCTGTTTAAAAATAATCATTACGTGATTCTATAGCGTAAACGCATTAAATGAAAAGAAAACGTTATTTAATGAGTAAATTTTTGGGATTTATCCAATACAAACATATTGTGTTAATAAGGTAGTTTGCTAAATGCCGAAAATCATTCTCCATAGATGGCGTTAGTGGGTCGGTTATATAGGTTAATCTTGAAAAATTCACAAGTGCAACCAAATCTACATAGATGGCTGATTGAAACTGACACGTGAAGATAAATATGGATTTTGAAGTATATATACATCTTCCAAAAATTTGTCATGCATGATCATAATAACAAAGGTGGAATGGAGAATGTTGTAATTACATAAAGCGTGCGCTTAACCCAACCAATGACAGGTCATAAGTCCTGTAAACACCTTGATCATCCATGTTCAGTTTCCAGTTTGCGTCTTCGTCTCTATTGAGATACAACTAAAATTTGAACAAACATATTTGATAATGCCTTAGAAGGGCGAAAAATGTTATTCCATCTAAAATATATTAAAACTCCTAGAAGACAGACGTTTTCATTCATATTATTATTAAATGTGGAGTTTAACACCATTGTTCAAGAAACAATAAACAATCCGGGCCACACAAATCATGCCCCCGTATACCTTCCAACCATGTTCCCATCAGACGTAAGAGGAATAGCCACAAGATCTGAACCTCTGTAAGCCAGAATATCCAAGTTCAAGTTCATATTTCATACTGCAGTTATTAGGTTTAATAAACAAGTCAAAGTTAAAACAAGTAGATAGATCATTGAAGCTGTACGAATTTAAAGACTGCTTTAATTTACGAGTTAATTAGATTTGACGTACGTGCCTGTACACAGACAATATGCATTTTTTCATTATACTCTGTTCATCTTAGCCCCGGGGAGATTAACCAATAAACTGGTTGGACGGCTTAAAGATTTGGCGGATGTTGATGCTTGAGAAAGTTGCGATAATGTGAGTAGTGGAAAGTGGCGAAGACAATGGGGGGTCTATAGTATGTCCTGCAGCAATTAGAAGCTGACACCGTTACGTTATATGATTTTATCCACGGATAAAGATAGTCTATGTTTAGCAATCAGTGAGATTTTATACAATATATTGTCTATTGAAATGTGATCTCTTCACAAGTTTAATGCCATTTGTTTATCTTTTCTTAAAACTCTTCAAATATCAGATATTTTACATATTTAAAAAATATAAACTTTTTATGACAAATCTCTTCATCAATTTGTAACTATATATTTACCATCTATGGGGTGTTTTTTTTAGAGGTTTGGTTTTTAAACTGGCAACATTGTTTCTACAGACAGTCATTTGATAGTTGACAGTTAATTTGTGGTATCTAAAAAATAATGGCATAAAATTATCTATTAAATAAAACCAATATTATTGACATTAACATTATATAAATGTGTTTTTTTTTCATTTTGAATTTGTATACTCATCTACTACTTCATTTTTTTTACATTGTATCGTACACAAATGTGAATAAACCTATTAGAATGTTAAATTAAATAACTTTGTTTTTTGTATCACAATTGTATTTTATTTTATGCGACAGCTGTTTCATCAACCTATGTTGACATCATCAGGTGTTACAATTATATATCAAATATCAAATTTTCGTGATTTTTCGAATCATTATGTGTATTTGTTACTATGTCAGTTTGAATAATTTCTTTGTTATAATTTTGAAGTTCTTGCTGAAATTGAGTTAGGTACCTAAATATTTTAATTAAAAGAACGGTTTGTAACTATTTATAGGAGAAAATATTAAAGGTGGAAAATATAATAATAAAATAATAATAAAAATAAAATAGTAATTAGAAGGAACAATTACACAAAGTAAAGAGTCAAAAACGATGAAACATAATAAATTAAAAACAATAAACAATAGGTTGATGAAACAGTTTAAAATGTTAAGGTATTATAGTGTTTCGGCCAAAACAATGTTCTAAACCTATTAAAAATAATTTATTAACATTATAGTAAAAAAAACTGGTGGATTTAAAAGGGTTAGAGCCAACCGCTAAGCTAGTATTTGGAATTAGCGTATTATGAAGTTGGATTTGGTCCAAGTTCTTAATTAGTGGAACTAACTGCTTCCCACACTCTAATATTCTGCATTAACAATACTGTGTTTATGTATTGTATGATATTTTTATTTCAAATATTCTTCGCGCAGGCATCAGAGTTCGTAATTATTAATCTTGGCAAACGTGCCTTTAATTTCTCATATGAACGATAATTATAAAATGGTTATGGGCACAACCTGAATTGAGATTGCTGTTTTAAAAAACATACTGATAAGTAGGTACTACGTGACACATTTCTGGAAAATGTGGTAACATTGAGTATCTACAGTAGTAATAGATCGAAAAATAGGATGTTTGAGAATTTGGTTCTTATTCATCGCCATTTTATTGTCACGTGAACGTCCTTTAGTAATTGATTAATTTGGTCATGCCATGTTTTCCTCGGTCGTCCTCGGCTTCTTTTTCCACTCACGCTGCTTGTGTACAACTTTTTAACCATTCTACTCTCATCCATTCGTTCCATATGTCCAAACCATCTCAGAGATCCTTCTTAAATTTTATCCATGATGCAGTAATCTGCCTTACATTTCTTTCTTATTTCTTTCATCGTTCGGTATTCTATCATACAACGTTTATCCATGATGCAGTCATCTGCCTTACATTTCTTTCTTATTTATTTCATCGTTCGGTATTCTATCATACAACGTTTTCCCGCACATTCTTCTTAGTGATCTCATTTCTGCGGCGTTTATCCTGCTTTCATCCTTCTTTTACCAGCTCCAAGCTTCACTTCCATACATAAGGGTTGTCACTAGAACTCCATTGTGTACTGCTATATTTGCTTCTGTGGATATATTTCTATTTACAGTAATGACTTTGAGTGCGCCATTTATTTTATTCCCAGCACCAACCCTTCTTTTGATGTCTTTCTCCATTTTTCTGTCTCTTGTAAACATGCTTCCCAGATACGTAAATTCGGTAATTTGCTCCAATTTCTCACCCATCGCGCTTATATCACAAATCGTCATACATTCTTCTTTCTCGAAAACCATCACTTTAGACTTAGACACATTCATCACCAGGTCACTCTTTTTGCATGCCTCATACATCCTTGACACTAAGACTTGCAAGTGATACTGTACTTAATTTGTGAATTGTTTAATAAATAAATGATCAGTATTAAATGGTTAAATGATATGAATACCTTTCACCAGCAGCACCTCGTCTCCCCACTAACGAACCTTTTATCCAAATTAACACTGTTTGAATAATCAAAGCCCGGTTAAAGTCGGCTTGAGGCAGGCAACTCATAAAATGTTCGCCTTTATTACATATACCTGGATATTTCAATACAATATCTTATGTAATTAAGCGGGTACTCGTGCTCATAGCCCTACCCATTTTTACCCAATCACGAATTCATATGAATTATGTATGTATAGCATACATATGTGTTTACACATACATTGACACAAGCACGCGAATACACTTTTATTTACAAAATATGTTAACTTACCTTTTTCGAATAAATTAACAAATTAACTAAGTTAACTGATAAAATTTATAACACTGTTATGATATTATTTATTCTTCTTCTTCTTCTCCTTATAGACCTTTGGTCTGTTCCTGAAAGTAGGCCGGCCTCTCTTAGGAGGTTGACTCCCAACTATCTCTCCATCTCTTAGGCGTTTTTCCGGGGGGACGGACGGATCTGATGCGCCACAGCGTGTGGGATTCTGGTGGGATCCATATCTTCTGCGTTGTATGCCCCATCTCACGACATCCTCCACCTTGCAGATCTCGCGAATAGCCGTGTTCCTCACCCTATCTCGAATAGTCCTTCCTGCTATCATCCTCAGCATCCTCATCTCTGCCACCCGTACTTTATGATATCATATGGTATGGATATTACAATTTTTATTATTAAATTTTTTGAGTGTCGTGAAAGCTGTTTCGTCAACCGATGTTGGCATTATCACTTGATGATACCAACTGATGATAATAATGCCAATTTCGTTTGGCATATGATGTTGCCAAGATTGATCGGTTGGCAAAACAGCTGTCGCGACACTCAAAAAGTGAATAATAAAAATTGTGATATAACAGTTTTAAAAATTGTAACAGTTAATAATGAAGAATAATCACAGTGTTTCGATCAAACAATGGACTATTAAATTTACTAAGCATCACTCCGTCTTCCTGAGGGGTAGTTAGAAATAATGAACCTCCACACTGTTTTTTTTTCTGGCATACTTTTCTCGATTCCTTAATATACATACATTGACCTGGACTCCTCACGGTAAATGGTCATTTAGATGGTGTAGATTTTGAATAATATAATTATTATTTTTAGATAAAAGACTTACACCCAGAATATGATATTAATGCATTAGAAATTATTATACAATCTCTATTATGAGCAGAAAAGAGCTCATTATTATGAAGAAGGAATCTGCACATGTCCAGGCTTGAACTAAAGTCCCCTTAATCAGGAGCCAAGGGTTCTTACCCCTAGACCACCACCGAGCTCCAATTTTGCCACTTTGTACTAGTACATTTAATATTTGATTGTGCCACGTTTTCTTCGTTATTTCTTGTTCTGTTTACTTTGATAACATATACGTTCTTTAAATTTTTTCCGAGCTCATTATTTTCACCGTAAATACCCATTCATTATTTTGTTATTAACAACTTCATTCGCTTCTTATATTTTTATTTGACACTATCATATCGCACGCTTAATAGTAAACTGACCGATTATGGTTTAGGTCATAATTGAGCTAACATTAAAAGAGGCTTGTGTTAACGCTATCCATCTATTTTTCACAATGTTAACGCTATCCATTCGTAGTACGATAATCATTCAAAATGTTAACGCTATCCATTCGTACGTGTTTTTCGCCTTTTTATGTTAAAACACCGACTCATGTCAGATTGGGCAAAACTTGCTTTTTTGAGTAAAGCCAGTATTCTATTAAGCGTGCGATATATAGATTTATCATAGACATATTTCAAATGGATTTATTCTACTTTCATCTTTCTTTTGCCAGGTTCATGCATTTATTTAAATGAATTATCAGCATGGTATCAATTCTTGTTTTCTTCATTTGTATTTTTTTCTTTCAATTGATCTTGCGATCAGTTCAGTTAAAATGTGTCATGGTAGGTCCTATGATGAAAACGTCTAAATTTCTCCCTTTTATTTCATTTTCATTTCCTTTTTTTTAAATAAAAATACAAACACTACAGATATATAATTTCAGATCGTTTGCAATTACATAATAATAATTAATAAGAGAAGCATAAAAAAACCCATTAAGATTAAGAATTAGAAAGAATCATAACATTGATATTGCATCCCTGAGGCAACTCACACTATCACGAAATATGTCGAGCCTTTTGTTGATCGACGTCCCTATGGTATGTTATTTTGTGCGTGACGATCTTTGGAATCTCCATAATTGTCTTTCTCGCTGTCTACTCCATCTCAAAATGTCTTCTATATTTCAAGTTTTGGGAATCTCTTCGTTCGGTATTCTAACTTTAAAAGTTTACCCACGAAAGGTTACAATGTTTTCATGATCGGTCTTAGAAAAATGAGGGAAAAGGAAAATGCCCCTTTGTCCCGCCTTATGATTATTTCGGTACTAAAGCCTAAATTTTAGAACGCTTCATTAACCAAAAGC
This sequence comes from Lepidostoma basale, assembly GCA_022606425.2. Taxonomy (NCBI): domain Eukaryota; kingdom Metazoa; phylum Arthropoda; class Insecta; order Trichoptera; family Lepidostomatidae; genus Lepidostoma; species Lepidostoma basale. The sequence continues at coordinate 377,489 of JAHDVF020001285.1, forward strand.
TATTAAAACAATTCGTGTTTTTTGAATTAATTTTAGTGAGGCCTTCGCTTAACTTAATCCTAATTTTCTTTAAAGTTTCCACAGCATCTATTATGAAGAATTTGATCTCCTCTGATCCGTAAAGTTCTAGTTTGTAAGATTTTTCGTTTGTGTAAAGTTTGATCCCATTCTTAAACAAATGAACCTTGCTGAGATCGTATTTTATAGCTAACTAACTATTGCGTAGTTTCCGTGCGGGGTAGGGTGAGAGGATGGACCGCAACACTGTTCCTTCCTAACATATCTATCGATATTTCTCTATATTATTATTTGTTGTTCCTTAAGGTCTTAGTCTGGTAACTTAAACCGATTTTCATGACTTTTTTGAGGGCTTTTTTTTGTAGGAAAATAAAAATGAATCGTTTTGGAAATTTAGGATGTTTTTATTTACATATTAAAGATACAAAAAAAAAAATTTAATAGTTAATTATTATTATTATTAATCGAAATTAGCACCTCGAAAAAAAAGCGCGTGGGTGGCCCGGGTGATTTTGGCTCTTGATGTTATCTGAAATCAAAAATTCTTGAAAATTCTTAATCTAAAGACATGTCATTCTCGTCGGAACTACCGAGACATTTTTTCACCCCTAACTTTTTATTTTACAACCCCTTATTTGCTGACTTTTTTTTTCAAAGTCTGCCATATTGTTATTTATCCATGAAATTTAACTTCTGTAGTTGCGACAAGAATGACATAATAATAATAATAAACTATTAAATTTTTTCAAAAAATTTTTTTTTTGTTTCAATATGTAAATAAAAACATCCTAAATTTCCAAAACGATTCATTTTTATTTTCCTACAAAAAAACGCCCTAAAAACACATAATTCCAGATCGTTTGCAACTTAAACGATGATGTTAAACTCAAAATAATTAATACGATTTTATTATTTTTTATTATTTTTGTTCGCTCTTTACATCATTAGCGTGAGCCAAATCGATGTAAAGGGTATAGCTATCATATTGATTCTTATGACATGTGATAGGTAGCTAATCTATCGCCATTTTATTGTCACGTGAATTCTGCACCAGACCAAAGGCAGTGTGACAATCACACTGCCATCGCCGGGAATCGAACCCGGAACCTTCGGGGTGGCAGTCAAAGCACTTACCACTCAACCACGAAGGTTGAATGAATTCTCCCGGTGTTAAATTACCAAAATTATGAACGCCCAAGAAAAATATATTAATTATTAGAAAGAAGAGAGATGGGTTAAGAGCTTATCTATAATAATTTGTCAACTGTAGGATTCCTTCAATATATGTTTAGGCGAAGGTAGTTATAGGACTCTTATAATATATATTTATATAAATCCGATCTCTTTGATGAATGTGTGGATACTCAGTGTATGATAGAGTGTCGAATGAAAATATAAGAAGTGAATGCGGTGCGAATGATGGTGTCATGAACAAAATAATGAAAGGATCTTTAAGATGGTTTGGACATATGGAAAGAATGAATGAAAAAAGAATGGTAAAAAAATTATACGTTAATGATGTAAATGGATACTCTCTAATATCCTCTTTTCATACTCTCTAATATCCTCTTTTCAAGGCTCTCGACATACACTGAGAAAATCATTGGTACCTACCAATGTGGTTTCACAGCAGGCAAAGGCACAACTGACCAGACCCACGACCTACGGCAAATACTAGAAAAGTGCCAAGAATACAATATTGACACCTTCCACTTGTTTATTGACTTCAAAGCGGCCTATGACAGCATAAATAGAAAAGAACTGTATAAAGCAATGTCCGAATTGAATATACCAAATAAGCTGATACGACTTGTAAGAGCAACAATGAGCCCAACCATAACCAAAGTAAGAATCGACAAAGACCTCTCAAAACCATTCCAGACATATAATGGCCTTCGACAGGGAGATGCCTTGGCATGTCTCCTATTTAACGTGGCTCTAGAAAAAGTGATAAGGGACTCAAAAATAGATACCAGAGGCACTAAATTCTACAAGTCAGTTCAGCTACTCGCCTATGCAGATGACATAGATATTGTGGGACGGTCACTTGAAGCTACCCGTGAAGCGTTTGTAGCATTGGAGGAAAAAGCAAAAATAATGGGACTTGTCATAAATGAAGATAAAACAAAATTGATGATTGCTTCTAATACCACATATCCATACCCCCAGGTTTTCTCAGCTGCAAATTACAACTTTGAAATAATTAATTCATTTACATACTTAGGCTCAACAGTTACCAGTGATAATAACACCCGAGAAGAAATTAACAGAAGGATAATGGCAGCAAACCGATGTTACTACGCTCTCCAAAAACAGTTAAGATCCAAATTACTGCGAAGAACCACAAAAACACTATTGTACAAGACCCTGATCAAACCAGTCCTCACATATGCCTCTGAAACCTGGGTGATGATAAAACACACTGAAAGGTCCATCGCAGCATTTGAAAGAAGGGTTCTTTGGACAATATATGGCCCAGTGAGAGACCACAATGGTTGGCGTCGTCGACATAACCGAGAGCTATATGATATCTAAGAGCCCGATGTGATCAGATCCGTCAAAGTAGGGCGCCTGAGATGGGCTGGTCACATAATCAGAATGGACGACGACAACCCTACAAAACGCCTCACGCTCTCAGTACCACAGGGACGTAGAAGACCAGTAAGGCCCAAAATGCGATGGATGGATAGTGTCAACACGGATGCATCGGTGTTGCAAGTGAGAAATTGGAGAATGGGGGCATCAAACAGACAAGAATGGAGGAAGCTCCTGGATTCAGCCAAGGCCCACCCAGGGCTGTCGAGCTTAGGATGATGATGATGTAAATGGAAACAGAAATAGAGGAAGACCGAAGAAAACGTGGCATGATCAAATAAATCAAATATTGAATGTCGGCCATGTGAGGAGTCAGAGAAATCGACGCGCATGCATGACACGATGTATGAATGTTGAGGAAGCGAGAGAAATATGTCGGGAAAGAAAAGTGTGGGAGTCCATTCTTTCTGCCTACTCCTTCGGGGAGACGGCGTGATGGTTAGTTAGTTAGTTAGTTAGTTTATAAATACGATTTCATTAATGTGCCAATTATGAACATGTCGAGAGGTAAAGTTACGTAAGTTATTCTAATGGCACTTGAGAATGCATCATGGTTATTATACAAGCGCTCGTTAATTGACAATAAAGAAAGAGATGTAACGCTCGCACAATAAGTGATGGATTCAACATGTCAACGGTTGTAATTCTGCTGCAGGAATAATAAATGCGAATTGGCCAAAACCCCATCTGTGTTTTTTTACGTGGAGGCGTTTTAGCTCGGAAACTCGAAAAAAAAACTCGACAAAGCAAATTGGTGACGATCCCAGCTAGATTGAAGGGAGTAGAGTGGTTTTATTTATTCACGAGGCATTTCAATGTCGCTCTCTTTGTCGGGGACAATGCCCGAAAGGTGTGTGTCTAAATTAAGTCATCTAGTTTTTATTATCCTACCGCGTTTGAGTGGCACCGAGTCAAAAGTAACAAGTTCATTTTTAATACAATAATTAAACCAGTATTTTGTGTATCTATCATAATAAGGACGAAACGTCAATTTTCTCTAGGTTTTGGTATATTTTATGAAAGTAAAATTATTGCCTTACTTCTTCTTCTTTTTTCGGTGCCGTGTCAGGTCTCCCAACGTTGGCGAACACTACAGCAAAGGCATCTCTATCCTGCGCCACTTGGAACAGGTTCTGATCTCTTGTTATTCCTGTCAACTCTTTGATATTCTGCAGCCAAGACAGCTGCCTTCTACCAACTCCCCGACGTGCCTCAACTTTACCCATTAATATCAGTCGAATTAGGTGTTATTTTTCGCCCCTTAGCACATGACTTAAATATGAGATCTTTCTAATTTTCACACTTGACAACAGCTCTCTATTGGCTCTGGCTCTCTGCTGTCCGTCTGCATTACTGACCCTATCGTTCCACGGTATACCGAGTATTCTGCGTTATATCCACATCTCGAACGCTTCCGACCGGTTCATTACATTCACTTTCAGAGTCCAGGTTTCGCATGCATATAGTAGAACATACCATATAACATTTAATCATTCTTTACTCATTCATTATTTAATCATTCATTATCGTTGCAAAACAATGTTCTCATTTTATAAAATGCAGCTCATGCAACTTCAATTCTGCATTTTATTTCAATGTCCGGGTCAAGTGCTTTAGTGATAAGGTATGTTAAATGTATGCCCGTTTATAAACCTAATTTATTGCAATATAATAAGGTAGTTGGAGTATAATTAATTCGAATGAAAAGTCTGTTATCTAGAAGTTTTATTGTAATCTATGGGAATGACGTGTTTCGATTTTCAAAGGCATTATCAAATGCAGACATTTGATAATGCTTCTGGTAATGTAGGGTTCATCTATCGAAGTAATACTCAAGAAATTTTGTCACGACAGGAAGCTAAACCAATGCGTCCTGGAGAAATCTTGTCTGGAGGGTTGATCCCACTTAAAGTGAGAAATGACTAAGCGAAAGTCTTAACAAATTGTTAACAATAACTCAGCGGAAAGAGAAAACCCCTAAAATATGAAAGAATTTCATGGAAAAAACGATGATAGATATGATGTTTACATAGTTAAAAAATTACAAAAAAATGTATATTATTTTTTTATAGTATATCTATCAATAGTTCAATTACACAAACATGCACTTGCATTCCACATGATTTAAAAAACTATACCATTTTTTACTTTTTTGAAACTTTTATTATTATTTTTAATTAGTAATACTCGTAGTAAACACGATTGTTTAGTCGTTTTACTTGGATTAAATTTATGTATTATAAATTATATAAATTGTGACAAATTTGTTTGCAACAAATTTGTCACAAAACAACAAGAGTTTGGGAATGCCCTCGCAAGGCGAAACAATTCGAAGAAATTCTTTCATATTTGTCAAAATTTATATAATTTATATAAATTAAATCCAAGTAAAACCACTAAACAATCGTGTTTACTATTATAAATAATTAATAATGAAGCTTGAAGCTGGCAAAAGAAGGATGAAAGCAGGATAAACGCCTTAGAAATGAGATCACTAAGACGAATGTGCGGGAAAACGTTGTATGATTGAATACCGAACGATGAAATAAGAAAGAAATGTAAGGCAGATGGCTGCATCATGGATAAAATTAAAAAATCATCCCTGAGATGGTTTGGACATATGGAACGAATGGATGAGAGTAGAATGGTTAAAAAGTTGTACACAAGCAGCGTGAGTGGAAAAAGAAGCCGAGGACAACCGAGGAAAACATGGCCTGACCAAATTAATCAATTACTAAAAGGCGGTCACATTCGAAGTCGGAATAATCGAGGTACGTGCATGGTACGATGTATGAATGTAGAGGAATCCCGAGAGGTATGCCAGGACAGAGCATTGTGGCGATCCATCCTCTCTGCCTACTTCTCCCGGAAAATGGCATGATGGTTAGTTAGTTAGAGTTTTACAAAACTAATAGCTCAACCATCAATACGGATGAAAACGTCTGTTTTTTAGAAATTTTATTTTTATTTATCGGCATGATATATAATATTATATTTTGCCTTTCACGTTTGATAATGAATTAGAAAGGCGTAACAAGCCATTACCATAAATCATAACAAAACTTCTAGAAAACGGACGGTTTCATTTGTATTAATTATTTTGTATTCAAATCAAATCAAATCAGTTTATTTACTCAAAAAACATTACAAACAGCATAAATGTCTAAGGTATCTATTGAGTACAGGTCAAATACTCGTATTATATGCATACACCATAATACCAGGAACGCATTAGTGATGGTTCGACATTAGGAAGACAAGATACTTTTTAAAGTCAAGAGTATTTACATACTTTTGATATTTACATCATTGTTTAAGAAACAATAAGAATTTTATTTAACTTCAAATGATGCCAAAATTTCTTTGATAAAGTTTTAGTTAAACTGGATAAACTAGGTGTTAGAAGCATAAAGCGTTGAATGGAATGGGATTAACAACGAACTGAATCCCGGGATAGATTACGATATTAACATTTTAAATAGGATGCTTTTAAATACCTTTCCAACACTACGTTCTGATGCTCTAACCTCGCTAGACATTTAGTATATGTAAATATAAGCAGCTATTCCATAGAGATCATTTTGTTTCAATTAAGGCGTGATACAATTTTAAACACGCGATTGGTTAAATTACTTCTCATTCGAAATCATGCTTAATCAGATAATATTAAAGTAAAAACCTCGAATCGTTAAATATTTTTCTTTAGTTTTAGAGGCAATATTTACAACTTTATCAAAAGTGACAAATCACTCGCTGTTTTGAACGTATTATAAATTATAGAGGTACGTAATGCATTTAATAATGAACTGTGAAAATATTAACACTTTACCAAAAGGGACAAATATTAATACGTACTCGTTGTCTTGAACGTACTATACATTTTGCCTAGGTGCCTTTATCCTCGCCCCGCCAGCCGCGGCGCGCAGACAAGTTTATACTTGTCCAGTCGCTCGTATCGCATTACATATCAGAAATCGCATGGTTCCAGAAAAAAATTAATAATGATATGTTTTTCAAATAATCCATGCATGTTATAGATATCGATCTATTCCTAATGAAATTCCCTACAAGATGACATAAATTAAATTTTGATTCATCGAGTCATATGCTTGATATTTAGATAAAGTTAGCGGTAAACTGAATTTACCACATGGGAGCGAGCGTTTTGTTTTGAACACGGTACGTTAAGGGTTAATCAGATAATATTAAAGTAAAAACCTCGAATCGTTAAATATTTTTCTTTAGTTTTAGAGGCAATAACATGAATCACCTGATTTTTAAGAGATAATGCATTTTTGTTGGTTTAAATAGGTACTACCTTTTTTCTTATTTTCTTTGCTTATCTCTGGCAGCGTGTCTTTATTGCTCTTATCTCCACAGATAATGCATGAGAATGGACCTTTCTTCCGACAGATAATTTTTTATCTTTACAACAGAATATTCAGTGTACAATATGTATATTTCTATTAGCACTTATATACCAACTTACGAACTTACTCATCTGTTCATTTAAAGTACCTAATAATATATTAGGTCTGCACATAACTTGTACTATGTGATCTGTTTTTATGTATTTTTTATTTATCCTTGAGCATAAATGTTAATGTTTATATTAAATGTTTTATTATGACAATATTTTCTGGAAGAGACATGTTTTGCCTTGCTAGGAGATTATCAAAATTAATTGTTTACACTGAGGAAGGACGTGTACAGTCCGGATCATGTAAGTAAAAAAATCTAATATTTATCAAAAGTTATTCAATCATTTTGCAAAACATTTGAGAGTCAGTTAATATTATAAAACTTTGAGAGTTGAAGGTTTTCATCATTATGAAAATTAAAATTTCTTTTGAAACTATTACATTACGGTTATTTACTGATGAAGAATATTCACCCGTTAGAAACGATACACGTATCTATCTTACTTAATATCTGTTTAAAATAAAAAAAACTGGTAATATCACAATTTATTTTTATTTACTGAGCGACAGCTGTTTCGCCAACCGATGTTGGCATCATCATTACAATAAACAAAGTTACAAATGAAAAGACTTACTTATAGGGCGAAAAATAGTAATTCAGTAAATAAAAATAAATTGTGATATTATACCAGTGTTTTAAAATTTTAACAATAATAATGTTGAAGTATCATAGTGTTTCGGCCAAAACAATGGACTATACCTGTTTTTATTTATTATACAAAATAATGCATGAGCCATGTAATTTAAATTTTTTTCAAATGTAAACATACAATTACAAACAATAGAAAGTGATGGTTATTTTCGTATAAAGCACTTAATTTTAGGTGTGGCAGCATTAAGGATAAATTTTAATACTTTTTCTATTTGTTTTTACACCATTTTATTTTGTTTAATCGAATCCACCCCTTTAGCTCCCGCCGGATCTTCTTTAGGGTTACAACACCAAACTCAGCTTGTTTTTGTAACTCTCATGAGGCTCCGACGGGATCGAAACCGGTTGAGTGTTAAATTTTTAAACATATGTTAATTAACGGAAAAAATCTTCTGTAACAAATGTTTTTTAAAAGATTTAAGGTCCATTTACACTGGACAATCATCAGCCGATACCGACACGTCACGATTAAAATTGCCTTGAATCTCATCGACTCGTTATCTCAAATGCTATGTTAAAATCGCCGTCGGGGATTGCCGAAGAAAGCACCTACCTACATAAAATTGACATTTAATAAAAATGTTCAATATTTTTCAGGATGTGTTTCCTACAGTATATAATTCTTTTTTACAGAATACCGTTTTTACTGCCATTTAAATTCGCCGTGGAGAAGGCGAATTCGGAATTAAAATATAATATGAACGGAATCGGCATGAATTAAAAGTAACAAGACACCATCAAAACAAACAAACCGATTATTTGCTCAACGCAAACGCGTGACGTGTCGGTATCGGCTGATGACGGTCCAGTGTAAGTGGACCTTTACATGTAAAACAAAGATTATTTCTTTCCCTATAAATAATGAATAAAAAAATGCAGCTAGTTTATTTTGAAACCGTTATTCACATAACTACACTTAAATATGAATTAAGTATAATATAAATGTGCACTAATGTTGCCAACAATTAAATGCTCGAACCGTTTACTTATGTAACGTGACACGTACGGAGTTCAAGTTTTACGGCCATACCACAATTACGTAAACTGCATGTACGTTCTAATTACGCTGAGTCTAGGAAAAACTATTATTTTTAACTCCGTCTGTTCGCGACAGATAAACTTGGACCTATGGTCAGCGCTTTTCCCTGCTTGGGCTTAAACCGCGATTTATGGTTAAACTTCAGTCGAACAAAAGGAGTAGATAGACTCGAGTGTGACCATGGCTGAAGATAATGAATTTAATGTTATTTGAAATTTCTACCCTATAACGAGAATGATAAGTTAAAGTCTTGTTTAAAATGTATAACACTTTTTACAGCAAATATATTTTTTGAAGATAGATTTTTGCGCGAATTCTAAATAACGCATATTTAAAACTAACTAACCATCACGCTGTCTCCCGGAAGGGTAGGCAGAAAGTCACACTTTAACCGATGCGGCACTCCATCCTTCTCTTTTCGCCCCGCAGGACACGCGGTGTGATATTTATATTTAACGCTTATTTGACGCATATTTATATTCAAAACAAAGACGCATATTTATATTTAAACCTACAAACTAAAAACCTAAATAAGAAAACACTTCAATTCAAGAAAACGGTACCTATTATTTTTTAAGCCATCAATAAATTAAAGATTCATCTAATAAATAATTAGTATTAATTAAAACGTCTCTTTTCTAGAAGTTTTAATATAATTTATGTGAATGACACGTTTCCCCCGTATAAGCCAATATCAAATGCAGCATTTCAAATCATCAGCATTTGATCAGCATCATCATTTTATAATGTCTTAAACACGTGAAACATGTAATTCCCATAAAGTATAATAAAATTTCAAGAAAACAGACGTTTCCATTCGTATTGATTATTCAATATGGAGTTTTATTAACATCTACATCATATAAGAAACACCTACGAATAAATTACTTTTTAAATATGATTATACCATCGATTGACGATATCTGATCTATGGAAAATGGTGAGCTAATCGAATATGAAAAGCTCATAGCATTGCCTAAAATGCAATGAAACAGTATTTTTTGGTAGAAAAAAAATAAAATAAAATGAGATTGAAATAGAGGCATTCTTGTATCACATTGGTGTGAAAGAACGACAAGAATTTTGGTTTTTGAGCGATCGTGTGAAATTTCATATTAAATATTTTAACTAGGATTACGTACGATTTATATTTGTATCAAATATCGTTTGATATTATTTTCGAAATGCGAAACACGTCATTCTGTATGAAATACTTTAGAAATTATACATTTTCGTTATGATTATATACAATACAATAAAAAGGGCTAAAACTACCATAGAACTTCATAAAAACATACGTTATATCCATTTATTACAATATATGACATTAACTAACTAACCATCACGCCGTTTTCCAAAGGTGTAGGCAGAGAGGATAGATCACTACACTGCTCTGTCATGACATACCTCTCGAGATTCCTTTACATTCATAAATCGTAAGACGCACGCTCGTCTATTTTTCGGACTTCGAATATAGCCATGTTTTAGTAAGTGATTTATTTGATGATACCATTTTTTCTCGGCTATCCTCGGGTTCTTTCTTCATTTACACTGCGTGTATATAATTTTTCTCTCATCTATTCGTTTGATATGTCTAAACAGACAGAAAGAGTAAAAAAGACGACGACTGAAAGAGTATGGGATGTTCAAGGCGCTTTTATGACCGGAAGAGGTTGTATGGATCAGATTTTTGCACTTCGAACGCTTGCGGAGAAGTTTATGGCCAAAAACCGTAAGCTTTTCTGTGCGTTTGTCGATTTGCAAAAAGCCTATGATCGAGTGAACAGAGAAAAACTGTGGTCAATCTTGTCCGAATACGGAGTGAGCACAAAACTGATACGGGCGGTTGCTTCTCTCTACGAAGGGAGCACTGCCAGTGTTAGGGTAAATGGGGACATCACGCCCTGGTTTGATATCACGAAGGGTGTTAAGCAGGGCTGCGTGATGTCCCCTTGGTTGTTCAATCTGTACTCGTATATGGAAAAGTGTATGAAAGAACTTAAAGGTATAAATGCTGGTGCTAAGATGAGTGATCTGTCTGTAAACTGTCTGCTTTACGCGGACGACGCCGTTCTCGTTGCGGATAGTGCGGACAAATTACAATTCTTGGTGTCGAGAATGTATGAGGTATGCAAGTTGAAAGATTTAATGATGAATGTCGGAAAGTCAAAGGTGCTAGTTTTTGAAAGGGAAGAGCAAATGACAGTTTGTAATATAAGTGTAAATGAAGAGAACTTGGAACAGGTGAGGGAATTTGTGTATTTAGGTAGCATGTTCACAGCGGATGGCCGAACGGACAGTGATATTGAAAGAAGGATTGGTGCGGGTAACAAAGTGAATGGAGCTTTAAAAGTAGTTATTGGAAACAAGAATTTATCAATGAAAGCGAAAATGGCCGTTCACAATGGAGTTCTGGTTCCAACCCTTATGTATGGAAGCGAAGCATGGAACTGGCAGAAGAAAGATGAGAGCAGAATAAATGCGGTAGAGATGAGGTCCCTAAGACGTATGTGTGGTAGAACGATGTACGACAGAATCTCAAATGCTGATATTAGGAAGGAGTGTAGAGCGAAAGAAGGTATTATGAACAAAATTATGAAAGGTTCGCTTCGTTGGTTCGGACATATGGAGCGCATGGGTGAAGAAAGAATGGTTAAAAAGTATACGTTAACAATGTAAATGGAGTAAGGAGTCGAGGTAGACCGAGGAAAACATGGCATGACCAAATTAATCAAATATTAAAAGTTGGTCATGTCAGAAGCCGGAAGAATCGACGTGCGTGTATGACTCGATGTATGAATGTGGAGGAAGCTAGAGAGGTGTGCCAGGATAGAGTAGTGTGGCGGTCCATTCTCTCTGCCTACCCCTGCGGGGAAACGGCGTGATGGTTTTGTTTGTTTATGTCTAAACAACGTAGCGATCTTCTTCGTGATCATTCTTTTGATAGCTCCAAGCTTCACTTCCATGCCTAAGGGTTGGCACTAGAAATCAATTATGTACTAATATGAAGATATACCTAGTTATACATTTGCTACAAAAACGAGAATAACAAGTTTAGTAATTTAATATTAACAATATGCCCCTACAGATGAGGCTAGTTGTTTCCAAATATTTTACCACTCCGAACAAATAAAAGGTACTTTTTTAAAAACAGATGTTCCCGAAAGGTACGATACAAATTTTCCCACTTAAAGTATGGTTCCCGCGCAAATTAATGCGACCTCCTAGGAGTTAATTGCTCCTCGGTCTTCCTGGCTCCCTATTGGTCGACTTGAACACCTTTTTAATTGACAATTACCCATCCATCATTACCATAACGGAGTCTTAGTAATGCATTAGAGATGATACATTTAATACAACATTCATTGTACTAAGATCGGAGTAAATTCCAAGTTAACAAGGAGAATAAACGATTTTGTAGGTAAATTTTAACAGTATGCCTCCCATGTTTTAAGTATAAAACTATAAATATGTCAGTATTTTGGATCCATTATCAAACTACGTACATATAATTATGAAGAACTTGCATAAAATCTTAAATATAAAGATTACTTTTGAATAGATATATAAAAATGATTCTAGTAGAATAAAAAACTGGGGTTTGAATTTTCTGGTATTCGGAGGACCAACTTTTATGGCTATATGTCTCGCGTGTTTATGTAAACCTATCAGTATTTTTGATCATTTTACCAACCAAAAAATAGAGAGGAAGTATTTGCTCAACATGTATAATAAATGACTTTATGATACCTACTGACTCTAGAAAAAAAACTTGGGTTTGGATTTTCTGGCATTCGGAGGATCAACTCTTGTGGCTATGCCTCATAATTCAAGACCTTTACAACATTACAGCAGAGAGCCAAATCGATGTAAAGATTACACAAATCGAGATTTCAGTAAAAAAAATAGAGGAAAACTTATTTTTATCTGCATACGCTAACTGGATTAAATGATAAGGTATTATATAAAAACGAACAAGCGAAAAGTAGAATAAATGAGATGGGTTGGCGTAAACTGTAAACGTCTTGGAGTCGGAAAGATGAAGAGGGTACAGCGTAGAGAGGAAGAAAATAGAATAAGGGAGGATTTGGCCTTGCAGCGGACAGATGCGATCTGAAATAATGATGATGACTCCGAGGATTAATAATAAAATACGCGCACTTACGTTAAAAGATTTTCTTTTTCTTTTCTCAGTAATTGTCATTGTAAATGTCATTGTTGAACGTTTAAAGTTAGAAAAAATCTTGGTACATAATAACTTTACTGTGCGTAGGTTTATAATTGGTTTTAAAAGATGATCTATCCCTACTCGTTTTAATACTGTATCGTATGTTCATCAGGGCAATTAATGGGGTACTAATGGTAATCAAAATATTTGCAAATTTCTACTAATTTAGATTTTTTTGCATTAAAAGAACTCGTTATTCAATCACGTCGATTTTTTTTTCTGATTTCAAACATTAATGCAAATAACATCACCAATAATATCATAACTCTTCAAGGGTAATACGGTTATATAAAATGAGCAAGTTGTAATTAGTACGAATGAAAACGCCTGTTCTTTAGAAGTTTTATTACAATTTATGTGAATGATATGTTACGTTTGTCTGAGGCATTATCAAATGTTCTTTAGACAGTTTTAATCTTAGACAGGCGAAACATGTCATTCACATAAATAATACACATAAAATAGATAATTTCTCTTCTTCTTCTTCTTCCTCTTAGTTTAGGTCGTATGACCTGTTTGTGACGGTGGGCTGTCCTAGGATGATGATGTCCAGCCATCTCTCCATCTCTTCAGCGGCCTTCCCGGTAATCTCTTTCTGCTTGGGTTTTCATCTTTAACAATTTTTGCAATTATTGTATTCTCCATGCGGTCCACGTAGTCTCTCAAAAAGCGCATTCTGCTTCTTCCCCATCTCACTATGTCTTCAACACCACAGACAGAACTTATCGTTTCATTTCTGATCCGATCTCTGAGGGTTTTGCCTGCGATGGAGCGTAGGGTTCGCATTTCTGCTACTCTAAGAAGATTCTTAATTCTATCGTATTAATTTCATTCGTATTATATATTTAATATGGATTTTTATATCATTGTTCAAGAAACAATAAGTAAGTTATTTATTGTTTCTTCAAAAATGATGTAATGCTTCATATTAAATAATTAATACGAATGAAAACGTCAGTTTTCTAGATGTTTTATTATATTTTATGCGAATGACATGATTCGCCCTTCTAAGGCATTATCAAATTTCATTTACATTTGATAATGCCTAAGAAAGGCAAAACATGTCATTCCCATAAAATACTCGTATAATAAAACTTCTAAAAAACTGACGTTTTCGTTCGTATTAATAAGTAAGTTTGGATTTCGCACGGATATGTCATAAGTTCTCCTATTTGCTTTTATGTTCGCAATACTTTGTATTGTAGATGTTTTATTTGTGTTTTTCTTTTTTATATACTTTGTATATACAACACTTTATAATTACATATCAGACATGTTTCGGACAACCAGTCCTTCTTCATTTTGTATGCGTACGCTTCCTTATGGAGGAAGCGTACGCATACAATATTATAATTTCGCTATTCTACTGCCAGATCCACGCTTCGAATGGACTTGTACATATAGAGATTGTTCTCGTATTATTATTTATCGTACCTTATGACTATTGTAACTTTAAATTTATTTTTAACAAACACCTTTCTTTTTAAATATGAAAATACCTGGATATGCATGGTTCTACAGCACATCTCTCACCAACACAGTATTTCCGTACGTTCATTTTTAGTATCGCCAGGAATTTTTCAAAGCAAAATACATATATAAATTACCAATTCGTAATTTCAGCCCAAGTTCCCCGTTCCTTCTCATTTAAAATTTAGGCTACATTTTCGCGTAAGAACGGAAAATTCCTCAGGATTATCTGGGTTAGGAAACATTGTCTACGGTGAACATTCTTGCTAATCTGTGGTATTAAATAATTGAAAGGAAGCAATTAAGGACACAATTGAGTGTAGTATCATAACACGGCCGCTTTATTTGTTTATGGTAAGTTTAAATTGAAAAGGGGATAAATAAATTAGATAGCGTTGTTCGTGAGTACCTAATTTATGACTTTTTAAACATTTAAATATTCCTGAATCTGCTATCCGAGTAGGTACCTAATTTATCACGGTAGGTACCTATCCGAGTAGGTACCTATTATATCCGTGGATAAGCCGGCGCTGTGGGAACCAATGGAGGAGATATTCTGGTTATAAGCTTTAGTGTCAACTCGTAATAAATCGGTTTACGTTTCATTAAAGAATATTAGAAAAACCTCAGTTGCTATCCCTAAGATTACAATTCGCACTGTTATTCGAAGAAAAGATAAGAAGAAAAGTGTTGACCGACAATTTACTAATTTATAACGATTTAAAATATTTTCAAATTATGTATTTATCACGCGAAAGTGTGTTTGGTATTTGATAGACAATAATTTTTATTATTCGAATGAAATATAATTATGTCAATCAAATGATTTTACTGAAATCTCTTGATGGAAGTTCATTTGAAATAATAATTAAATAAAACGATGTTATAATATTTAAATTCAGTAATAATAAAAACAAAATTACCGTTTTTTCAAACATTATATATGAATATGTAAACGATAATAAAAATTAAAATCCATTGTATTAAATACGAACCTCCAAGAATACCTGTAATACCAATATTTAAATTCAGAAAATTTTACATAAATATTTGAAGATTATTTTTGTATAGAATCATGTTTACCACTCCTGATCTGTATGTATATAAAGGACTAAGTTTACAATAGTGTTACCAGTCTTTCGATGCCAGCGAGCCTGGCGAAACCGGTCGCTGTCTAAATAAAGACAAAAGTGGAAGTTGTTAAAAAACATCGTTTTATTTAATTATTGTATAATTATGTCATTTGAATCGCCGATATTTATTTGTTGTTATTTGTTTAAAATACAATGTTCTAAAAACGATGAAAGAAATGTAAAGTGAAACGGGTTCACAAACAATATTTTTGAGACTTTTTATATTTAAAATACATAAAACCCATATAAATTTAAAACGTTGGATTCAAAATACAGTGTCCAAATATTTTTTATTTGTTTCTAACGAAATTTTAACTAACTAACTAACTAACTAACCATCACGCCGTCTTTCCGAAGGGGTAGGCAGAAAGAATGGACTGCCACACTTTTCTTTCCTGACATATTTTTCTCGCTTCCACAACATTTATACATCGTGTTATGCACACGCGTCGATTTCTCTGACTCCTCACGTGGCCGACATTCAATATTTGATTTATTTGGTGTGCCGCGTTTTCCTTGATCTTCCTCTATTTCTAGTTCCATTTACATCGTTAACATATAATTTTTTTACTATTCTTTCATCACGAGAATATATTATAAAGGTATAAAAAAGTCAATGTGAAAAAATCAGATGCCTATTGGTGGCGATAAGGTTCGCAACCCATCACACAGCGTCTCCCGCGGGGCGAAAAGAGAAGGATGGAGTGCCGCATCCGTAAAAGTGTGACAGTCCATTCTTTCTGACTACCCTTTTGGGGAGACGGCGTGATGGTTAGTTAGTTAGTTAGTTAGTTTAAAAGTCAAATACGACGTTTTCAATTAAATATTCACATGATAATTTACAACATAGAAGAATATAGAAGAAATATATATTTATTTATTAATTAAATTAAACGGATATAGAATGGACTTCCATATAATAAAATATATCCTAAATTGATTTCCATATCATAAATATACAAGCAGTATAAAAATAACACTCCATTAGATTTGGTATTAAATAATAACAATACACTTGAATATCAATTTGCCTGTAAATGGCTATTATTCTGACCTTGACAAAATCAAAATTTGATTACATAGGCTACACACGATCACAGATTCATCAACACTTCCTAAAAATAATTGCAAAAGTTTCACGTACAAATCGGAGATTTATACTTTTCCAAATTGATTACGTATCCTTGTCATGGTTCTCTGTATAAATATTATGTGTCACGCAGTATCGGCTCCATCAATGGTGGTTTCGTGACAGAGGCGCCGTAAAAGTGCCACAAACACATCATTATTTATAGGGGACACTAAAAAATAATGCTTTCGGTAGACGCTGTACTCGCCTCGCATTTGAAAGACTTTTGATTTATTTATTTTCACAGACAGCATGCGAGAACTAACCAACTACGCTTAAACCTACGTATTAAAAAAAATCTACTTTAACTGGTTGTTATGCTCGTTTCAAGGGAGGAAACGTGTCACAATTTTTAAGATTTAATTTATTCATTACGTGTTGTAAAAGGTGTATTTTTTAAAATCAAAATAGACTTGTGAATTATTTGCATGCGTAAACTAACCAACTACGCTCAAACCTATATACTTTAAAAATCAATTATATATCGTTCCCAAAAACTCCAAAAAAGCTTCTTGGTGTTTATCTTGACGTAAATCTTTCTCTAAAATCCCAAATTAATAACACGGTCAGATGATTAAAATCCGTCAAAAGGAGTATTCCCCATGACACTTTCAAAACTCTTGTAAATTCCTTCGTTGTGTCACGACTTGATAATTGTAATGGAATTTATGCAAACATTCCAAAACAACAAATAAACAAACTTCAATCTGCGTTTAATGCAGCAGCAAGACTCATTAAAGGCATTCCAAAAAGTCCCATATAACACAACATCTCAAAGAACTTCACTGGCTTAAAAGTCCAGAAAGAATCCAGTATAAACTCTGCTGGACAGTCTTCAAAGCGCTACATGGAATGGCACCAAGTTATATATCTGAACTCTGTATAACGGACAGCCTAAATACAAGGAAATCCACACGTCGCTCGGCGAACTCCTCGGCAATAGAAATATTAGTTGAGTCGAAGCGTTGCCCCAGTAAAAATTTCGGGGATCGAGCGTTCGCGGTAGCCGGTCCATCAGCTTGGAACAATCTCCTTTCACACCTCAGATGCATAAATGATCCGACAGATTTCAGATGTAAACTGAAAACCCATCTTTTTCATATTTCATACCTAATTTAAACATTCATACTTTGTTCTAACACGTCTTAATGCGCCCTTGAGGTGATTACATCACAAAAATGGCACTTTAAAAGTTAGCTTATTATTATTATTATTTTTATAGTTATTATGCTCATTTCAAGGGAGGAAACGTTCACAATTTTTAATATTTAATTTATTCATTACTTATAAATCGTAAAATCGTAATGTAGAGTCGTAAAATGTGTCTTTTCGATGCGTTGTTAATAAGAATTTCGTGAAGGAAACGAAGTAGTAACGGGTTATAGGAAAAACCGAGTTCTTGAATATGGTTTGAAGATAAGTATTATTGTTTTTAATTTAAAATCCACATATGGAAAAATATATAGAAGTTTGTTTTTACAGTTTTACGTCTTTCGACAATGATATATCACCCCACCGATGACGAAGATCTTATTACTCGTACAATGACAAAGGTAAATTAACTAAAATAAATTAAGCAGCGAAATTTTGGAGATCTAGTGCCAACTCTTTTGTATGGAAATGAAGATTGAAGCTGGAAAATGAAGGATGAAACTATAAAGCGATACAAGCGATAAAACGATATATGATAGAATACCGAACGACGAAACAAGGAAAATCATAAGTATAATTAAAAAAGGACCTCTGTGATGGTTTGGACATATGGAACGAATAAATGAGATAAAAATGTTGTAAAAGTTTTATAGCAGCAGTGTGCGTGGAAAGATAGATGACCAAATTTATAAATTATTAAAGAACGGCTACATTCGAAGTCCCAAAAATCGACGAGCGTGCTTGTCATGATGTGTGAATGTAGAGGATGCTCGAAAAATATGCCAGGACAGAGCAGTACGGCACTCCATTCATTCCCTCTGCCTATGACCCCGGGGACACGGCGTGATAGTTAGTTAGTTATGATTTTTTTCCTATATTTAAAACTAAAAATTTCTTAGAAGTTCTTTTATATTTAATGGGAGAGATACGAATCGCCTTGCTAGGGTATTATCAAATGTCACTTTCCCATCCCAAGGAATAAAGATTTTTGTTTTCTAGTTTCTTCAATCAATTTCTTGGGAATGGCTCATACAAGTACAAAACACATTTGTTAAATTTACAAACCTGTCACGACCTTAGGTTCCTTTGATTACGTGGCATATGTGATTCTATTTAATGGTTATAAGGAAAATACATTTATTTTCTTAGAGACATCAATAAGCGAACATTAACGCATGTGAGCGTGTACGTAATTTGCGATTATGCTTCTGTAGAAAGCACATTATCGAGGGGTCATGTATGTTATACATGATAACTTGGACTTGGAGTCGGATCTTCTGGCTTACAGAGCTTCATCTCTAATATACTATTGATCTTAAGATTTGCAAGCACTAAATTAACTGTTTACATAAAAAACTTTTTTATAAATATCAAATAAGACAGCTGTTTCGCTAACCGATGTTAGCATCATCAGGCCTTACAATCAACTAGTTGATTGTAAGACCAGTTCAGTTGATTGTTAGACCTGACGATGCTAACATCGGTTTACGAAACAACTGTCGCGACAAATATAATCAATTGTGATATTTATATCAAAGTTTTTTTATTTAAATTTAAGCACTAAATTGTTTATACTGACGAATTTTTTTAAGAATGTTAATGTTAGTGGAAAATAGTGTTTTTTGTTGACGATTTTTTTATTTATAAAAACACCGTTTTATCCACTTTTAAGTTTATTTTTCTCGACGTGTTTCGAAGGCTTTACACCTCCATTATCGGGAATTTATATCGTTCTCCCAATCTTGGACTTGGACTTGGATCTTCTGGCTTACAGAGGTTCAGCTCATGTGGCTATTCCTCTTACGTCTGATGGGAACATTGTTGGAAGGTGATTTGGTGGGTTGTTAGTTTATTCGGGGGCATGATTTGTGTGGCCCGGAGTGTTCCTCTGAAGGAGAATCGATTTTGGGCGCTTGTGGCGGCTGGAAGTGTTTGGGTCGTAATTTGAGAGGTCTTTTATTGTGGGGTTGGGATGTGAAGGGAGTCCTTTGTAAAAACGTTCGGCAAGTTTCAGAATGAATTCATCTATCATCGGGATTCCCGATTCTAGGTGCAGTTGTGTAATCCTGGTCCATGAATGCGCACCAAGCGATAAACGGATAGCCTTATTTTGCAGGATTTGGAGTTTTTGTATGTGACTCGAAGCTGCATAGCCCCAGATTGGGGCTGCATAAGTGAAAATCGGTCTTATAATCGTTTTGTATATCAGGAGTTTATTGTCGATGCTTAGTTTACTGTTTCTAGCTAACATTGGGTAGAGGGCTGAGATTGCTTTTGACGCGGCTTTGACTTTATTTGTAATGTGTGGCCTCCATGTCAGCTTAGAATCCAAGGTAACCCCAAGGTATTTGATTGTTTTGGTCCAAGGATCGTCTTGGCCGAACATTTTTATGTTGGGAATGTTTGGAGGAATGTGTCTTTTACTGAAAAGGGTCGCTGCGCTTTTACTCGGGTTGATGGTAATGCGCCAGTTTCTGCACCACACCTCTAGCACATCGGCCTGTTTTTGCACCCTGCGGGTCGCGAGAAGCGGCCTTTTAGCACTGGAGATGATGCCCGTATCGTCAGCGAATTGGGCAATGTGGGTGTTCTGATCTCGGGGAAGAGGGATATCACTGCAGTAGATGTTGAACAGAGTAGGAGCCATTACTGAACCTTGGGGAACTCCTGCTCTGATTGGGCGTACAAGGGATTTGGCCTTGTTGATTTTGACACTGAAAAGGCGATCGGACAGAAAGCTGGCTATGAGTTGAATCATAGGCAGTGGGATGTTTGCTTTTCCCATTTTGTATAACAGGCCGGTGTGCCAGACGCGGTCGAATGCTTTACTGACATCTAGGGAAAAGAAAGTGGTGAATATTTTCCCAATCATGAAGGTGTAAATAAAGCCTTTTTTTTCATTATGTACATTGGAAAACTCCGATTTATCTGTAATTTTAGACGAAAAAATATGTGTGTTAATTATTAATATATTACAACTTCACTAACAAACTAACCATCACGCCGTTTCCCCGAAAGCGTAGGCAGAAAGAATGGACCGCCACACTGTTCTTTTCAACATTTCTCTCGATTCCTCAACATATATACATTGTGTGATTCACGCACGTCGATTTCTCTGAATCCTCAAGTGGTCTATAATCAACAATTGATTTGTTTGATCGTGGCACGTTTTCTTCGGTCTTCCTCTTTCTCATATACTTAAACATATACCTTTTTTAGAATTTTTTCTTCATTCATTATTTCCATGTGTCCGAACCATATTAATCATTTTTTCATTATTTTGTTCATGACACTTTCATTCGCACTGCATTCACTTCTTAAATTTGCATTTTAGACTCAAGTACTCGTATATACAGATTAAGCTCAAACCCGTCTAAGAAATCTCATTTCTACTACTTTTATCCTTCTTTTACCGGTTCCATGCTTCATTTTCATACATAAGGGTCGTTACAAGAACACTATTTTGCACTGCCATTTTAACTTAGTCAGTTTAACTTGGATGAAACTGGTTCAAGGTCGAAAACTCTTCCGGTATATAATATTATTAAGTATCTTATATCACATATCTTAGAATAAGTAATAATAATATTTCTCCGGAATCCATGCACAAAGCTCGAAATAGTAGCTTAGCCAAGATTGGAGCGCTGAATTCAAATCTGGCTTTGTGAATTATGTTATCAGTCCATAAATGATTAATGTGCATATATGGGCGCCCTGAAGGGTTGAGGTCACCACTACCCCATATCTATCTTATGGGTTAGAACACTCCTACAGGCGCCCCCGACCCGGGGGATTATAACTTGCACAGATAGACATACCGTAAGGTTTACTTGAGGAAAAATACGATTCTTACATGTCTGCTATAATAATGTGTTATGAGAGGGGTAGACGAAATAGCCACGGAATAAAATATCAAACATCTCCGCTGTGGCCTTGCTGAGACAGACAGAGTTTTCGCAATTTCTCAAAATGTAGAGTAATATTTTTACAGTATTTTTCACGATTTTTGTTTCTCTCAAGAATCGTATTTAAGTTGTTTGTTATGAGATAGAAATTTATTCGATATTTATTTTTACAGTACATTAAATAATAATAACGTCTTTCATATCATTTCATGTTTAACTTATCTTTTTGTTTTGTTTTGTTTGCAACAGGTCGTTTGAACCCAATTACTGTATCTTTTTCTTTCTGTGTCCTGTAAGGTCTCCCCAACGTTGACTATCACCCTTAAGTAGGCCTCCCCGTCCTGGGCAGCTCGAAATAGCTCCTCCACGGTCCTCAGCCCTGTCCACTCTCGGATGTTCCTCAGCCAGGAATCCTGCCTTATCCCAACATCTCGTCGACCCTCAATCTTACCCATTAAGATCAGATATAACAGTGCGTATTTTTCGCCTCTCAGAACATGGCCCAAGTAGGAACATCTTACGGACTTAGATGTTGGTCAGCAACTCTGTCAACTCTGGCTCTATGACCATGTCAGTCTAGGAGATGCGTAACATCCTTCGGTGTATCCACGTTTCAAAGGCCTCTAATCGGTTCATAATATTGACTTTAAGGGTCCATGACTCCACCCCGTATAACAGTACTGACCAAACATAGCATCTGACCATTACTGTATACAAGTTGTTTTAAGCACTTATTATGTTGATTCTTATAACTTTTGCATACTTCTACCTATAAATTTTAATAACCAATAATAACAATCTCACCATCACTCCGATTCTTAAAATGGGTGTTCGATTCGCGTTTATTTCTGTTGAAATTTGCCATTTAAAATATAATTTATCACATTATTGAACGCTGTGGCATTAACACTGTGGAATTCCATAGTAATATCCTTAGGAAATTGATAATAACTCTGTTTAATTCACTAATTATTAAAAAATATTAAAAAACATGACATGTTTCGGAGGATACCTCCATCTTCAGGTGTAAAAATATTATATTAATATAATATTTTTACACCTGAAGATGGAGGTATCCTTCGAAACATGTCGTGTTTTTTAATATTTTTTTTAATAATAAGTGGATTAAACAAATATATTTTCAATTTCTTAAGCATATTTTATCACAGTTCTATGGTTTTACTAATTGCTAAAGGCTCTGATTAACGTGGGCGCTATCGGTTTCAATACCCTTGCCCATCTTTTGTATGAATTAATTTTTTTTTCTGTGCGCGACGGGTCGGTTGAACCTAATTACTGTATATAATTAGTTTTTTTTTGCTATTACTTTAATTTTCATGTCATAGCTTATCTATCGCCATTTTATTGTCAAGTAAATATAACATCAGATCAAAGACAGTGTGACAAACACAATGATATCACCGGAAATCGAACCCAGGATCTTCAGTATGCCAGTCGCAGCTCTTGCCATACTACCAAGAAGATCGTCTCCCATACAGGAAAAAATCTAACCATCACGACAGAAAAAATGGACGCCACATTGTTATTTCTTAACATACTTCTCTCGATTCATCAACATTCATATATCTATATCATGTCATGCATACGATTTCTCCGACTCCTCGCGTAGCCGACATTCAATATTTGATTTATTTGATCATACCGTGTTTTTTACCGTTCTTTCTTCATTCATTCTTTCCATGTGTTCAAACCATATTAATGATCATTTCATTATATTGTTTCAGTACATTCTTCCTGCCTACCCCTTCGGGGGGACGGCGTAATGTAATAATTAGTTAGTTAGTTGGTTTTTATCTGTAAAATTCATTATGTTAAGTTGTTTATCTTTGTTCAATAATCGAAAAATTACATAAATTGCGAATTTCAATGTTTTTATGATGTCGGCTAATGCAATATTTTGCCGTCTTATCTTGACTTTTTACTAGGTTAGAAAAAGTTTTTTTAAAAAGAATGTCTTTCAACAAAATATCATTTGGCATACGTTATGAATGATATAATCTACTCGGAATTTTAAAAATAACTCACCTTTTTGCAGTCACTTTTCACATTATCTCCATCCGTTCTTCCAGCTCTAGAAATCGCGCTTCCTAAAAATATACAAATACGCGTTTTTAATAGGGATGAGAAATACTAAAACGGAGTTATCTGGGACAAGTTCCAGGGATGCGTAGGAGTTTTTATAGGGTTTTAGGGTCGCGACTTTGGCTCCATACATCAGGGTATTCCGGTAACACGGGAAACAATAAAACCAGCAATGCCGACAGAAATGTGGAATTTTAAAATTTTAACCAGTTCTGAACCTTGGAAGTTCAAGTCTGAAGTGTTTTGAATAAAACACGCGACAAGTGGATGAAACGCCAGTATTACTGCTATTTGAAAGCTAATAATATTTTTTATACGAAAATACGAGTAGCAGTGTTTTTATTGGTTGTAAGAAAATATTTAAAATGACGCGAATTTAAGATGTGTTAACACTCTTTATTTATCGAATATAATAACTTGATATGATCGCTTCAGAGATCAACGTCTTTCGTAATTTTGAAAGTACGTTCAGAAGATAAATACTCTTGACTTTTGGGAGTATCTTGTATTCCTAATGTCGAACCATCTCTCAAGCGTTCCTGGTATTATATATTTTTTATGTTTTATCTGTTCTCAATAGATGCCTTAAACTATAATTGTTGTTTGTAATATCTTTTGAGAAAATAAACTTGATTTGATTTGGTTTGATTTGAACTTATTAACTAACTATCACGCCGTTGCCCCGGAGCGGTAGGATGAGAGGATGCATTGCCACACTGTTCTATCCTGACGCCTCTTATATATTCACACACCATCACACGCGGGCTCGTCGATTGTTCTTACTTCCCGTTTCCTGTTAATTTTTTTTCTTTCCACATTTGTATGTGATAGGTAGCTAATCTATTGCCATTTTTGTTGTCGTTTTTGTTGTGTGAATTCTACACCATACCAAAAACAGTGTGAGAATCAAACTGCTTCGCCGGGAATCGAACCCTGGATCTCCATTGTGACAGTCTGCTACGAACGTCGTGGGTTTTAAAAAACAACAATACAACCTCTAAAAAAAGCGAGCTCTAAGTCGTCCTGCCTAATAAGCTTACCTGTACCCCCAACGCGAGGAGAGGAATTTTATTGCAAGCTTCTCATTACGAGGGAAGCATACCGCGAAGATGAAATTATTCTTTCATATTCCATGCATGAATTGCCCCTATCTCCAGCGTGGCAGGACTCTCAAAATTTATTTTACTTTATTATATACTATTTGTTATTTACTTTGCTTAATAAATCTCCCTAGAGGCCCTGAAACGACTGGGGAAAAACTCGCAACGTTACTTGTAATAAATCTGAGGGAAGACAGAATTTGTAGGTATATTTCATTTTGTTTACCTCGGATGAATAGATAAACAATAATCTTACCTCCATGGACGCACATTGTATTGTATACAGTTCGTCAAAGTTATGATTTTTTCGTATACAAATCGTTTATCAAACTTCACAATATCTTTATTTAAACCAGGGTCATACGTAATACGAATGAAAACGTCTGTTTTTTTACAACATTTTGAATGTATACAAATACTTCTAGACGAATACTGGATTTTACCCATTGCGGGTTATCAATTCAAGGGTAAAATCCAGTATTCGTATTTGTATACATTCAAAATGTTGTAAAAACAAAAAAACTGGTCCAAATTATAGCATATAGATTGGAGTGACATCTCCAGGCGGTTTCTAGCAATGCGCTAATGGCGGTAGCCTTTCACATTGCGTTAAAAAGATCTTCTGCCTAATGCTTAAAATACAATCTTCATAGACGGCGTTAGTGTGTAGATTGAAAAACTACCATGTAAAAAGTGGTATTACAGTTTAACATACATACAACTACCAAAATTTTGTCAGATATGGTGGTCATAAGAAAAAAAAAAGTGGAATGGGGAATGTTTTATTACATAAAGCGTAAGCTTAACCCAACCAATGACAGGTCATTAGTCCTGTAAACACCTCGATCAACCATATTCTGTTTCCAATTTGCATCTTCGTCTCTATTGAGATACAATTAATTCTTAAAACATCTGTTTTTTTGGTGTTTTATTATAATGTGTGGAAGAGACTTGTTTCGCCTTTCTAAAGCATTATAACATGTTATTTGATAATTGATAATGCTAAGATGAAATAAGTCATTTCCTTTTTCTTCTTATTTTATCTGGTTTTATTTGATCTGTTCCTATATTCAGGGTGGCGTCTCTTGGGAATTTGACTCCCAGATATACCTCTATCTATTTGTCAATCTTCCGGGGGAACGGTAGCCACCAGGAATTTGATTCGCCACAATGTGTTGGATTCTGGAGGGACCCATCCTCTGCAAAGCGCTACATGAAACGGCTCCAAATTATATATTCGAACTCTGTATAACAGACAGCCTAAATACAAGGAAATCCACACTTCGCTCGGCGAACTCCTCGGCAATAGGAAGATTAGTTGAGCCAAAGCGTTGCCCTAGTACAAATTTCGGGGGTCGAGCGTTTGCGGTAGCCGGTCCATCAGCTTGGAACAACCTTCCTTCACACCTCAGATGCATAAATTATCCGACAGACTTCAAATCTAAGCTGAAAACCCGTAATTTCATATTTCATACCCAAGTTAAAACTTGCATATTTTGTTCTATTATACTTTCTTATCGATCGCGAATATCAATCATATGCAGCGTTCACATTTAGATTTAAAACACGTCTTAATGCGCCCTAGAGGTGATTACATTGCAAAAATGGCGCTTTAAAAGTTAGCATATTATTATTATTATTATTATTATTATCTTACGATATCTTCCACCTTTCAGATTTCGCGGATAGCCGTGTCTCTCACCTTATCTCGAAGAGCCTGTCCTGTTATTTTCTTCAGCGTCCGCATCTCTACCACCCGAACTTTAGCCTTCATTCTTGTGGTATCCGCTTTGTCAGGATAGGCCTTACGCAGGTTTTATATATTCTGACCTTTCTGTCAGTTTTAAAATACTTATTCTTCGAAACAAAAACCCATCCAAAAATACTAGAATGGCAGTGCACAATGGTGTTCTTCTACCGACCCTTATGTATGGAAGCGAAGCATGGAACTTGCAAAAGAAGGATTAACAACAACAACAACAACAACAACAAACCATCACGCCGTTTCCTCGTAGGGGTAGGCAGAGAGAATTGACCGCCATACTACTCTATCCTGGCAAACCTCTCTAGCTTCCTCCACATTCATACAACGAGTCATACACGCACGTCGATTCCTCCGACTTCTAACATGACCAACCTTTAAAATTTGATTAATTTGGTCATGCCATGTTTTCCTCGGTCTGCCTCGACTTCGTACCCCATTTACATCATTAACGTATACTTTCTTAACCATTCTTTCTCCATCCATGCGTTCCATATGTCCGAACCAACGCAGCGATCCTTTCATAATTTTGTTCATAATACCTTCTTCCGCTCTGCATTCCTTTCTTATATCAGCATTTGAGATTCTGTCGTATATCGTTCTACCACACATACGTCTTAGGGACCTCATCTCTACCGCATTTATTCTACTATCATCCTTCTTCTGCCAGTTCCATGCTTCGCTTCCATACATTAGGGTTGGGACCAGAACTCCATTGTGAACGGCCGTTTTCGCTTTCATTGATAAATTATTGTTTCCAATAACTATTTTTAAAGCTCCATTCACTTTGTTACCCGCACCAACCCTTCTTTCGACGTCACTATCCGAAAGAAGGATTAAAGTAGAATAAATGCAGTAGAAATGAGATCTCTTAGACAAATGTGTGGATACTAATGAAGGTGTTATGAACAAAATAATAAAAAGATCATTACGAGGGTTTGGACATATGGAAAGAATGAATGAAGAAAGAATAGTAAAAAAATTATACGTTAACGATGTAAATGGAAACAGAAATAGAGGAAGACCGAGGAAAACGTGGCACGATCAATTAAATCAATATTGAATGTCAGCCATGTGAGGGGTCAGAGTAATTAACGCGCGTGCATGGCACGATGTATGAATGTTGAGGAAGCGAGAGAAATATGTCAGTAATGAAAAGTGTGGCAGTCCATTCTTTCTGGCTACCCCTTCGATGGTGAGTTAGTTAGTTAGTTAGTTGTTCTTCCATATGGTCTCCTTACGACAGCCAGAAGTGACATTTACATAAAATAAAAATAAAAGTCTAGTAAACAGACGTTTTCATTAGGATTAATTAACTAGCACGTATAACCAACATAACCAGCAAAAATGTCCAACACTTTGCGGCAAAGCCAATCCCCTGGATTGTAACTAGTGACAACTAGATATATTTATAGTTATGATGAAAACACAAAATGGTGATATACTCGTATTATATGGTTTCGCATTGAAAAATTGCCCGTACATTTTATATAAATATTTGATTGTTTCTAGGCGCCCGAACATGGCGCTATATTGCAAAATAATTGATTGTTTGATTTGCAAATAGTAATTGTATTTCGACCACCATTTTGAAACGCCGTTTTGGGGTATTGATGTATTCACTCCGCGAGTTAAATTGTAGGCCCTTTGTCGGAATTCGTTTGTCGGAATACATAATGAGTGTCGCGAACAATGCTGAATAACTGCCATACTGCTGCATTAAGCTCGTATTTTCGTTGGAGCTCGGTTTGTGCAGATAGTTATTATTACGTTTCAGAGTATCGTTGCACTGCATCCTGACATACTTCTCTCGCTTCCTCTTCGTTCATACATTTCATGCACGCACGTCTATTTTTCCGGCACCTCAATTAATCGAAATTTAATATTTGATTAATTTATCGTGCCACGTTTTCCTCGGCCTTCCTCTATTCCTAACTCCATTCACGTCGTTTACATATACCTCATTTACAATTTTGTCTTCACTCATTCTTTCCATGTGTCTTAACCATCTTAACAATCCTTTCATAATTTTGTTCATAACACTTTCATTCGCACCGCATTCACTTCTTATATTTGCATTTGACACTCTACCATATACGGAATTACCACACATTCATCTTAGAGATTTCGTTTCTACTACATATATTCTACTTTCATCCTTCTTTTGCCACTTACATGCTTCACTTCTATACATAAGAACACCATTATGCAGTGCCATCTAAGCTTTTTTGGATAGGCTAAGTGCACCATTCACTATGTTGCCTGCCCCAACCCTTCTTTCAATATCCTTCTCCACTCTCCCATTCTTTTTTAACATACTTCCTAAATAAACAAATTCATCCACTTGTTCCAGATTTTTACCGTTTACACTGATGTTGCAGACTGTCACGTTTCCTTTTTTTTTTTCTTTTCTTTCAAAAATCATTATTTTGCACTTATTCATCTTCACCACCAAATCGTATCGCTTGCATACCTCATACATACTAGACACCAGGGCTTGTAGTCAGTGGCGTGCCTAGGGTCAGCCAGTAAGGCAAGCCAAGGAATTGTTAATAAATATTCCTAAAGAAATTACATAATCTTTCTTTTCATAAAATTTTTGCACATAAAGTAAATGACATATAACATTCCGACAATATAAATGAAGTTCGTTACACATCGAATAGTATAACATACATCAGAGTTATAAAACCCGGCTTCAAATCCATATAAAATAATGAAGATTTCTTCTGGTATATATGTACCTAGCTATATGATTACAAGCCAAAAATACATAAGTGCGACAAAGACCCTTATACATTTTGCAAGCCCAATATGAAATCCTATCGAAAACATGAAACAAAACATGTGGACGTAGGCGATTTCGCGGGCGTCTCACCAACGGTACTTATGAGTGAAACAAAACATACATAAAAGTCATTTTTGCGCATGTCATTTCCAACTCAACGAATTGAATCGCATTAATGCCCTCGCGCGAAATTCAAAATATTATTTTATTCGTAGACGGCTCAGACGCGCAAAAACATCGTTTTAATATAGATTTTTTAAGGCAAGCCCGGCTTCTGGGCTTGTATGGACCAGTGGCGGTACTCCCATAGAAGCCCAGAAGTTCGGCTTGCGTAAGAAATTTTGAATCAAAACCTCTTCTGGCTTATAGAGGTTCAGCTCTTGTGGCTATTCCTCTTACGTCTGATGGGAACATTGTTGGAAGGTGTTTTGGTGGGTTGTTGGTTTATGCGGGGGCATGTTTACTTAGATTTGGGGGTTTTGATTCAAAATTTCTTACGCAAGCCGGGCTTCTGGGCTTCTATGGGAGTACCGCTACTGCTATGGACGTACCGCTACTGCTTGTAGTTCAGGTTCGTTGTCTGCAAGTAGTGATTGATTAATGATTCAAATATAATAGTTGTTCTACTTTCAAATGTTTTCATATTTAGATATGAATTAAGAACTACTAATGTTTTCTATATAAGGCACGATTCACACATTACATTTCGCAAGTTGTCGGGTCAGTCACCGCGGTGTGGAAATAACCCTTAATGGCGCTCTTTGATAATAATTGACTACGGCGAGTGCTCAATGGGCGCCGCCTGTTTTTGAAGCTTTCAACGGGTATTTCGGCCCGGGGCGCCACTGATTATGGTATTCAATTAAAATTTAAGATATCCTCAATCACAATATGTTAATATTCACAATGTTGCTTCACGAAATACGTGCGTACGATATTAGTTACAAATCGAGACAAAATCGTGAGCAAAGCTAAATCAAATACAATAGGTTATTAATTCATGACATTCGTGGCAAAGTGGTAAGAGCACTGATTGCCATACCG
The DNA here is from genome assembly GCA_022606425.2 of Lepidostoma basale. Taxonomy (NCBI): domain Eukaryota; kingdom Metazoa; phylum Arthropoda; class Insecta; order Trichoptera; family Lepidostomatidae; genus Lepidostoma; species Lepidostoma basale. The sequence continues at coordinate 408,088 of JAHDVF020001285.1, forward strand.
AAGATTTCGGGTTCGATTCCCGGCGATGGCAGTGTGATTGTCACACTGTCTTTGGCCTGGTGTAGAATTCTCGTTACAATAAAATGGCGATAGATTAGCTACCTATCACATGTCGCGAGAATCAATATATCAGTTTAAAAACAAATTGTATGCGGTTGTTGGGTTCAAGCGACCTGTTGTATACGTAAAAAAATATATGAATGTATATATTCGTATGTATACGATGTATGAATGTAGATTAAGGTCAATAAGTGTGTCAGGACAGAGCAGTATTTCGGTTATTCTTCACTTCTGACTCCTGATAACGGTGTGATGGTTAATCTGCTCCATCATGAATTAATCTTTTTTCGAGAAATGTACTAATATGTTTATGTTGGTAAATATAATGTATAATATGTACTCGTACATACGTATTGATTTTATTTAATATGAAGGGCTGGCGCCTAAAACTATTAATACCTTTGATGTTTTTAAGGTCATGGAGCAAAACATTTTTTTTAATAGCAAATTACACTAAAACCTAGAATCTATTCCTAATTCTGCAATTAACGCAGTCATTATGATTCTTGAGATTACTCTTAGCTAACTCGAAGTGGATAATAAAAACGATTTGAATAATAAAATGCGAATTCCTTGTAAGGAATCCATTTGATTAATTTATATTTATCGGTCAATCTACGACCTTCTTAACATGTAGAACGTTTGCCGGGATAAAGTGAGATGAAATTAAACCGCGCACTAATGATTGGTAAATTTGATTAGAACAGGTTTTTATGGCGGAATGCTACTTCTCAAGATACTGTAATAACAGACAACTACATTAAATAAGTTATACGGAACATGGGGTCATTTGTTAATGAATATTCATTGCATGGTTTTATCAGGGATGCTCAATTCATAAATAAACATTCATTCATTAATGACACAATTCTTCACACCGGTCTATTTACTGCGCTATTTATATTAGATTGTGAATTAATACGAATGTAAACTTCTGTTTTCTATCAGTTTTATTATATTTGAATAAATATAATAAAACTTGTCACTCTAGTGCCAAACTCTAGTGCCAACCCTCATGTATGGAAGTGAAGCTTGGAGCTGGCAAAAGAAGAATGAAAGCAGGATAAACGCCGTAGAAATGAGATCACTAAGAAGAATGTGCGGGAAAACGTTGTATTATAGAATACCGAACGATGAAATAAGAGAGAAATGTAAGGCACATGACTGCATCGTGGATAAAATTAAAAAAGGATCCCTGAGATGGTTTGGACATATGGAAAGAATGGATGAGAGCAGAATGGTTAAAAAGTTGTATACAGGCAGCGTGAGTGAAAAAAGAAGCCGAGAACGACCGAGGAAAACATGGCATGACCAAATCAATCAATTACTAAAAGGCGGCCACATTCGAAGTCGGAATAATCGACGTGCGTTCATGGTACGATGTATGAATGTAGAGGAAGCCTGAGAGGTATGCTAGGACAGGCCATTGTGGCGATCCATCCTCTCTGCCTACCCCTCCGGGGAAATGGCGTGATGGTTAGTTAGTTAGTTAATAAAACTTTTAGTATTACAACACTTTATTTAACTTAACACAAACAAGATTCGGTTACCATATAACCTTTATCAATGTACACAATTTTAACAAACATAGTAGTCTCTTATGTACTAAAAGGGGGTGAAGTTATGTATAAAAGTGGAAAGGGTGTAATTAGGATTGAGAAGAGGGGAGATGTATGTGTAATGAAGTGTTGGAATACCAAGTGTAATTATATTTATTCAAATATGAATTCACAACACAAATAAAAGGCGAATATAGAAGAAAAGTTTTATTATAGTTCATGAGATTGACATGTTTCGCCTTTTTAAGGCATTATATCATGACAAAATTTGATACATAAATGTTAAATAATGCTTTAGAATGCCGAAGCATGTCATTCATGTAAACTATAACAAAACTTCTAGAAAACAGATGTTTTCATTCGTATTATTTATTTAATATTGAGTTTTACATCATTGATACAAGAAACAATAAATTATAGTATGTTCTTCTTGCCTTTTGGTGGCGATGAGGTTCGCAACCCATCACACCGCGTCTCCGGCGGGGGCGAACAGAGAAGGTTGAAGTGCCGCATTGGCTAAAGTGTGGCAGTCCATTCTTTCTGCTTACCCCTTCGGGAAGACGGTGTGATGGTTAGTTAGTTAGTTCTTCTGTTTTTATTAATGAATGGAGCTAAACTACGTGATTATTCTTCGTCGTCTTCACGTCTAGCAATCCTTCTAATATTGTAGGTTCAATAGGTAGGAGGACGTCCAACTCTACGGAATCCTGTACGTGGTCTCCACTTCAGAACCAGTCTTCCCTATCGGCTGGCGGTTTTCCCTATCGCCTTTTCAGCCTGTCTATCCTTAGAGCCAAACGGGACTTCGTAGAGTTGGACATTCCTCTGCCCGCTGGACGGACGATGATATAAGGGTTGATGGACGTGGATGGATTAGAGTGGCGATGGATAGAGTTCAGTGGCGTGCTTTGGGAGAGGCCTACGTTTAGTAGCGGACCCTAGACGGCTGATAATAGAGGAGATAAGAGAATACCATAATAAACTCGGACTTCATTGATATGAAATATTACACTATTGCTCAGTCAAAAATTAACGTAAATATTCTTGTGTTTTTATTTTTTTTTACATTTTTTGCAACACAGTTTATTTTGAAAACTAACGAAAAATACAAAGCGTTCTCTTTAGATTTTGTATAACTTTAATCTTTCAGCTAGTAATTAGTTAGCTCATTGAGTCAAGTTTTCGTTTATGACATCTTTCAAAAAATTTCACCAATAATTGAACTTCAACAAGCACAAGGTTTTTTCATTAAAAAATATTAAACTTTCCACAACGGAGCTAGCACCATTTGCCAATATTTGTGGCAAAGCATCTCTTCTTTTTTACCTTTTACGTACCTAATATCTTCTTACTGGAAGTTTACGGCCGACCTCTTAAATCAGCCTTCGTTTATTCCTTTTTGGAGCCGCAATTTGTACTAGATCTTAAGTTACGCCACTGGTGGTCTGTTACCTACTTAAAAAAAATTCGAACGAATTTTTTTTCTAAATCCTTCAAAATCAAGTTACGAAAAACGATTTCTTATGTTTTTTAAAACATATGTGTGACAAGAGATAATTGATTTTCTTTTGAATTCGTTTTTCTTTTTAATACAGGTTAATATTTGGAGTAAATTAAACCTTAACTATTCTAAGACAGCAATATACCGTTTTTCGTAAAACAAACGAGAAAAGCTTACAACGATCATCGTCGCCTTAATATTAGATTAATTATAAATGTTCGAATAAAAATAGTTTATGTGTGATAAGTAGTGCATCTCGCTCGCACGCTTATATGGTAAGAGAGAGCGTACATTCGGTAGACGCCCCACGCGGTATCTTACGAGTATTACGCTCTTTTTGAACTGTATTTTGTAGAAATCTGTAATTCTGTATTTAAAAAAAATTAATTACTATTGGTAGAAATTAGGCTAGTATTTTGATAACATCACAGCTGACAAAGGGTTTAAATATTTTTCGTAGATTAATTTGAATAAAATGATGTTTTCTGAAGGTTTTATTACAGTTTGTGGGAATTACATGTTTCGCCCATTTAAGGCATTATTAAACAATTTACGTTCGTAAATTAAGCCCAAATTTAAATATTTTATGAATGTACCATTGTTTTTTAACGTTTATACTTTTAAAAGTTTGATACATAGGGGAGACCGAGGAGGGTTGAAACAGTTTTTACATAACCTAGTATATCTCAGTCAAAAATAGCCCTACCCCTATGAAATTTGTATTTCAAAATAACCAATTTTATTCACTATATATTCTCAACATAAAAATACCTAAAAGTTAATAGAGTCAATGAGAAAATGGACAAAAACTAAAAGAACTCTCCGCGTTTCAACTCTCCTAGGTAGGGGTAAGTTGAAACAGAGACTGAGGTGAATTGAAACAGGTGTGAATTAAGGGACTATAAAAAGGGAAAATTAATAAAAATGTTGCATTTGGTGAAGAAAAGAAACTTTATTATTAGAAATAAACATAATACAAATTTTACTGATTAAATCAATCGTGAACTTTCTTAAATCTAGTCTGACAAGCAATTATTGCAAATATATAAAAGCTCTCCTCCAGTGCATTCTTCATGACATGAAGAATCATATTGTGATCATCCTTTGCATTCAGTGAACTGAACCCACTTCTATCTAAAGTGTAAATACTTAAAGACTAAATACTAAATCTTCCTAAAATGTTAATAGGTACTTAAATACTAAGTTAAAAATTCTTATATTATCTAAACGGTTTAAGTCCTTGGATTCCCCCAAAAAAATATCAAATAATTTTGTGTTCGTTTTTTTGCTGCATTTCATATAAAAATATTTCGTGTTGCCACTGTTCTAGTTGATACATTTTATATTCGTATTATAATTCTGGCTAGTCCATTTGCTTTATTTATGATGTGATCACGCCTCCTGTCCACAATATATTACCACACTGGCTTAACCAGAATAAATCACATTACATATCATGTTTTATTAACATTCTTTGCAATACAACACAAAAAATGGTTATTCTTTGAAGTGAATTAAGTGCTTATAAAGACAATAAGTCTTTTTTATATGTATATATAAATATGATTTTATTAAGTAAACCCAAACGATCTAACAAGAAAGACCGAGGAAAATATGATACGATAAATCGTGCAGATTCTGAATATGGTTACATAGTAATTTGAAATGGTGTGAATACTACAAAACACTTAAATGAAAAATATAGAGTAGTATCATCATCGAGCTGAGTCGAAGAGACCAGAGCAATCAAGACCCTGTACGCGTTTAGACCGACTAGAGTAAGACCTCTTCTGTCTGGAGTAAGACAATGTTTTGGCTGATCTGGCTAGGTTGGGCGAATCGGACTGCTGGGAGCAAAAGGCACAGGATCGAGGAGCTTGGCGAAAAATCATCAAGGAGGCTACAACTCTTCAAGAGTTGTATGGCCATAGGAAGTAGTATCATCATCATCATCATCATCAGTATTTAGTTGTCCAGTGTTGGACATAGGCCTCCCTTCCCGACATTCACACATCTCTTTCCCTTGTCACTCTGTGCCTTTGACCTCCATACCACCAGACCATCTTGTTTGTAGTCTGCCAAGATTTCTGTGGCCGGATCTCGGTTGCCACTCCAGGGTGCATCTGGTCCACCGATTATCCGCTATCCTCGCCGGCCGGCCCAATTCCACTTCAGCGAGGCTTGAGAAGTATATTAGGATAGAAATTTAAGACAAGCTGTCTTCTTTATTTTATAGATATTTTATCCCTCAGATTTATGCAAAGCATTTGTCTCTCCATAGCCTGTTATGTAGTATTGGCTTTGAATATTATAGTTTCCAGTCCATACGTAATTACCAGGAGGATGCATGCCTCATAGATTATTTTAATGAAAACCAAGCATTTATTTATATTAAGCATTTAGTTTTATTCCTTTTTTTAATTCTAGTACTTGAGTTTTGGCCATAGCTGACATCTTCTGGTAGTAGCGATCTGTCGAAACCGGTCGTTACAAGAATTCAAGTAGAATTAATTCATTCATCATTTCTCGGCGCTACATCCCGGTGTGGGACTTGGCCTCCTCCACAACGGTCCTCCACTGACTTCTGTTTCTGCCCATCTCTCTCCATTCCCCAGCTTCTTTTATTTTTTCCCAATCTCATTCCACGAAATCCGCCCATCTTTTCCTCGGTCTGCCTCTTGGTCTCTTTTCGCGGGGAACCCATCTGGATATAATTTGTGGTGTTCTACCCTCTGGATACAAGTAGAATAAGGGCTTAAAATTGATTACAAATATTTAATTATTTGCAATATTTACAAACTTGTACTGAGTAATTTAATAATATATATTAATACACTTAGGAAATTGAAAATAGCTTTGTTTATTATCCACAAAATATGAAAAAAAAAAACATATATAAATATTGTTTATAAAAAAAAATTAATACAGACTATTTACTTTCGGATATTTCGGATATTCCGAAACATGTTGTGATAATTTATTTTTATTACCACAAAATACATAAAAAGTGGTCTTAAAAAGTTTAAATTTTCTTTCAAATATTTTTTTATTTATGGGAAAGTAGTCGAAACAACAAATATGGAATAAAGCGTTATTATATTTAACTATTTACTATTACGTGATACTCGTATTTAATATTTGATTCACTCCGCGCATGTGCAGTTTTTGAAAAAAGAAATCATGTCTTCGAACGGTTTATTCTACTGTTTTGTGTTGGCAGGTAAGTAGGCACCCACGGTACAATATTATCTATTCTTTACGCTTGGATTTACCCCAAGTTAGTCGTGTAACAGGATCCGCGAGGTTTCCCTACTAGAATTAACGGAAGAACAGTATTTTTAATCCGCTTTTCTATGTACTTTCGGGCTTTAAGTAAAGTACTATCTTCACGTCCTATGTACAAACGAGTAATTTGCATGCAGGATTTCTGTACCGCTAATACATGGGTGTAATATACATACACATAGTACATGTAGTTTCATACGGAAAGGGTAGATGCAAATTTAAAAATATAAATAAATATTTCTCTCTTTTTATTTTATTTTTTTATTCACTTTGTTTATACAACACTTACATTAAAAATGACATAGACGTGTTTCGGACAACCAGTCCTTCTTCAGTGATATATACAATAAAGATAAACACAGATTTAAAATATTAAAAAAATTGTTGACATGATCTGAAAGATGTTATAAAGATTTATTTTTTAATATTTTAAATCTGTAAGTATCTTTATAATATATATCACTGAAGAAGGACTGGTTGTCCGAAACATGTCTGTGTAATTAATTTTTTTTAATGTAAGTGTTGTATAAACAAAACTAACTAACTAACTAACCATCACGCTATCTCCCTAAAGGGGTAGGCAGAAAGAACGGACTGCCACACTTTTCTTTCTTTACATATTTCTCTCGCTTCCTCAACATTCATACATCGAGTCATGCACGCGCGTCGATTTCTCTGACTCCTCACATGGCCGACATTCAATATTTGATTTATTTGATCGTGCCACGTTTGCCTCGGTCTTCCTCTATTTCTGGTTCCATTAACATATAATTTTTTTACCATTCTTTCTTCATTCATTCTTTCCATATGTCCAAACCATCTTAATGATCCTTTCATTATTTTGTTCCTAACACCATCATTCGCACCGCATTCACTTCTTATATTTTGATTCGACACTCTATCATACACAGAGTATCCACACATTCGTCTAAGAGATCTCATTTCTACTGCTTTTATTCTACTTTCATCCTTCTTTTGCCAGTTCCATGCTTCGCTTCCATACATTAGGGTCGGTAGAAAAACACCATTGTGCACTGCAATGCTTATGGAAGTAAGAAGAAAAATAACATGTATGCACATAGTCTATTCACTATAGCTACGCCTAAATAAACAAAGATTTATTTTTTAATATTTTAAATCTGAAGAATGACTGGTAGTCCGAAACATGCCGCTGTAATTGAAAAATTTGAATGTAAGTGTTGTATAAACAAAGTGTAAAAAAAAAGAAAAAGAGAAATAACAACACAAAGCTTTGAGGCTCCAGGTCTCCACTCCTTATAGTAATATGTACCAAATATAGCACTTGACCATACTCTGTCTTAATTTTAAGTTGATGTTGTCAGTAGGTTTATCGCAATTCGGGTTTTCAATAATCGAAATTTTATTATAGTAACTTTTATACAATTGAAATGTTTTGTATTTTTTTGTATACATACATGTATAATAAGTTAGCCCTAAAGGCAAAGCTTGAAAATCACAACTAATTCAAATTAAAATTTAAAAAAATTGCATTTCAATAAATATGTTTAAAAAAAGTGTGACGTCATTTTACAGTGCAACGATAAAAGGAGTTTAAATAAAAAAAAATGTATAGAATTTATTTTAAATCGGTATTCTTCATTCTTTTAAAAATTGTTATTGACGATAATTATTGATATAAAAAGCGATCCATCAAAGCTCTGACCAATAACCATATATTATATAATATCTATGCGTTGATTCTTATGATTGATTACAAATAAAGCTACATTCAACACTAACAAGCACTTAAAACTCCTCTGTATAGAAGGCAATTTTTCTTCCGTCTCAACAAGTTGACATCCGATGTGGATCTTATAGGCGTAGCTATATTGAATTGACTATTGTAAGATAAAGGAATAAAAAAAAGTTATTTCATTTGCAATTAATCTATACATGGACTAGTGTATGAAATAATTAAATGGCATAAACGCTGGTGCGAAAATGAACGATATGCCCATCAGCTGTTTGCTATATGCAGACGACGCTGTTTTAATCGCTGACAGCATGGACGATCTACAAGTCCTAGTGTCAAGAATGTACGAAATATGCAATAAGTATGACCCGGTGATGAACGTGTCGAAGTCTAATGTTATGGTATTTGAAAAGGAAGAATGTATGACGGATTGTGACATAAGTGGGAACAGTGAGAAATTAGAGCAAGTTACCGAATTTGTTTATCTGGGAAGCATGTTTACAAGATATGGAAAAATGGAGAAAGATATCGGAAGAAGGGTTGGAGCTGGAAAAATAAATGGTGCACTCAAAGTCATTACCGCAAATAGAAATGTGTCGACTGTATGGAAGTGAAGTTTGGAGTTGGCAGAATAAAGATGAAAGCAGGATAAAGGCCGTAAAAATGAGGTCACTAAGAAGGATGTGCGGAAATACAATGTATAATAGAATATCTAATGATGATGTAAGAAAGGAATGTATGGAATGCGTGATAAATAAAATCAAAGGTCACTAAAATAGTTTGGTCATATGGAACGAATGGATGAGGGAAGAATTGTTAAAAATATATGTACAAGTAGTGTGAATGGAAAAGGATGCCATAACAGCGTTTAAATTTAACAGTTCAATTTATTTTTTTATTAAAATAATGCAACAAATTCAGTTCTTCATCCTAAAGAATAAATATTTTGTCTTCCTTTATTCTATGCACTCTGCTCGTTAGTTTGAGTGCCTTTAAATTGCCATTGTTATTTGTATCTTGAAGCTTTGTCTCTGTAGAGTGCACCAATGGACACGTGTCTCCGTGCATTGTGTGATTTGCGGATCACCGCATCTTCCTTTGAGAGATATTCCTTTAAGTTCCATTTGTGCATCTCAGAGACACACTTGAGAATTTAGATTGGGACACTGAATTGGATTTACGTACAGCTCGCTCCAGGTATCTCTAGAGGCAGACGAGCGAGCATGAACGGCATCTCTGTATCTCCATAAGCTTGAACATATTGTAGCAAACACACAATACATAAATAATATGTTCTTAAAATAGAACATTTAAATACGAAGTAAAAAATTTAAACTTTCGTTATGAAATCTCTTTATTTATAAAAGTAACCACTAACTAACTAACCATCACGCCATTTCCCCGGAGGGGTAGGCAGAGAGGATGGATCGCCACAATGATCTGTCCTGGCATACTTCTCGAGCTTCCTCTACATTCATACATCGTACCATGCACGCACGTCGATTAATCCGACTTCGAATGTGACCGCCTTTTAGTAATTTATTAATTTGGTCATGCCATGTTTTCCTCGGTCGTCCTCGGCTTCTTTTTCCACTCACGCTGCTTGTGTACAACTTTTTAACCATTCTACTCTCATCCATTCGTTCTATATGTCCAAACCATTTAAGGGATCCTTTTTTTAATTTTATCCATGATACAGTCTTCTGCCTTACATTTCTTCATCGTTCGGTATTCTATCATACAACGTTTTCCCGCACATTCTTCTTAGTGATCTCATTTCTACGGCGTTTATCCTGCTTTCATCCTTCTTTTGTCAGCTCCAAGCTTCACTAAGAAGGTAAATAATTCATGAACTTCCCAGAAGGTTTTAACGGTCACCTACCGGGTCCAATTGTGAATCTAAACGATCCGGACCCATTTAAACACTCACAAAAATTTTCATCAAAATCGCCCTAGCCGTTTAGGAAGAGTTCAACTTCTTACGCCCGTATATATAAATATATAAAGATAGATGAAAAACTTTATTTTGTTTAAATAAAAATAAATTTATTACCGTCAATGTGTATACTAAATGAACAACAATATCTCTGATTCTTCGAAAGCGTGGGTACAAAGGAAGCATATTATTAAATTATTAGTAGGAGTACACTTTGAACTGTTGCAATATAAAGCAATTTATTAGATGATTGATGTTATTATTTATATGACCTATTAAAAGGATCGATAATTTATTTCTCATACTTCCCTTTCATAATATTGTTATACTAGAAGCTTTGTACTTCCGTTTGTTAATAAACAGGCGTTTAAACTATGCCACAACATTCCAGCGCAGATTTCCTATTGACGTATTTGTGGTTTGGAAGTTAAACTTTCGCTAATAGTCAAATGCCAAGTCGTGTATGTAAGAAAGAGCAAGTCGTGACAAAATGGCGGTTAAGCTATTCATCCATCTCCTGTCAATAGCAGATTAATAATATATAATTGAAACAATTTAGCAGTTGGCAGAGCTCATTGGCTTTATGTTTTTCAATTACTTCTCTCACGACCGTCAAGTTACGCCCATTTCTTTATGATATATGGTACAAACAGTATTTGATAATTCACACAATGACAAATTTTTGTATTTTACAACAAATAAAATGTTTAAGGATTGATTGTATCTCAATAGAGGCGAATTTGTAAATTTTTTTTTTTAACTAACTAACTAACCAACACGCCGTCTCCCCGAAAGGGTGGGCAGAATGAATGGACTGTCACACTTTTACTGATGCAGCACTCCATCCTTCTCTTTTCGCTCCGCGGGAGACGCGGTGTGATGGGTTGCGAACCTCATCGCCACCAAAAGGCATCTCCCGCGCACACTTCGATCGTCCAACAGCCACAAAATAAATCGAAAACATTTTTTTTTACCTATTCTTAATAGATGGTGCTAGTGTAGATTGAACTTATAACATGTGAAGTGTGGTGCAACATAGTAGCATATATACAACTTCCAAAAATTTGTCAGACGTGGTGTCGTAAGAAGGGCGCAATGGGGATGTTGTTAACATAAAGCGATCGCTTAACCCAACCAATGATAGGTCATAAGTCCTGTAAACGCCTCGACCACCATATTCTGTTAAAAAAAAACAATTTACATCTTCGTCTCTATTGAGATACAATCAATCCTTAAAAATGATTAACCCGCAATGAGTAAAATCCAGTATTTGTCTACAAATATTGGTTACATTAAAATAAAATGTTGATTTATTTATTTATTTCTTACATAATCTAATGATTTTACTGAAATCTCTTGATGGATGTTTATAATAAATATTACGACACGGAGTAACCAATGAGAAGGCCAACCAGCGGACCAAGTTACATAAAATATTGTATTTAAATTTAGTATTGTTCAAAATAAATATAATAATTTTTCAAACAAAAGTGTATAGAAATGTCAGCTGTAATCAATTTAAATTCCATCATACTAAAAAAATAAAAAATAAAATGTCGTTTAAAATGATTATCTGTTGAAATAAAATCACTGTTAAAGAATATCACAATTTATTATATTTCTTACGAAATTGAGGCGACAGCTGTTTCGCTAATCGATGTAAGCATTGTCAGCTAATGCTTAAATTTGCTAGGTGACTATGTAGAGATGTAAAATAGTTTTAGGTATGTTCCTTATAAATAAAACGTTCAAATTTATTTTTTATGTACTAAATTTTTTTATAATTAGAATTAAACGCTTTTAAAACGTTGTATAAAACCTCTTTATTTTGAGTCAGGAGCGCCAACCGGTTTCACTCTGTAACGAGCTTCGTCAGGGCTATACACAAAATAAAATGGTTTTATACAACGTTTTAAAAGTGTTTAATTAACTAACTAAATAACTTACCATCACGCCGTCTCCCCGGAGGGGTAGACAGAAAGAATGGAACGCTACACTGTTCTGTCCTGACATACGTCTCTCGCTTCCTCTACATTCATACATCTTGTCATGCACGCACGTCAATTTTTCCGACTCCTCACGTGAGCGACATTCAATATTTGATTGATTTGATCGTGCCACGTTTTCCACGGCCTTCCTCTATTTCTAGCTCCGTTCACGTCGTTTACATATACCTTCTTTACCATTCTGTCTTCACTCATTCTTTCCATGTGTCCAAACCATCTTAATGACCAACCATGATAATGTTTAATTCTAATTTTAAATATGTCAAACCACCAAGTAATAGTTTCTTTCCCAAGAGTTTTTATATTCCCAAATGGGTAATACTTCCCGGATGACTCTCGTATATCTAAATAAAAAAAATAGTACCAGTACGGGTAATTACTTCGCAATATATCAAGACTAGTAGTGTTTTGAAGTAAAAAAGTGACCTTGTTATCAACTTGTTGATGTAAGTAATATTAATAGTTTATAGTTCGATTAATATACATTGTTTCGCACCCTTTCAAGTAGGGCGTTGAAGTTTAGTTGTTCTGTAGTTCTGATGATGATTAAGTACGGGTAACACCTTTGTGAGTTACTTAGAAAGGCTTACAATCTAACCTAGAAACTGGGGACTGTAACAGTACTTGATCCGATCCAATTAGATGATTGGCGTTTCGGTGCCACACTCTGACGGACGGAGATAGAGACGAGTTATTGTTCAACGGAACATTTGACGTTCACGATGATTTGATATGTGTTTACATACTGATTAAATTATCTCATTTGTAAAGGCACAATATTAATTGTCTTACGCGTTGTCTGCGTTCAAATCGTGCCTTTAAATTATAATATAATAATCAACACGTGTGTTATCTGAATGCTTTTGACCAGTGTTTTCCAAAGTGATCCGTGCAGACCGCAGACATTCAGGGGGTCCGCGGAAAATTATTATGATTTGGGGGTCCCTGAACAATGTCAGAGGGTGCGCGGATATTTCGTTGTCGATTTTTTTTAGCTCCTTCGCGAAAATCGGCCGGTCGAAATCGGCGATAGGTAGGATTCGGGGGCGACAATTTTTTAGCCCCTTTGTGAAAATCGAATGTCCGATTTTTCGAACCTACTAACCGAAAGTCGCTGATGAGCTAAATAAAGGAAGGTCGCCAACGAAAAATATTCATTATAATTAAGTCACAATTTTTTTAGGTGAATTTGTAAAAAAACAATATTACGAAAGTAGAGGGTCAGCACAAAATAAAACAATTAGCAAGGGGTTCATGGGACAAAAAAGTTTGGGAACCACTACTTTAGACAATATAAGTCAAACAAAAACATTTTTTGAACAATGATGTGAAACTTCATATTAAATAATTAATACGAATAAAAACTTCTCTTTTCTAGAAGTTTTATTATATTTTATCAAATGTTTGATAATGCCTTAGACAGTCAAAACATGTCATTTAAATAAATAAAATATAATAAAACGTCTAGATAACGGACGTTTCTTTTCGTGATTATGTTAATATGGAGTTAACATCATTGTTCAAGAAACAATAAAATAAATTAATATGAGTGAAAACGTCGGTTTTCTAGAAGATTTATTATATTTTAATGAGAATTACACATTTCGCCTTGTAAACGCATTATCACACGAGTCTGTTAAATTCGAGGTTAATTATTTAATATGAAATTACATTGTTTTGACCGAAATACTATGATACTACACTTATTGATATTGCCGTGACAGCTGTTTCGCCAACCCATGTTAGCCACATAGGTCGGCGAAATAGCTGTCGAGACAATCTCATAAAAATAAATTGTAACTCTTATAACAAGAGCGTTTAATTATATATGTATAAAAATGATTGGGACTGCTTTCCCTTCTGGACATGAGCGCTGCGTTTGACACAATTGATCACTCATATCTTATCCAACGATTAGCGATCACGTATGGTTTTAGAGGTAATGCCATAGACTGGCTAAATTCATATCTGTCGGATCGTTCACAAGCTGTGCAGCTAGCAGGTAAAAAATCCTCATTTACTAATATTCAATCTGGTGTGCCACAAGGCTCTGTTTTAGGACCCCTTTTATTGATCATGTTTACAAATTTGTTTTTTTTATCATGTTTACAAATTTATCATGTTTACAAAATACCTTCGTGGCAGAGTGGTTACGAGCTCTGACTTCCATGTTGAAGGTCCTGGGTTCGATTCCCGGCGATGGCAGTGTGATTGTCACACTGTCTTTGGTCTGGTGTAGAATTCACGTGACAATAAAATGGCGATAGATTGGCTACCTATCACATGTCACGAGAATCAATATAATAGCTAAAAAATAAAAATTGTATACAGTAATTGGGTCCAAACGACCTGTTGTGTACATAAAAAAAAAAAAAAAAAAATGACGTTGCCAAAATAATAGAATCCTTTGGCCTCCTCTCACATTGCTATGCTGATGATCAGCAACTTTATTTTTTCTGCAACCCTGATGACACCAAACATCTTACGTCAATAACTGTCAACTGCATTGATGCCATATCCAGATGGATGACATCAAACAAACTTAAACTAAATCCATCCAAAACGGAATTTCTCTGGACTTCTTCCGCAAAGCGTCAACATCTTATCGATCATTCCTCAATTTCAACAGCTGACAATGATATCGTTCCCAAAAACTCCACAAAGCTTCTTGGTGTTTATCTTGATGCAAATCTGTCTCTAAAATCCCAATTAATAACACGGTCAGCGCTAGTTTCTTCCACCTAAGACGATTAAAATCCGTCAAAAGGAGTATTCCCCATGACACTTTCAAAACTCTTGTAAATTCCTTCGTTGTGTCACGACTTGATTATCGTAATGGAATTTATGCAAACATTCCAAAACAACAAATAAACAAACTTCAATCTGCGTTCAATGCAGCAGCAAGGCTCATTAAAGGCATTCCAAAAAAGTCTCATATAACACAACATCTCAAAGAACTTCACTGGCTTAAAAGTCCAGAAAGAATCCAGTATAAACTCTGCTGGACAGTCTTCAAAGCGCTACATGGAATGGCACCAAGTTATATATCTGAACTCTGTATAACGGACAGCCTAAATTCAAGGAAATCCACACTTCGCTCGGCGAACTCCTCAGCAATAGGAAGATTAGTTGAGCCGATGCGTTGCCCCTGTACAAATTTCGGGGATCGAGCGTTCGCGGTAGCCGGTCCATCAGCTTGGAACAATCTCGTAATCTTCGTCAGAGCAATAACCGGGTATACGAACGTGATTATATTTTTTAAAATTTAATTTGCTTCCGATTTAATGAAAAAATATCTTTCTATACTCGTAATTACGAATTTTCTATGAAAAGAAGTTCTAATATATGAAAATGGATTTTCTTTTTTTGCCTTTCTAATGGTTATAAAGAGAACATAGTAAATCTTGACATTTAATGTTGGGCAAGGAATTGTTCCTTTCGTGAGTAATGGGAGATGGTTTCATTAAAAGTCTTTTGAACTTTTATATTACTTTATTCAATACAAAAAAAAATACAATGTTAGCTACATAGTTTTGCAAAAGGAGATAAGTGTGTCCATATAATAAAAGCATTTCAAGATATTATACCATTTTTATATAAATGGTGTTTTTTTAGGTATACAATACATATTCAAAATGGAAACAAAAAATGCCATTATTGTTTAAATATGATTTCGGGCATATGAGCGCCACGGCTACCTCGAATGAAGCGCGATTGTGAAATCCAATTTTCGACAACTGTCGTCTTTGTGGATGCGTATTATTCACTAGAGTGTACGTGGTGCGAAAACGATCCATGGTCTTCCGAATAACTTACTCGGATGGACGATTATGTCGACCGTAAAATGGACGTTGTGCACGATTGGCGAACCGAACCATGATTTTCAAAATAAAATTGCACAATTCGCAAGCGCTGTTCTGACGTCAGTCTATTCATTGTAAAATGGCAAAACGTATTGACTACAAATCAACTATTAACTGTCGAATTGACAATCTGTACAAACAATGTTGCCAGTTTAAAAACCAAACCTCTAAAAAAACCACCCTATATGTTCACCTTTCTACCTGTCGCTTTGGGAACCCTTGTTTATTTTCTAACTAACTAACCATCACGCTGTTTCTCCAGAAGGGTAGGCAGAGAGGATGAACCACCATACTGCTTTGTACTGATATACCTCTCGAGCAACTCTACATAATACATCGTAACGTGCACGCTCGTCGATTTTTCTTTTAGTATGTCTTCTTCTTCTTTATTTAGGACTGCTTCCTGTTATTTTTCGAAGCCTGTTCCTGGGCTGTAGATGTCCAACTTCTCGCCATCTTTTGGGTGGTCTCCCTAGAAGTCGATTTCCTGTTGGTACTTTATTTGCGGCTATATTTATCACTCTTTCAGAACATGCTCTTTCCACATGATCTCTCCAGTAGCATATTCTGTCTTCTCCATCGCACGACATTTTTCACATTGCAGATCTTTTTTATTTCCGAATTTCTTATTCTGTCTCGGAGTGTCGTTTCCGTAACGGATCGGAAAGTATTCATTTCTGTGGTTCTTGGGAGACTTTTTGTTCTGATGATGTCAGCTCTCGTTTCTATTCCATATGTCATTATAGGACGTACGCATGTCTTGTAGATTCGAATTTCGCTCTCCTTTAGCATATTTTTATTTTTCCAAACAGCATTCGTCAAGCAGCTAGTCAACACGCGGCCCTGTTTGTTAGTTCACTTACTTCTCCGTAAAAGACACTGCTGCTTGATTATTATTTTATTATCTAATGCAAGCTTGCATCGTACTGGTTGTCTTGATGTAACCATGCTCATTGTCTTGCCTATGGAGATTTTCATGTTGAATCTTTGAGATGATTTATGGAATTTGTACAGAAGCCTTTGTAGATCATCTTCGGAGTTTACTTTTGGCACCGCATCATCTGTATAGCATATTATGTCTATTTTTTCACTTCCCATTGTGTAACCCAGGTCTATTGATTTGACTTCTTCAATAATCATATCCATAATCATTTGGTATGTGGTCGCCTTTTTGTATTAATTTGGTTATGACATGCTTTCCTTGGTCTTTCACGTATTCTCTTTTCACTCACACTGCTTGAATACAACTTTTAACCATTATTCTCTCATCAATTCTTTCCATATGTCCATCTTATGAGTCCTTTTTAAAATTTTATTAACGATTGTTAGTTAGTTTCGGCAGCTCGCTGCCTTCTTTCGGAGCATGAAATCATCAATTAACGAGCTGCCGAAACGGGTCACAACAAAAAAAGTGAAATAAAACTAAAGATATGTGTATTAAAAAAAATCACTGATACTATATTTCAAATAGAAACAATGTTCTAAACCATTTTAAAATCAATTTGTTATCTCATTTCTACGGCGTTTATGCTACTTTTATCTTTCTTCTGCTAACTCCAAGCTTCATTTACATACGCAAGGATTAGACATTTGTGATGCTTTCGGCTTTGCATCAGTTGATATATTTATATTGTCAATTTATATTTGAAGTGAACAATTTATTTTGCAACAGCACCAACCCTTCTTTCTATGTCTATCTCCATTTTCCGTAACTTGTAAACACGCTGGAGCTATGCTTCAGCATAGCTTATATCCGTAGTAAGTATAGTAAGCTCGCCAGTAAGTAAGACATCCAGTACATGGTATGTTGTTGTAGAAAATACTTAATACAGTATGCAGTGCATTTTTCATCTTTAGGGAGGCGTTACATTTGCAGGGTGTTGCCCTCCGTTCCCGGAGCAATTATTAAACAGGGAATTATAATGAAACTCTCATTGTATTCCCTTGCACACTTCTTCTTCTTCTTCCCCGCTAATGGCCCCTCAGCTTCTTCATTCTTCTCGCATTAATTATCCCTCTTTGCACAAAGGAAATATAAAACATTTTCGCATTAATGGATACAGTATCGACCCCTAAAGCCGGGCGTTTCATTCTTTGAATTAAACCATCGTTAAGTTTCCAGTAAATTCCATTAGTACCGCTAATATTAATGTTTGGTCATGACCGCGGTCTCCATTTACCCAGAAATGGGATCTAATAACTATAAATTTAAATTATTAACACCATTTAAATTACGAGCGCTTATTTTCCAAATTAATGAGTGTATTTTTCCTCCATGAGAGTTTTATTACGAGTTTGAATGTTGGAAATTCGATTTTTCCGGTTCCATTTTAAAAATTTTCGCTGTAATAAAGAATGTACTGTTTATATTACAATGTCCAATGATAATAAAAAATATTATTATTATTATTTAAATTTTATTTTGAAAGACTAATACCAAGGATTTTAATCAATGATATTAGAATTTATTTTACAATATTCAATGTGAGCAGAAAATAGCTCATTATTATAAAGAAGGAATTTGGTCTTGTCCAGGCTTGAACCCATGTCCCCTGGATCAGGAGCCAAGCGTTTTATCCCCTATTATTATTATTATGCTTTTAAAGCCCCGTTTTAGCGATATAATCAACTAAAGGGCGAATTGAGACGTGTTTTGAATGAAAAAAGAACCCTGCATCCAAAAATTGACATAGCTTAGAAAAATACTGCAAATAGGGTAATTAATACGAAAGAAATTTTCTGATTTCTAGAAGTTTTATTATAATTTATGTGAATGACATATCGCCTCTTTGCAAGAATAACGTGACATTTCGAAAATCAAATCCGCCGTGTTCAACATTATTTTCTACAAAAACATGGTATTTTTAAAGTGAAAAACAGAGAATTTATGAGGGAAAGAGACAACACAACAGTGGTTTATTGTGTTGTCACGTTGTCTCTTTCAGACGGGTATCTTGTTTAATTTAAACAAAATTCAATTTTTCGAGATAACACGTTATTCTTGCAAAGAGGCGATTTGTTTCCTGTCTAAGACATTATCAGGACATTTGATAATGCCTTAGATAAGGCACAACATGTCAAATATTTAATATTTTTAATTAAAAATTCTGTGAAAACTCATTTTAAAAAATGAAAACAAAAAAGTTGATATTAAATTTCTTTATTATTATTATTATTTTAATGACTTATACTTTAAGTGCGCCGTTTTGTAATATCAATTACTTCAAGGGCGCACTAGGAAATGACTGACCGAACAGTGCAGTCTTTAGAAGTTTCTTAAATTTAACGTCACTATCCTCATACTTAATACTAACATGGAGGTTATTCCACGTCAACGGACCCGCAACGCTGAAAGCACGATCATAGAAACTTGCTTTATTGGCTCTGACTGGAATTGCTATGTTGTTTGCACTTGTTTCTACTGATCGAAGTGAACGTTACCTTTCCGTTGGCATGGGTCTCACGCAGATGTCCGAAATATACATTGGCGCTCTCTGGTGTCGAGCCTTAAACACTGTCACACACATTTACTATTGTATATTTAGTGTGCTTCCACTTGTGTTTAACGCCGACCAGTTTCGGCAGCTTGCTAAGCAACCACACTAGAAGATGGCAGCAAGTTACCGCAACCGGTCGACGTAAAACACAAGTGGAAGCACACTAAATATACAATAATAAAGACATATTGTACCAATTCTTTCATGTTTTCATTTTGCATAACATGTCATTAAACTATTATATATAAAACTTCTAGAGAACAGAAGTTTTCATTTGTATTAATAAATCAACATCAAATTGCTCTCCTTTTGTTTTATATACTTCTGTCATACAATAATTATTAGAACAATATTCAAAGTTATATTCAGAATCAGAACATAATTCAAAGAAGTATTTTTCTCTCGCTCTCTTGTATTTGACATATTTTTGTACTCTTTATTGATGACATTAGAGTTTTTGCCTATTCATATTATGTTTATATATACTTTGCGACCACACCCGTTTCTGTCCATCTTGTTTTCTGAGTCATGCAAAAATAACAATTACATATTAGAATATACACATACATACACAGTATGTATAACTATATATTGTATGTTCACTTTAAGTAAGTACTCACGCCTACACACAAAGTTCGTATTTTAATAACAAATACATTTGTGCGAATGTAATTAACGGTATGAGCCGGTGTAAGTCCGTTATGTTCTCAGTTCTCAGTTCTCAGCTATGAATAATAATCAATGAATTTTTTACACTGTTTCTCCGGCTGTCGATGCCCCCTAATGGAAATGCCCAATTTTTACACCGACGTAACTTGAGCAGCGGTACTAAGGGTTATACTTTTTTTACTGCATAGCACGTGTACTTTGCGCTGTTTACAGGCGGGGTCAATTCGAGGGTCACACGACTCGCCTCAAGCAAATTGTGACTGACAAGTCCGCAAGTCGGACGGGTTCTAAAAATATTCTAGAAAGAATTTAACATCGATTTTATTTGTCACGGACATGTGTAGGTACACCAATACACGTTTAATTGATAATAATAAAAAATCAAGCGAAATCTGTAAACAAATATGATAATTTCTTCTATATTCGCCATCTTCTTTGTTGTATTTGCTTTATTTCCTTTTTCTTTTTTTATACAACACTTACATTAAAAAAAAAATTACATAGGCATATTTCAGACAACCAGTCCTTCTTCAGTGATACATATTATAAAGAACACATTTAAAATATTATATAATTGTTTACATGATCTGACAGAAGTCGAAGATTTATAACATCTGTCAGATCATGTAAACAATTTTATAATATTTTAAATACGAGTATCTATCTTTATAATATGTATCACTGAAGAAGGCCTGGTTGTCCGTAACATGTCAATATAATTCTATTTTTTTAAATATAAGTGTTGTATAAATAAAGGGTATAAAAAAATAAAAAGGAAATATGATAATATTTACACGAAATTTTTCAATTATTACCTTAAACGGTTGTTTAAAATTATGAAATGGCCACGAAGATAGTTTGGGAAAATGGAACGAATGGATGAGGAAAGAATGGTTAAAAAAATATATAAACAAGTAGTGTGAATAGATAAAAAAGTTGAGGAAAGCCAAGGAAGACAAGGCATTAACAAATAAATCAATTACTGAAAGGCGGCGATGTTCGAAGTAGGAACAGTCGAATGTAGAAGATGCGCGAGATTTATGTTAAGATGGAACAGTATGGCGGTCCATCCTCTCAACCTATCCCTCCGGGGAAACGGGGTGGTAGTTAGTTAGTACATTTAAGTATTATTTGACACAGTCACCAAAGATTGTTCTTTGCATATTTTTATTCCAAAATACCTTAATCTTGATGTAAGCATTTGAAATTAAATTAAATCACTTAATAGCGCATAATCGATTAAATCATATTAAAACTCATGATCGATTAAATCACACAAAAAGGCACGATCGATTAAATCACACAATAACGCATGATCAATAAACATAATTGAACGTATTATTTTTATTATTATTAGTTTGTCGCTCTATACATCATTACAGTGCGAGTCAAATCTATGTAAAGGATAAAGCTATCATATTGATTCTTATGACATGTGATAGGTAGCTAATCTATCGTATTTTTATTGTCACGTGTATTCTACACCAGACCCAAAGACAGTGTGACAATCACACTGTCATCGCCGGGAATCGAACCCGGGACCTTCGGGGTGGCATCATGTATGTTGTTATACGAGTAGTTTAACACATTATTTTTTATTCAGGTGACAAATAATTACAAAGCATTTTAAGGGATAATACAAATAATAAACGATACGGCTCACTGAAAACTAAAGCAAATCTTTAGGGAATCATCCCGTCGGAGGGAAGTACCCAGCCTCCCACCCAACGGTAGAGTCTACATTACACGAAATTTCACTTCTCTTCTTGTAGAAATTTGTTCCTGAAATTGACAAGCGATTTGATACCTCCAACATTGATGATCCAAATTTATGGAGTCTTTAAACTTAAAAGGGAGCGTTACATTTTTTCAATTTTCACAAAGTGCTTTGCGCGTACAACACTTTAAGCGGAATGTGCGACATTAAGAACACAAAAGAAGTTTATATATTATATATATCTGATATATCTGATCTATTTTTTTAATATTATTTTTTATTTTTAATATTTTATTTTTTATGTATACAACAGGTCGTTTGAATCCAATTACTGTATACAATTTATTTTTTAGCTATTATATATTGATTCTCGTGACATGTGATAGGTAGCCAATCTATCGCCATTTTATTGTCACCTGAATTCAACACCAGGCCAAAGACAGTGTGACAATCACACTCCCATCGCCGGGAATCGAACGCGGGACCTTCGGTATGGATGTCAGAGCTCTATTGATCTGTGGCACGGAGTCATGTCTTCTGGGATTATGAAGACCAGCTGTTCCTTCATCTCTTAGGTGGTCGTCTAGGTGGAAGGTGTCCGAAGGGGAAATTCATGAGCGGCTGTATATGCGAGTCTGCCATCATCCATTCTGGCTACATGGTCGCTCCAGACCCTTTGGTTCGTATAGTGACGGCCCGTGCATTTACAGCATACGTAATGACATTTTTATTAAATAAAGAAATTGAAAATTTTTCTTCTCTGCGCTATCACTACTTTGAAGATGGAGTCTGCAACGATCTTAGAAATATTACGAAATTATCGAATTTTGGAAACATTAAAATATCAAGAAATTTGACAGTATTTCGCGTCCGATATTATTATTATTTTGTTATTATAAAGAACTATTTATATCATTACAGCGCAAGACAAATTATTGTAAAGGGTGTTGCCATTTCTTTGTCACGTGAATTCTTTACCAATCAAATACAGTGTGAACACTTTTCTGTCATTGCTGGGAATCGAACCCGAGACGTTCGGTGTGGCAGTGGGCGGTGAGGCATAGCACTTGCGGTGATTATATTACAAAAACAGCGCTCTGAAAACAAACATATTATTACTATTAGAATTTCAATGTCCATTAAAATTCACAATAACTTGTGAATAATGGTATAGTTTCATATTAGAGACTTCGCTGTTTTAAAGAACTCTATCAATGCTGATTTTTATCTTACTTTACAGCTGAAGAAAGTAATGAAGAAAATTATGAAAGGATCACGGAGTTGGTTTGGACACATGGAATGCAAGGATAAATGAAAGAAAGTATATGAAAACGGTGTTAATGGAGTACGGAGTCGGGGGAGACGGAGGAAAACTTGGCACCAGATTAATCAAATTTTAAAGGTTGGCAATGTAAGAAGTCGGAAGAATCGACTTGCGTGTATGACGCATTCTATGAAAGTGGAGGAAGCTAGAGACGCGTGTCAGGATCGAGTAGTGCGGCGGTCCATTCTCTAATATCCTGATAAGGCGTAGCATACCAAACCGTAACCGTTTCAGGCAACACATCAAACCGCGTGTATCTAGTCATATAATTTCCAA
The DNA here is from genome assembly GCA_022606425.2 of Lepidostoma basale. NCBI lineage: Eukaryota > Metazoa > Arthropoda > Insecta > Trichoptera > Lepidostomatidae > Lepidostoma > Lepidostoma basale. The sequence continues at coordinate 431,495 of JAHDVF020001285.1, forward strand.
TTTCAGATTGAAGTTTGTTAACAACAAGTAAATGAACTTCAGTCTGCGTTCAATGCAGTAGCAAGACTCATACATTAGCCGTCTGTCATCCACTGCTATATGTAGGCCTCTCCCAAAGCACGCCACCGCCCCCTATCCATTGCCGCTCCCATCCATCTATGTCCAGCAATCCTCTTCAGATCGTCGGTCCATTGGGCAGGGGAACATCCAACGACTCAAAGACTCATTAAAGGCAATAAAAAATGTCCCATGTAACACAGCATCTCAAAAAACTTCACTGGCTTAAGAGTCCAAAAAAAAATCTAGTATAAACTCTGCTGGACAGTCTGCAAAACGCTATATGGAATGGCACCAAGTTATATATCCGAATTCTATATAACAGACAGTCTAAATCCAAGGAATCATCACATCAATTCAATTCAAAATATTTTGTCTGAAGATATCAAATTCAATTAATTTTCACTGTAAAATAAGACAAAAAATTATTATATTCTAACTTTAAAAGCGCCGTTTTTGTGATCTTATCAGTCTAGTATACACATAGAAGAAAATTCTTACATTACACAAAAAAAACGTTTTATATCAAAAAACGATGAAAAAATAAAAATCTGAAACCATCGCATGTTATTCTCCATTAATAATGAAATGGCTGCGAAGAAAAGGGTATTTTTCAAATTGACAAATTTACAGTATCAATCTTCTTTCAGATTTTCTTCCGGTCTCTCTCAATATCACCCATTTTCATTAATCTGCAGTAAGTTCTATATTTTTTGACAAAAACTTTTGTTTTTATACCTTTGTTGTTAAGTTTACTAAAATAAATTTCTTTAAACTGTCCGGTTGTGAGTTTTTTTTAACTCAATCATGAGTTAAAAATACATACAATAGCAAAAAAAACAAACAAATTGTATATAGTAATTGGGTTCAAACGACCTGTTGTATACAAAAATAAAAATAATTGTTAATTAAGGGGGAATAATGTTTCAAAGTAATAAATGTTGGATCACTTGTTTTGAAACGTCAAATTTTTTTTAAGAGAACCTTAATTGCCTCAACATTTTAAGCAAATATTTGAATAAGTGTGCTCACTAGAACGACACCTAAAAAACCGTAACATCTAAAATAAAAAAAACTTTTAAATATAACCAGAAAACCTTGATAACTTTGATAATTTGAAAACATTGTATTTTAAGAACACCTTTCATAAACTATTTACTGTGTCTCAGGCTTCAGACGTCCTTCCTAAGTGCAGAAACTTTAATTATAAAAATAATAAACCTTCGCTCACAACATGTTTGTGAAAAGTGCAGAAAAGGGTTGTAAATACACAAAATAAAAATGTTTTCAAAAAACTATTTAAATGTGAATCCACAACGCAAAGTGAATGCGAATATTCTCGTAGAACAATTAATAATGTTGTGCATGTTTATGCATGATATATCGTTTATAATTAAAAACACTTATATCTCACAATCGATAGCCCTAAGCGATTATCACAGTTGATAGAGTGTTGACATATAAAAAATATGAAGTAATATTTACTAGTATTTAAAAGGTAGTTTCAGCTTGAACAAACTGCATTCACACTTTTAAAGCGATTAACGCAATTCATAATTAATACAAGATAGATTTTGAAACAAGATATTATGTAAGTAAACCTAAGTCAACCAATGACATTTTCGTATGTTCATTTTAAGTTCAGTTGACGCCCGTTAATTTTAACTGAAGATTATCCTCGTTCTAAAATAACACTATGATGATGTCATCATGACTCTCTGGGATCTCCGAATTTTTTAGCTAATTTATTGCCATACGTATATAAGTTAAATATACTTACATTTATAGTTATCACTAAATTTTTAGAATATTATTTCACCTTGCACTGACTAAGAGAAAATGACTTGTACTACGAAAAGCTTGTTTATAATCTTCTTATCTGATTAGGTTTTTTGATCTCTTAATTTCTGCGTTAAGTTCCTTCTTAAGAAGTCCCTTCCATATTTTTGTAGGTGGTCTCTGAAGTCTCCTTCGTCGAGGTCTCGTTCTACCATTCTGGTCACACAATCTTTACAGAACCTTCTGCACTGCCGTCCCGGCCTTACAACATTCTCGATTTCGCATTACTTCAAAATTTAAGTAACGCGCCATGATTTCGCTGGTTCAAAGGAGAATTTTGGTTCTGATATTGTTACATTTAATATGGAGTTTTACATTATTGTTCAGAAAACAATAAATGATCTCATTCATGGCAAACAAACAGTGTTTTGATACATTAAATAAAAATACATTTGTAAATTGGATGGATGAAATGATTTATTAAAAATTAAAAATTTAAAATAGATTCTTCTTCTTAAAGTGCCCTGTCAGGTCTCCTCGACGTTGGCGATTACTCTGGTAAACTCTTCCCTATCCTGCGCTGTCCGGAATAGCTCCTCCACAGTTCCGATTCCCGTCCATTACCTCACATTGCGCAGCCAAGAGATCTGCCTTCTCCCTGCCCACCTGCGGCCCTCGATTTTTCCCTTCAATATTAGATGCAGCAGGCGATACTTCTCTCCTCGCAGAATGTGACCCAGATATGAAATCTTGCGGACTTTGTTTAATGTCAGCAGCTCTCCATTTACTCCTGCACGATTCAGGACTTCTGTGTTCGTCACTTTGTCTGTCCATGGGATCCTGAACATTCTTCGGTCAAGCCACATTTCAAATGCCTCTAACCGGTTCATTGTATTTACTTTTAATGTCCATGTCTCACACCCATATAATAGAACAGACCACACATAACACTTTAACATCCCCTGTCTTAGTTTTAAGTTGACATTGTCGGGTCAAGGGTGTCTGTAAGCATGCTGCCGAGGTATCTGAACTTTTCTACCTTTTCAACATTGTAACCGTTCAGTTGCATCACCAAATCAGTATGATAAGTTAATTAAAATAGATTGAATTGCTTATACTGAAGATACCATGCGGACAAGAATCGTAATTTATAGTTTTTTGAGCAATGATGTAAAACTCCTATTAAATAATAATAATAAGAATGAAAATGTCTGTTTTCTATTATAACAGTTTTATTATAAACATTTGTTAATACTTTAGAAAAGCGAAACGTAATAACCAAAAGCAATGCATAAAAGAAAATTTTACATGTAAAAATTAATTAATTAATATATATTATATACAGTATAGAAATACTTTTATATGAAATAAGGGTGGTTTGTCGCTCTTGGTGAAAGAAATATTAATATATATGAAGTTTTCCAAACTCAAAGTCAATTTAGTTTTTAATATGCCGTCGCATTGGAAGCCAAGGGAAGTACGATATTTATTATTTTAAACAGCAGATGGCGTGCACATTTTTTGCGCTCACAAAATCCGCACTAAACAATATATCTTTCGACGAGTTATTTCGTTCACTGTTAGCTTCCTGTATCAAATGTGTTTCACATTCTGCACAATCACAATTGATAATGTATTTATGATCTCACATTCATTCACAAACATAATTTTATCATTTTTTTAATACTTCCAATCATTTCACCACTTTCTCAAACAATATTTCCCTCGGGTCACTTATAAGGATTACTATTTCAAATTAATACGAATAAATGCGTCTGTTTTCTAACTAAAACTAACCATCTAACTAACCATAGTGGCGTTCCATAAATAATGGAACGCCACACTGTTCTCTCCTGACTTCTCTCGCTCCCTCTACATTCATACATCTTGTCATGCACGCACATCGATTTCTACGACTCCTCACGTGACCGACATTCAGTATTTGATTAATTTGATCGTGCCACGTTTTCTTATCTTATGACCCTTTTCTTATTTTGTTCATAAAACTTTCATTCGCACCACATTCACTTCTTATACTTGCATTTGTCACTCTATCATATACAGATTTGCCACACATTCGGCTTAATTTCTACTGCATTTATTCTACTTACATCCTTCTTTTGCCAGTTCCATGTTTTCTATAGTTTTATTATATATTGATTCACATGACATCTGATAGGTAGCCAATCCATCGAAATTTAAAATTTAATTTAAATTGTCACGTGAATTTTTCACTAAACCAAAAACATTGCGACAATCACACTGCCATCGCCGAGAATCGAACCCGGGATATGGAAGTCAGAGCTCTTACCACCCTGCCACGAATGTCTTCAATTTCTTTAGCTTAAAAGTTTTGAATTTAATATGCTCTTTATACGGACTTATGTTGTATAAAAATGCCGTAAACGTACTTATGTTAGGTATAACATTTTCTATTCAAGAGTCTACCAATAAAAGTCAAACATTTCCAACATAAGATAATGATTATATTAACAAGAATCAACGAGGTTCAAGTTTGTTCTATTATTCAGTTAATGTTTAAAACATACGGTGCCCAAATAAATTAAAATAGATTGCTTGCTTTACAGGGTTATGCCAAAAAAAAAACCGAATGGAAATGTTCAGATCCATCATAATATCCCAGATTGTCCGTTTTATCTTATTTCTTCAGAATAATGTTAACTAACTAACTAACTATCTTAGAAGGGGTTGATAGAAATAATGGACCGCCACACTGTTCTCATCTGACATACTTCTCTATATTAACCATCACAAACATATGATTTAAAACAGTAAATTATTATAAAAAAACATTAAAATAAAATAATTTCTTCTATGTTCGCAATACTTTGTGTTGTAGATGTCTTATTTGTCTTTTTCTTTTTAATATACTTTGTTTACAACACTAACTTTCTATCTATTTGTAAACAATTATATAATATTTTAAATATCTTTATAATATCACTGAAGAAGGACCGGGTTGTCAGAAACATGTCTGTTATTTAATTTGAATTTTATTAAAAGTTATTGTTGTAAACAAAGTACTCGTATATAAAAAAGACAAAGACAAATAAATAAAATTATAATTAAAAACGATTATGGGTTATGCACACTTTTATTTTAAAATTGTTTATCTAGTATGATTGTGTACGAATCATTTAATATAGAGTGTTTAGAATAACCCTGTTTATGGGTGCTTGTACTTTGAAAGTTCTCTCTGATGTTGACATAATATAATTATTTATGTTTAGCATAATTTTCTTATTCGTAGTATTATCGGGAGTTTAATTACTTAATACTATTTTTTGTTTAATACTCACATGTGTTAATTTATGTGTTATTGAATAAAGAAATTTAAGGCCATTGCGTCTATCTTGAAGCTGAACCGCTGTTTGAGAACATCCCATGTATTGTCGGACTCGCTCCACCAACTAGATCTACCGCTGGTTTCTCAGATATTTAATTTAGTAATTCTCTGGAGACGTTTTCTCGCATCGTGTTAATCGCCCCATCGTGTTAATTAGAGACAGATTGGGAGTACCAATTGCCTCCTTAGACAAGCAGCTAGCTCGATGGCACGATCATTTTTCAGGCATCCTCAGCAATGTTCCAGACGCCGCAACTGCTCCACAAACGGAGGAACCCAATCGGCCCTTGCTGGATGTCGCTGCTCACCCTCCTACGCAAACCGAAATAATGACAGCAATCCGCTCTCTAAAGAACAATAAGGCTCCTGGCAGTGACGGGATTGTAGCTGAGATGCTCAAGGCAAGCGAAACCTCCTCAACGAGCATCCTGGCCCCTCTGTTAGAACGCATATGGATCTCAGAGAGGCTGCCACCCGCCTGGAAGGAAGGACTCCTTGTAACAGTGCCCAAAAAGGGAGACCTGAGCAACTGTAACAACTGGAGGGGAATCACTATCCTTTCCGTGGTGACAAAGATCCTTGCGAGAATTATATTGAGGAGAATGACAAGTGCACTCGAAGAAGGTATGCGAGAGGAACAGGCTGGCTTCCGAAGTGGCCGGTCTTGCGTTGAGCACATAAATACACTCCGCATCATAATTGAAGAGGCCTCTGAATGGCAGACAGCATGTACCTAACGTTCGTCGACTTTGAAAAGGCCTTCGATACATTATCGTGGACTTCAATCTGGTCAACTCTCATTCGCAAAGGAGTCCCACGGAAGATTGTGAATGTCATCAGGGCAATGTATGACGGTTGTTCTTGTCGTGTAGTGCACCAGGGCAAACTCTCCGAGGCCATCAAACTAAGTGCGGGAGTGCGACAGGGATGTCTACTATCACCCCTGCCCTTCATAGTGGTTCTGGAGGATGTGTTGCGCCGTTCTTTCGACGGTCCTCGTGGCATTCCATGGATACGTGATACCCAGTTGGAGGATCTGGATTATGCTGATGACCTCTGTTTGCTTTCGGTAAACCGGGTGGATGCGGAGCGGAAACTTTGTAGACTTCGCGAGGAAGCGGCAAAAGTGGGTCTCAAGATTAACATGTCCAAGACAGTAGACCTACGAGTGTCCACAAATGACTCCACCTCAATCTTGCTCCACGGTGTCCCCCTTGTGACCACGACCAGCTTCTGCTACCTCGGTAGTATGATAGCAGGCTCAGGAGGTACGGAGGAGGATGTAGCCAGCAGACTTAACAAGGCAAGGTGAGCTTTCGCTATGCTTCGCCCTGTATGGCGCTCCGGTATCATTTCGAGAAAGCTCAAGCTCCAAATATTCAGCAGTAGCGTTAAAAGCGTACTGCTGTATGGATGTGAGACTTGGAAATCTACCGCAGACGTTGTTGGTAAACTCCAGGTGTTTATAAATAGGTGCCTTCGCTCAATATTCAAAATCTATTGGCCCCAAACAGTGTCAAATGCCGTTCTCTGGACCATGGCAGGTGAAAAGCCAATTAGAGAACAAGTCGCTAGGCGCAAATGGCAGTGGATCGGTCACACTCTGAGACGGAACCCAGCCTGCATCGCTCAGGGCGCACTAGACTGGTCCCCTATGGGGGAAAGAGAAAGCGAGGCAGACCTAGAGCCACCTGGAGAAGAACCCTGCAGGACGAGGTTAAGGCAGCAGGTCTCACTTGGGACGATGTTAAGCATCAGGCATGCGATAGAGTCGGGTGGAGAAGATTCCTTGAGGCTCTATGCACCACGGAGGTGTGACAGGACAAAAAGAAGAGAAGAAGAAGAAGAATTATATGGACATTAGTTCGACCAATTTAAGTGAGGAAGAGTTCTCAACATTATTATTATAACATACGTAAGGAATCGATTTTATTTGTTGAAATCGCTTTGACTCGTATCAAACTAAAATCACATAATCGTTATTTGTATGCAATCGATATTTATTTCAATTAGTTCATTGCTCCGTAGCATTTCATGATGTTTCAAAAATTTCGATAAAATGTACTATAATAGTAAAGGTACTTGTATTCTTTGGGTGCAGAGTACTCATGTGGCATTGAATTGCAAATTTTTCATTTAAATTCAAAAATAGAATAGAAATGAAACAAACGTTAAAAACAGTTGAACGAATAGGAATGTTTTAGGAGTAGACAAAGGAACTATTAAACAACTTGAATACTAAACATTGCCAGAAAGTTTTTCAGTTTTTGTTTAAAATGAATAAAAATACAAGTTCTATAGTGCCAACAAAGAAGACATATAATTTAGAATGATTTTTAGAAATCTTGATTTTTTACTAACTAACTAACCATCACGCCATTTCCCCGGAGGGGTAGGCAGAGAGGATGGATTGCCACAATACTCTGTCCTGGCATACCTCTCGGGCTTCCTCTACATTTATACAACGTACCATGCATGCACGAGGATTATTCCGACTTCGAATGTGGCCGCCTTTTAGTAATTGATTGATTTGGTCATGCCATGTTTTCCTCGGTCGTTCTCGGCTTCTTTTTTCACTCACGCTGCATGTATACAACTTTTAAACCATTCTGCTCTCATCCATTCTTTCCATATGTCCAAACCATCTCAGGGATCCTTTTTTAATTTTATCCACGATGCAGTCATGTGCCTTACATTTCTCTCTTATTTCATCGTTCGGTATTCTATCATACAACGTTTTACTGCACATTCTTCTTAGTGATCTCATTTTTACGGCGTTTATCCTGCTTTCATCCTTCTTTTGCCAGCTCCAAGCTTCACTTCCATACATGAGGGTTGGCACTAGAACTCCATTGTGTACTGCCATCTTTGCTTCTGTGGATATTTCTATTTGCAGTAATGACTTTGAGTGCGCCATTTATTTTATTTCCAGCACCAACCCTTCTTTCGATGTGTTTCTCCTTTCTCCATTTAAACATATATAAATTTTAAAAAATGTTATTCGTTTCACAAAAATATCAATTATCATAAATGTATGTTTTTTTACCAAATATAATGGTAAAAGTTATAAAAATTCCGATTTCATCTAACTCAACTAACTAACCATCACACCTCTTCGCTGGAGGGGAAGGCAGAGAGGATGGACCGCCACACTGATTATGCATGCTCGTCGATTGTTCCTACTATGAACATGGCCGCCTTTCTGTAATTGATTAATTTGGTTATGCCTTGTCTTCCTCGTCCTTCCTCAACTTCTTTTTCCATTCATATTACTTGTAGATAAATATCTTTTTAACCATTCTTCCTCCATCCATTCGTACCATATGTCCAAACTATCTTACTTAAAGAATACCAAAAATAAAAACAATTTTATAATTTTTTTATAAAATAAATACAAGACTTACTTTGGTACCTATTTTTAATGAATTTTACAGGAGAGCAAAAAAGATATTTACATTATTTTGATTATTTATAAAAATGTTATTTTTGTTCCAAATTGTTTATTTCAAATGTCAATTTACGTAGCATAACGTTATCTACAAGATATATCAGTAACTAAATTTAAAAAAAAAAATTATTTATGAAAAAAAATAGGGGTTGAATGCGATTGTACATAAAAAAATACTAAAAAAAATGTAATAAAAAAAAGTACAGCTCTAACGTTTTGTCAAAACACAAAGTGTGCAAAAATAATACTGATGGTATATTTAACTCTAACTAACAAACTAACTAACCATCACGCCGTCTCCCCGAAAGGGTAGGCTGAAAGAATGGACTGCCACACTTTTCTTTCCTGACATATTTCTCTCGCTTCCTCAACATTCATACATTGCGTCATGCACGCGCGTCGATTTCTCTGACTCCTCACATGGCCGACATTCAATATTTGATGGTTTGGACATATGGAAAGAATGAATGAAGAAAGAATGGTAAAAAAAAATATGTTAACGATGTAAATGGAACCAGAAATAGAGGAAGACCGAGGAAAATGTGGCACGATCAAATAAATCAAATATACATACATAAATATACATACATATACATACATATACACACTCGACCCAGATACAGAAGTAAAATGTAGAATAGAAGTTGCACGTGCTGCATTTAATAAGATGAGACCCTTCTTCTGTGACGATAATTTAAATCTTAAACTTCGACAAAGAATGATAAAAGCTTACATATGGTCAGCTCTATTATACGGAAGTGAAACATGGACTCTAAAAGTGAACGTAATGAATCGGTTAGAAGCATTCGAAATGTGGATACACAGAAGAATGCTTCGTATACCTTGGACCGAAAAGGTCAGTAACGTCGAAGTACTTAGGAGAGCCGGAGCCAAGAGAGAGCTGTTGTCGAATGTCAAAGTGAAAAGGTCTCATATTTGGGTCACGTGCTGCGTGGAGAAAAGTACCGCCTCCTCCGACTTATATTGGAGGGCAAGATAGAGGGAAGACGGGGAGTTGGCAGAAAGCAGATGTCCTGGCTGCGCAACGTTAGAGAGTGGACCGGAATGAGGACGGTGAATGACCTGTTTCGGGCAGCGCAGGACAGGGAGGTTTTCGCCGGAGTGATCGCCAACGTCGGGGGGACCTGACACGGCACAGGAAGAAGAATACATACATAACTCGATTTCACAAAAAACGCATCTGGGACCTTTTGCCAAATAAGTACCGCATTTTTTTTATAAAATAAATACAAGACCAAATTGCTTTGTTTTACATAAAATAGCACCCTCTAGTATTTGTTCATGCAGAGATGTGAAATTTACATTCGAGACTTCATAACAACTCATCTACAATATTTTGAAATGAATTATCGAATTCTAATTTTCTTTCTATATTGCTCCATCACAGAGTTTGATATTTCAATCAGAAATTTAATTAATGCGGAGTGTTCTTCCCCTTTCATTACCTGATTGATGTAAACATACTAGCTCCGAAACCATTGGACCCGTGTTTAAGCCGTGAATCGTTCAAAGGTATATAAATTCGGAGGAGAAAAATACAAAACGTTTGTCTGACTTACAGATGATATTCTTCATAAACCGCCTTACAGAGCCGGTTTGCTTGCACGCTTTCTATGTATTAACAACACTTAACTTTGAAATTTTGCGAAAGATTTTAACATTTGTCATCCAAATATTTTTTTACAACTAAGCAACTTTATTGTCATCGCATGAAATTTTTTTTTTAAACGGTTATGATGAAATATTATCAAAATTCAACTATGTCATTTCAAATACTTGTATCTATAGAGGCATTAAATTGTGAAAACAATTTACTTTTTAAATGATGAATAAACAGTTAAATAATTGAAACTTATCTGTAATAAAAAAAACAAAACATGAAAATGATAACGCGAATGCAGTGACATAAGTAGATTTATTGAACAATTCTGATTTTTTTTTTATTATTTAAAAAAATCATAATAAAGGTTTAAGTATAAGATTATTAAGTTTCTCAGTTTTGTAAGATTTTTTTTAACACTTTGTTAAAATTTATCATTAAATTGTTTTGACAGGTGTTTTCTTTTGTTAAAACATATCAAAAAAAGCTAAAATGGCAGTGCATTCTTCTTATACCGACCATTATGTATGGAAGTGAAGCATGGAACTGGCAAAAGAAGGATGAATGTAGAATAAATGCCGTAGAAATGAGATCTCTTAGAATAATCTGTAGATACTCTGTATGATAGAGTGTCGAATGAAAATATCAGAAGTGAATGCGGTGCGAATGATAGTGTTATAAAAAAAATAATGAAAGGATCATTAAGATGGTTTGGACATATGGAAAGAATGAATTAAGAAAGAATGGTAAAAAAAAAAAATATTAACGATGTAAATGGAACCAGAAATAGGGGAAGACCTAGGAAAAATGGCACGATCAAAAAAATCAAATATTGAATGTCGGCCATGTGAGGAGTCAGAGAAATTGACGCACGTGCATAACACGATGTATGAATGTTAAAGAAGTGAGAGAAGTGTGTCAGGAAAGAACATGGTGGCAGTCAATTCTTTCTGCCTACCCCTTCGGGGAGACGGCGTGATGGTTAGTTAATTTTTTTTTCTTTCGTATTTTATAGGTTTTATTTTCCTTTTTAGAACTTATTTAAAATAGAAAGATTTGTTTAAAAAACCTTGCATTTTCACAACACATTAAAAATAAAATTAAGGCGTTTAGATTTACACTACGAAGGTATCTGAAGAATATTCTTCTTCTTCCTCTTCTTATTGTAGATCTTGCGATCTGTTTATGCAGGATATAAATTTTCTTCTTGCGATGAAGAAGACCAGCCTTCTCTTCATATCTTTGGTGGTCAACGGAGTTTCGTGCATCACAATCTTAGGAATCCTCGCTGGATTCATACTCTCTATGTGGTACCTCCAGAATTGTCTTCTTTACCTACACCATCTCACTATGTCATCAATTTTGCAGGATGTGCAAATCTCTTTGTTGGGTATCCTTTCTCTTGAGGGTTCCCCCCACGCTACCTCCTTTTGCTACTAAGGAGATGTTAGGTTATTATCATATTATACCATTATCTTAAAATTAACTTATTAAAATTTTAAATTCCAATCCGTCTCTTATACAATGCAAAACTGTCTGGTGTAAACTTAACACAAATGATAACTACCCCAACTGTATGATGTAGAACAATACCACTCCCGGTACACTGACTCTCCTCCCTTTCACAGCGTCCTCCCTCCCTTCTCATCCCTCTACCCCCACACTTACCGCATGCCATACAGACAATCTCTAGGGGTTCTTCTCCAGTTTGCACCTGGCAAATACAGTTTCTTTGTTAATTTAAACGTTGTATTTGAATACGCCTATGAAAAAATCTAAAGAATTAAAAAAACGTTAATGTTAATGTCTTGGAAAAAGATAGATGCAAAAATGAAAATAAAAATTGTTTCAATATTATTAAACAATATGTTGATATATAATATATTATATAATATGTTTAGTTTACGAAAACGTGTCAAAATTAGAACAAAGAGTCATTTTATGCCACGAATTGTCGTACAGAAGCTGTTCAAAATTATCTTGATTTTCATTTTATTTCTCATAATGATGTAAAGAGTTATTTAATTAATTAATAAATTCATTGTATTTAAATATTTTACTTGGTGTATAAAAATACTAACATTACCATTTACTTCATCTGTATATTAAAAAGAAAATGTCAAGGGTTTAATTAGGTCACATAAATACAAAAATGAAAAATATGCCACATTATTTATGATTACACAATAATATATATGTACTATGGTTACTTTTGTAGTCCTTTTTTGGGCGACTTAAACATTCAAAAGTTTGTAGCAATTACAGTGAATATTACAATCCACTTTTGATATGGTAGAACGACGTCGTTATTCTAACATGATTACCCGCAAAGTGCATTTCGTTTGGCGTTAACTCTAAGTGGTTTGTCTTCTGTCTGCCACTCAGCAAAAATGGAACAATGTATTTTTGAGATAATTTGAACCTTCCATGCTGTTTTTATCGGGGTCGCGTTGTCTCGCTCTTCGCCATATAATTTTCATTTTCACGCTAACTTAAGAAGCTAGATCTTTTATAGAGGAAGTGCTTTTATTGCGTTTCGTTACATTTGATATTACAGAGTTACAGTTTAAAACGTGAATAATAAAATTGCTTAAACATGGTTCGTATAATCGCGTTGTAATTTTGCTAAAGGATTAACAATAATAATCAATCACGTCGTCAAAACTAGTTTCTTTAGATTAAGACAAATAAAACATATCCGTTAATGTCTACCGTCTGATCCCATTAAAACCCTTATAAATTCCTTTGTCATTGCCGGATAACCCAAGAAGCAATTGGATAGACTGCAATCCATAATGAATGCTGCAGCACGATTAATTTTTGGTGCATCAAAATTCACACATATAATCTCAATGCTTTATCGACTTCACTGGTTAAGGTTACCTAAGCGAATCGATTATAAACAATGTCTATTTGTTCACAAAGCCTTACATGAACAAGCACCCCACTACCTCACAGAACTTTGCAAGCTAATAGATGAACCCTCGAAGGAAGAAGCAACACACAAACTTCTTGTCCCGCGGCGCCAAGGAGCTTCGTACTTCGTGGCATCGCGGGACCGACGCGACGGCGTGGAACAGGCTGCCCTACGATATCCGCAATCAAGACGACGAAGGAGTGTTCAAAAGCTCTCTTAAAACTTTTTTTAAAAATAAGCTTTCCCGACGAAGAGCGCCCTTAAAGTGAATATCTCACCAAAATGGCGCTATACAAATCATCATCATCATTATTTTGTTTATAACACTTTCATTCGCGCCGCATTCATATTTTTCAACACTTTAACATGCATATAATTTTCCCACATTTGCCTAAGAGATCTCTTTTCTACTGTATTTATTCTACTATCATTCTTCTTTTGCCAGTTCTATGTTCGCTTCCATACACAAGGATCGGTTTAAGAAAATTTTAGTTATAATAAGTGTTCTTTAAATTTAAAATTGCCTTCTAAATTCTCCTGTTCCTTGGCTGACTAATTAACGTGGTACATACGCAATTTATTTGCAGTATTAATAACTTCGAAAATGCTCTTGGAGTATCTGATTTAATTGGTATTCCGTGTCTCCGGCCATTATACTTATTAGAATAAATTGAATTCTTGCGTAATTTAATATAGCCAATTAATATTCAACATAATAATGACGTCATCCGAGAACTTTCCCCAAAATTAAGGTACTTATCTACTGAAATAACACCGCTCTACGGATATTCAAAATAGAACAATATTATGTTTGGTTCAAAAACGTAAAACAAAATAAATTTAACTATTTTTTGACAATGTTGTGAAACATCAAATCAAATCAAATCAGTTTATTTCATCAATAGACATTACTAAATTCAGGTGTAAGACAACTTTTAAGAACAGCTAAAATAACTTAACTAACTAACTAACCATCACGCCGTCTCCCCGAAAGGGTAGGCAGAAATAATAGATTGCCACACTTTAACCGATGCGGCACTCCATCCTTCTCTTTTCGCCCTGCGAGAGATGCGGCACCATCGACATAGACGCCCTCCCTTAGTGTTATAAATTAAATTAACTAACTAACTAACCATCACGCCATCTCTCCGGAGGGGTAGGCAGAAAGAATGGACTGCCACACTGTTCTGTCCTGACATACTTTTCTCGCTTCCTCTACAATTATACATCTTGTCATGCACGCAGGTCGATTTCCCCGACTCCTCACGTGACCGACATTCAATATTTGATTGATTTGATAGTGCCACGTGTTCCTCTATTTCTAGCTTCGTTCTCGTCGTTTGCATATTGTGTTATTAATGTAATCTTAAAATTAGTTTTTAAAAGTGCAAATAAGTGTTCTGAAACTACAATGCTTTTTAAAAATTATTCGATTTTTTTTTCCACTTTTGAATTAATTTTTCTCGACATATTTCGAAGGCTTACACCTTCATCATTGAGAGAATGATATAAATAGTTTATATCGTTCTCCCGATGATGAAGGTGTAAGCCTTCGAAACATGTTGAGAAAAAGAAACTCAAAAGTGGAAAAACAGTGTTTTAATTCATAAAAAATTGTCATTATGGAATTCCACATTGTTAACGCCTTAAGTTTATCTAAAATGAAAAATTATTCATTTGTGAATCTATTCTTCCTGCATATTCCGGGGATACTGGGTATCCGTTAGTTAGTTAATTTTTATTTTATGTGTTCTTGAAACAAATGAGTTGAGTGAAATTCCACAGTTATAAATTTATTGTTTAAAATAACTAACTAACTAACTAACCATCACGCCGTTTCCCAGACAGAAAGAATGGACTGCAACACTTTAATCGATGCTGCACTCCATTCTTCTCTTTTCGCCAACGCGAGAGACGCGGTGTGATGGGTTGCGAACCTCATCGCCACCACTAGGCATCTCCCGCGCACACTTCAATCATTCAACGTCTACATAATGAATCTAAAACAAATTATACAAAATACAATGATATAAAATAAAATAACACATAAAAATAATATAACACATAATGTTCTATTAGATGGTGCACTTGTCGTTTATTTAATTTTTTATTCCACTGTTTTCATTTTAATTAGGCACTTAAAACAATCCAACACCAGCAAAAACTTGAAAATTTGATTGAAGAATTTATTCAAATCGTCATTGGAACAAATGAAAAATTTATTTTGACACCTGTCAAAATTATTTTTATAAACGAAAAAACTTGTATTATTTTAACATCAGAAGAGTGAAAAAGTATTTTGTGTCACAAATAACTATCACAAAGTGCGGCAACAATCAAATTGACCAAAACAATTCACTCATACAAGAAATATCTCCAAATTGACAGGAGCACTAACGATTTGCTAGGTTTGTACTAACGATTATATAATTAAAATATAATTGTTTATATAAGGTTAAAAATTAAATTAAGTAATAATTCAAAAAAATATATTAAACTTCTGTTTTGTGTTTCAGGTCTTAAATGTCACGAAGAACCGGAGGCCTCACTGAACTGTAGTAAAAGGTTAGTGCTTGAAAATTATTACCGATAAATTAAACTCTCTTTTCTCTCTCAATCTCCACTAGAAATTAATTCCGCTGGCCTTTAATCCATTGTTGCTCCTCTTATTTAAAGCTTTATCTTTAGCGTTTTATTCTATCCGGTTCTAGCTGCTAAAGGCCGAGGAATTCGCTTTATTAAAAACGTTGAATTATCTTATTACGCATTCGCCCGGAAAATTCAATTTAAAACACTTCATAGAGGAGCTCAACGGTATCCAATATCACGCGAAAGTTATCGTTTCAACAGCGCAATATGATGGAGGTTCGGTGTCTGATATCAAAATTTTAATTTTGTATTGCTGCATCAGCTAAACTTTGTATTGTTTCAACATGAATACGCAAATTTTTATCTGTTTGTAATTATTCGTACTTATTTACACCGTCGATATCTTGATATGGAGACCATGAGAAGGAATAAGAGGTACCGGTCGAAGACATAACCCTAGTAGAATTTATCTAAATAATGTTGTTATTTGAAATTTCATGATAGAAGTTCATTGCAAATTAATTCCACTAAGCGATATGTCTTCGACCGGTTTCGGCAGCTCGCTAACAAACTACCAGACAAGACTTAGACCAAATGACAGCGTGCTGTCGAAACCGATCGAAAACATAACTCTTCATCATCAGATGTCTGTCATCCACTGCTGAACGTAGGCCACTCGTTCAGCACAAAGCATGCAACCGCCCCCTATCCATTGCTGCTCCCATCCATCCATGTCCAGCAATCCTCTTCAGATCGTCGGTCCAGCGGGTAGGGGGACGTCCAACTCTGCGGATTCCTGTACGCGGTCTCTACTCCAGAACCCGTCTCTCCCATCGGCCGTCGGTTCTCCGACAGATATGGCCATATATGGAATAAATTCGTTTCGAAATCTGTCCCTCAAGGTTATTCCAAGCACGGCTCTTTCCATGGCGCGTTGCGCGACCTTGAATCTGTAGACTAGACCTTTTATCAGTGTCCACGTCTCGGCTCCGTACGTCATGACTGGCAAGACGCACTGGTTGAAGACTTTAGTCTTGAGGCATTGTGATATTTTAGAAGTGAGAACATGACGTAATTTTTCAAAGGCCCCCCAATCCAATTGAATTCTTCGTTCGGCTTATTTCTCAAAATTGTTTCTACCTACTTGTATGATTTGGCCAAGATATGTGTATTAACATAACCCTAAGTGGAATTTAATTAAATATAATACATATAAAAAATTAACAACATCTTTATTTTCATTATTTGCAATGAACTTTTACGATGAAATTTCAAATAACCAAACTAATGATTCAATATGAAGTTTCACTGCACTTAAGCAAGATTAAATATATTGTAATATGTTTTTAAAATACGAACAATTATAAGTATGTTCACTGTTAATCATTGGAACTATAATATAATGGGAAAAAATGTTGATAATTGTATGTATTTAAAAAAAATATATTAACGTATTGAAGCAATATTGCTATGAACTAGCGGTTATACAGTTAATAAAAGAGTTACAAGGGATATTTTCATAGGAAGCAATAAATTTGTGGTTTGATATTCTATCAGCCAAAGAAAAATGTTTTATTTTCTAAGAGTCAACCAACTGTTTGTTTTATTGTTTTGTTTGATTCTTATTTATTTAGTTGTTTTATTTCTCCTCTAACCTTCGATAAGAGAGAAATATTTTGATTCGTAAATAAACTAATCATTAGTATAAAATAAATCTTTTTTTATTGGATTGAAGTATGGGAATGCCAAGTTGTAAATTTATTTGTGTTGAAGTATTATAGTTTATTTCACATTATAGCCATTTTTCACGATGTTCAAAGCACGATCTGCAAAATTTTTGTATAAAGTATATTTTAAAAACAATCTCGGAAATCGTAGCGTCGGTTGTTTGTGTTTTAGATCAATGGGTTAGTATTTATTGATCAAGTGCATAGTATTCATGCCTTCAGACTGGGGTAAACTCTGTTTTATACAATTATTTTCACTACAGCATAATCCACACCTCCTCGACTTTGGTCTCCCCTGGAAACTATGCGAAATGTTAGAGATCGAGTGTGAATAACCTCGGTGGATAATATTGATGCATAGGCTAACGTGGAAGGACACCTCGCCAACCCGTCTGGCAAGCGTGGCGTTGTAATGCCAACCACCCCCCGTATGACATGTCATGCATGGAGAAGTATGGGGGAGGCCTATGTCCAGCAGTGGACGACAACGGCTGTTAAAGATATATTAATTGTATTATGAACTCTTTGGATGCTATGATATATTTTTTTAAATACTGACTAGAAATGCTACACTTAATTACGAACTTTTTTTTTACATGATTCATTGTTCGTGCGTGAAATATTCTCTTTCTTACTCTTTCTACCTTACTTGTTTATTCCTGAGTTTGAGCGAGATGCATTATTTATTGCACAAACATTATTTAAATTTGAGCATAGCATACACAATCTTTTAGGCAATGATGACACAATTAACATTGTTTTTTTTATTGTTGGTCGTATATAGTGTATTAATATCGGTGTTATATATTTAAAGGATTAATATGTTTAAAATTACAATAAATGGACACAGTGAACTTTAAAAAAAAAGATTTAAAATTTGTCCAAGCACGATGATAAAAAATATATATTTACAATATTTATAATGAATAAAAAATTTAGTGTTTCACTTTTCATTTTGTTTTTTTGCACGTTTCGACGGCTTTACACCATCGTAATCGGGAGAACAATATAAACATTATTAAACCACTCCATATCGTTTTCTCGATGATGAAAATGAAAAGCTTTCGAAACATGAACAGAAAAATAAACACAAAATTGAAAAAAATAGGTTTTTTTATTAAATTTTCGTATAAACCACTCACATTGTGGTTAGACATTTTAAAGGTACTTATAAAAAAAACTGATGTTTTCACTGATGAATCTTGGTTTAAGCAAAACAAGTTAGCATCAATAATAATAACCACAGCTTGGTTAAATACAATGTGTTTAATTATTTTATACCTAGTGTTTTAATTCATAAAAAATTCGTCATTATGTATTTCCACAGCGTTAACGCCATAAGTTTATCAAAAATACTATTGATTTTATATAATACCGATTCAATAAAATAAAGTTTTTTTTTTATGTTCGCCATACTTTGTGTTGTAGATGTTAAATATTTTTCTTTTTCTTTTTTAATATACTTTGTATACAACACTAACTTAAAAAAAAAATTAAATATCAGACATGTTTCGGACAACCCGGTCCTTCCTTATCGATATTATAAAGATATTTAAAATATTATAAAATTATTTACAAAAATATGATCAGTTTTGACAGATGTTATAAATAAATCTTTATAACATCTGTCAAAACTCATCATATTTCTAAACAATTTTATAATATTTTTAATATCTTTATAATATCGATGAGAGAGGACCGGGTTGTCCGAAATATTTCTGATATTTAATCTAAAAAAGTTAGTGTTGTATACAAAGCATATAAAAAAGAAAAAGAAAAATATAAAAAGATATTTAATTAATTTTTAATATGCACATTTGGGTCCGGGGTTTGCTTCATATGAACCATAACAGCACGACGGAAGCAGATTTTCGAAACGGGAGGTCGGTTTACCCAGCATAACATCGTTCTAAGAATTATCTCTGATTTTATTCAAATCACAAACAGAACCCAAATCAAAAAAGGTCGAGTTAAGCGGTCTTCGAATTCGTCTTTTTCTCTAAAGGAAACACTGCTATGGCTTTCTACAATAATACTTGGGATTTCGGGAATGGGGTCACAACACGTTGGATGCTGGGCAGGATAAAACTCTCACGGAGCATCTATTCATCAATTACATGGCGCACATGAATATAAATTATTTTGTTTTTTGCTTATATACAAAATCCCAGGGATAGCTTGTGCGATCAGACACTTCTGAATGAAAAATGAGATAAACGTTTTGTTATGCTGACTTAAGTAATTTCAGCTACTAGACGCTGTTACATAAAGGCGACAAAAGGGATAGAATAGAGCAGTGGTTTTCAAATTTTATTGATCGCGTACCCCCAATAATCTTTTTCTTCTTCCTTGCTCTAGACCTATGTGGTCTGTTCTCCAGATTGTTGCTCCTCCTGTGAGGTAGACTCCCAGCTGTCCTTCCATCTTTTAAGCAAGGAAAAACAAGTTTTGAAGACTTCCGAGATGAAGACACTGAGGACGATAGCAGGCAAGACGCTGAGAGATCGCGTGAGGAACACCAGAATAATAGAGTTATGTGAGGTTGAGGATATTATAAGATGGAGCAGACAGCGAAAAAGGGACAGGTACGGGCATGTTCACAGAAAGGACACCACCAGACTCCCCTATATTGCGTTGCGTAATCAGCCTCATGGGACTCGTCCTCGCGGAAGACCTCTTAAAAGATAGAAGGACAGCTGGGAATCTATCTCACAGCAGGAGCAACAATCTGAAGAACAGACTACATAGGTCTACAACAAGGAAGAAGAAGAAGAAGAAGTGGATTTGATATTTTTTTAATAATTTTGCCTATGTTTTTTTAAACTGACAAATAATGCACTTAGGAAATCGAAAATAGCTTTGTTTATAATCCACAAAATATAAAAAAAACACTACATGTTTCGGAGGATACCTCCATCTTCAGGTGTGAATATATAATAAAAACTAAACAAGGAAAGACTAATATAAAAAATGTAAATTTTTTTTTTAATGTTAGTTTTTATTTTTTTATTTTTTTATTTTATTTCATATTAGTCTTTCATTGTTCAGTTTTTGTAATATAATATATTTACACCTGAAGATGGAGGTATCCACCGAAACAATTCGTGTTTTTTTTAAAATATTTTGTGGATTATAAACAAAGTTATTTTAAATTTCCTAAGTGTATTTCTATGGAATTCCACAGTGTTAATGCCTTCACTTTCATTGTTTAACAAATAATGTATTGAGAAATTGATATATTTTACACTATTAGGACGTAATTAGAGGTGCTATATACCGTCATATGGCTTTACATATTAAAGATTTATTGTATGGCGTATTTCTCGTTCTTCAAGTTGCAATTTCTAGCTCATGAGCCCACACGCTGTTCATTGTAGAAGCCAACCTACATAAGAAGCTAATTTCAAAGACTTTAACACTTAATTAAAATTATAAACTGTACTATGCAAATTCCAAGAATCATTTCTAATTATTAAACGTGATTGCTTAAGTCATAACAGGGAAACGTAGATAAAAGTGTAATAGCTTAATTTCAGTAACTAACTAACTAACTAACCATCACGCCATTTCCCTGGAGGGCTAGGCAGATAGGATGGATCCCCACAATGCTCTATCCTGGCATACCTCTCAGGTTTCCTCTACATTCATACATCGTACCATGCAAGCACGTCGATTATTCCGACTTCGAATGTGACCACCTTTTAGCAATTGATTAATTTGGTCATGCCTTGTTTTCCTCGGTCATCCTCGGCTTCTTTTTCCACTCACGCTGCTTGTGTACAACTTTTAACTATTCTACTCTCATCCATATGTCCAAACCATCTCAGGGATCCTTTTTTAATTTTATCCATGATGCAGTCATCTGCCTTACATTTCTTTCTTATTTCATCGTTCGGTATTCTACCATACAACGTTTTCCCGCACATTCTTCTAAGTGATCTCATTTCTACGACGTTTATCCTGCCTTCATCCTTCTTTTGTCAGCTCCAAGTTTCACTTCCATACACGAGGGTTGGCACTAGAACTCCATTGTGTACTGCCATCTTTGTTTCCGTGGATATATTTCTATTTGCAGTAATGACTTTGAGTGCGCCATTTATTTTATTCCCAGCACTAACCCTTTTTTCGATGTCTTTCTCCATTTTTCCGTCTCTTGTAAACATGCTTCCCAGATACGTAAATTCGATAACTTGCTCCAATTTTTCGCCCATTGCACTTATATCACAAATCGTTATACATTATTCTTTCTCGAAACCATCATTTTAGATTTAGACACATTCATCACCAAGTCACTCTTTTTGCATGCCTCATACTTTCTTGACACTAAGACTTGCAAATTTTCTCTACTGTCATCGATTAACACAGCATCGTCTGCTAATATTCAGTACTTATGTAATAATTAGTACCATACCTAATTAAATCTTCTTATTCTTCTACTTAAAGGTCTAATGACCCATTATCCTTGGTTGTATCCCCGTCCTCCTGGCAATTGGTAGCTGTCCATATGTATTTCGCTATCTTTCGGTGGTCGTCCAAGAATTTTTTATTTTTTACTATTTCTAAGAGTAGTCCCACCGCTTTCCCGAAGCTGTTATAGGCGGACGTCGCCTTTCGTCGGCTTCGCTCTATCAATCTCTAGGCCCACCCCTCGTCCATGCGAGACTTACGTTACTGGGGTTGTGATTAAAGAAAAACAAGAGGGACCCAGGTCACATTTAAACTACCTTTTTCCTCTTTGTTCCGCCGAAATGCAAATTTATTTAATAATAATAATACTTGTACATGATGAATACATGATGAAAAAAGTATTGTTAAAAAGTATTTTTAAGTTCTTGCTGGTTAAGTGCTTAATTACAGCTAATTTAAAAAAACGGTGGATACGTGTAACATAAATTAAATAAACACAAAAGTCCGGATCGTCCATGTCAACATGCGCAACATCGAAAAAAACATTATATGTTTATTACATTATGTGCTAAATTAAAAAAAAACGGTAGATTCGTGGAAAATAAATTAAATAGACAATATGTGCACCATCTAAAAAGAACATTTTGTGTTAAATTATTATTATTTTGTTATTTTATTTTATATCATTGTATTTTATATTATTTGTTTTAGATTTATTTTGTGGGTGTTGGACGATCGAAATGTGCGCGGAAGATGCCTATTGGTGGCGATGAGGTTCGCAACCCATCACACCGCGTCTCCCGCGGGGCGAAAAGAGAAGGATGGAATGCAGCATCCGTAAAAGTGTGACAGTCCATTCTTTCTGCCTACCCTTTCGGGGAGACGGCGTGATGGTTAGTTAGTAAGTTAGTTAGTTATAATAATACTTTTTTAAAAACAAAATGGTAGCATAGTGGTTAGTTTCCCCGCCTGTCTCACACAATACCTTAAATACATTTGTATTTTTAATCTTTTTGGTCCTACTAAAGTTTTCTAGTTCTGAACTTTACTGATATCCAGTTTAAAATAAGAACGCAAGAGAAAAAAAGTATTGCTCTGCGTTTAAATCATGAAGAAAATCCACCTGTTAACTGAACAAAAGCTTAAAAGATTCTTTGGCATATAGAATGGAATAATACTCCTAGCGGCTTCTAACAATATGTTAGGCTACAGCCTTCGCATTGTGTTAATAAGGTAGTTTGCTAAACGCTGAAAATCATTCTCCATAGATGGCGTTAGTGGGTCGGTTGTATAGGTTAATTCTTGAAAAAAAAAATTCACTAGTGCAACCAAATCTACATAGATGGCTGACTGAAACTGACACGTGAAGATAAATATGGATTTTGAAGTATATATACATCTTCCAAAAATTTGTCATGCATGATCACAATAACAAAGGTGGAATGGGGAATGTTGTCATTACATAAAGCGTGCGCTTAACCCAATCAATGACAGGTCATAAGTCCTGTAAACACCTTGATCATCCATGTTCAGTTTCCAGTTTACGTCTTCGTCTCTATTGAGATACAATTAAAAAAACTTAAAAGATTAAGTATTCGTGCAATTATTGGAATCTTAAATTGGTTTTATACCACAGTTTCTACTATTTAAATCCTAGAAATTATTTGTATAAAAAATCTATTGCTCGTTTTAAACTCTGAAAAGTTTTCAATTACATATACTCGTATAATATTTATATAGTACAATATGCTATATGTATTTTACATTTTATTTAAAGAATATAAACAAAAGATCTCTACTGATATTTTGAAGATAAAACCGACTGTCAAAAAATGTTTATTTGAGTATTCTGAGTCACCAGAAGATGATAGCGAGCTGCCGAAACCGGTCGAAGACACAAAGATTAATAGATTTGAACTTAATATTTTATTTAACTTATTATTTAACAACACATTTTATTTTATTTTCATTATTTATAATGAACTTGATCGTATAAAAAAAAATTAACTATAAAAAGTGAATGCGGTGCGAATGAAAGTGTTATGAACAAAATAATGAAAGGGTCATTAAGATGGTTTGGACACATTGAAAGAGTGAGTGAAGACATAATGGTGAAGAAGGTACATGTAAACGACGTGAAGGGAGCTAGTTATAGAGGTATATATCAAATATTAAATGTCGGTCACATGAGGAGTCGGAGAAATCGACGCGTGTGCATGACAAGATGTATGAATGTAGAGGAGTCGAGAGAAGTATGTCAGGACAGAACAGTGTGGCGTTCCATTATTTCTGCCTACCTCTCCGGGGAGACGGCGTGATGATTAGTTAGTAAGTTAGTTAATTTTTCATTTTAATTGTAGATTGAAATGGGATTTTGGATTTAAAAATAAGACAATCGAATTTATCATTGTATAAAAATATTTTATCTGTATTTATTTTACGTTATCTTTTCTCTCTAAATTTTTCAAATTTACAAGCAGAATAACACTAAAAATGTATTTAAATACATAGAATAGGATATTAAGATTTCATGTGGTAAAATTTCAATAATGTCCCTGAATATATGTATATAAACTTATCTCAAATATTATCTTAAGAAGTTTTGAATCTGTTTTTAAATTTTATTAACTACTTATTTCTTCATAGTATTTGAAAAAATGTTGGCAGACAAAAATGGTGGCCTCCGTTTTGACCTTCATACTTAATTTCATCTTCCACCCCTGTTTCTCTGCCCATCTGTGCAATGTCCTCTATTCCGTGATCAAGTGGGTTAGTTCTATAGACAAGGCGATTCCTTTAACTGCCTGTACCACATAGGTCCAGCCGCAGCTGCCACCGAGGATAACCCAATCTGAAGCCAGTAACGCGGGCACTTATCTGATGAGCTCATTTCATAACAGCACATATGGTATCGCTTACAAGTGTCTTAAATGTTTTTTCGTGCGTTAAGTATCGCTCGAATATACACTACTGCGTAATACAAATAGTTTCAAACAAAAAATACTATTTGAGGAAATAAATACAACACGATTAAGGCAAAACATGAAAAAGACAAAAGGTAAAACACAACAACAACAACAAACTATCACGCCGTTTCTCCGGCAGGCAGAAAGAATGGACCGCCACACTACTCTATCCTGACATACCTCTCTAGCATCCTCCACATTCATACAGCGAGTCATACACGCACGTCGATTCTTCCGGCTTCTGACATGACCAACCCTTAAAATGAGATTAATTTGGTCATACCATGTTTTCCTCGGTCTATCTACGTTAACGTATACTTTTTAACCATTCTTTCTTCACCCATGCGCTCCATATGTCCGAACCAACGCATTTCTTTCTAATATCAGCATTTAAGATTCTGTCGTACATCGTTCTACCACACATACGTCTTAGGGACCTCATCTCAACTGCATTTATTCTGCTCTCATCTTTCTTCTGCCAGTTCCATAATTCGCTTCCATACATAAGGGTTGGGACCAGAACTCCATTGTTAACGGCCATTTTCGATTTCCCAAATAAAGGCAAAATACGATAAAGTAAAACAGTGAAAAAGCAAAACCCGAAAAATAAAATCGGAATAACGAATATATTGTATATATAGGTAAACAAATGTATTAATATCAGTGCTATAATTTGAACAAAGAGCAACATATTTATTTCTATTTGCTATTGGATAATTTGTACGGCCGTTAAATAAATATTGCTTTCAAATACAATAGAAAGTACGTGATTTTTCAATAACCAATTGGATTATGCAATTTACTTTTTTCCTATTCAAAATAAACGCGGAAATAACTTGTTTAAGTAAATAAATTTGTTCAAATATTGTTTTGTATGCAGTTTATATTTCTTTATCCATAAAATGAAAAACAAATCATATTTCACTCGTATTTAAAAAAAGTATGTTTGGAGAATTTATGCACACCATTCAAACTACCAAATGTTTTTTTTTTGTACTAAGATATATTTACTTTTTCTATTTTATTTTATTTTATAGGTTTCGTTTTTTTTACAGTATTAATATGTTCAGATTGTAACTGAAACACCATTTAGAAGTGTTTAACATAAAGGCACCGTTTGTAATAACCTTTTGTATAAGGGGGGATGAGTGGATAGTTGAAAGTTCGAAGTTTCGAAAGTATTTGTATTTAATCAAAAGATAATAAGAAAACCGACTTTGTCTAAGAAGGCTACCTTGAATTACATGGTAGAATGGAAAATTAAATTGAAAAAAATCGTAGGATCCGTAAATAATCTTGCCCTTTTCTTAAATTTTTTTTTTATTTAATTTATTTTTTAAAAACCCAATTGGGTTATATGGATACATTTTTAGATCTTGCTATTAATTATGTATTGTTTCAGATATTTTTTATATTGAGTTGTATTGAGATTACTTGTGTCTTTTGGTAGTTGATTGTAAAGTTTCAGTCCTTTGTTCAATATTCTTGGTTATATGGATACATTCTTAGATCTTACTATTAATTATGCATTGTTTCAGATATTTTTTATATTGAGTTGTATTGAGATTACTTGTGTCTTTTGGTAGTTGATTGTAAAGTTTCAGTCCATTGTTCAATATTTTTGTAAAGAATAGATGTAGGTAAGTATTGTAGTAATTTATGGTTGTGTTGTTGTTCAATATCCTTGATTGTCCTGTCTTAGTTCGTGCAGTCGGTAAGTGATATATGTCACAGTTCTTGGTTCAGTGTCTGTATATGTCTGAAATTTTAGTTAATTTGTAGCTGCTGTCTTTTGTCTTTTCCATGGTCATTCTGTGTACAATTTTTAAGGTCTCATTTTGGTCAGGTCTGATATGTCCATTTGTTTTGTTTATCTGTAAACTTGTATGGTTGGGGTAAGGTAGTTAATCTTATATGCTAATTTTATTATTTTATTTTGTTGTCTTTGGAGTCTGGAGATGTTCTTTTGGTTTCTTGTCCCCCAGAAGGGAATCATATATGTCAGTCGGCTTGGAATTATTCAAGCATCGTATATTTGATAGTGAGGATAATTTGTTTCTATTGATGTCAACTATCTATCTTCTGCTTCGCTAGATTCAATCGGAGGGATAGGATTGCAGTTGTGTATCGTTTTTGCTGGTTCTTAGGATTCCACTGGGGGCTTGAATGTGGTAGTTTCCCGTGACTTTCCACTTTTCTCTTGTTGGTGGTCGACGACCCTCGGGAGTCTTGTGTATCACGATCTTAGATTTTCACTTGTTTATTTTAAATGAAGTAAATAAAACAATATTTTGAAGCGTTTACTTTGTGGTTAGACATTTTGAAATTTTTTGTTATTTGTATTTGAAATAAAATAAAATATTTTTTGTTTTTTGTTTTTGTTTTTCAACACTATGCGCGGTTATTTTTATTGCCGACTAGTTTAGCTTATACCCAAGGTTCCTCAGGGCTTTGTAATAACAGAACAACACAGATTTACATATAGTAGATAGAAAAAGAGGGAGTAGGAGAAAAAAGGGACAGGTATATTCGAAAAATGTTTACCTCCAGAAATAGCACATTTCTAAGAAATCGCCCGGAATGTGAGTGAAATTAGATCAAAAAGATAAAAGGGTATTTATTTATTTATACATGATACACAAATGAGACATTACAAACTAAAAACAATTAGGCGACTCATTTGGACACAAAATGTTGTTACAAAGATAAGATAAAACAACACGAGACCAAAAATCATACATATCAGAAGGAATCCAAATATGTCGACGTCAGTGAGGCAGTACTCTTTCCAGAATTTGTAATTTTTTTTATGAATACTGCCTCACTGACACTGAAAATGTTCAAATCCGAGTTGATAAGATTCAGCGTCCGAATTGCTCTTCCTACTGACATCACCAAAGGCAGGTTGGTTCTGCGTGACGGAGCAAAGAACAATTGATGTCGGCGCTGTCGCAGGTAGTAATCAGGAAAAAAAAGACCTATTTGCTCCAGAACATAGGGGTTCTCAATCGAGCCCCGAATCAGTTTGAAAAAATGTGTTGACAGTAATCCTTCCCTCCTCAGTTTGAGGGAGTTATACCCCAGCATACCCAAGAGAAATGCCGTCGGATAGAGCCAAGGATATACCCCGTACTCTCTCATGTAGGGGTCTCTCAAGAATTTCTTTTGAACCCTCTCCAACATGAGAGAATACTGAGCCTCACCTCCCTCGAGTCTGCTTCTGACTAAGGAGTTATACAGATATGTATGTCTATAACACAACATCTCAAAGAACTTCACTGGCTTAAAAGTCCAGAAAGAATCCAGTATAAACTCTGCTGGACAGTCCTCAAAGCGCTACATGGAATGGCACCAAGTTATACGAGTATATCTGAGCTCTGAATAACGGACAACCTAAATACAAGGAAATCCACACTTCGCTCGGCGAACTCCTCGGCAATAGGAATATTAGTTGAGCCGAAGCGTTGCCCGAGTACAAATTTCGGGGATCGAGGTCCATCAGTCCGGTCATCAGCTTGGAACAATCTTCCTTCACACCTCAGATGCGTAAATGATCCGACAGATTTCAGATCTAAACTGAAAACCGATCTTTTTCATATTTCATACCCAATTTAAAATTTATAATTTGTTCCACTATACTTTTTAACCGATCGCGAAAATTTTGATTTTTAGATTTAAAACACGTCATAATGCGCCCTTGAGGTGATTGTATCACAAAAACGGCGCTATAAAAGTTAGCATATTATTATTATTATTATTATTATGTCAAATAGAGTTAATTACTAATGCAACCAATCACAACAAATGGACGGGAAAACCTCAATTGGAGGTTAATCATAAACCTAAATAATAATAAAATATAAAAAAGAATTAAATTTAACATCACACTTTATTTTAGCTGAATGATTACTTGTTAACGATACCACCCACACGGACTACTGAATATAAAAAGATACATTTATCATACGAAAGTACTTGAGCCATTTTTTCTCAAGACATTTGAGATGCTGTCTCATGAGGCAGCCGTAATCTCAATCTCTTTGTTGCACGATCTTGCTTCTTGAACTAATTACAATCTTAATGAATTCACAGGGGTGGATTTGGTTTAACTAAGTAAAAAGTTTGCATACAGGATCAATTTATTCCACTTCTGTTACCATCTTAAAACGAAATTACGGATGCAGTATTTAATTAACCGGTTTATATTGAATTATTCTAATCTCCCAGATATAGTGCATTTTTTTTTATTATCTTTGATCTTGAGTTGGAGATTATTTTGTATCAATTTTATAAATAAATGACATAAATCTTTGACGCAGAAATATTTATGCATATGTATTTTTTTAATTATTAAAATATACCCAAAGAGATATAATACCTCTTTATCAGATTTCAGGGTCCTTTTAAATCTGCGATTTAAAATATATTTTTTATTTTATAACATGTATTCATGTAACCAGCTTTTTATATATATATTTTTTTATTGAACTAGAAAATCGTGTTATTATTTATAAGGCAAACATCAAGATAAGATGAGTTGAAAATAAGTTATAAAAATATTGAATAATTTTTATCTGTTGGTAGCTAACTTACTTATTTACCAATTGGCCGCCTTTTCAGGGGTAGGAAAAAATAATGGACTGTCCCATTTTTTTCCTGACAATTCTTTTGTTCCTCAACATTCATACATCGTGTCATGCACCGAATTCTCTTCTTCGAATTCTCGAATTTCTTCGAATTCTCATGTGGCCGACATTCAATACTTGATGTCTTTAAGATAATCAAATGATTTTACTGAAATCTCTTGATGGAAGTTCATTTTAAATAATAATTAAATAAAACGATGTTTTTTTAACTACTTCCACTTTTGTCTTTATTTAGACAGCGACCGGTTTCGCCAGGCTCGCTGGCATCGACAGACTGGTGACAGAGACCAGTCTGTCGATGCCAGCGAGCCTGGCGAAACCGGTCGCTGTCTAAATAAAGACAAAAGCGGAAGTAGTTAAAAAAACATCGTTTTATTTAATTATTACTTAATGTCTTTGATCGTTTTATGTTTTCCTCAGTCTTCTTCTATTTCTAGTTCCGTTTACATCGTTACCATTCTTCATTCATTCTTTCCATGCGTCCAAACCATTTAAATAATCCTTTTATTATTTTGTTCATAACCCTTTCATTCGCACTGCATTCATTTCTTATATTTTCATTGGACACTTTATAATATACAGATTTTCTTCACATTCATCTGAGAGATCTTATTTATACTGCATTTATTCTACTTTCATCATTTCAAGGAGTCTTCCTCTTTATTAAATGTATATTACAAAACTTTTTTTATAATAGACAATGAACTTCTACCAAGGAATTTCAATTGAAAACATTAATATGTAACTACGTATTGACGTTATTTCTACAATCAATATAAAGAGACAACTTTGAAGTCCAAAACCCTTCGCATAAGGCGTTAAGGGAGATTTTGAAAATGACAGTGATGCATTGATCATGGAAACAGAAGAGTCCCTTGAAAATTGATTTGTATTGTGCGTTGTTTTGGCAGTCGATTATCTTACTGACAAACTGTCTAAACCAGCGTTCCCCAACCGGTGGTTCGCGGCGCGGAGACTTTCCGCCGGGCCGAAAACAGTACGGCAAATTTCAAGAAATTCGCCATTCATAAATATTAAATATTCATATCCTCAATAAAATCGAAACAATGGAATATACTGGACGTGAATGCAGCACTTCGCTGTCAGAGACAGCACTACAGCCAAGAATATCCAATATATTATTATAATCCAAAAGTAAAGTTGCAACAGCGGATTTCGCATTATTTTGTTGAAGAGATAAATCATTACGAATTTTTATGAGCAAAAACACTATTTTTTCAATTTTTTTAGTTTATTTTTCTCGACATGTTTCGAAGGCTTACACCTTCATCATCAGGAGAACGATATAAATCAACCAAAATTATTATAAACTGAGTGCAAGAACCTAGAAACATATATAAAATGTTTTTATTGACCAGTCTGACGATGCCAGCGAGCCTGGCGAAACCGATCGCTGTCAAAATAAAGACAAATGTGTAAGTAGTGAAAATCATCGTTTTATTTAAACATAATATATAACACGTGTTAGTTAACTTGGCGAGTACCAAAAATAAAAACAGTGTTTTAATTTATATAAAATTCGTAATTTTGGAATTCCACTGTGTTAACGGCTTAAGTTCATCTAAAATTAGATAAATCATTGTTTTTGCTACATTCTAATTGTACCAGACAAATGTATGTACATTTGTTAGTTATCTAACACATAATAGATTTAAAAGCTATTATTATTCATAAAAAAATGTTTTTTATTTTTTAAGTATTAGTGATTAATACGAATGAAAACGTCAGTTTTCAAGAAGTTTTATTATATTTTATGGGGATGCCATGTTTTGCCCTTCTAGGGCATTATCAAATTTAATAATGCCTTAGAAGGACGAAACATGTCGTTTCCATAAAATATAATAAAACTTCTAGAAAACTGACGTTTTCATTCGTGTTAATTAATAATTTTTGCTTTTTTTTACCGGTCCACAGGTGTAAAAGAATTGGGAACACTGCTCTAGACTGCTCTGCAGGAGCTAAAAATAGTGTCAACCACTTTTCTTTCCATAACGTATTTCAACCACAATTTAGGATCTTTTATTGAAGAAAAGGCATGTGGGCGATAACATATATTTTTGATGTTGTTAATTGAAATTTCTTGGTAGAAGTTCATTGTAAATAATGAAAAAAAAAAAAAAAAATAAGAAATTTTTCTGTTTATTTTTAGTGTAAAATCTACATCGATAGCAGCGAGCTGCAGAAACCGGTCGAAGACGAAAATTAATAAGTAGATTTAACACTAAAAATAAACATAGAAAAATTCTTAATTAAATTTTTTTATTTTCATTATTTGATAACATAACTCGTATATATTATTGTAAATCATAGTGAAGATGTATAATAATATTTTTTAAATCTTATATTGTGACTGATGGACCTAACTATAACTTATAAATGTGCCATCTCTTTGGTGGTCGCCTTGGTGGTCGACGGCCCTCTGTAGTCTCGTGCATCACAATATTAGGAATTCTTTCTGGATCCATTCTCTCTATATGGTACCTCCAGAATCGCCTTCTCTGCCTACTCCATCACACAATGTCTTCAATTTTGCATGATTTGCGAATTTCTTCATTGGGTTTCCTATCTCTAAGGGTTCTCCCCATAATAGGTCGCAATGTTCTCATTTCTGCTTCTCTTAAGAGATGTTTGATTCTGACAGTGTCTGTTCTTGCTTCGATTCCGTATGTCATTGTGGGCTTGCTGCATGTTTTATAAATTCTAACTTTGCTTACTAGCATATGCTTATTGTCCCAGGTGTCCCTTAGACGTCCGGAGATAACTGCAGCTTTATCAGTCTGTTTTTTTTTAACTTCATTGTGTAGATTGCCGCAACTAGATATCTACACAGCCATATACCTGAACTTCATATCCTGTTAATTTAGATCAATTTGATTATTGGAAATACGATGTGCCTATTAAGTTAGTGGAACCTCTTTCAATTCATACATGCAAAGCGACCGTTATGCATCTAAGTGCACAAAATAGGTTTATTATATGTGTTCATGTTACTTTGGTTTTAACGAGCAGTTTTGCGTGTAAAAGATCCAATTTCTTGAGCAGATCCAATTCTTATATCCAATCGACGATAAAGCGAAATGCGCTGAAGTGAAAAGTATCTGTTTTATCGATTCGCTTACAAGGTACCGAGCTTTATATTCAAGAACGGTGTTCACAGTACCAATGCATACATGAACAGAACCTTCGATGCATTCTACACATTGTTAAAATGATTTGAACTTTTGAAAAATGAACGGATCATCAGAAGTTCCAACTTTATCGGTTAATAGCGATTATTGTGATAGAACATTGCAAACTTTAAAAAAAATTACGATCGCTTCAAATTTTTCATAGAATTGAAACTGAGATGAAGATTATTTGTTTGTAGGGAATAACTCTATTTTATAAAATGAAACATATGTAATTACTCGTCATCTTGTCTCCATTTACTGCTGGAAGTAAGCCTTTCCAACCCCACGCTATCTCTCTCGGTCACTCGCCAGTGTTCTCCAGGCCCTTCCCGCCATCTGCATAGTATCATCGCTCCACCTGGTTGGCTGTCTCCCGATACTTCTCCGGCCCAACCTTTGCCTCCATTCAGTAATCAAGTTATATGAATTAATTGTAACTAACTAACTAATCATCACGTCGTTTCCCCGAAGGAATAAGCAGAAAGAATGGACTGCCACACTTTTCTTTCATGACATATTTCTCTAGCTTCCACAACATTCATACATCATGCCATGTACGCGCGTCGATTTCTACTCACGTGGCCGACATTCAATATTTGATTTATTTTATCGTGCCACGTTTTCCTTGGTCTTCCTCTATTTCTAGTTTCATTTACATCGTTAACATATTTATTTTTTTACCATTCTTTCTTCATTCATTCTTACTTAATTAATTGTAATCATATACATTTTTTTGATAAACTAAAGGCGTCAATACTGTGAAATTTATTTATTGTTTCTTGAACAATGATATAAAACTCCATATGAAATAACTAATACGAATGAAAACGTGTGCTTTCCAAAAGTCTTATTATAATGTATTTGAATGACATGTTTTGACAGGCCAAACATGTATTCTACAAAACAGACGTTTTCATCCGTATTAATTACTGTTTAATTTCATTATTAAGATTTTTTAAAATAAAATAAAACATTGTTTTGTCAACTTTTCAATACATTTTTTGTTTTAAAAACTATAATATTTCTGATCAGATTGGTGATTAGCAAATCATCATCGATCAATTAACGAATTTGAACAACTTTTGAAGGGCATTGCATTTTCATAATATGATATTTTATGTTTCGGACCGAGGATGTCCTTCCTCAGTGTATATTTTTTGACATTAATAACTAATTCGTAATAGGCATTAATATC
The DNA here is from genome assembly GCA_022606425.2 of Lepidostoma basale. Taxonomy (NCBI): domain Eukaryota; kingdom Metazoa; phylum Arthropoda; class Insecta; order Trichoptera; family Lepidostomatidae; genus Lepidostoma; species Lepidostoma basale. The sequence continues at coordinate 465,405 of JAHDVF020001285.1, forward strand.
ACCGATGCTATTGATATTTGTTTGAATTGTGTAATATATTATAATATAAGTGTAGAATGTGAAAAAAGGAGAATAAATATTTAATTCCGAAAATATGTTAGAATTTGTTAATATTCTGAGTATGATTATTTTATTTCTATCGTCAGCATTGCTGACGCGACAGTCTACCGATATTTTTTCTTCCCTTTTCATCTCCTTTCTTCCCAAAATTTTATTCCCCCAATCTTGTTCCCTTGTTTGCCCTTACACCTTCTCGAGATGTTCGTCCCTAACTTCATTGACTCTTGATATTTTATTGCCATTTCCTACTAATTTGGAACTCGGTGTCTTCTCAGAGGGGTGTGCATGTTTTAGTGGTATTGAATTCACGTCAAATATATTCAAATAAATCCCAATTAATTTATTATGGAATTGTCATACTATTCTATTCTTCTTTCGGTGCCGTGTCAGGTTCCCCCAACGTTGGCGATCACTGCAGCAAAGGCATCTCTGTCCTGCGCCACGTGAAACAGGTTCTGAACTCTTGTAATTCCTGTCAACTCTTTAATATTCCACAGTAGGACAGCTGCTTTCTACCAATTCCCCGATGGACCTCCACTTTACCCATTAATATCAGTCGAAGGAGGTGATATTTTTTCCCCTCAGCACATGACCCAAATATGAGACCTTTCTAATTTTCACATTTCTATTGGCTCTGGCTCTCTGTAGTACGTCTGCATTACTGACCCTATCGATCCACAATATACGGAGCATTCTGTGGTATATTCACACCTCTAACGCCTTCAACCGGTTCATTTCATTCACTTTTAGAGTCCAGGTTTCGCACCCATATATTGTAACACAATTTTAGAATCACATTCATATGCCGAATTCACATACGCACGCACACACATATACACCCACACACACACGCACATTAACCCAACCACACAAATACACATACACACATAAAACACACATTCACACGAATTCTCTCTCACACACACACACACATACATACACACACACCGACACAACGTGGCACAAAAATGTTTCAATCGATGAGCATGTGTTTGATGATGTATGAATGGAGATAAATTTTATGTGGTATCTCGTGATAGAAGATAGAAGTGATAGTTAATATGTATCAGTTTTTGAAATATTTTGGCAAATAAACTAATTAAAGTTCATTCCCAGAAATGTTGGCAAAATGTAGGAATTCGTAAGACAAAGATAAGTATTCTCATGTTTGTATGTCACTACGGATGTTCTACAAAAAATCATATTCATGAATACAATACTTCAAAAGCTTTTGGCGATGTTTCAAGAACAGCCACTCTATCGTGTGAATCGTATATTATATATTGAAGCATTTTTGAACTTCCAATATATACCGAAATGAAGATTCTCAGATGGGCTAGAGACGCAATCAGATTTGACGAAGTCGGTAACGAAAATACATTTGAAGGTCTCCCCTACAATATATAAAGTTGGGGAAGCCAGGTTCAGCTGGTTTGGCCACACCATCCACCGAGCAGATGACCATATTATTGAGTTGGCTCTTTGAATCCCAACGGTCAAGAGCGTAGGTTCCTAACGAGGGCGGTACCTTCCCCCAGTGGAGGTTGGAGCCGTTCAAGGGGCGGTAGTAGGTCTACAGGGAAACAGGGGGCGTTAAGGTAGTCAAGGGGGCGCCGTGGTGTAATTATTTACGAAAATAAAAAATTCTTTATATCAAATCTCATTCTAAAATGTTCAAAGTATATTACTATGGAATTCCACAGTGTTAATGCCTTAACTTGAAATAAGTTAAAATTTTCAGTCTTATTCTTCTGAAAGTGCCCTGTCAGATCCTCCCGACGTTGGCGATCACTCTGGTAAACTCTTCTTTATCCTGCGCTGTCCGGAATAGCTCTTCCACAGTTCCGATTCCCGTCCATTCCCCCACATTGTGCAGCCAAGAGATCTGCCTTCTCCCTGCCCCCCTGCGGCCCTCTATTTTTCCCTTCAAAATTAGATGCAGCAGGCGATATTTTTCTCCTCGTAGAACGTGACCCAGATATGAAATCTTGCGGACTTTGTTTAATGTCAGCAGCTCTCTATTTACTCCTGCACGATTCAGGACTTCTGTGTTGGTCACTCTGTCTGTCCATGGGATCCTGAACATTCTTCGGTGAAGCCACATTTCAAATGCCTCTAACCAGTTCATTGTATTTACTTTTAATGTCCATGTTTTACACCCATATAACAGAACAGACCACACATAACACCTTAATATCCTCTGTCTTAGTTTTAAGTTGACATTGTCATTGCAAAAGTGACTTCATTTTGTTAAATGCTGTTTGTTGCTGCTTCAATCCGACATTTCAACTCAACGTCTGGGTCAAGGGTGTCTGTAAGCATGCTGCCGAGGTATCTGAACTTTTCCACCTTTTCAACTTTGTAACCGTTCAGTTGCATCACCAAATCAGTATAATCCAGTCGTCCGAATGTCATCCACTTAGTTTTAGTGACATTAATAGTTAAGCCCAACTGTTCTCCGGAATTATTAACCATATTCAGTAGATCCGGAAGATCATCAATACTGTCAGCTAGTAATACAGTATCATCTGCGTAACGAATGTTGTTAATTACAACTACATTTATCCACACACCTTTCTCGGTAGTACTGTGGGATGCATTAAAACACTTAATAGCGTTAAGTATACGTATAACGACCGTGGTTTAGAATGTTGATACTACATTTGTTAACGCCTTAGCGCGGCGAATCATGCAATTACCATCTTTGCAAGTTTTTAATATTGTTCTTCTTTTAATATATCTGACCACACAGATATCATGTGTGAAAGTCAGATATATCGGACGATGATGTCTAACTGTCCCTCCTTCTTTTATGTGATCTTCAAGGTGGACGGTGTCCGGATAGGAGTATTATATAATAGTATTTGGTATGAATTTAATGGGAGAGGGAGCGTTCTTTTAAAGGAAACTATAAAAGGTTGAGAACTTATGGTCACGAAGGACAGAAGATGGCCCTTGGTGACGTGGTGGCCGAACTCCAAAATCCTGGAAAAATCATGTCAGTAGTAGGGATCGAATATGGGAAATCGTAAAGCGAAAGAAGATTAAACTTCGAATACATGTTTAATCTTTTTAATACGAACAGAGTATTATAAGCTCATTTGTACCTAATAAATATTTGCTTAACTTTAATATTATTACCTTCCTGGAAGCCTGGTTTGTAGTGAAAGATATATAAAGTGTTCTCGACCTAGTTCCTTCGCATATCTCCAGGCTCTCGGCTGTTTAAGGGATGCTGTATCAAGACAGACAATTTTAGCGCCAACAACTTCGGAAAACTAGAGATCGGAGAAAAAAGGTTTCATTCAACGGTTCCCTTTACACGAAACGCTTTCGGTAGAAAAGTTTTTTTTTCAACAGTCTTTATTTTACCATCTAATTTACTATGTTGCAAAATATTAGACTCATAAATACGATGTAATTATAACTTATGAAGAATGTCAGCAATTGAAAATTAAACGTACACTTGGGAAACATATCATTTTGAGATATTTTGGATAATTTTTAAACACAACATTTTATTTCTTCTATGTACGCCGTACTTTGTGTTATAGATGTTTTATTTGTCTACTTCTTTTTTTATATACTTTGTATACAACACTAACTATTAGAATAAAAAATAATATATCAGACATGTTTCGGACAACCCGGTCCTTCCTCTTACAATAATAGCTTACAAATATGATCAGTTTTGACAGATGTTATAAATACATCTTTATAAAAACTGTCAAAACTGATCATATTTGTAAACAATTTTATAATATTTTGAATATCTTTATAACATTACTGAGAAAGGACCGGGTTGTCCGAAACATGTCTGATATATATATATTTTTTAATAATTAAATGTTTTATACAAAGTATATTAAAAAAACCAAAAACAAAATTTTATTATTTTTGATTTTTTAAGCATAGTTTTAATTTGCGGAAGCAATTTAAGACTCTTCTCTATTTGAAGTGATTTTTAAGAGATAGCTACTAGTATATTAATAAACATTCAAACAGAGGATAACAAAGATTTAAATATTTTATTTCTTTATTTCTCTTTTTTTATATACTTTGTATGTACGAAACTTATATTAATAAAATTACATAGACATGTTTCGGTCAACCAGTCCTAAAACGTTCCAAAATAAATCTTTATAACATCTGTCAGATCATGTAAACAATTTGATAATATTTTAAATATGTATTAAATAGGTGTTGTATGTATATACAAAGTATATTAAAAAGAAGAAGATAAATAAAGCATCCCAACAACACAAAGTATGGCGAATATATAAGATATTATTTATTCTTTATATAAATGTTTGGGCATTAACACCGTGGAATTCCAAAATGTCGACTTTTTTAAGAATTGAAATATAGTATTTTTCACTTTTAAATTTATAGGTATTTCTCAACACGACACGACATTTATTTCGTACTTCCTATGAAGAAGGTATAAAACTTTCGAAACATGTAGAGAAGTAAACCCATGAGTTGGAAAAATACTTTTAATTTTATATAAAAATATAAATATCCTTACGTTTTAAGACGAGTGGTAGGAAAATGGAAGAGGCCTATATCCAGCAGTGGAGGAAAGAAGGCTTAATAAAAAGACATTATTTTTTCACGTTGCTTGTTAAAAGTTTACAAACTATCAGAGAATTTTACAAAACAGCTTTATAAGCTTTTGAATACGCAGATCGTTTTTACAGGAGATACAGCGACTAAAACTTTAAAAAGTTTTAAGAAACTTAAAGGATTATTCTTCCCGGGGAGTTGTTTGGTATTCTATTCATGATATCACGTAGGATTACAGCATCACGTCACGTCATGTCGTGTCTCCGGTACCTAAGTAAGTAATTGGGTCCATGTTGAAGAATTCCACAGTTATGAACCCCCATCTTAAGAGATGGAGCCATTGCGTGGGAGTGGGCAGCAGTAGCGTCAGGTGATATTTTGAGTATCGGAAAAGCAAATATTACACACCTATCACAAATTTAATTTGCTGGTCATATTGATATAACAGTAACAATTTATTCAAAATGTTTTGTTTACTTTTACCAATCAATGAATTATGCAAAATGTTTTCAACATATCATTAATATTAATGTGAGTAACGGGAAAACACGGAAGGTTTGACATTCGATATATTATTGTAGCACCTGATGATATCAGCATGGGTTGACGAAGCAGCTGTTGCGTACAATAGAAATACAGTTGTGATACATAGAACAAAGTTTTTTAGTTTAACAGTTTATAATGTTTAAGTATCATAGTGTTTCGGCCAAAACAATGGACTAAAATGTTCAATTTAATTTTTTTTTTTAACTAAATGTTTATTTTTAACAAAATGTTCATTCTGAATTTTAATTTTAATGTTCATCTTTAACAAGTTCATAAAATGGGGCTACAGGGCCCTTGAGATGATTAATTCATAAAAATGGCGCTCTATTAATCATCCAATTTATTATTATATTATCATTATTATAATAATTTGAAAGACACAACATTGATTTACTAACTGTTAACATTTTACAGATAACCGAGAGTTAGTCTAGGGGTCAAAACACTAGACTTGAGTTCAATCCTGCACACGATCAGGTTCCTTTTTCATACAAATGAGTAATTATATCTGATCTTGGTGTTGGTCTTTAAAAAAATACTATTTTGATATAACGCCGTATATATTAGACAACCGACAAGGGTGATGTAAAGTCAAGAGGTCAGCAGATAATTCTAACCTGATATATCCCTTCAGATTCCTCTACATCCATGCATCGTGTCAAGCATGCGCTTCGATAGTTTCGACTGCTAATGTAACCGCCTTTAGTACCTAATTAAAAACTATCGAACTTACAAACCGTAACGCCGTTTCTCCGGAGGGGTACGCAGAGAGGTTGAGAGGCTCTGTCCTGACATACCTCTTGAGATTTCTCTACATTTATACATCGTAATGCAAACGCTCGTCGATTTTCCGACATCGAATGTTTTACCGCCTTTTAGTGGTTGATTAATTTGGTCATGAGATGTTTTCTTCGACCGTCCTCGGTTTCTCTTTTCATTCACACTGCTTGTATACATTTTTTAAAACTATTAATCTCTCGTCATTACAAATAAAGCCAAAGCCGCGTTAAGAGCAATCTCAGCCCTCTACCCAATGTTAGATAGAAACAGTAAACTAAGCACCGACAATAAACTCCTGATATACAAAACGTTTATAAGGCCGATCTTCACTTACGCAGCCACAATATGGAGCTATGCAGCTTCGAGTCACATATGAAAACTTCAATTTACTGCAAAATAAGGCTATCCGTTTATCGCTTGGTGTACCTTTATGGACCAGGATCACACAACTGCACCTAGAATCGGGAATCCTGATGATAGATAAATTCATTCTGAAACTTTCTGAACGTTTTTACAAAGGTCTTCCTTCCCATCCTAACCCCATAATAAATTATCTCTCAAATTACGACCCAAACACCTCCAGCCGCTACAAGCGCCCAAAACCGATCCTTCTTCAAAGGAACACTCCGGGCCACCCAAATCATGCCCCCGCTTAAACCAAAAACCCACCAAAACACCTTCCAACAATGTTCCCATAAAATAAGAAGGATAAGCTACATGAGCCAAACCTCTGTAAGCCAGAAGATCCAAGTCCAAGTCCATTCGTTTTATGAGTCCAAACCATCTAAGTATTCCTATTTTAATTTTCCCAGCTTTTAGTTTTCATTGTAGAGGTACAAAAGCGTACACCAAAAATAATCTGTTACGTACTTCTGAAATATTTATTAATTCTATAGACAAATATGTTTTGCGGGTGATACATATTAACCTGTGTTTATAAGAACATGGATAATATCACTTGGAGAGAATTTTCCTTTGATCCGAGTAATTGATTTGTGGGAGTGGAGGATAAATCCCATACACCTAACTAGCCTATGGCGTTAGTATACTGGCAGAAGCATAGCGCCCCCTGGAGACAAGGAACCCGTCTTTGCTCCCGGTCTTACTACCGCGTCCTTTGGTCGGGCAACACGCATTACCACGCACGCTCTCGCACTTTCGCTAGTCTTTATACATTGTATACTCGTATGTGCCGCAATAAACTGTGAATCAACACAACTACAGATTTATTTGGCATATTTTTTAACTTATAAGCGATTCTTCCTTAATAAGGACATATTTTGAACTCTAGGAAAACTACACGAGTTGCCACTGCCCCACGCTGAGGTAACACGCGAAATTGAACGCATTCCAAGAATATTTTTCTTCGCTTTTGTTACATTAAATATGAGGTCAAAATGATCTCAAAAATTCTTGCTGGTCATAAATATATGCACACCAAGTGAATGAAAAAATCTTAACAATAACCCTGAATATGTTCATATACTTAACATTAATCTAACGATCTTATTGATATCTCTTGACGGAAGTTCATTTTAAATAATTATTAAATAAAACTAGATTTTTTTAGAACAGCTTCCACTTTTATCTTTATTCGACAGCGACCGGTTTCGCCGGGCTCGCTGACATCGACATACTGGTTTGTCGATGTCATATATATTCCCCATCCTATAGATGCCAGAGGGCCTGGCGAAACAGGTCACTCTCAAACTAAAGACAAAAGAAGTTCTTAAAACATACTTTTATTGTATTGTTTTAGCCTGTAAATTAAAATGTGGATACATGAAAAACATATCCATATTTTAATTTACACATAATACATTTCTCTCTCTTCTTTCCAGCATATTTTCTCGATCCCTCAATATATTGAGTCATGCACGCGAGGCGATTACTCCGACTCTTCATGTGGCCGTGGCCGACATTTATGATAATATTTTTTGGATTAGATCGTGCAACGTTTTCCTAAGTCTCTCTCTATTTCTGGTTCCGTTTACAACGTTATATTCAATTTTAGTCAGATTTTTATTCTTTCTCTAACATATGTTATTTATGTATCAATTGTGTATTTGCTTTTGCTGTTGTATTGCTATGTGTGTACGGCGGGACATTGAGGGAGGGTAGCCTAGCTTAAATGTGGTCTGGGTCCCCCTTGGTTGCAAATATACATATATTATTTTTTTTTTTTTAACGCAAGTCCCGCATGGACGGGGGACGGGCCTAGGGAGTGCACGAGTGAATCTGACGAAAGGCGCCGCTGCGCCTATAACAGCTTCGAGTAAGCGGAGGGAGCCCTCTATGGCTCGGCCATATTTATTCAATTTTAGTTTTAAGAACAAAATAATGAAAGGGCCATTAAGATGTTAGGAAAGAATTATTGATAAATAAACTATTAGATATCGATATAATATAATATAATCACTCTAAATAATACGAATAAAAACGTCTCTTATAAGTTTCCTTATAATTTATGTGAATGCCATCTTTTGCCTGTCTACAGCATTATCAAATGCAACATTTTCAGTTTGTTTTAACAAACGAAGCATGTCATTCACATAAATTATAATCAAACTTCTAGAAAACAGACGTATTCATACATATATAATATGGAGGGTTATAATACATCATTGTTCTAACTAAAAACAAACTAACCATCACGCCGTCTCTCCGGAGGGGTAGGCAGAAAGAATGGAACGCCACACTGTTCTGTCCTGACATACTTCTCTCGCTTCCTCTACATTCATACACCTTGTCATGCACGCACATCGATTTCTCCGACTCCCCACGTGACCGACATTAAATTTTTGATTGATTTGATCGCGCCACATTTTCCTTCCCTATCATATACAGATTTTATTTCTTCTTTCATCCTTCTTTTGCCAGTTCTATGTTTCACTTCCATACATACGGGTCGGCACAAGAACACCATTATGCACTGCCATCTTAGCTCTCTTTGGATAGGCTTTTGTTTGCGATGACAACTTTAAGTAATCATCATTGTTCATCATCATTGTACATCATTGTTCAAGACACAGTAAATAAATGGCATTTAAAAAACAACGTGAAAAATACAGTAGTGAAAGAAGGTATTTTATTTTGATTTTTTTCATACGTATATTAAACGGTACTTAATTTCACGGCGACGATACAGACGATACACAAGTACCTATAATACATTGCCATCATATTAATAAATATTAGATTATAAATAATATTGTATACGAATAAAATTAGATATGTATTCGTACATTTTTTCGGTAGATACAATATATTTTATAAAGCCTTTGAATAATATTTGTTTTGGGCGTTGTGTGCGGAACTAGGTCAAATAAATCATTTTAAGAAAACAAACAAACAAACCATCACGCCGTTTCCCCGCAGGGATAGTCAGAGAGAATGGACCGCCACACTACTCTATCATGGCAAACCTCTCTAGCTTCCCCCACATTCATACACGCACGTCGATTCCTCCGACTTCTAACATGAACAACCTTTAAAATATGATTAATTTGGTCATGCCATGTTTACCTCGGTCTGCCTCGACTTCGTACCCCATTTACATCATTAACGTATACTTTCTTAACCATTCTTTCTCCATCCATGCGTTCTATATGTCCGAACCAACGCAGCGATCCTTTCATAATTTTGTTCATAATACCTTCTTCCGCTCTACATTCCTTTCTTATATCATCATTTGAGATTCTGTCGTATACTGTTCTACCACACATTCATCTTAGGGACCTCATCTCTACCGCATTTATTCTGCTCTCATCCTTCTTCTGCCAGTTCCATGCTTCGCTTCCATACATTAAGGTTAGGACCACAACTCAATTGTGAACGGCCATTTTCGCTTTAATTGATAAATTCTTGTTCCCAATAACTATTTTAAAGCTCCATTGTTATACACAAACTGTGTGCTATACACAAACTGTGCTATACAATGCTGGGTCTATACACAAACTGTGCTATACACAAACTGTGCTCTGACAGAGTGAAACCGGTTGGCGCTCCTGACTCAAAATAAAGTGGTTTTATACAACGTTATAAAAGTGTTTAATTCTAATTTTCAACATTTTTAGATTTAAAAAATAATCTGATTTGTACTCTTCTTAATTTATAAGGAATGTTAGTGTCATATGATTTTTTTTCCTGACTCGACGCTACAGAAATCGACAGTTAATTCAACAGTCCAAATCTTCGGATGAATGAATACCACACATTTCGACGCGTCGGTCTCATACAAAACTACAAGAAATAATTGGTATAACCATAAAATCTACGCACTCATTTTGTACTGATTCAAATATTGACTTCAAACACTGGAACACGTTTTCTTTGAATTTCATATGAAACATTTATTTGGCGTTTAATAACCAGTCAACACACGTCTCTAACAAAGGTAAGAGGAAATTTTCGACACGGAACATTAAGCCCTTTGTAAATTGCCGAAATGAAATTACTGAAAGGTACAACTTCCCGCGTGTAAAATTATATTAAAGTGTGGACCCGCTGAATCCAAATTTATTATGATAAGTACATACGAGTACAAACAATATTAGAACATCCTAAAATTTGAGTCACGTAGCGCGAGCTTCCCCATAGTATGTTAAAAACGAAATTTACATGCTACTCTCGTGCTTGTTAGTGCTTGATAAGTGAATGAAGCATTAAAACTATTACTGTGAACAAAACTTCGAGAACTACGGGAGAGAACTATGTACGGAAGCAAAGCTTAACACTTATTATTAAGCATGAAAATATACATAAAAATAAAAGTATGTATATAAAGGACTAAGTTTACAATAGTGTCACCAGTCTGTCGGTGCCAGCGAGCCTGGCGAAACCGGTCGCTGTCTAAATAAAGACAAAAGTGGAAGTAGTCAAAAAACATCGTTTTATTTAATTAATATTTAAAATGAACTTCCATCAAGAGATTTCAGTAAAATCATTTGACTATCATAAAAACGTATGTTTTCTTCTTCGATGTATCTACATTCCAAATCGAGTCTTATAATAATAATAATAATAATGGCTAATTTGTATAGCGCCGTTTTCGTGAATAGCTCACCTCAAGGGCGCTTTGACAATGTTTTAAGTCATGAGAGCTGCATGGGACACCAGCAATCAGATAACTGTTGTTTACATTTCATGCGATATTTTGAAAAGTTGGGTTTTCAGGTGAGATTTAAAATCTGTCGGATTGTCAATGCATCTAAGGCGTGCAGGAAGCATACTTCAGGCGGATGGACCTGCCACTGCTCTGTCGGCGTTCTTCACATCTAAAGACTAGTTTATGTATCACATAGAAAGTATATATTTGTTTTATATAATTTATATTACACAATTTAATGCGGATTTTTACCAACAGCTTTCAGCAAAAACAATACGAGTATATCTCAAAATAATTATAAAAAAATACGTGATAATAATTTAAAAAATTCGTATTATGAAGATGCTAACTGAATAATTTTCACATTAGAATTATCTTTTTTAAATCTTACTTTAAATGGGTACTTGTTGTATCTGATATAAACTAATATATACATGAACTTGGATATTCTGGCTTAAAGAGGTTCAACTCTTGTGGCTATTCTTTTTCCAACTGATGGGAATACTGCTGGAAAGGTGATTTGGTGGGTTGATGGTTTATGTGGGGGCTTCATTTGTGTGGCCCGCAGTGTTCCTCTGAAGGAGGAGATTTTGGGTGCTTGTGGCGGCTGGTGGTGTTTAGTTCGTAATTTGAGAGGTATTTTATTGTGGGGTTATGTTGTGAAGGGAATCCATTGTAAAAACAATTTGCAAGTTTCAGAGTGAATCATTCATCGGGATTCCCGATTCTAGGTGCAGTTATGTGATCCTGGTCCAAGCGATGATTTTATATCACTGTTCAAGCAAAAAATTGTTTTTAATAATTTGATCACAATTGTTGAAAATGTTATTTTATTGTAATAGACTAAATGGATTTAGAATGTAGCTGATTCAATTCGCTATTATTTTCCATATGAAATAGTTGCTTAATTATTGTTCTCGGAAAATACTTCCAGCAGGACATGTGTATTGTGTTATTGTGATGTATTTTCAAAGAAACTCCTTTCAGACACATTGAAATGTAAGCATAATGGATGTTGGACAAAGGGGAGGTAGTTAGGTACTGGCAAAGTGGAATAATTCTTAAACCTTTCGGTTCAAAGGACTGTTCTGTCAAAAACATTAACCATTCCTCATTTCCGCTTCGGGCACTGGTCGATGGAAATCTTACTCTAAATGGTGATAAAGGGCCTCTTATTGTTTGCTCAAGGTTTGTATCGCGCGATAATGAAACGCGTCCGAGTGATAAATATCTTATATTTGATTAATATGGCGAATAGTCTATCATTATATATTGTTACAGATCATTAATATTACTAAATAAATATATCTCATCGATTTTATGAGCGTTAACGCTTTAGTCACGTTTTTATTTAATTTTCATCAAAACCCCTGTTTCCAAGCAATAGTATACGTATTAATAATTTTTCGCAACTTGCAGTTAAACAACTTTCTTTTATTTTTTATTTTTATCTTTTTTTTTTATGCATACAACAGGTCGTTTGAACCCAATTACTGTATAAAATTTATTTTTTTAGCTATTATATTGATTCTCGTGACATGTGATGATAGGTAGCCAATCTATCGCCATTTTATTGTCACTTGAATTCTACACCAGACCAATGACAGTGTGACAATCACACTGCCATCGCCAGGAATTGAACCCGGGACCTTCGGTATGGAAGTCAGAGCTCTTACCACTCTGCCACGAAGGAAAAATCATTGTATTTTCTTTGCACTTTTTTTAGCTTTTCGTTTACATGTTTCGGACTATATACGTCCTTCCCTTCTTACTTACTTCCTATGGCCATAGAACTCTTGAAGAATTTTAGTCTCCTTGATGATTTTTCGCCAAGCTCTTCGATCCTGCGCCTTTTGCTCCCAGCAGTCCGATTCGCCCAACCTAGCCAGATCAGCCAAAACATTGTCCATTAGGCGCTGTCTTGGCCTTCCTAGAGGTCTTACTCCAATCGGTCTAGACGCGTACAGGGTCTTGATTGCTCTGGTCTCTACGGCTCGGCATACGTGCCCGAATCCGTGCTAGGCAACCGGCTCTCACGGTGCTTATTATAAGAGGCTGCTGGGTAGATGTTACGGATTTCTTGGTTGGTCCTGTGCCCCCAAGTTCCCGCTGAAACACCGAGTCTGGGTCCCAGGATCATTCTAAGTATTCTATTCTCAAACCAGTAGATTCTTTGTTATTCTTTTAGAGCCATTGTCCACGACTCAGAACCATATGTCACCACTGGCTTGATGATGGTCGTGGATGACGTCCTTTCATTGTGTAAATTTATTATATTTATTGTTTACACCGAGGAAGAACCTACACATAGGCCGAAAAATATTTGTAAAAAATGGAAAAAAAAATTGTGAGAATGGAATGCTTTTCAAAAATTATTAAAATGTGAATCCAAAACATGGAAAATTCTGATTATACTCGTATAAGAAAAATAAAAATATAAACTTAACGATAAATAAACACAATCGAATTGAACACTATCAGACGATTTGATCGGCTGTCTTCTCTGTAAATATCTGATCTTTCCAGACTTCTGACATTGGATGGAATCAAAACAAGTTTCATTGTAACCTAATATCAAGTCTTCTCTGTGTTCAAGTTTAACAATATTATTACTCTCACTTCGTGTAAGGCGACGTAATAGCGTAGTCTTATCTGTGTCTACATTACAAATGAGCGTTGAAAGCTCCATTATTTTGTTGTTGTATCGGATGAATGCTTGACAGTGCTCAGTTTCTCGGCAGATCTTCTATCTTTAACCCTGTTTGAGCGGTTAGCTTCATTTGCAGTAAACAAATGGTTTCGAGCTACGTTTGGCTACATTTGCAGCTCGGACAGATAGTTCAGTTTCATTATAATACTACGCACAATTAAGTAGTAAGATATTATAATAAGACATATAGGATTCCCATCGCTTACCCGAAGTGATTATAGGCGAATGGCACCTATCGTCAGCTTCGCTCATTCAATCTCTAGGCCCGTCCCTCGTCCATGCGGGACTTAGTTAGAAAAAAATCTTCTTCTTCTTCTTCCTTATTGTAGACCTATATGGTCTGTTCTCCAGAGTGTTCCTCCTCCAGTGAGGTAGATTCCCAGCTGTCCTTCCATCTTTTAGAAGGTCTTCCACGAGGACGAGTCCCATGAGGTTGATTATGCAATGCAATATAGGGGAGTCTGGTGGTGTCTATTCTTTGAACACGACCGTACCAGTCCCTTTTCGCTGTCTGCTCCATCTTATAATATCCTCAACCTCACATATCTCTCTTATTCTGGTGTTCCTCACGCGATCCCTCAGTGTCTTGCTTGCTATCGTCCTCAGTGTCTTCATTTCGGAAGTCCTCAAAACTTGTTTGGTCCTTACTGTATCTGCCCTTGCTTCGACGTCATATGTTATTATAGGTCTTACGCATGCTTTATAGATTCTTATCTTACTCTTAATAGTCATGTCTTTGTTTTTCCATATTGTGAATTTTAGAGCCCCAGATATTGCAGCTGCCTTGTTTACTCGGGCTTGTATTTCTTCCGAGAAAAAAGAAAAAAAAATGTGTAAAATAAATCAAGAGGGACCAGGCCACATTTAATTTACTGCTATTTTCCTCTATGTCCCGCCTTACATGCATACAGCACTAAAAACACTTCTAAACTATTTTTAAACAAAATATATAAAAGGAAAAAAAAGACACAGGATTAAATGGGAAGCGGACTCATAGACACATGACAGCGGGAAATGAAAGGAGGAACAGAGGAGACAAATGCGGAATGGCGTGAGTACGCACAACGTTATTATATAGCGGACACGGGACAGGTTAAGGGAACAGAACATTACAAAAATCTAAAAAAATATATACATGTATTAAAGAAATTATAATAAAGAGGTTTATAATACACATTCATGAACTGCAAATGTAGTATACCGGAATTCGAAACCAGTTTTTATGCACTGCAAATGTAGCCAGCCAACATTAGGGGTTAATAACACAACTAGTGATACGAAGTCAGAAATCGCATTATCACGCATTATCTTATAGTAATTTGTTCTAACTACCATAAATTTGCATTTCCCCTACCCTAAGGTTTTCTAAAATCATCTTTATAAGTTCACACTGTTTGGAAATTAGGTTTAGTTTAAAAATGCCCACACGACAAGGCGATACAAAATTATCACTAATATTTATATTTTTATATATTATAAATAAAAATCTTTGTAAAACTAATTGAGCAATTACGTTTATATTATTATTTATAATTGTGTTTTACAAAATAAAAACCATAACCATCAATAATATATAATATTATCTACTGTTATAACCTTTAAAGTTAAGTAGCTTTTTTGTAATATCAATACTTAAACAAATGGATATTTTGAAATTATTGTTTCTTTTTAGATCGATGATTTAATTTAATGGTTTCAGTAGCTCGCTGCTTTTCTCACAAGAAGACAGCCTGTGTACGGCCGAATCTGGTCGAAACTACTAGAAGAATAAGTGGAAGAAAGTAAAAGGTTCATTATTAAGTGTGGTAATAGGTGCCCTTCCTCAGTGTGGGACTATATGCCCTTCTTCAGTGAGGAAATATATGCCTCTTCCTAAGTTATTTACGATATCATAAATTGTTTTTAAAATGGTATATTATGAATTGTTTAATAAAATCATTTGTTAAACGTTAACGCCGTATTGTATTATTGCGTTTGAAGGACTCTCATAACAATATTTATTTTAATGGTGTCAAAAGACAAGTTAAAAATATATCTACTTCTGCTTCTTCTTCCTTGTTGTAGACCTATGTGGTCTGTTCTCCAGAGTATTGCTCCTCCTGTGAGGTAGATTCCCAGTTCTCTTTCCATCTTTTAGGAGGTCTTCCACGAGGGCGAGTCCTATGAGGCTGATTATGCAATGCAATATAGGGGAGTTTGGTGGTGTCAATTCTTTGAACATGACCGTACCAATCCCATTTTCGCTGTCTGCTCCATCTTATAATATCCTCAACCTCACATATTTATCTTATTCTGGTGTTCCTCACGCGATCTCTCAGTGTCTTGCCTGCTATCGTCCTCAGTGTCTTCACTTCGGAAGTCCTCAAAACTTGTTAGGTCTTTACCGTGTCTGCCCTTGCTTCGACGCCATATGTTATTATTGATCTTACGCATGATTTATAGATTCTCATCTTACTCTTAATGGCCATGTCTTTGTTTTTCCATATTATGGAATTTAGAGCCCCAGAGATTGCAGCTGCGTTGTTCACTTGGGGTTGTATTTCTTCCCACCGATCAGTTCCTCCCACCAGGTCTATGCTTAGATACTTGAAGGTTCTGACCTGTTCTATGGGTTGATTTTCTATAACCAGGTTACATGTTTTGGAAAGGAATTTTGTTTTTTCGATAGAGATCGTCATGTTGTATTTCTTACAGGCGTGAAATAGTCTGTCTAGCATTTTTTGTAAGTCATTATTGTTTTCAGCTATGATTAAAGTATCGTCTGCATAACAGACCACATTGACAATTTGCTCTCCCATCCTATATCCCAGTTGTAGCGATTGGGTCTCCTCTATAAGTTTGTCCATTATCAGATTGAACAGGAAAGGGCTAAGGCTGTCTCCTTGTCGTATACCTGTCAGTACGGGGATTGTTTTACTTAGTTCATTAGTTTATATTAAACAATTACATTAGTTCATATACAAATATATTTAAAGTTTAATTTAATAAAATTCATATAATTTAAAATTTATTAGAAAAAACTAAGTTAAAACTAACTAACTAACTAACCATCACGCCGTCTCCCCGAAGTGGTAGGCAGAAAGAATGGACTGCCACACTTTTCTTTCCTGACATATTTCTCTCGCTTCCTCAACATTCATACATCGTGTCATGCACGCGCATCGATTTCTCTGACTCCTCACATGGCCGACATTTAATATTTGATTTATTTGATCGTGCCACGTTTTCCTCGGTCTTCCTCTATTTCTGGTTCCATTTACATCATAATCATATATTTTTAAAAACTAAGTTATCATCTGAAATTCATTTTCGTTGGTCACAAGCTTTATGAGAATAGTGAAGAGGTTTTAAGGTAGGTCACTTGAATTAATGTTGTACATTAAACGATTCTTAACAACAATTAATTGTTTTAATGGCGAGTGGTTATAACAGGAATCTGCAGTAAACATTATTATGATTTATCACTATGCCATTGCGTAACACTTCCAGGAAGTGTTAGCAATTAAGAAAATAGTTCATAATTAATGTGATGTCTATCCAACACGATCTATCAGGCCTACGTCAATCTAATCATTCATAGCTCAATGCAAGCTCTGTTTGCAGTGTATGGCACACATAACACAGAGATGGACTTAAGTATACCGGCTGTATGAGATATTGGCAGAAGGACTTATTAAGGAACCTCTTAGATGCCTTTTTAATCGGTGTAAAAGAGAAATTTGAAAATAGTATTTTAGAACGCTTATTTAAATTGACGAATTATATTTTCGTTCTTCTTTTTTGTCTTCAATTTATGTTCGGAAATTATATTTGAATAAATATAGACGTTTTTTTACAATGATGACAACCATCCGAACGAAAAAGTTAAACTCTGCATTTAATAATTAATACAAATGAATACGTCTGTTATGTAAAAGTTCTTTGATATTTTATGAGAATGATATGTGTTGCATTTGTTAATTCTTTAGCAAAGTGAAACATATCATTTCCATATAATACTCATAATGAAACTTCTAGAAAACAAAAGTCTGCACTCGCATTAATTAAAAAAAATTGGTCAAAACTTGTTAATAATATAAAAAATTGTTAATAACATAAAAAAATAATGTTTTGTTTAGCAGGTTTTTAAGAGTTTTTGGAACAAAGAGACACGAAATTTTAGAAAATTAAAACACTGTTTTTTCGACTTTTGGGTTTATTTTTCTCGACTCGCTTTAGACCTTCGTCATCGGGAGAATGATACACGAGTAAATTTCCCGACAAATACGTTATATCGTTCTTCAGATGATGGAGGTACAAAGACTTTGAAACATGTAGAGAAAATAAATTAAAAAGTGGA
The DNA here is from genome assembly GCA_022606425.2 of Lepidostoma basale. NCBI lineage: Eukaryota > Metazoa > Arthropoda > Insecta > Trichoptera > Lepidostomatidae > Lepidostoma > Lepidostoma basale. The sequence continues at coordinate 483,513 of JAHDVF020001285.1, forward strand.
AAAATCAATTTTCAATTTATAAAAAATCGTCACTACGGAATTCTACAGTGTTAACGCCTTTAGTTTATCTTAAACAAATATAGAGTTTGTTTTGTTACGTGACGACGATCGGGTAGGGGAAAACCCGACAAACAGTTACATTAATAAATGTTGTATAATTATTTTTCATTTATATCAAAATATCATATCATCACTGTTTTGTAAGAAAGTATTTTTAATATCAAAGTGTTATTCTGAATTACATAATAAACTTTTTTTTTTATTCCAAATTTAAAATTATTGTACCGGTCCTGTCTGAGTGTCTTGAATTACTAGGTTTAAAAAGAGATTGCCTTGTTTACGATCCTGTTATATCATCCACCACAGCTCCACACGTACCTAATCTGAGTGATGTATCATTGTATGCGCCAGCATCCCATTCAAATAGAGAGCGTATTCATCTCGGACGAGGTGGAGTCGTATCCTAGCAACTGAATAACCCTCTCTCAGTGCTCTATGTAAGCCAAACTATTTTGTATTCTCGTTCCTCGTTGCATTTCGAGTCATCTGAATTAACTATATACATTCAGAACTTTGCGAATTACAAGATAACCAAACAAAAAATTAAGAATTAATTGTATCTCAATAGAGACGAAGACGCAAACTGGAAACTGAACATGGATGATCAAGGTGTTTACAGGACTTATGACCTGTCATTGGTTGGGTTAAGCGCACGCTTTATGTAATTACAACATTCCCCATTCCACCTTTGTTATTATGATCATGCATGACAAATTTGACATATAGAATGGAATAATACTCCTGGCGGCTTCTAACAATACGTTAATAGGCGACAGCCTTCGCATTGTGTTAATAAAGTAGTTTGCTAAATGCTGAAAATCATTCTCCATAGATGGCGTTAGTGGGTGGATTATATAGGTTAATCTTAAAAGATTCACAAGTGTAATCAAATCTACATAGATGGCCAATTAAAAACTGACACGTGAAGATAGATATGGATTTGAAGTATATATACAGCTTCCAAAAATTTGTCATGCATGATCATAATAACAAAGGTGGAATGGGGAATGTTGTAATTTAATAAAGCGTGCGCTTAACCCAACCAATGACAGGTCATAAGTCCTGTAAACACCTTGATCATCCATGTTCAGTTTCCAGTTTGCATCTTCGTCTCTATTGAGATACAATTAAAATTGAATTAACCACCCTTTGGTGAAAATCCAGGATTTCGTATACAAGTATAAGTATACATTCACAAAAAAAAAATTAAGAATTAATTGCATCTCAATAGAGACGAAACTTTGGTGTTGCTGAGCAACATCAAAGTCCGTAAGGTGTCCTACTTGGGCCATGTTCTGAGAGGCGAAAAGTACGCACTATTACATCTGATCTTGGAAGGTAAGATTGAGGGTCGACGAGGTGTTGGGAGAAGGCGGGTTTCCTGGCTGAGGAACATCCGAGAGTGGACGGGGCTGAGGACCGTGGGGGAGCTGTTCCGAGCTGCCCAGGACGGGGAGGCCTACTTAAGGGTGATAGTCAACGTTGGGGAGAACTGACAGGACACGGAAAGAAGAAGAGACGAAAATGTAAATTATTTGGAAACAGAATATGGTGGTCGAGGCGTTTACAGGACTTATGACCTGTCATTGGTTGGGTTAAGCGATCGCATTATGTAATACAACATTCCCCATTCCGCCCTTCTTCATTAATTGATAATTGGGTTGATAGCCTTTCACATTACATTAATAAAGATTTTCTGTTTAATGCTTATCTCTAGTCTCAATAGATGGCGCTAGTGTAGATTAAATCAAAATATGTGAAATTTTTCTCAACATGGTAGCATATATACAACTTTCAAATAATTGTCAGACGTGGTGTTCGTAGAAGGGCGGAATGGGGAATGTTGTATTACATAAAGCGATATCTTAACCCAACCAATGACAGGTCATAAGTCCTGTAAACGCCTCGACCACCATATTCTGTTTCCAAATAATTTACATCTTCGTCTCTATTGAGATACAATTAATTCTTAATGATTAATATACCCGTAATGCGTAAAATCCAGTATTTGTCTACAAGTTTTTGTATACATTCAAAAAACAAATATACATTCAGAATGACGTAAAAGTAATGTTGAACCACCGTACATGCGTTCCTGGTATTATATTTTAAACATTATATTTTACCTGTACTTAATAGATGTCTTAAACATTAATATTGTTTGTATTGTCTGTTGAGACAATTAACTGATTTGATTTTGAAAAAGGTGATATGAAACTGTACGATACTAGTGGGAAGAGCAATTAGTCTGCAGAACGCGGTCTCCTCGGAGATCGAAGTCTTTCATATTAGTGAAGTCACGTTCGAATCTTGTCTTCGTCATCCTAATGTCGAACCATCTCTATTACGTTCCTGGTATTATGTATTATTACTCAATAGATGCCTTAAACATTTATGCTGTTTGTAAAGTCTTTTGAGTATATAATATAAACTAATTTGATCTTATTTGATTTGAAATGGGCATAAGAACTTACTAACCATCCAAAGGTGTAATCAGAAAGAATAGACTGCCACACTGTTCTTTTCTAATAAACATCTCTTGATTCCTCAACATTTATACATCGTGTCATGCACGCACGTCGATTACTCCGACTACTCATATGGATTACATTTAATATTTAATTATTTTATAGTGCCACGTTTTCCTCCGTCCTTCTCTATTTCTAGTTCTGTTTAGGTCGTTTGCATGTACTTTATTTATGGTTATTTTTTCATTCATTTATTCCATCTGTCCAAAACATCTTAACGACCTTTAATATCATTTTGACAAAAAACTTTTATTCCCACTACATTTACTTTTCACATTTAAATTTGACAATGTATCATATACTGATTCTTGGACTTGGACTTGGATCTTCTGGCTTACAGAGGTTCAGCTCTTATGGCTATTCCTCTTACGTCTGTAGGAAACATTGTTGGAATGTGATTTGGTAGTTGTTTTATGATGGGGCTAAATGTATGGCCCGGAGTGTCCTTCCGAAAGGCGAGGGGGGATTCAGGGTTTATGATAAAGTCTTACATTATTGTCGAGGAATGGAAGACCAGTTAGGGTTGGGATTGTATTTATAAAAAAAGTTTGTTCCCGAGGGGAAGATAAGAGGAGCGGTGCCTGGATGGAGTTGTGGTAGGAGATAGCATCCTGATTACGCATTCTTTTAAGTTTTTTTTTTTATGTATTGTATAAAATAGTTTACCTCTATTTTTTTCTTGAAGATTCGCCTTATTAAACAAAGAACAAATGATCTACAACGGCTCACTTGTTGTATACAACGCATTCTTACGACCTGTTGTATACAATGTACAATGTGTACATTGTATACAACAGGTCGTAAGAATGCAATTACTGTATATACGTACTTTGTTTTCAGCTATTTATTCATTATCATGACATGTTATACGCCTTATTAAATAAAGAACAAATGATCTACAACGGCTCACTTGTTGTATACAACGCATTCTTACGACCTGTTGTATACAATGTACAATGTGTACATTGTATATAACAGGTCGTGAGAATGCAATTACTGTATATACGTACTTTGTTTTCAGCTATTTATTCATTATCATGACATGTTATACGTAGCTAATCAATCGGTATTTTAGTGTCACTTGATTTCTACACCAGACCAGAGACAGTGTTACAATCACACTGCTATCGTAATTGAACCCGGGACCCTCGGTATGCCAGTCAGAGCTCTTACCACTATACCACGAAGGTCCATCATTAATCTAAGTAAAATGTGAAGATTTGTATTAACATTATTTAACCAAATTACTCGCTTGTGGCCTGATAAAATAGAGTACAATATTGTGTAGCATAATTAACGAAATATTCCCTGGCGTGATATCAGAAGAGTGATATGAAAATATGGTATTGTTAACCGTGAATTCTGTGGAAATGTGCGCGCCCTCGGTTGAACGGCGTGTTTTTGCGTGGATCCAGACAGGGATTGTTACAGCGTCCCGTATCCACCCCCGGAAAGATCGTGATGAATGTGAGGAATTGTGTTAAGATATCTCGGATGGCTGGGCCCATTGTTTCATCCCGAAAGGTCCTGCCGCGAGGAGGTATAAGAGGCTCCAGAAGATTATGAATCAGAATTAATCACACTTGAACAATACTTATATCAGGATTTTTTTGTGTTTTTGGTATAGTTTTATGACGCGGTGTAATTATGTCAAGCTTTGTTTTATTTATAATGTGTTCTAACACTTACTCACTTACTTAAACAGCCGTTGTCGTCCACTGCTGGATAAAAGCCTCCCCAATATTTCTCCACGTATTCCTGTCTTGTGCCTGTGAAACCTGTAAAATATATACATTGTTATACATATATGGTGAAAACATTTTTTGAGTAATCCTTCATTCCGAAGGTCCCGGGTTTGATTCCCGGCGATGGCAGTGTGATTGTTACATTGTCTTTGGTCTGGTGTAGAATTCACGTAACAATAAAATGGCGATAGATTGGCTACCTATCACATGTCATAAGAATCAATATAATAGCTAAAATAAATTGTATATATTAATTGGGTTCAGTCGACCCTGTTTTATACAAGAAAAAAATATATCGTCATCATCATCGGGCATTATAAGTCGTTCAGTGTTGGATGTCCAGTGTTCCTTTCCCGACGTCCACAATTTTCTGTCCCTCGCCACTCTGTGCAATTGACTTGCCACTCGTTTGATGTCATTATATATCATCTTGCTTATGATCTTCCCGGATATCTGTGGCTGATTCTCGGCCATATGTCTATATTTTGATAATTTTTTTTTGTTTATATCATTTTCCCGATGATGAAGATGTTAAAACCTTCGTAGCATCTCGAGAAAAATAACCTCAGATGTGGAGCAAACGAATATTATTGTAAAGTTATAAAGTATAACATATAAACTGTTTTTAATGGTCTGGTGACCATATTGTATAATACAATCAATATATGATTACATTAGATGATCTGGATACATGAAAAGATGAAGAAAAAAAAGATGTGAATGGACTTGAATTCGAAACATAAAATTACGGAAGAAAACTTCAAGTTAACAATGTGAATGGATTATAGAGTCGAGATGGACTAAGGAAAACGATCAAATTAATCAATCTTTAAAGGTCGGAATGTTAGAAGTTGGATGAATTGACTCGCGTGAATGACTCGTTATACTTCTAATCTAGAGAGTGGTGTCAGGAAAGAGTAATGTGGTATTCCATTCTCTCTGCCTACACTTTCGGGGAAATGGCGTGATGCTTTGTTTGTGCATTAGATTCAATGTAGATTATGGAAAACGATGCAGTTTTTTTTAACACAAATTTATTTTATAAACTGTTAAATTAAAAATCTTTGTTTTATGTATAACATAGTATATTTATATATATTTTACGCGATATATTATTGTAGCACCTGATGATGTCAACACAGGTTGACGAAACAGCTGTCGCGTAAAATAAAAATACTATTATGATACATAAAACAATTTTATTTAAATTTAATAGTTTAAAATGTTAAAGTATCATATTTGTGAAAATGTTTCTGATTTTTAAAATTTGGTTTGGTTCATATGGTGCTTCCGTCAATTTGGAGATATTTCGTGTATAAGTGAATTGTTTTGGTCAATTTGATTATTGCCGCTCTTTATGGTAGTTATTTGTGACAAAAAATACGTTTTTACTGTTTTGGTGTTAAAATTATATAGGTTTTTTCGTTTATAAAAGAATTTTGACAGGTGTAAAAATAAATTTTTCATTTGTTCCAAAGACAATTTGAAAAAATTCTTCAAAAATATTTTTAAGTTCTTGCTGGTTTTGGATTGTTTTAAGTGCCTAATTACAGTAAATTAAAAAAAAAAAAAAACAGTGGATAACGTGGAATTAAAAATTAAATATACACAAATGTCTGGTTCGTCCAGCTGACGACAAGTGCATCATCTAAAAGAACATTATGTGTTAAATTATTTTATTTTATATCGTTGTATTTCAGATAATTTGTTTTAGATTTATTATGTAGACGTTGAACGATCGAAGTGTGCGCGGGAGATGCCTTTTGGTGGCGATGAGGTTCGCAACCCATCACACCGCGTCTCTCGCGATGGCGAAAAGAGAAGGATGGAGTGCCGCATCGATTAAAGTGTGGCAGTCCATTCTTTCTGCTTACCCTTTCGGGGAGACGGCGTGATGGTTAGTTAGTTAGTTAAGTATCATATTGTTTCGCCCAAAACAATGGACTACATTTATTTTAGTATCGTTTATCTGTATTAGGGAATCAAAATTTCCGTATATTAATATATTGATATTTGACATCTGGAATGTAATACATGGATTATTTTGTTGAAAATTCCTCTGTATTTGTTACCCACTGGCATGATAATCTCTACATTATATGTATTGTATATGATATAGGTACACGCACACTTGCTTCCCCTACATACAAATTTTCCTTTTTTAGGTTAAAAAATATTATCTTCATTTAGGGTTAGAGGTGTTTTAATTATAATGTGCCGCCACTGCAGTATTATTTTAACACATTGTGTGCGGGTATTTCGTTGTACCAGAAAGCTAGAAAATTGTACAAAAACATTAACAAACTTTCACGTTTTAATTTAAATTTGAATATTTTTTAACGAAACACATAAATTAAATAAACAAAAGCCGATTAGAATTCTAACACAGCAACAACTATATCCAGTATATTAGTAATATGGTTATCGGCTTATGACTTTCCAGTGTAAATGGACAGTCAGAAAAATATTGTAAACGATTTTCTGGGTTTGTTGTACTAGCAATAAAAGGCTCAAATAAAATGAGATTTTACGGTTTCCGTACATAATGTGTTAAAAGAGGGTTAAAATTCTAAAAATATTAAAATTCAAAGGTGAAAATAAATACTTGAAAGCACTTGTTTAAGCGAAAAAGAATGTTTAGTTAGAACTGCTTTGAAAATACGCACGAAGGTGGAAGATGCGCAGAGCGGAAGATAGACATGCCTTGAATAGCCCGTTCAAAGTTAACCGTAATAGGAAAACAAAACATGACGACCTTCGTGGCAGAGTGGTAAGAGCTCTGACTGCGATACTGAAGGTCCCGGGTTCGATTCCTAGCGATGGCAGTGTGATTGTCACACTGTCTTTAGCCTGGTGTAGATAATAGCTAATAAAAAACTGTATACAGTAATTGGGTTCAAACTACCTGTTATATACATTAAAAAACGGCCTTATTATCCTGTAGTAAGGAATGCGAAATTATCCTGCAAAATAAGGCTATTCCTTCATCGCTTGGTGCGCCTTCATGGACCAGGATCACACAACTGCACAAATCGGGAATCCCGATGATAGATGAATTGATTAAAAAACTTGCCGAATGTTTTTACAAAGGACTCACATCACATCTTAACCCCACAATAAAAGACCTCTCAAATTAGAACTCAAAGACCTGCAGCCGCCACAAGTGCCCAAAATTCAAAATTCCTCCTTCAGAGAAACACTCCGGACCACACAAATCAAGCCTTCGCATAAACCTTCAACCCACGAAATCACCCTTTCAACAATATTTCCGTCAGACGTAAGAGGATAAGCCATAAGAGCTGAATCTCTGTAAGCCAGAAGATCCAAGTCCAAGTCGAAACGAGTACCTACTTAATACGCTATAATTAAATTAAGTTTTTGGGACTCGTGGGACTCGTTTTAGTAATCTATTAAGAGATTACAGAATTATATTTCGTTTTTGGACCTGGGCAAAAACATAAGGATGGACTGGAAGAAACTGGAAAGACCTGGAGAGTAGAGAGGGTTGGCAAGGGACAGGTGTGAGGAGGCCAAATCCCATATGTATTGTCGAGAAGAAGATGATGAAGAAGAAGATAGATTAGTTAAATCGGTGCACAATCGAGTTCTAATGCTGACCCTAATGTATGAAAGTGAAGCTTGGAGTTGGCAGAATAAGGATAAAATTAGGATAAATGCCCTAGAAATGAGATCACTAGGAATAATGTGCGGAAAAACAATGTATGATAGATTACCTAATGGTGAAGTAAGAAAGGAATGTAATTTTTTTTTTAAATGATCACTAAGATGGTTTGAACATATATAAGGAATGGATGAGAGAAGATTGGTTTAAAGTATATAAACAAGTAGTGCGGATAGAAAAAAAAATAGAGGAAGGCTCTGGTTCGAAGTAGGAACAATCGATGAGATATATTATGTCACGATTTCTGAATGTATTATAGAAGAGGCACGAGAGTTAAGTCGGGATAGAATAGTATGGGGGTCCATACTCTTACATACATTCTCTTCTACGCCGGGGAAATGGTGTAATGGTTTGCTTGTTAGTGTAGATTTACAAAATTGACAATTAATATACATAATTTACGACCTGTAATAAATTCCCTTCGATAAAGATATTACATTGAAAAAATCATTTACCGTTCCTTAAATTCAAGTTTTTAGTCCTCAATATGGTTTGTATTAGCATATCTAATTAATATTCCGCTCACAGAAACTTACAAGCAGAAGTCCTTCATCAAGAGCTTTCGGAACCGGATATCGATAGACCTTTCACGCTAAAATTTAGTCGGGGCATCCGGACATATTTCATTTGTAATTTAATACAGATAAAATTAATCGTATAATAATTAAATTACTGATTCGGATTAAATAGAGCACATTAAATTACTGATTCGGTTAAAATAATAGTCTTAGACTTGGACTTGGATCTTCTGCCTTACAGAGGTTCAACTCATGTGGCTATTCCTCTTACGTCTGATGGGAACATTGTTGGAAGGTGATTTGGTGGGTTGTTTGTTTATGCGGGGGCATGATTTGTGTGGCCCGGAGTGTTCCTCTGAAGGAGGATCGACTTTGGGCGCTTGTGGCGGCTGGAGGTGTATGGGTCGTAATTTGAGAGGTCTTTTAGTGTTGGGTTAGGACGTGAAGGGAGTCCTTTGTAAAAACGTTCGGCAAGTTTCAGAATGACCCACTTGTGTTTATTCCAAAAAATGACTAGAGTGGTTACTATAATCATGAATCTTATATATTCAACATGCTAGGACATTATCAAATATCATTTGATATTATCCTAGCATGTTGAATATAACGAACTTACCAGCACGCCGTCTTCCGAAGGGGTAGGCAGAAACAATGGACCGCCACACTGTTCTGTAACATAGTTCTCTCGCTTCCTCTACATTCATACATCTTGTCATGCACGCACGTCGATTTCTCCGATTCCTCACGTGACCGACATGAAATATTTGATTGATTCGATCGTGCCACGTTTTCCTCGGTCTTCCTCTATTTCTGGTTCCATTTACATCGTTAACATAATTTTTTTTTACCATTCTTTCTTCATTCATTCTTTCCATATGTCCAAACCATTTTAATGATCCTTTCATCATTTTGTTCATAACACCATCATTCGCACCGCATTCACTTCTTATATTTCGACACTCACAGAGTATACACACATTCGTCTAAGAGATCTCATTTCAACTGCATTTATTCTACTTTCATCCTTCTTTTGCCACTTCTATGCTTCGCTTCTATACATAAGGGTCGGTAGAAGAACACCACGTAGATTTTCATCAATACTTAATGTTATATTGGGCCTAAAAAGGTTATTTCTTAAAATGTTTTTTTGCACAGAATAGGAGTGTAACATCAAAAGTTTTAAGAACCCATATTTGAGTGAATAGGGGAAAGTTTCCTGTGAATTTTTACCCTAATGTATCGCGAAGTGCAAGCGAACTTGCAATGCGGGCGAATGTAGGTATATCCACACCACTGGACCATTAATCATCAGCCAAAATCTCTCAGCACAGAATTCCGATCTAAGTAACAGGGAGAGAGTTTGCGAGAAATCCTAGAAATTCGCTCCCTGTGACACAATGACACGTGTGCTAACATTACTAAATCACATTAAATCTATACCTGAGAGCATTAACTCTTATGCAATTTCTTCTGTGAGTTGTAATAATGATAATAATAATAACATTTCGAATGTATACAAATACTTGTAGACAAATACTGCATTTTACCCATCATCAGCCGTCTGTCATCCACTGCTGAATGTAGGCCTCTCCCAAAACCCACCACCGCCCCCTATCCATTGCCGCTCCCATCCATCCATGTCCAGCAATCCTCTTCAGATCGTCGGTCCAGCTGGCAGCGGGACGTCCAACTCTACGGAATTCTGTTCGCGGTCTCCACTCCAGAACCCGTCTTCCCCATCGGCTGTCGGTTCTCCGACAGATATGGCCAGCCCACCGCCACTTCAGCCCGCCTATCCGTAGAGCCACCTCAGTCACCTTGGTTTGTTGTCGAATAAATTCGTTTCTAAATCTGTCCCTCAAGGTTATTCCAAGCATGGCTCTTTCCATGGCGCGCTGGGCGACCTTGAATCTGTAGACTAGACCTTTTATCAATGTCCACGTCTCGGCTCCGTACGTCATGACGGATTTTACGGATTTTACCCATTGCGGGTAAATTATTTTAATAAGGATTAATTGTATCTCAATAGAGACGAAGATTTAAATTGTTTTTCTGGGAACAGAATATGGTGGTCGAGGTGCTTACTGGACTTATGACCTGTCATTGGTTGGGTTAAGCGATCGCTTTATGTTTAACAACATTCCCCATTCCGCCCTTCTTACGACCGCCACGTCTGACAAATTTTTGGAAGATGTATTGTGGTAGATGTATGTATGTATGTATAATATAATTGTATATATGCTACAATGTTGAGGAACACTTCATAGTTTTTAGTTCAATCTACACTAGCGCCATCCATTAAGATTACAGTATGATAATTGCAAAGCCTTTCACATTGCATTAATAAAGATTTGATATATATTTTTGTAACACCTGATGATGTCAACATTGGTTGATGAAACAGGTGTCGTAAAGTAAAATAAATACAATTGTGATATAAAACAAAGTTTTTGCATTAACAATTATAATGATTTTCTGCTTAATGCTTACACCCAATCTTAATGGATGGCGCTAGTGTAGATTGAACAAAAAAATGTGAAGTGTTCCTCAACATTGTAGCATATATACATCTTCCAAAAATTTGTCAGACGTGGTGATCGTAAGAAGGGCGGAATGGGGAATGTTGTTTAACATAAAGCGATCGCTCAACCCAACTAATGACAGGTCATAAGTCCTGTAAGCACCTCGACCACCATATTCTGTTCCCCAGTAAACAATTTACATCTTCGTTTCTATTGAGATACAGTTAATCCTTATAATAATAATAAAAGTGATATGCTTACTTTTAAAGCGCCGTTTTTGTGATGTGAAGGGCGTCACGTCATGGGCGCATAATGACGTGTTTTAAATCTAAATAAAATCTAAATATGAATGCTACACCTTAGATTCACGATCAGTTAGAACGTAAAATAAAACAAATATCCTAGTTGGTTTTAATTTGGGTATGAACTACAAAAATATGGGTGTTCAGCTTTGATCTGAAATCTGTCGGATCATTTATGCATGAAGGGAGATTGTTCCATGCTGATGGGCCGGCTGGCTATTTGCAAAGGCTAGATTCCCGAAATTTGTACTAGGGCAAAGCTTCGGCTAAACTAATCTTCCTTTTGCATAGGAGTTCGCCGAGCGAAGTGTGGATTTCCATTTGGCTCTCCGTTATACAGATATTATATATAATTTGGTGCCATTCCATGTAGCGCTTTGAAGACTGTCCAGCAGAGTTTATACTGGATTCTTTCTGGACTTTTGTCAGTGAAGTTATTTGAGATGTTGTGTTTAATGGGAATTTTTTGGAATGCCTTTAATGAGTCATATTTCTGCATTGAACGCAGATTAAAGTTGGTGTATTTTTATTTTTGGAATGCTTGCATAAATTCCATTACAATAGACAAGTCGTGATACAACGAAGGAGTTTTGAAAGTGTCTTGGGGAATACTTCTTATGACGGATTTAAATCGACTATTTTTTATCATCGACACAGTATCCAGTTTAATAATAATAAATTGGATGATGTATAGAGCGCCATTTTTATGAATTAATCATCTCAAGGGCGCTGTAGCTCCATTTGATGAACTAGTCGAAGGTAAACATTTTAGTTAAAGTGAACATTTTTGCTTAAAATAATCATTTGTCAAAATAAACATCTAGTTATAATAACCATTTTGTTAAAAACAAAAATTTTGTTAAAGATAACCATTTTTGTTAAACATAAAACATTTTAGTATGGGGGGTGCACCTGACGCAGTCAATCAACATTTGCATCAGGATAGGATAGTTTGGACAGGTGCGTTTTGAGCCTCGATCTAAACTCTGACGGGTTTTCAATGCACTTTAAGTCTGCAGGGAGACCGTTCCAGGCCGAGGGGCCAGCTACAGCGAAGGCCCGGTCGCCGAAATTTTGTGCGAGAATAACGCTTCGGTACGTACAATCTACCCATCGCAGAAGACCTTGCTGATCGCAATGTAGACTGCCTTGTTTAAAGCATAGTTTATCCAGCACACATTGCAGATTATAGTTAGAAGTAACCGTTAACACACACTATGAGACCCTTGACGCACTAAAATAATAATGTAATCTGACCACCACAATTCAATTTGGACAACAATCACTTAAGACATTATTGCTCTCAGGCGTAACATTTTAGTAATATTTCTAGAAAAAAGTCTATCATAATAATTAAATCTGTCTTTTATACGCGTGGGAGTGATGTGATTGGAATGAATAAGATATGTGAAACATTGTTTTGAAGAATTGACGTACATTATTTGACAGATATAAAAATATTTAATGCTGGTTATTGAAATTCCTTGGTAAAAGATTATTATTAAGATACTTAATGCGGGTAGTTTGGCGGGGTGCGGTAAAGCACGGCAGGCAAAAACACGGTTTTCGCGCAAAATATTGATTTTGTTTAAGGGGTTAGGGGTAGACAGAGGTGTGAAAAAACAAGTATTTGCAATTTTTTGTCAGTAATTTAATTTATTTTATAAATTCAACAATACCATGTATGGAAGCGAACCATGGAACTGGCAAAAGAAGGATGAAAGTAGAATAAATGCAGTAGAAATGAGATCTCTTAGACGAATGTGTGGATACTCTGTGTCGAATGAAAATATAAGAAGTGAATGCGGTGCGAATGATGGTGTCATGAACAAAATAATGAAAGGATCATTGAGATGGTTTGGACATATGGAAAGAATGAATGAAGAAAGAATGGTAAAAAAATTATATGTTAACGATGTAAATGGAACCCGAAATAGTGAAATACCGAGGAAAACGTGGCACGATCAAATAAATCAATTACTCAAAGGCAGCCACATTTAAAGTCGGAATAATCGACGTGCGTGCATGGTACGATGTATGAATGTAGAGGAAGCCCGAGAGGTATGCCAGGACAGGCCATTGTGGCGATCCATCCTCTCTGCCTACCCCTCCGGGGAAATGGCGTGATGGTTAGTTAGTAGTTTAACAATATTTCAGCACACAATATTAAATTATTTTCAAAAAATATTTTATTTATCTAATGAGAAATCTAAAAACAGCAAATAAATCAATTAAATGTTCCTATACAGATGTTTGCCGTAATTTTGATAATAATTTATCAATAGATAAATTATGGCAGTTGATTAGTCGGTACCCGCATAACGCGAAGTGTAAATATTCTCCCCCAGATATGATAAGGGTGGTTAATGGTCCCTCTGACTGGTAAATCTTAGACGGGGCCTAGCTAGGCCGACTAATATTATTTCACTGTAATTACTTTATAACTTATTTGTTAGGGTCGCAGGGATGGTTTGATTAAGTTGGAGCGTATGGAGAATGTAGAGAAAGCAGTTGTATTTATTACATTAATGAGACACATTCATTATAAACAAAAGTAGTTTTCGCGAAATTATTATTTAAGTTTGGTTAAGGAAACTGTGCGAAGGAATTTTCGTAAAGCTGTTGGATAAAATGAAGTGTTTTACGGCCGTTGGTTAGCTAAGTTTTGTTTCAAGAATTACGGAAGAAAACAAATATATTCTAAAAGTAAAGCGGAAGCAAAGGCGCGATTTATTGTCTAATGAGCAATGATGTTAACCATTTGGTTGCCGGCACTTTTGAAATATTTTAATAAATAAATGGTATTTTAATTCTAAATATGATTATTTTATTAAATATATATACAAACAAATTATGATTATTTTATTAAATATATACAAAATATATATACATTATTAAATAAATAACAGGGTTGCGTAATGTCCCCGTAGTTATTTAATCTGTATATGGACAAATGTATGAAAGAGCTGAAAGGGTTGGATGTAGGTGCCAAAATGAGCGGAGTGTCAGTAAGCTGTCTCTTGTATGCGGATGACGCTGTCCTACTTGCAGACAATGAGCATGAACTACAAGTCCTGGTGAATTGTATGTATGAGGTATGCATGCGAAATGATCTGATGATGAATGTTAATAAGTCCAAGGTATCGATTTTTGAAAAAGAAGAAATTATGACAGTCTGCAACATTAGCGTGAATGGTGAAAATTTAGAGCAAATAGTTGAGTTCGTGTATTTAGGTAGTATATTTACAAGATATGGGCGAGTGGGGAGGGATATTGAAAGAAGAGTCAGGGCAGGCAACAAAGTAAATAATGCACTTAAATTTGTCATCGCAAACAAAAACCTATCCAAAAAAGCTAAAATGGCAGTGCACAATGGTGTTCTTATTATTACTCATTACTCATCTCAAGGGCGCTATGATCTACGATAGTGTCGAATGAGCATATAAGAAGTGAATGCGGTGCGAATGATGGTATTATGAACAAAATAATGAAAGGATCATTAAGATGGTTTGTACATACGGAATGAATGAATGAAGAAAGAATGGTAAAAAATATATATATTAACAATGTAAATGGATTCAGAAATAGAGGAAGACCGAGGAAAACGTGGCACGATCAAATAAATCAAATATTGAATGTCGGCCATGTGAGGAGTCAGAGAAATAGACGCGCGTGCATGACACGATGTATGAATGTATTTGTTTATTATTTTTTTCTTTTCTTGTATACTTGTTTATTTTTCTTGTTCGTCTGAACCCAATTACTGTATACACTCTTTTTTTTATTTTTAGCTATTATATTGATGATTCACATGATATATGATAGGTAGCCAATCTATCGCCATTTTATTGTCACGTGAATTCTACACCAGACCAAAGACAGTGTGACAATCACACTTCCATCGCCGGGAATCGAACCTGGGACCTTCGGAATGGAAGTCAGAGCTCTTACCACTCTGCCACGAAGGAAGCGAGAGAAATATGTCAGGAAATAAAATTGTGGCAGTCCATTCTTTCTGCTTACCCCTTGGGGGAGACGGCGTGATGGTTGGTTAGTTAGTTAGTTAATGACGAATTTTTTATGAATTAAAACACTGTTTTTTTTACATTTCAGTATATTTTTCTCGACATGTTTCGAAGGCTTTTCACCTTCATCGTCGGGAGAACGGTATAAGTTTATACAGTTTATATCGTCATCCCGATGATGACGATGTAAAGCCTTTAAAACATGTCGAGAAAAATATACTCAAAAGTGGAAAAAACAGTGTTTTAATTAATTTAAAGTTCGTCATTACGAAATTCCACAGTAATAACACTTTAAGTTAATCTAAAAGTATTTATAATTATAAGTATTTATAAGTATTTATAATATATAATTATAAGTATTTATAAGTATTTATAATATGGAATAAACACAAAACTGATCACGGCAATTACATCGCTGTACACAGAAAGCACTGCTAGTGTCAGAGTAAATGGGGATCTTACAGCCTGGTTTGATATCAATAAAGGTGTCAAACAGGGGTGTGTAATGTCTCCATGGTTGTTTAATCTATATATGGACAAGTGTATGAAAGAGCTGAAAGGGTTGGAAGCAGGTGCAAAAATGGAAGATGTTTCAGTAAGCTGTTTGTTGTATGCGGACGACGCTGTGCTACTTGCAGACAACGAGCACGAACTGCAAGCCCTGGTGTCTAGGATGTATGAGGTATGCAAGCGATACGATTTGATGATGAATGTGAATAAGTCTAAGGTAATGATTTTCGAAAAAGAAGGAAGCATGACAGTGTGCAACATTAGTGTAAACGGTGAAAATCTGGAACAAGTGGATGAATTTGTTTATTTAGGAAGTATGTTTACAAAGGATGGGAGGGTGGAGAAGGATATTGAAAGAAGGGTTGGGGCAGGCAACAGAATAAATGATGCACTTAAAGTTGTCATCGCAAACAAAAGCCTATCCAAAAAAGCTAAGATGGCAGTGCACAATGGTGTTCTTGTGCCGACCCTTATGTATGGAAGTGAAGCATGGAACTGGCAAAAGAAGGATGAAAGTAGAATAAATGCAGTAGAAATGAGATCTCTAAGACGAATGTGTGGCAAATCTGTATATGATAGAGTGACAAATGCAAGTATAAGAAGTGAATGTGGTGCGAATGAAAGTGTTATGAACAAAATAAGGAAAGGGTCATTAAGATGGTTTGGACACATGGAAAGAATGAGTGAAGACAGAATGGTAAAGAAGGTATATGTAAACGGCGTGAACGGAGCTAGAAATAGAGGAAGGCCGAGGAAAACGTGGCACGATCAAATCAATCAAATATTGAATGTCGGTCACGTGAGGAGTCGGAAAAATCGACGTGCGTGCATGACAAGATGTATGAATGTAGAGGAAGCGAGAGACGTATGTCAGGACAGAACAGTGTGGCGTTCCATTCTTTCTGCCTACCTACTGTAAGTTAGTTAGTTTAAAAACAATAGTATTTATCAAATAATACCATTTAAAACATAATTCCAAAATCATCATTGTTTATTTTACCAATGACAAAATAGAGCTTTTTATTTTCGCTGTTTATAAGCATCCCCTAAAGAAATGAAACAGAATTTCAGTAGCATGGCCATCGATTTTCTTATGAAAACCAATCTTATTTTCACCGATTAGCGTCATTGAATACAAGCTATAAATATTTTTTATTTCTAAGTCCGAGAGATTTCCGCAAAACTTTGATGTAACAAAATCAATTTAGATTATCTTAATGATCCGGCTAGCAACATTTCCTTTTGAGGTTCTATTGAAATTAAGATAAATTGATTACAGAAGTTGGTCCAACGCAAAAACTATTTGTGAAGAAAATTTTACTCTCAATTAAAATGTTGAAGATGTACAATTTAATTGAAATTCGAAAATCTATTATTTAAACTTTTGTGTATGTATTCTTCCCTTCAGTGTTAGATATAGGCCTTATTTATTTTTCTCCTCTTTCGTATCCAGATCGTCCAGCTCTTCGGGCAACGTCATCGGTCAATATTTTTTGATAACCTCCCGACACTCATTTTCTTTGTCCACAACCTTCATTGGACATTATCCAATTTATTATTTATTATTATTATATCGAGCCTTCGCCTCCAGTATTCTTCGCTTCCAACTCCTCCTGTTCTCCGCTTCGACCTTTCAATCTGACAATCGTAACAATTTCGCCCCATCTCTCCCAACTTCATCCTCCCATCGCAGCCTTGGTCGTCCAATTGGTCTTCTACCACCCGGGTGCCACTCCAGCAATCTTTTTGGGGTTCCCGATGACGGCACCCTCTGCACGTGACCGATCCATCTCAGACAAGTCTGATCTGTGTGGAGAGACTGGGAGCTTTGTAAATATAGTACAGCTCGTCGTTATGCCGCACTATCCAGCCTTTGCCGTCATTAACAGGTCCCAGAATTCCTTCTCTCAAAAATATCCAGTCGCTCTGCGACTTCAATTAAATTAAACATACCAGTCCGTCTTGCAAACGTATCATGCCAAAATCCTTTGAACTGTTGAAATAATCAGATTTATCAAACTAATACAAATGAATAACCATTGAAAAAATATATATATGAACAATAACAGATATTTGAATTTAACGAATAGACACCAATGCTACTAGCATGAATTGAACCTGCGAGTCGCTGATGAGGGTGAACGGTCTCTATAACAATTCACCCTGATTATATTGTAGATACAACTATAGGAAAATTTGAGTTTTCATTTCAAATTTTATTCGGTTTCTGGTGGCACGTTAGATGTATAAACTAAAACACCTTATTATTGAATATATTTTTTTCATTATTACGTTATCAATCTCACTTTCGGTCATGTACTAAGGGGAGAAAAATACCACCTCCTTCGACTGATATTAATAGGTAAAGTGGAGGGACATCGGGGAGTTGGTAGAAGGTAGTTGTCCTGGCTGCGGAACATAAAATAATGGACAAGAATGACAAGAATTCAGAACCTGTTCCAAGTGGCGCAGGACAGAGATGCCTTTGCTGCAGTGATCGCCAAAGTTGGGGGGACCTGATACGGCACCGAAAAAAGATTCTTATATATTGAGTTTTACATTGTTGCTTAAGTGAACAATTTAAGATAAACTTTAGGCGTAAATAATGTTTTTTTTTATGAAACTAAACAATATTTTTATATTTCCAATGAGATTATTTTTCTCGACATGTTTCGAAGAGAAAATACCTTCATCATCGGGGCAAGTAAGGTGCCTACACGTGTGATGTTACTATAACTATAACAGCAGTGCCCCTGGAAACGCCAAAAAGTCAGCAGAACCTTCCATCACAATGGCAAGAGAAAGAAAGAAAGAACTAACTCAGCGATACATATAGATTCACGCCATTAATTTTTATTATTTTATAATATTATGTATTACTTATTATTGTGTATCTCTAATTGGAATATAATTCGGTAATGAAAAATGATAAAAGATACGAAGAAGAAGAAGGTCCGGAGAATATTATAGATTCATCATCAGGAAGAAGATACTGCTCTTGATGATGAAAATAATATGTTGAAAACATGTCTAGAAAAAACTTGAACTGGATACATAAAAAATAAGATTTTTTTTCACACATGCATGATAAATAAATATTAACGTACCCATTTCCAACGATTGTGCTTGTTCTGATTTATGTTTTTGCGTGTTACAAGAATATGGCAAATATATTTCCATTTTATATAAATCGGAATAAATTCTAAACCTGGCAGAAAACATGCCAAATTCTGAAATGTTTGATTGCCTAACTAACTATAACGTAACCTTTCTTACAGACTTGGCAAGCGTTATCCTAATACACTCACTTCAGCGACGGCGCACCCCTTTTTTTTTTATAAAGATACCGATTTTCGCTTCACTGCTTTTGGGTAATGCCGTAACCAACACTGGGAAATCTTTGCGATCTTCATCATCTGAGTGATGTCCTTTATATATGGTGGAGTTTCACGATTTTTTTTATTTCTGGGCCGGGTAGCCAGCAATAATTAAGTAAAACATAAATTTACATACCATGAAGGAAAACAGTTTTGATGTACGAAGCGACACAACTAAAATAAATAAGTTTTTAACAAAAAAAATGGTTAGAAATATTCGCGCCGTATTTGACGGTACGATTCGTATTTGACCGAGCCGTAATGAAAGGGTTAAATACAATAAATTTTCTGGAAAGCGGACGTTTAAATTCATTTGAAGAAAGTAAAATATCTAATTAATATTATACAAATGTGTATGGTATCCCAATAAAAAAAATGTCTTAAATATCCATTGACTTATTTAGGTAGTCAGAAAAAACACAGAAAAACGTTAAAAAATATGTTAGTTGTTAAAGTTTATGACATGGAAAACGTCTTAATATCAGGCTTGAAATCAGAAATCCTGAGTGATGTAGGTCTGTTCGTCCCTGATAATTATCTTCGACAAAGTGGCCATACATTGTTTTATCTCCCACGATGCAGAACCAACCTGCCAATGGTTATGCCGGTAGGTAGAGCAATATCTTTGCTAAATCGTATCACCTCGGAATTTGACGTATTTTGTGACAGTCTGGCTCAACTGAGGAAGCACTGTCCTTATTATAATTGTAATTCATTATATTAATTTGTCATGTATCTTATGTTTCTCGCTCTTTTTATTATTTCATTATGTTTTACTTATTATTGTGTATCTCCAACTTGTATCCTTAGTGTATTGAAAAATATTTCTGTAATGTTTAGGATATATTATATTAAAATAAGTAAATTAACTAAATGAAATGTTTTAGAAGATTGTTAAGATTTCAATGTAAGATTAATTTTATAAAACTCACGCACCACCAATGAATAAGCGGGGGAGTCACATCGGTAACCATGTTGAGTTCCATTGGACCAAATCTGTCTGAAGATATTTATAGTTTCTAAAATAATCTCGCTGCTCCTCTTATACATTTTGGCCGCTTTGTCGTCGAAGTGATTGTCGTTTATTTTATGTTTTAGATGGTTTGTTTATATTTAATGAGCTGTGAAAAGTTCGAATAATGAAATTCCATATTATTGTTACCGGTGTACATGTTATTTTTGGGTTGTTTTGCAATATATGATACATATATCAATAATGTAGAAAGGTCTTACAAAAAATGTCTTATGATCGAAAATACATATCTATTTTAATACAATAATTGTTTACACAATTCACGTTACGCAAAAATGACGAGATTATTTAGCAATAATTCGAAAAACTGTTTTTCTAACTAACTAACTAACTAACCATCACGCCGTCTCCCCGAAAGGGTAGGCAGAAAGAATGGACTGTCACACTTTTACTGATGCGGCACTCCATCCTTCTCTTTTCGCCCCGCGGGAGACGCAGTGTGATGGGTTGCGAACCTCATCGCCACCAATAGGCATCTCCCGCTTTTCTTTTTTCAAATAATATAAAATAATAATTAAATAAAATGATGTTTTTTAACTACTGCCATTTTTGTCTTTATTTCGCAGACTGGTGACACTATTGCAAACCGAGTCCTTTATATGCATACAGATTTGGGGTGATAAACATAATTCTATACAATAATCTTAAAATATTTATGTAAAATTTACTGAATTTAAATATTGGTATTACAGGTATTCAAGAAGATTCATATTCGATTCAATTGATAAAAATTTTATTATCGCTTACATAATTATACATAATGTTTGGAAAATTGTACATTTGCTTTAATATTACTAAATTTAAATATAATATGTTATGGTTCTTGGTCCATCGCCTTATTCGATTTTCCCCATCCATATAGCTGCTAAGGTCTGGAATCAAACAAAATAATTTTTCGGCAGTTATCGATTCCAGGAATATTTTTTAATTGTTTATATTGGGTATAACAAAGGGGAGTAAGCAAACAGTAATTGCTCATTAAGGACTACTTGGTCAGGGGTGTTGTATTTCAGCCAATTTATTTATAAAATTTCAAATTTATCTAGTTTTTTGCTTTTTGGTCATGTATGTAAAATTTAAAGTTTTAAGATGGATTAAATGTGTGGTTCTTTTCTATTAAATGGTTAGCAAAATTTTAATTCGATATATTATTTTTCCAACTACACAAAATAAACGGTGTAACGTCAAATCTACACCAATAACTTTATTTTCTTAGTTATTATTTACAAATTGTTTATTAACTCTTGAAACCATGCTATGTGTGATAAAATACAGGTGTATTAATTCAATAAAAAAACAATCGATGGATTAAAGTTAAAGCAATAACACTGTGGAATTCCATTGTACACTTTGGAAATTGAAAAATAACGTTGAATTAACGTTGATCCACTAAAATATCAAATAACACGACATGTTTCGGAGGAGACCTCCATTTTTAAGTGTAAATATATAAAACGTATTTCAAAATCTATATAAAATAACAGTACATTAGAATTTAACCTGGACTAATTGCTTTTAATTCAAATGTATTGTTCTTTTGTATTGTATCGATTTTTAAATGCGTTTTAACCATCCTACGTTATTTGAACGTACGTGATACGTTCACTGTGACTGTACCATTCTGCGCTATCCCGTATTACGTACGCGCTTGGGAAAAAGTAATGTACCTAAAATGTACAAACGGTTAGGGATACGCGCGTGTGCCAACAACACTCGAGTACAAGTCTTCATAAATATGATAATTTAACAAGGGGCAGGCGAAGTGTGCGGCCGAGTATTTGACGTTTCGTAATTAAAAAAAATAAAATTAGTATATAATTAAATTTCATTAACAAAAAAACTACTTTTTTTGCATGTTTCTCGGAAGATAACCCAAAGGTAGGGCTGTTAATAAGTCTATCTTTGTTTAGTTTTTGTTATATATTACACCTGAAGATGGAGGTCTCCTCCGAAACATATCGTGTTATATAATATAATATATTATTATATAATATTTTAGTGGATAATAAACAATGTTATTTTTCAATTGCCAAAGTGTATTACAATAATGGAGTCCAGTCATTTGGTTGGATTATCACACATTTAGCCGCTTAGAGAACTTACCATCACCAAAATCACGTTTTCAAAGGCGGAAGGGATTCAAATAACAAAAACTCAGCCGTTGTCTATCACAGATTAAAATTTTATTCGAAGATCATTCGGTATACATTGAATTTTAGTAACATTTACTATGCCTTTCGAGTGAAGTGTATTTTAATGTATGAGATCTTCCTCGATTTGGATCTATATACATGCCCGTGACAATGTATTGGCACTAATAATTTTTTTGTGCAAGTATGTATTTAATATTTTTGATTGTAAGACTTTTTAAAAAATACAATTATTATATAAAAATATTTAAATTGAATGAATAAAAAGAAAATATTCTAATATAAAATTTATACAACGAAACTTTCTTCGTTAGGTGCGTTTGAATTTTTAATTTTGCAATATTTGAAAATAACGATTAATTTTCATTTATTTATTCTCGAAATGCTTCGTTTTGTAAAATTAATTTTCCGAAGTGCGCACTAGGAAAAGGCTGACCGAACATTGCAGTTTTCAGTGGTCTCATAAATTGAATTAATTTAATTTGTCGCTACCTTCATGTTTGTTACTAACGGAAAGATTTGCTGATGAAATATTTATTTATACTAAAGAAAACTTCTGTTTGCTAGAAGTTTTATTGCAATTTATGGAAATGATACGTTTTGCCGTTTTCCCTCACATTTGATAATGCATTAGAAAGGCGAAACATGTCATTGCCATAAATGATAATAATAAAACTAGAACTCCATTGTGAACGGCCGTTTTCGCTTTCATTGATAAGTTCTGGTCCCAACCCTAATGTATGGAAGCGAAGCATGAAACTGGCAGAAGAAAAATGAGAGCAGAATAAATGCATCGAACGATTTACGACAGAATTTCAAATGCCGATATAAGGAGGGAATGTAGAGCGGAAGAAAGTATTATGAACAAAATTATGAAAGGATCGCTGCGTTGGTTCGGACATATGGAGCGCATGGATGGAGAAAAAATGTTTAAGAGAGTATACTTAAATGATGTAAATGGAGTACGGAGTCGAGGCAGACCCAGAAAAACATGACATTACTAAAGTAATCAAATTTTAAGGGTTGGTCATTTTAGAAGTCGGAAGAATCAACGTGCGTTCATAACTCGCTGTATAAATGTGGAGGAAGCTAGAGAGGTGTGCCAGGATAGAGTAGTGTGGCCGTCCATTCTCTCTACCTATCCCTACGGAGAAACAGCGTGATGGTTTGTTGTTGTAAAAACTAACTAAGTAACCATCACGCCGTCTCTCCGAAGGGGTAGGCAGAAAGAATGGACTGCCACACTTTTCTTTCCTGACATATTTCTCTCGCTTACTCAACATTCATACATAGTGTCATGCACGCGCGTCGATTACTCTGACTCTTCACATGACCGACATTCAATATTTGATTTATTTGATCGTGCCACATTTTCCTTAGTCTTCCTCTTTTTCTGGTTCCAATAACATCGTTAACATACAATTTGTTGTTGTTGTTGTTATAAAACTAGAAAACAGACGTTTTAACTCGCCTTCCTTATTTAATATGGAGTTTTACATTGTTCAAGACACAATATATTGGATTTTGTTAATTTTTTTTACAATCTAATTACTGAAGTTCTCCAGGATCAATTTGGTGATCAGACTCTCTTTACGGGTGGCTCTGATTAATTTAGCCGGGACTGTACGTCTGTGCAGTTATTTTGGAATTAACGATCGGTTTGTTTGGACGCAAGAGATATCTGAATATGTAATAGTATCTGGACGGTGGCCAAATCATAAATCCGTGTTTTTCCTTACATAAACAATGGATCGACTACACCCCAAGACTCAACTTTCTTAGTTGCTTCTCTTGTAATCTGTTTTGATTTTCGCTTTTGAAATCTCAACAATGAGGCTTTTTTGATTGATGGATTATGTTAGTGCGGAAACGATGAGAATTGTGAATCTGATTTTCAGTGCTTGGCCCATACACTCTCGCCTTACAAAATATTTATTTAAATTCACCAGGAATGTAATTAGAATTTTCCGCTTTTCGCTAAGGAATGTCTTGGATTTCCGCATTCTGGAATGTTTAAATGCGCACTCTTTCGAGGCATATTTTGTAAACATGGAATTCTTTAATTTGACGTGTTAATGAATGAGAAGATTACCATGCCAGAGAATGCTATTTTTCAGGTATACTTATTTATAAAATAATAACAAATCGAATCAAATCGGCACTCGTACCTTCGTACCTTCGTTTACACGTCGTACCTTCGCTTCGGTAAGACAAGGGCACAATTGCACGTCTTGTAATTTTTCATTTGACAACATTTTAAGATTTTTGAAAAGTAATATCGTGTTATTTTGGCTATATTGATCATACACTTTCGCTAATTAACTAACTACTAACTAACCATCACGCGGTTAGTTATTTAGCGATAGTGACAAACTAACTAACTAACTAACCATCACGCCATTTCCCCGGAGTGGTAGGCAGAGAGAATGGATCGCCACAATGCTCTGTCCTGGCATAGCTCTCGGGATTTCTCTACATTCATACATCGTACCATGCACGCACGTCTATTATTCCGACTTGGAATGTGACCGCCATTTAGTAATTGATTAATTTGGTCATGCCATGTTTTCCTCGGTCGTCCTCGGCTTCTTTTTCCACTCACACTGCTTGTGTACAACTTTTTAACCATTCTACTTTCATCCATTCGTTCCATATGTCCAAACCATTTCAGGGATCTTTTTTCAATCCATGACGCAGTCATATGCCTTACATTTCTTTCTGATTTTCTGATACACTAGCGCCATCTATGAAGATTGGATTTTAAGCATTAAGCAGAAGATCTTTTTAACGCAATGTGAAAGGCTACCGCCATTAAAGTATTGCAAGATATGTAAAAATCGTTTTTAGTAGATTGTTATTAGTATGATTAAAAATAAAATTAAGAAATAAAATACGTTTCCTTGATAGTTTTATTGTTTCTTGGTTTTGCTTTAAAATTCAATTTGATTTTCACGTCGGAAGGAAACAAAAAATCAAACACTTGAGGGATATTATTCCTCAGGTACGCGCAATGAATCAATACGCTGACTTTTTTATGGCTCTGTGCGGATTTCATAAAGCCGAGGACGGTCTCGGGTTCCAATAACGTTTCTAATAAAACCGCTGCTGCCTATGCCTGCCCAAACGAAACATCTAAACGCTGTTTGACGTTTCGCTAGACGTAGAGGCGCGTAAAGCATACGTGAAATTTAAAATTCAAAAGGTCAAAGGGCCAAACTCGTAAAATGATTGAACTAATTGTCGTTTTAAAATGAATTTTTCTTAATTAACTGGTGTAATTAGTAACGGGGCAAGTGAGAGAGTCAACATTTCTCCGAACGATCATAGTTGAACGATCTCTTATACGAATGTGTGATAAACTGTGTATGATAGAATGTCGAATGAAATAGAAGAAATGAATGCGGTGCGATGGAACTGTTATGAACAAAATAATTAAAGGATCATAAGGATGGTTTAGACACATGGAAATAATTAATAAAGAACTATTTTTTAGCCGAAACACTATGAGACTTCAAGATTATTAATTTGTGTTATAATTAATATCACAATTTAAATAATAATTAAATAAAACGATGTTTATTAACTGCTTCTAATTTTGTCCATTTCGACAGCAACCTTTTTCGCCAGGCTCGCTGGTATCGACAGACTAGATTCTAACCAGTTTTATTTAATAACTTACTAACTAACTAACCATCACGCCGTTTCGCCGGAGGCGTAGGCGGAGAGGATGGATCCCCGCATTGTTCTATCCTGACATAACTCTCGAGCCTCTTCTACATTCACACATCGTGACATGCACGCTCGTCGATTGTTCCTACTTCGAACATGGCCGCCTTTCAGTAATTGATTAATTTGGTCATGCCATGTCTTCCTTGGCCTTCTTCCAATTCTTTTTCCATTTGCATTACTTGTACACATCTTTTTAACCATTCATCGCTCATCCATTCGTTCCATATGTCCAAACCATCTTTGTGACCCTTTTTTGATTTTATTTATCGCGCATTCATCCGCCTTACATTCCTTTCTTACTTCATCATTAGATTTTCTATCATACATTGGTTTTCCGCACATTCTTCTTAGTGTCCTCATTTCTACGGCATTTATCCTATTTTCATCCTTCTTCTGCCAACTCCAAACTTCACTTCCATACATAAGGGTCGGCAAAAGAACTCCATTGTGCACTGCCATCGTTGCTTCATTTCTATTTGCTGTAATGCGGTAGTTTTATTTAATTATTATTTAAAATCCAATTCTGTCAAGAGATTTCAGTAAAACCATTCGATTATATCACAATTTATTGATTAATTTCTATGAACTTGTCATGGCAACTTAGGTTGGCGAAACAGCTGTCGCGACAGTTTTAGAATTTTATAGAAATTAATATGTAAATAGAGTTACGTATTAAAACAGTTAACTTCTAATATTGTTTCCGGAAATTTTAAATTATAGTTCGAATAACGTGTTATGTATCTGAAAAATCACTTAGATTTTTCCAATATATGTAGCTTATGGCTATCAGCGATCCTACACTCCGGGTAGCTGGAAGCAGGTTAATGGACGTCCCGTAGTGGCTTACTGATCTGGAATACATCCAAGATTTTTCGATCACCCTGTGTTTTCCGGCGCCCCACCAATAAATGTTGTTCAATTTATGACTGTCCTGTGTTCCAGGGGTAACTTTAAATTTGTTTGGGATACTATATTAATAAAAAAAATACACGCTAAATCAATCATCAAATAGACACACGTTTGTAAAATCAATTTTTAAATAGTCCAATTTTTTTGGCCGAAACACTATGACACTTCAACATTATTACTGTTAAAATTTAAAACACTTATATATCACAATTTCTTTTTATTTACATCGCCAACTATGGCATCATCAGGTGTTACAATAATTATTACTATTTATAGTAAGTCTTTTCATTTGTAGCTTTAGTTTATTGTAACACCTGATGATGCCAACATCGGTTGGCGAAACAGCTGTCGCGACACGCAGTAAATAAAAAGAAATTGTTAAATATATAGGTGTTTTACATTTTAACAGTAAAAATCAATTTTCGTTGACATTTTCTTCAAAAAGATCCACGATCATTGTTTCCTGTATTCGTTAATTATTTCATTGGATGCGTAAATGCACAATAGAGGAACATCGAGATTCTTAACTCTGTTAATATTAAATTTATTAGAAGCAATATGCATTAGTTACGAGAAATTACGGGAAGGCTTAAAAAATAAAATGTGTATGGTTGTTAATACGAATGAAAACGTCATTTTTCTAGAAGTTTTATTATAAAACTAACTAACTAACTAACCATCACGCCGTCTCCCCGAAAGGGTAGGCAGAAAGAATGGACTGTCACACTTTTACTGATGCGGCACGCTATCCTTCTCTTTTCGCTCCGCGGGAGACGCGGTGTGATGGGTTGCGAACCTCATCGCCACCAATAGGCATCTCCCGCGCACACTTCGATCGTCCAACACCCACAAAATAAATCTAAAACAAATAATATAAAATACAATGATATAAAATAACAAAATAAAAATAATTTAACACAAAATGTTCTTTTTAGATGGTGCACATATTGTCTATTAATTTATGTTCCACGAATCTACCGTTTTTTAAATTTAGCACATAATGTAATGTTTTTTAAATTTAGCACATAATGTTTTTTTCGATGTTGCACATGTTGACATGGACGATCCAGACTTTTGTGTTTTATTATATTTTATGGGAATGACATGTTTCGTCCTTCTAAGGCATTATCAAATGACATTTGATAATGCCTTAGAAGGGCGAAATATGTCATTCCGATAAAACATAAAGCTTCTAGAAGAGTTTTACATCATTGTTAAAAAAATCAATGTTATTTCCTAAATACGAGTACCTATACCAATGTGCACTTGTTATGCATGTTTTGAGTGTTTCAAATAAATTTGAATATTTATTAAAAAGCAAAAATCACGACAGATTGGATACATTTTTTGAGTTGGCCACCCCACCTGTTGTGGTCTGATGGAAATCAAACTGTTTCGTTTTATTTGGACCAGATTTATATGAACTTACAGGGAGTGCATTCATTCCTATCTTGCAATTTATGTATTGCGATTCCGGTGCATCTGCTGGTATCTTAATGGCAGGCAGAGATTAGTTTATTCAAACTTACACTAGTAAACTTCGAATGCTGCATTGAACCAAATTCAAGTTTTCATTTGTTTGGATAGTTCGAATACATATCGCTCTTAAAAGTTTTAATTTGGAATATGCAAATTGAAATCATAAAACTCTGTGTTATTTAAAATACGATAATAATACAATAATTATCTACTATTTAATAAAATTCTAACACAACCTATACATAAATCTTTGTTGAAGTGACTATTGTTTGTTTAAAATTATTTGTTTATAGAAATCAAAAAAAAATATATATATATATTTTAAGAATTTAAGAAATTCAGATAGCCATTAAAATAATACAATATTATTAACAACCAAATAATCCATATTTTTTTCTATATTCGCCATACTTTGTGTTTTAGATGTTTTATTTCTCTTTTTCTTTTTTATATACTTTGTATATACAACACTTACATTAAAAAAATTAAAATAACCGACATGTTTCGGACAACCAGTCCTTTTTTATTGATACATATTTTAAAGATACATATTTAAAATTATAAAATTGTTAACATGATCTGACAGATCTTATAAAGATTTATTTTGGAATGTTTATGCTTTTGTTATAACAAATATTATGATTAAATTAAAAATAATAATTTACAGTTCTTATTGGGGTTCAAGTAAATACTTATAACAAAGGAAATAAATCAAAGATTGGACTTGACGATAAATTTCTATATAATATTTTCTTTATTTTTAATTGCTTTTTTTATTTCTAAAATTTTGAGATTGCTGAAAGTTATATTTCTATTATTAACGTGCAAAATTTAAATGCCATTATTATTTTTTTAATGCAAGTGTTGTATATACAAAGTATATAAAAAATAAAAAGAGAAATAAATAATCTTAACTGAACTAACTAACTAACCATCACGCCGTCTCCCCGAAAGGGTAGGCAGAAAGAATGGACTGTCACACTTTTACTGATGCGGCACTCCATCCTTCTCTTTTCGCCCCGCGGGAGACGCGGTGTGATGGGTTGCGAACCTCATCGCCACCAATAGGCATCTCCCGCGCACACTTCGATCTTCCAACATCCACAAAATAAATCTAAAACAAATAATATAAAATACAATGATATAAAATAAAATAACAAAATAAAAATAATTTAATACAAAATGTTATTTTTAGATGGGGCACATTTGTCTATTTAATTTATGTTCCACGAATCCACCATTTTTTAAATTTAGCACATAATGTAATAACACATAATGTTTTTCCGATGTTGCAAATGTTGACATGGACGATCCGGACTTTTGTGTTTATTTAATTTATGTTACACGTATCCACCGTTTTTTAAATTAGCTGTTATATGATTTAATTAATGTTCCACGTATCCACTTTTTTTATTTGGCAGTAATTAGGCACTTAAAACCAACCAACACCAGCAAGAACTTTAAAAGAATATTGAAGAAATTGTCATTGGAACAAATGAAAAATTTATTTTTACACCTGTCAAAATTCTTTATATAAACGAAAAAACTTGTATAATTTTGACATCAAAACAGTAAAAACGTATTACGTCTCACAATTAACTATTATAAAGTGCGGCAACAATCAAATTGACCAAAACAATCCACTTATACACGTAATTTCTCCAAATTCACGGGAGCACCAAATGAATCAAACCAAATTTTCAAAATCAGAATAAATAATCTTAACTGGAAGTCCAATAATTGATTTGTTTGTTTTGTCCCACAATTCTAATTAAATTACAATTACCCCTATCTCCAGACTTCTCTTCCTTCCCTTTCATGCAGTATTGGACTTAGAGATACTCGTATTCTGGCTTTTAGAAGTTCATTAGTAACTTGGACATGGATCTTCTGGCTTACTTTAGGTTCATCTCTTGTGGCTATTCCTTTTGAAAATTTCTCTTGGGTATGCTAGGGTTTAACTCTCTCGAACTGAGGAGGGATAGATTTATGGCAAGGAGCCACTGAAGATGATTACGACGCTTCAAATATTTTTATTTAAATTTAATTTATAAATATTTTTGTTTTCAGGTAAGTGCAGAATGACGTCGGAGATCATTTTCCACCCCTACCCTCGTGATAATGTATGTATAGATTTAATTTTTTTCCTAAAACTTTATACATTTTGTTTTTAGCTTTGACCTGTGATACATAGCTATTCTATCGCCATTTTATTGTCGTGTGAATTATTATTGTTATTATTATTTTGTTGAATCGCTCTTTGCATCATGACAGCATGAGCCAACTCGATGTAAATAATATTATAGCTATCATAGTGATTCTCGTGACATGTGATAGGTAGCTAAATCTATCGGCATTTTATTGTCACGTGAATCCTACACCAGACCAAAGACAGTGTGACAATCACACTGCCCTCGCCGGGAATCGATCCCAGAACCTTCGGGGTGGCAGTCAATGCACTTACCAGTCGGCCACGAAGGTCGTCAATTCTACACTAGACCAAGTGTGACAATCACACTCCCATCGCCGGGAATCGAACCCAGGATCTTCGAATTGGCAGTCAGAGCTCTCACTAGCAAGGTCGTCATTTATGTCACAACCCGTCATACTCGTACATTAATCCTTCTCAAATAACATTATTTAAGATTTAGACACTTTCATCACAAGGACACTTGTAAGGTCCATTTACAGCGGACAATGACCGTAACGGCACCGTAGCGTCACCGGCGTAGCCTTGAATCTCACTGACTCGTTATCTCAATGCTATAGTAAAATCGCCGTCGGGAGAGTTGATAAGAGACGCGCAGACCTATAACTGACACTTATCAACTCTTTCGACGGCGATTTTATTATAACTAACTAACTAACTAACCATCACGCCGTCTCCCCGAAAGGGTAGGCAGAAAGAATGGACTGCCACACTTTAATCGATGCGGCACTCCATCCTTCTCTTTTCGCCATCGCGAGAGACGCGGTGTGATGGGTTGCGAACCTCATCGCCACCAAAAGGCATCTCCCGCGCACACTTCGATCGTTCAACGTCTACTTTGGTAATCATACATTTGATAATGCCTAAAGCAAGGTGAAAGAAAACATATAATTTCATTTGTATTAATTATTTAATATGGAGTTTTACATCTTTATCAAGAAACAATAAAAAATTCTAGAGGCCTTGATTTGGTAATTTTTATTAATAAAAAAATCCTCAATTCAGGCGATATTTCAAGAAAAATATGATTAAGAAGTTTTATTTTATTTTTATATCCAATGACATAATGGAATATCTTGACAATGTAGGTAAGTAAAATTGTTTTAAAAGGCACATAATATTATTTTGTGAGTGGGTGGCGAGTGGCATCGGGTCATTCCTTCTTCCATAGTATGTGATGAGCAAGTTGGTTCCGAGGAAGGGATTTTCTAACCCTTTTTATTATCACAATTTAGTTTTATTATGTGTTATAGTCTTATTATTTAAATACAAATAAGACTAAAATAAGACTAAAAATATTCAATACAAATAATTATCATTATGAATCCATATTATCATTTACAAACAAACATAGACCATTGTTTAAAATTTCCGTAGTTATTTATATAAAAAAAAAAAATTACACTCGCAATACAAATGATCGAGTGCAAAGTTATATAAACACAACAATGAATTATTACTAATTGTTTCGACTCAGGTTAACAATAACAATTTGGAATAATTTGAAAGCATGAAATAACTTGAATCAACAAGTTAAGTTTCTTTTATGAACATTTTTACTTAATACTAAAGAAAACATTTATTTTCTAGAAGTTTTATTATGGGAATGGCTTGTTTCGGCTTTCTAAGGGATTATCAAATTTACTACTTTAAATTGATTTGATAATGCTTTAATAAGGTGAAAAATATTCCCATAAAATATATAAAACTTCTAGAAGATAGACGTTTTCATTTGTATTAATTATTTAATATGAAGTTAGTTTTACACCATTGTTTTGGCGGTAACACTTTGATATTTCAACATTATTAACTGTTTAAATAAAAACAGTATTTATTATAGCATTTGAGATATCGAGTCGGTGAGATACAAGGCTACTTTACAGTCCCGTTACGGTCATTCTCCAGTGTAAATTGATTTTTCATACGTTTTTGGTATTAATCTTTTAGTAATGGCTCCTACTCTGTTCAACATCTACTGCAGTGATATCCCTCTTCCCCGAGATCAGAACACTCACATTGCCCAATTCGCTGACGATACGGGCATCATCTCCATTGCTAAAAGGCTGCTTCTCGCGACCCGCAGGGTGCAAAAACAGGCCGATGTGCTAGAGGTGTGGTGCAGAAACTGGCGCATTACCATCAACCCGAGTAAAAGCGCAGCGACTGGGGCTATGCAGCTTCGAGTCACATACAAAAACTCCAAATCCTGCAAAATAAGACTATCCGTTTATCGCTTGGTGCGCCTTCATGGACCAGGATTACACAACTGCACATAGAATCAGGAATCCCGATGATAGATGAATTCATTCTGAAACTTGCCGAACGTTTTTACAAAGGACTCCCTTCACATCCCAACCCCACATTAAAAGACCTCTCTAATTACGACTCAAACACTTCCAGCCGCCACAAGCGCCCAAAATTCTCCTTCAGAGGAACACTCCGGGCCACACAAATCATGCCCCCGCATAAACTAACAACCCACCAAATCACCTTTCAACAATGTTTTCTACAGACGTAAGAGGAATAGCCACATGAGCTGAACCTCTGTAAGCCAGAAGATCCAAGTCCAAGTCCAAGTCTTTTTTTTTTAAATTTTAGATAAACTTTGATTACTAGATAATGAAGGTATACATGCTATATACTATATTATAACTACAAATATATACAGTTAGAGAAACACTAATTTGGTATTCTTGTCAAATATTTTTTGCTTCATTATAATCTAGGACTCCCGAGTATTCGGGTAATAGGATTTCCGAGAATTTTTCGTCTGTTAAATTACGTAATCGGGTTCTCGTTATATTTTTTTTACGTTTTTTAACTACAAAAAAATACAATTTCCGTTTCTTTTGATAATAAAATTCCTAGACAAACTGAAGATTATGCCAACCTCTTTTTAAAATAGAAAGGTATTAAATCCAAAATATTTTTCCTGGAAAAATCGTGGTAATAAAAATATTGAAAACAAAAATAAATTCACTTGACGTGTAAAATAACGCCACGCTGATGTTGTTTATAATACAATATGTTTGGTATTTATGGGGAACATATGCTGGATTTAAATATTTGGCTTAGGCGATCAAAAGGAATTCGAAAGGGTTACAACTTTGACTCGGCGTCATATAGTACGTGGGCCAGAATGATTCCATCAAATTTCAGATGGTCGTTAATAGTAGTAATTAATATTAAACATGTGTGTGGCTGTTTGTTAATTTGGTTATGAATAATGTCTGGGATTAGAGAACGATATGTTTGGATCGTATAAGTCAAACGAAAAAAGCACGCACTGTTTTATATGTATGAAACCATAATATATTAATCTTCGCTAGTTTTCAATCCATTGGATTGGTTTACAGCAAAGTGTAATATTTTTGCGGGTTCTAGACAAGCCACTTGGGCCGTTCATGTGGTAGTTTCCCGTTGCTTTCCATTTTAAAACATAAAATCTCATTATGATGGTTTGGACACATGAAAAGAAAGAATGGCGGAAAAATATAAAATATGTTAACGATGCAAATGGAACTAGAAACAGAGGAAGACCGAATAAAACGTGGCACGATCAAATATTGAATTTTAAATGACGTACATTGATAAAGGTGTTAAGTGAAATAAAGTGTAATACCAAGTGTAATTAATTTTATTTATACAAAGAAAAATGTGATGTTCAGCAGTTTATTCTCTCCACTAAAATCACCAAAGACAGGTTTATACCGCAAATGAGATAAACAAACTGTATTGTTATTACTTATATACTTACTTACTAACCATCACGCCGTCTCCCCGAAAGGGTAGGTAGAAAGAATGGACTGTCACACTTTAACCGATGCGGCACTCCACCCTTCTCTTTTCGCTCCACGGGAGACGCGGTGTGATGGGTTGCGAACCTTATCGCCACCAATAGGCATCTCCCGCGCACACTTCGATCGCAAAACACCCATAAAATAAATCTAAAACAAATCATATAAATTACACTGATACAAAATAAAATAACAAAATAAAAATAATTTAACACGTAATGTTCTTTTTAGATTTTTTACACCGTTTTGTATTGTTATATATTTATTGTTGGTACACAAACGAAGTATTCAATATACAGTAGTGATAAATAATAAAATATATATTAAAACATATTAGATGCCTCAGTTAGATGTGCACACCAAGTACATAACATTGGAAGTTCAACTATCTTGTACCACCCCTTTTTACATTATGGAATACCAAAACTATATGTAATACCCATTTACTATATGGAATACCATCATGGTGGCTTTTTTATGAATCAAAACACAGTTTTTACTGATTTTTATCTCCATATATTCAAAGGAAATACACTTTTATCAACGGAAGATTGATATGAAACGGTTTAAAAATATATATTATAACTTAACACTTAACTGTTTAATTTACAGGACATTTCGTAACAAGTAGAAAATGTAAATTCTCAGTTACTATAAATAGTGTTTTGAATTTAGAATATTTTAAAAATATGTATTATATAATATACTCGTATTTCAAATAGAATATCGAATGAATAGGTAAGAAAATGATGTAAAACGGATGATTGCGTCCTAAATACAATTAAGAAAGGGTTACTAAATTGGTTTGGACATATGGAACGAATAGATGAGGGAAGAAATGTTAAAATAATATACACAAGTATTGTGAATGGAAAAAGAAGTCGAGGAAAACTAAACAAGACATGGAATGACCAAATTAATCAAATACCGAAATGCGGCCATGTTCAAAGTAGGAACAATCGACGAGTGTTTGGGAGTCACGCATGCATGTAAAAGAGGCGCCTGAGTTCTGTCAGGAAAGAATCCTGTGGCCTACCGCTCCGGAGAAACGCCGTGATGGTTAGTTATTTTAGTAGCAAGCGAATCTTCAAAAACAAAAAATAAGAACGTTTCATAAAAATTATAAAAAGTCACAAAACGATATAACGAAAACCAAAAAAATAACTGTTTACGTATCAAAAGAACATTCAGCTCGAAAAAGCGTGAAAAAATAATGGCAAAACAATGGTTCACTCCAAGGAATTAGATTTTTTCGCAGAGAATAATAAAAAATTTGAAACATTCATATTCCGTACTTGACCTTTATTGATTCTGATTCGAAATAACGTCTTATTTTCGGGAAGAAAACGATGTATTAGTGGAACTTTTTTAAGATAATCAAATCATTTTATTGGGTTCTCTATAAAGAAAAGTATATTTGAATGATTTATTTAAAACATTGTATTTTCGCAACACTTTTTTGCACCTTTCACAAACATGTTTCGGGACACATACTTCCCTTCTTCAGTGTATTAATTAATTCATACACTGAAGAAGGGAAGTATTTGTAATATATTTTCAAAAAAGTTATTCAAACGGTTCAATTTATTCAAATGTGAATCCATAACACAAAATGAAGGCGTATATAGAAGAAAAAGCATTAGAGTTTGAAAGGATTATAAAGGCGAACTTAAAGAATTTCACTGGCTTAAATGTCTAGAATTAATACAATACAAGCTCTGCTGGATGGTCTTTAAAGTGTAACAATGAATGGCAACATTCTATGCAGGGGAACTCTGCATTGCCGAGAAATTGAATGCATGCCAGTTTACATCAGCAGTATCCTCTGCGATGGGCGGTCTGTCAATTATATGAGATGAAATGCTTTGTTACATAATGACCCTTTACCACCAAGTTATCCACTATCATTCAGTCTTTACCCTTCCCGCAATCAATGCGGATAAAAAAAATCCTCCCCGATAGCTTA
The DNA here is from genome assembly GCA_022606425.2 of Lepidostoma basale. NCBI lineage: Eukaryota > Metazoa > Arthropoda > Insecta > Trichoptera > Lepidostomatidae > Lepidostoma > Lepidostoma basale. Next base: position 520,054 of record JAHDVF020001285.1, read on the forward strand.
CTACGTACTCCGCCAAACGAAATGGTCTCACGCTGGATACTATCTCCTACCACAACTCCATCCAGGCACTGCTCCTCTTATCTTCCCTTCGGGAACAGACTTTTTTTTAAATACAATCCCAACCCTAACTGATCTTCCATTCCTTGGCAATAATGTAAGACTTTATCATAAACCCAAAATCCCCCCTCGCCCTCTTTAGGAGGTATACACTCCGGGGCATACATTTAACCCCATCATAAACCAACTAACAAATCACATTCCAACAATGTTTCCTACAGACGTAAGAGGAATAGCCATTAGAGCTGAACCTCTGTAAGCCGGAAGATCCAAGTCCATGTCCAAGTCCAACATATATTATCGACGCCAGCCAGCCTTTCAGCTTCGAATAATCTTGCTGCATTAAGAGTCCATCAGCGATTACACCGATACTTAAAAGGCACATTTTCAAAATTATAAAATGTTGACGTAAATGTTGATCGATGCGACAGTCACAGAATTCATGCATAGTATGTATAGTTTATAATAAGGTTGTAACGTAAAGCAATATAGAGTGGTTTGTCGTGTGTGAAGGTTAGAAAGGTCGCATATTTGGGTTATGTGCTAAGGGGAGAAAAATACCACCTCCTTCGGCTGACAATCTTGGCAAGGTAGAGGGTCGATAGGAAGTTGGCAGAAGGCAGTTGTCATGGCTGCGGAATATAAGGGATTGGACAGGAATGAGGAGAGTTAAGAACCTGTTCCAAGTAGCGCAGGACAGAGAAGCTTTCGCTGCCGTGATCGCAGAAGATGAAGTGGAGCATTTTTTACTACCCTTGAAATGATTAATACGTAAAAACGAAGCATTGCAAATCACCCAATATTTGACAATTATTATTACCGATTTGATTAACTCCTACGGTGTGATACTGAGTTAATAAGTGGATATTATAAGCAAATAAAATTCTGAGAAAAACTCAGTAATTCAATTGATTACCTTCTAGCATTGAAGCTTTTGGAATATCCATATATTACGTGTGAATTACGTGCTTTAGGCGAGTAGGATTCTCTCATAGACATTCCAAAATTTCTACCTTCATAGTATTAATGTTCCATCGGAATTTTCATATAAGAGAGCATATCGTTAAGGGATTGCTATAGACGTCATTATCTGGGAAGGATCTGGTATATTATAGATATTCCATTCATATTCCGATCGGCTTGCTTTGAAATTCAAATATCTTGTTATTTTGGGATAGGTTTTATAAAATCAACTTAACATATGAGGAGTGGCGAGCGCAATTTTAAATGAAAATATTATAATATAAAGGTTTGATACTGTTTTAAAGAATAGATTACCCATATGAAAATAGACTTATTTTTTCAAAATTAGTATAAATCTGAATTAAATAAATTAATTTTGTTTTTTAACATCCATTATGAATTTTATGTAAAAAAATAGAATTTACTGATTTCTTTTGTTTGTATTCTATATTTAAAAACATTTTAGCAAGTCAAGTTTCGATATTGAAAAATATTATGAAATTAAATATTGTAGTTACTTGAAAATGTATAACTTATAGTTTTATTATTATAGCAGATAAAGAAAAAGGATCATAATGTTATTATTAGAATTTGTTACTCAATCTCCAATGTAAGTATAAATAACTCCTTATAATGAAGTCCTGTATGTAATAGTATTGCATTTAATTTAATACAGTGCAGATTATATTGTGCAAATTGAAGACATGAAAATCCATAATAAAAATGTAAAAGTGGTAGAAGAATATGTGTACCTAGGTCATCTGTTGGCTTTTGGAAAGGGGGTCAAGTCAAGATTGATACGAGAATACAGATCGGTTCGTCTGCATTCGGAAGGCTGGGCAACATCTTTAAGTCGGACATGACACAAAATTTAAAAAACAAAACTGCTGGACCAGTGTGTGTTACCTGTGATGACCTATGGATTCGAGACATGGACGTTAACTATAGAAGCAATGAACAAAATCAAATTTGCACAATGGGCTATGGAAAGATGTACTGTGTAGTTTATACTCTTGTTGTTTTTTATGTAGCCAACACTCCGAGCCATAGGTCATGACTGGTCGCACAGCCGCCTTGTTTACATTTCCCTTTACGTGGTTTCGGTTTGAATAATGATACATTTAATTAACTCATATAAATTCACTGTTGCATTAGCAATAACGTTAATCTCCCAATGATTAATTGCTTCTTAAACAATGATGTAAAACTCCATATTAAATATTATTATCATTTTAACGAAATAGCCTGTGTTCTAAATTTTATTTTATGTTGTTGTTTAATTTTGATGAAGTTATTTCGTACCATCTGTTTTCTCGTATTATATGCTGACCATAGTCCCATTCATCAATAACCTAGTTATTTGTATCGGTAATAATATATTCTTCTTCTTCTTTCTATAAGTCTGATGTTATTGGTTGTATCTCTATTTTCCTGGGAAATAGACCGCCAACTATCTCCCCATCTTTTCGATGGTTGGGAACCCTCCTGTTGAGCTGTATTTGGTATCCTAATTTCTTGCATATGGGAGAAATGCTCGTTCCAGTATCTTCTCTTTTGATGCCCCCATCTGATAATGTCTTTCACTTCGCAAATTCTTCGGATTTATTATTCAGTCACGAAGGTTTTTGCCGTCTATACATCAAAGTTGGGTATCTCGCTTAGAGACCCAACGTGGAGATTAGAAGACACACCAGGGTCACCGATGTAGGGATACGCATTGCGAGGATGAAGTGGCAGTGGGCTGATCAGGTGTGTCGGCGGGATGATGGAAGATGGAGCCAGAGGGTTACTGAATGGAGGCGAAGGCTGGGCCGGAGAAGTGTCGGGAGACAGCCAACCAGGTTGAACGATGATTATTGTGCGGAAGGTGGGAAGGGCCTGGAGAACACTGGCGAGAGACCGAGAGAGATGGCGTGGGAGTGGAGAGGCTTACGTCCAGCAGTGGATCGAGACAAGCCGATGAAGATATCTTTCCAAATAAATTCTCATAATGTATAATGTTATAACGATGAACGTAACACAATTCTACAATCTTGATACTCAGGCAATTAATTGAGTTAAGCAAGTGCGCCATATAAAATAATACTCAGCACATAAAAATAATTAATAATATTCTGTGATTTATGATTCGATCCACTTAAACGTAATGTTCGTCTCCACACACTGGATTTACATTACATTACGCAGCTAAGCGGAGTATGCATCTGGCTGTTTCAAATCAAATTTACTGCTAAAATTCACATCGCCGGAATACGGCTTTCGGATTGGTCGCCTCAAATGGCCGCTTTGAAGTGGCATTCGAGGCAAGCGGTGAAGAAAAAGTTGTGGTATAGTTTTATATACAATACAATGTTCTGGGAACCCGTCGGGCGATATCAAAGGAAATCTTCGTTTTTAACTCTATCGGACCCGTTAGTGTCTTGACCGTTAAGTGGTATCGTGAAGCGAGATTTGGCAAATTAAGTTTAATCAACGTAATTAAACTTTATTCGTTTTTGTTACTATCACGATTCTTGATGATTTGTCAAGTCCGGTTATAAATTCGGTATTAACGTTTCAACTAAACAAATTGAATCTTAACATTTTTTTCCGTTATTGAAAAACAAGCTAATTTATAACTAACTAACTAACTAACCATCACGCCGTCTCCCCGAAGGGGTAGGCAGAAAGAATGGACTGCCACACCTTTCTTTCCTGACATATTTCTCTCGCTTCCTCAACATTCATACATCGTGTCATGCACGCGTCGATTTCTCTGACTCCTCACATGGCCGACATTCAATATTTGATTTATTTGATCGTGCCACGTTTTCCTCGGTCTTCCTCTATTTCTGGTTCCATTTACATCATTACCATATAATTTTTTTACCATTCTTTCTTCATTCATTCTTTCCATATGTCCAAACCATCTTAATGATCCTTTCATTATTTTGTTCATGACACCATCATTCGCACCGCATTCACTTCTTATATTTTCATTCGACACTCTATCGTACACAGAATATCCACACATTCGTCTAAGAGATCTCATTTCTACTGTATTTATTCTACTTTCATCCTTCCTTTGCCAGTTCCATGCTTCGCTTCCATACATAAGGGTCGGTAGAAGAACACCATTGTGCAGCTAATTTATCGGTTTGAAAAATCTTCTTATTTCTAGCTAACTTACTAACTATCACGCCAATTCTCCGGAAAGGTAGGCAGAGAGGATGGATCGCCACAATGCTCCGTCCTGGCATACCTCTCGGGATTCCTCTACATTTATACATCGTACCATGCAGGCACGAGGATTATTCCGACTTCGAATGTGGCCGCCTTTTAGTAATTAATTAATTTAGTTATGCCATGTTTTCCTCGTCGTCCTCGGCATCTTTTTCCACTCGCGCTGCTTGTGTACAACTTTTTAACCATTCTACTCTTATCCATTCTTTCCATATGTCCAAACCATTTTAGGGATCCTTTTTTAGTTATATCCATTATGCATTCATTTGCCTTACATTTCTTTCTTAGTTTGGTATTCTATCATTCAACGTTTTCCCGTACATTTTTCTTAGTGATCTCATTTCTACGGCGTTTATTCTACTTTCATCCTTCTTTTGCCAGCTCCAAGCTTCACTTCCATACATAAAGGTTGGCACTAGAACTCCATTGTGTACTCCCATCTTTGCTTCTGTGGATATATTTCTATTTGCAGTAAAAAAGTTCTTTCTAGCCTTGTCTCATTTACTAGGGAGTCGGCTCTTCTTATGTGGCGTCTCCGTGGGATCCGATCTCTTTTGAGAGTCCTTTGAATAGGTCTCATCCATGTCAGCTCGGGCCTACACGTCCCTTGGGTCACTGGTACGCTTCCATTAGCCTCCCTGTAGTACGGTCAGCTGGGCGCCGCATGACGTGGCCTACCATGACGTGGCCGTACCATTACGTGGCCGTACCATGACGTGGCCGTACCTTTACGTGACCGTACAATGACGTGGCCGTACCATGAAGTGGCTGTACCATGACGTGGCCGTACCATGACGTGGCCGTACCATGACGTGGCCGTACCATGACGTGGCCGTACCATGACCTGGCCGAACCATGACATGGCCGTACCATCTCAGACGGTTCTCCTCATGTTTATCCGAGATTGGCTTCACTCTAAACTACCGCAGATGTGTATGTTCTGATGTGGTCGAGCAACGTTAATCCGCCCGCCCACCTCAGCATTCTCATTACGGTGCTGTGTAGTTTATCCTACTGTTGTTTTTTTGAGTAGCCAACACTCCGAGCCATTGGTCATGGCTGGTCGCTCAGCTGCCTTGTTTACATTTCCCTTTACGTGGTTTCGGTTTGAATAATGATACATTTAATGAACTCATCTAAATTCACTGTTGCATTAGCAAAACGTTAATCTCCCAATGATTAATTGCTTCTTAAACAATGATGTAAAACTCCATATTAAATATTATTATCATATTAACGAAATAGGCTGTGTTATAGATTTAATGTAATTTTATTGTTTCATTTTGATGAAATTATTTCGTACCATCTGTATTCTTGTTTTATATTTATTTATTTATACATGATACACAAATGAGACATTACAAATGAAAAACATTTTGGCGACTCATTTGGACACAAAACGGTGTTACAAAGATAACATAAAACAACATGAGACCAAAAAATCATACATATCAGAAGGAATCCAAATATGTCGACGTCAGTGAGGCAGTACTCTTTCCAGAATTTGTATTTTTTTATTTATTAATACTGCCCCACTGACACTGAAAATGTCCAAATCCGAGATGATTAGATTCAGCGTCCGAATTGTCTTGCTAGTGGCATCACCAAAGGCAGGTTGGTTCTGCGTGACGGAGCAAAGAACAATTGATGTCGGCGCTGTCGCAGGTAGTTATCAGATGACCGTATCGCATATACGATGACCGTAGTCCCATTTATCAACAGCCTATCCATTTGTATTGCTAAAAATATTTTTTTCTTCTTCTTATAGGTCTGATATTATTGGTTGTATCTCCATTTTCCCAGGAAATAGACCGCCAACTATCTCGCTATCTTTTCGATGGTTGGGAACCCTCCGGTAGAGCTATATTTGGTTTCCTATTTTCTAGCGTATGGGAGACATGCTCGTTCCAGTATCTTCTCTTTTGGCGCCCCCATCTGATAATGTCTTTAACCTCGCAAATTCTTCGGATTTCTTCTCTTTTTGCCGTCTATACATCGTAGTACTTTCATCTTCTGGAAGCGCAGGAGTTGCTTGGTTCGATATGTGTCGGCTCTGGATTCTACTGCGTACTCGTATGTTAATAATATATAAGCGTTTCTTTCTTCTACTTCTTCCTTGTTGTAGACCTATGTGGTCTGTTCTCCAGAGTGTTGCTCCTCCTGTGAGGTAGATTCCCAGCTGTCCTTCCATCTTTTAGGAGGTCTTCCACGAGGACAAGTCCCGTGAGGCTGATTATGCAATGTAATATAGGAGAGTTTGGTGGTGTTCATTCTTTGAACATGATCGTACCAGTCCCATTTCGCTGTCTGCTCCATCTTATAATATCCTCAACCTCATGTATCTCTCTTATTCTGGTATTCCTTATGCGATCTCTCAATGTCTTGCCTGCTACCGTCCTCAGTGTCTTCATTTCGGAAGTCCTCAATGCTTGTTTGGTCCTTACTGTGTCTGCCCTTGCTTCGACGCCATATGTTATTTAAATTATTCACACTCAAATATTATGAAAGAAAAAAGTATGAATTAATTAATAGTCAGATTAGAAGTTCCATACACATAAGCTCGAATTGCTCTGTAGTGATAAATAAGTTTGTAACAGTGATTCTTGTATTGATTAAAAAAAATACCACGCATTGTTTAAGCTATTAAATTAAGTATAGCGGGTCTGAAAGGGTAAAGCAATCTGACCAGCATCCCGCGTGTGTTGTTTGTGTTTTATTCCCCTTCGGAGGAGTTGATAGGATATTTCTCCGAAAAAAAACTTAAAGAGTTGATTGATTCAACGTGCAAAAGCTTTCGTGATTTTTGAATTGGTGTGTAAGATGAACGCATATTGCAAATGCCTTGTTATTTTTTTAATATTGTCTGCTTCTTCACTTTTGGTAGACTCAGGAGTCTGTTATTTCAGGCGGCTCCTCTTGAGACGCTGAACTCCAGCTTTCTCTCCACCGTTTCGGGGGTCTTCCTGGTCGGCGTTGTCCGTTTGGCGTTCCATGGAGAGCTATGTGTGGTATCCTATTTGAGCTCATCCTTTCTACGTGTTGATGCCAGTATCGCCGTCTTTGACGCCCCCATCTGACCACATCTTCGAACTTGCAGATTTCTCGGATTGCTGTATTCCTAACTCGATCACGTAGGGTCTTTATAGTTATAGCGCGGAGCGTTTTCATCTCGGTTGTCCTGAGCATGCTCTTTGTCTTGACAGTGTCTGCCCTCGATTCAATGCCATATGTGAGGATTGGTCGCACACAGGTCTTACAGATGCGTACCTTGCTGTTGGTCCTCATGTCCTTGTTTCTCCATATGCAGCCTGCAACCGCTGCAGCCCTATCCACCTGTGACCTTACTTCTCTGGGGAGGTCATTAGAGTTGGTTACTTTGCTTCCAAGATATCTGAATTGGTCTAAATGTTGTGTATTTGAAATGTCTCAGTGAGAGTAATTTTTTTTTTCACGTTGATAATAAAAACGTAAAAAAAGATTATATTATCTGAAATTGACAAATTTTCCACTGGTTATCAAATGTGACGCTTTGTTTGTAGTTACTTCGCTTCCGAGATATCTGAATTGGTCCACCTGTTCAATTTCCTCCTGGCGTACGGAGACTTCGCATCTCAGTTGATTTCTTGAGAATGTCATAGACTTCGTTTTTTAATATTGTAAAACTGTAAATTAACAATCTTAAAGTGCGAATGCTTAGATGGACTTTGTAACGCTGTTTGATCATATTAGAAACATCCACATTTTTGAAACAGATCAATCTTAGATAAACTGGACGAGAGTCTTGCCCGTAACCATACCCAGCTGGTCAATGAAAAGTACGGCTACCTGGTCAAACCAGATCTTCTGCTTAATGCTTAATCCAATCTTAATAGATGGCGCTAGTGTAGATTGAACTAAAAAATGTGAAGTGTGGTGTTACATCGTAGCATATGTACATTAGGGTGTCCCTTATATGGGCAAAAATTTTTTTTTTTAGATTTTTGAAACGCATACCCCTTAATTATGTTTAGTAGTCTACTAGTTACCAAAATACAGAATTTCAACTTCCTACGTTAATTCTAACCCGTGCCGACTTGCCCTCAAAGTTTTAGAAAATAGCCGGTTTAAGTGTCTCTTAAATGTAGTTGTAGATGATCACTTAAAACCATTATGTTAGATAAATATTGATGAAAACATGTATTTATATAATGTTTTTCTTGTAATTATCAAAAAAGATCCGAATTTATATTTATTTACTTGGATATTTCCTCTTAAAAGTCTCTTTTTTTACAGTCTGGGTAAATTTTTCTATGTTCTGGCACACAACATAATATGAACTGCTTATGTTCTTCATCTACGGTAGTCAAACCATGAAAGTATTTCATTATATTACCAGCTCTTTCAGCTGTGTCATTAACTGATTTTAAGCTTTTTAGCCTTCTTTTTAGCTTCCACAAACTCCGCGTTATCTTTCTATGATGATACAATTTCTTGAAAGAAACTACTATCAAGTTTCAGTCGTGAAAATAAATCTTCACTCTTGAGAGAAACAAAATCACTCAAAGATTTCCATAAAACAAGATAACAAATACTTGTAGTACCTATAAATAAAACAAATAAGTGCTAATTTAAATACCAGATTAAACACTACTTACGTACCATATAGAGAGACAGACATCTGTTCCTTCGATGGAACATATATATTTTTCCCGAATCATCAAAACTTTATTTTTTTAAGTTTTCTACAATGTTTCCTTTGGTCTACTCATCAACGTTGTCATCGAAAATTAAAAAGATGGCTATTTTCTCTGACAAGTACCACAAATGTTGATTGAACTTGTATAAAACCGCTTTGGAAATTGTCAACTTCTTCGCAATCTTTTAAGGTTTTTCAAAAACAAAAATCTTGATTCGGAGCTTTTATCGCCAAACTACATTCAATCCAAGGCTTCACATAAGCCGCCACAATACATAAACAAACATCTCGTAAAACTTGTTTGTCCTTAGCGCACATTTTAAACTAGGACTGCAGCAAAAGTATTTTTAAGAGCTCTTGCCATCCATCGTGCTTGATGCATTGGGCCTGCAGGTATGATTTTTATTTTATTTTCATTGCCTCCACCCAGAAAAACAATAACAAGCTCAATGATATCGCTATAATCATCTCGTACAATCGATTTTGTGATTCAAACGCACTTTTGAGCATCAGTTCATATACGAGTATATGATGGCGGCAAGCAAAGAGTAACAAATCTCTTTCTAGTTTTTGCACACAAGCTCCGTTCAAGCATCCTGTATAAGATGCTGTCGTATCACAGCACATTTAAGAGCATTGGCTTGTGCGATATCGAATAAATTATCTAATTCAAGTTGAAAGATCTCTTCGCGGCGCCTATGTAAGTCCTGAATCTTCTTGCTATTTTTTGCAGTTCTCGTCAGACCTGATAAAGATCTACCAACTTCTAAACATAATTAAGAACAGCTCTGGTAGGTATTCTAGCCTTTTTTTAGAATATATTGCACTCCAGAATGACAAGATTTGGGCTTTCATTAACAGTCAAATTAACTTCACGTATGTTGAAAAATAGAACTGCGAAAACTTGACGATTAGATAGTAGTTTACCCCTGTTATTTGGTGATTTATTTCACCAACCAAGAAAATACTGTTTCAATTGCTTCTTAGTTCCATTGACATCTTCGAAATATAAAACAATCCGTGCTACTACCCGACAAGCTAAACTAAATGATAATAACAACGACAGCGCGCCGCTCCTGTGACGCAATTTGTATGGGACATCTTTGCGCGCAAGTCGGCACGGGTTACACTGTTCCGAAAAAGGAAAAAAAATGTTTTCGGATGTTTTAGGCCCAAATGAATAAAACAATAGCCTATGCATTTTAAAATTAAAACTTTGAAAAATAAGGGACACCCTAATATACATCTTCCAAAAAATTGTCAGACATGGTGGTCGTAAGAAGGGCGAAATGGGGAATGTTGTATTACATAAAGCGTGCGCTTAACCTAACCAATGACAGGTCATGAGTCCTGTAAACGCCTCAACTACCATATTCTGTTTCCAATTTGCATCTTCGTCTCTATTGAGAAATAATTAATCCTTAAAATAATAACCCGCAATGGGTAAAATCCAGTATTCGTCTACAAGTATTTGTATACATTCAAAATGTTAAAAAAAAATCGAATATCCATTAATTTTCTGAATAGATAACTATGTAAAATAGAGACATAATAGATGGGTCATAAAAGTGATGTAATTCTGTACTATAGTTTATTTCTAACAATTCTGTGTTGAGACACGGGTGTTTGGAATTAAACCAGACACTGTTTCGGGCAGAATTGGACCTGCGAAGTGTTAGAGTATAATGGCTGCCTGAGTGTGACTAGGCAATATTTAAATACTTAAAGGGGACATTTTCTCGATCGAAAGTTTTAAATGGATTCGCGGTCTCCTTGGAATTTATGGGACTACTTCTGACTTCATTATTTATTTGGTTACCGAGCTTATTTTCATTAAACAATGTTAAATATTTATAAAATTGAAACTAGTATTAAGTCAGCCTAAAAAAACACTGTTTTAATATTAAAGCACTCACTTTGTAGTTAGACAATTAAAAAATTTAAAATAAATAAAAAATTGAATTGAACCACGGAATGGTTATTATATTTGATGCCAAAAAAGGTTTTTCGTTTAGTTGTTATATTACCCTGATGAAGCTTGGCCTAAGCAAAACTAGTTGGCATCAAATATAATAATCATACCGTGGTTAAATACAAAGTTTTTTTATATTTATTTTATATTTTTAAAACGCATGTATTTTTAATTTTTTTTTTTTAAACTCGAAGCTTGGAGTTGGCAAAAAAGGATGAAAGTAGGATTTCCAAATTCCGTAGGGAAAACGGTATATGATAAAATACCAAACGACGAAAAAAGGAAGAAATGTATGGCAGATGATTGTATCATAAGTAAAATTAAAAAAAGGATCTCTGAGATGGTTTGGACCTATGAGAAGAATTACAAGGTACAACAGGTACAAGTAGTGTGAGTGGAAAGGGAAGCCGTGAAATACCAAGAAAGAAGAAAGCATGGCATGACTAAATTAATCAAATACTAAAAGGCGGCCACATTAGAAGTAGGAAAAATCGAAGAGCGTGCATTTACGATGTATGAATGTAGAGGAACTTGAGAGGTATGTCAGGACTGAGCAGTGGCGGTCCATCCTTTTTGCCTACCCCTCCGGGGAAAAGGCATTTGTTTAGTTAGTCTCCATTTTATTTTCATTTTCACGATGATAAAGCTATATGATATCTTAAGGAGTTAACACTGTGGAATTCCATTATTACCATTATTAATGAATTAAAACACTGTTTTTTTTTAAATTTTTTTAGTTTATTTTTCTCGACGTGTTTCGATGGCATCTTCATATCGTTCTCCCGAAGATGAGAAAGTGTAAAGCCTTTGAAACATGTCGAGAAAAATAAACTTAAAAGCGAAAAAACTGTGTTTCAATTCATTAAATAAGTATTTTAATTGTATAACACTATGAATTGTTTCTTAAACAATTGTGTAAATTTCTAAATTAAATAAATAATAAGAATTGTAAAGTCTTTTTTTTAGAAGTTTTATAATATTGTAAGGGAATGAGGTATATTCCATTGCTAAGGTATTATCAAATGTTTGAAAATGATTCAGCAAGGTGAAACATGTCACTTCCAAAAATTATAATGAAACATCTAGAAAACAGACGTTTCAATTCGTATAAAGAATCCCTCTATGTTTTTAACTTAAAAAAAAATTAAATAAAGAGGTATAATATTTACGAGTTACCATAAATATAACAGGAACATTGACATATAAAAAAAACTTTGTATTGAATTATCATTGAATAGGCTTCACTCACATTTTGATATGATTATACGAAAGCTAATTTTTACTATCTAAAATCTTGCATGTTAGACAATTTTTTTCTCAATTACATAAAACATCACGATACATATACTAAACCTTTTTTTTTATCACATTTAACTAAATTTAAAATGCTTTTAGCATAATCCGTAGCTCCATCTCCAAAAATGTTATCCGTTCATTCTATAATTTGTATACTTCGCAAAAAGTACTGTGAAGAAATTAATAATGCATTCGAAACTGCTTACGTAAACAATTGTTTAGTATAATTAAAAATTAATTTTCCATTTTTTTCCTCAAAGTTAGGTTCGCACTCCTTAATTTTTTTTTCTGTTCATCTGTTATACAATGTGGGCTTTTAATAATATTTAATTGAACTATCTTATATACGACAAAAGTGTTCAATAATGCGTTAAAAAATAGCTGATTATGAAATACTTAACTTACTAACCATAGCAACGTTTCTGGAAAGGTAGGTTTTACGCAGAACGAACAGATCGCTACACTATTCAAATAAAAAGAGAGAGCTTAGAAGTATCCTATCGCTTACTCTGCTGTAATAGGACTCAGCTGCGCCTTTTTGTCAGTTTCACTCAAGAAAAATCAAGCCCGTCCTCCTTCTATGCTTAAAGGTTGATTGAATATTAAAGAGTATTTTGAGCAAAACATGAGACACCCTAGGCCACAATTAATCAACATTTTCCTCAACCTCACTGCTATAATAATTAATGTGAGCATAGACGAACTCCCACTGATTACCCGATACTGTAATAGGACGCAGCGGTGCCCTTTTAATAGATACGCCCATGCAATCTCTAGGCCCGTTCCTCGACGTCAAATGTACCACACTTTTCTATCATTAACGTGCATTTCAAGATGTCTTTAAACTTATACACCGTGTCACGCATAAATAAATAAAAATGCCCGACCACGAGCATGGCCGCTTTTGAGTAATTGATACAGTCTGAAATTGAGTAAGACTGAACATAAGAAATATAACCCCAAACTGAGTAAAAGCGAACTTAAGAAATACAGCCCAAAATTTATAATCTTCTTCTTCTTCAAGTGCCCTGTCGGTTCCCCCCAACTTTGGCGATCACCTCGGTGAACCTGTCCCTGTCCTGCGCCGCTCGGAACAGCTCCTCCACACTTCGGATGACGGTCCACTCCCTCACGTTTCGCAGCCAGGACATCTGTCTTCCTTCCATCCTTCTGGGCCCTCGGCGTCCCTCAATTTTCCTCTCCAACATCAGTTGAAGAAGGTGGTACTTTTCCCCACGCAGTATATGACCCAGATGTGAGATCTTTCGAACCTTGACCTCTGAGCATTCGGCGATGGAGCCACATTTCAAATGCTTCCAGTATGTTCATTGAGTTGACTTTCAAGGTCCAAGTTTCATACCCGTACAATAAAACAGACCACACATATAATTGTATTATTCTCTGGCGGAGTTTCAAGTTTACGTTATCATTGCAGAATAATGATTTCATTTTATTAAACGTAGCTCTTGCTGCCTCAATTCTGCATTTTATCTCTACATCTGGGTCAAGAGAAACTTATAATAGTAAGATCAAATGTAAGAAATATAGCCCGAAACTGAGAAGACCAATACATATAACGTAAATATGTGCTTACATTGTTTTGTATACCAATATATTACAAATACACATGTCAGAATGTTTATTTATAAACAAACAAATAATACTTATTCTAGATTCCGATCAATAATAATTCGATTAAATTATGCTTGTCTTTGTTATAATGGCATATTGTTCAAAAGATATCGTAACATCTTAATGATAGGAAACAAAAGTACCCCCGTCCGATCATCTCAACTTTTTCCATTCGTCACGGACAATAATAGAAAAAGTTATCACTCACCGTGGCGGGAAACAATCATGTATTGAAGTGCCGCCATTTTGTGAAACAAAAGCCAATCGACCAATGATTATCGCATCCTGTTCCGGCGAGGACATTTGCATTTACCAGCTCGTGTTTTAAATAAATTTGTCCGAATAATGATCGATGGATTTGCTTTAGAATTGGAGTCACGTACCCGAAGGATGTGAGATTAAAATACAATCACTGAAGGGAACACAGCTTACAAGTTTGGAAGATGTTTAGTAAGGTCTTGATGTTTCGGGCTCAAAGGTAGTTTTCACTCATTATATAGTTAAAATATTTTACATACATATCAGAGTCAATTTCCAAATGATATGGACGTGTATCAAATCAATCAAATCAAATCAGTTTATTTACTCAAAAGACATTACAAACAGCATAAAGGTTAAAGGCAACTACGGAGTAGAGGTAAAATATTATACACATACAACATAATATCAGAAAAGCATTAGTGATGGTTCGACATTAGGAAGACAAGATAGGTAAAACAATCTGTGCTGTCGCTGTCGGAGATATCTATCGGGGACAAAAATAAAGTATCATATTAATGATGGTGATTTGTAAAGCGCCTTTTTATCTTTTAAAAATAAAAGTTATAAGAGAGCTTCTGAACACTCCTTCGTCGTCTTGATTGCGAATATTGTAGGGCAGCCTGTTCCACGCCGTCGGTCAAGTTTGAAGCTCCTTGGCGCCGCGGGACAAGAAGTTTGTGTGTTGCTTCTTCCTTCGAGGATCGAGGAGATGACTGCCGAGGGTTCAGATCAATTAGCTTGCAAATTTCTGTGAGGTAGTGGGGTGCTTGGTCAATGTAAGGCTTTGTGAACTAATGATATTGACTGTATTAACTAACTAACCATGTATTAAATATTGAATGTCGGCCATGTCAGGAGTCAGAGAAATCGACGCGCGTTCATGACACGATGTATGAATGTTGAGGAAGCGAGAGAAATATGTCAGGAAAGAAAAGTGTGGCAGTCCATTCTTTCTGCCTACCCCTTCGGGGAGACGGCGTGATGGTTACTTAGTTAGTTAGTTAATTAGTTAACTAACTAATCATTGGGCCGTTTCTCCGAAGGGGTAGGCAGAGAGTGTAAATAGAGGGATATATCGAGAAAAATAAATGCCAAGTTGAAAAACAGTGTGGAAGAACAATAAAACAATAAAACAAAGAAGATAATTGTATTAAAAAATACAGACTATTTGCTTAAAAATGTTATAAGTTTTTTTTATTTACAAAAAAAACGTGATAGAAGATTTTGGGTTGCGATCAAAATAAATAGTGCACTTAAATAAATCATTTTAGGAGAAATTTATGGATAGAAGCAAAGATAGCAGTACATACTGCAGTACCAACCCTTATGTTATAAGTAATGTAGCTTGGAACTGACAGAAAGTGCTGTTCATCACCAGGAGAACGATATAAACCGTTTATATTGTTCTCCTGATTATGAATGTGTAAAATCTTCGAAACGAATCGAGAAAAACTATCTCGAAAGTAGAAATAACAGCGTTTTTATTAATATTTTTTTTTCATGATTTACAACAAACTTCTACAAAAATATTTCAATATCCAACATTAATAATGTATTAATTGGCAGTTCTAAAAATGCGTATTTCTGATATCACATACTGAAATACGTAGAAGGTCGGGAGTAACAAATGTCGTCGAAATTGTGGCTTATCTCAAAAGGTCATTTACGGGACATGTTACCGGATTGAAAGAAGATGGACTAGAAAGTGATGGAGTATTTGATTTCTTTGATCGTGCCACGTTTTACTCGGTCTTCCACTATTTCTGGTTCATTCTTAAATATTTTTATTGCATATACAAAACACTGATGAAAGGCTTTTGTGTCCGAAAGATGTTTGTATTTTAAAAATAAATAAAATAAAGTTAGTGCTGTTTATAAAGTTATAAACATTGTTCAATGAATCCACAACACATTGTATAGCGAAATACTGAAGAAATGCAAATGTGTTTTCATTAATTAAAAATAAATATTACATAAACAAAGAGGATGTGTCATATGAAGCAATTAATTTGTAGTGTGGCATTATTAAAAATAAAATTGAAACGACTTAAGCTAGTTTTAACACCATTTTATTTTCCCCAAAACCTTACTTCCGCCGGAGCTTCAACGGGCCAACAAAATAAATTAAATAAAAATCAGAGAAAAACCCAATACATAAATATATTAAATGAGGTAGAGGGTTAAGAAACAACAGGACATTTATCCTGTTGTTCCTTGTGTACATGATCGATCTTGTGTGCGTGATCGATCTTGTATACACGATTACGATCATGATGACGATCAAAATAAAGTGGTAAAAAAAAGTAAATCTGTTTTATAAATATTTTTGAAAATAATGTGTGCTTAAATAATATTTATAAATTTAACAAAGGCTCACAGCACCCTTGAAATATTTTTAACTGTAAAAAATAACCATTGCTTGAAATTCGTAATTCCGTTTTTATATCGGACCTTTCCTTTATCTTATCAATATATTTTTATTGGCAACTGATCCAAGTTTCTCTCAATCCCAGGGTTTCCGGGAATGAATTCAATCCGCTTAAATCCAAAATATACATGAAATGGGTTCACCAAAACACGGACTCTCTTTGCGTTATTCATAGAAAAACACAGATGTAAAAATAGGGTTCCAAAATATGTATTTTTCCGGTTCGTTGCATGCGAAGAGCTACGAGGTCCGTTCAAAAAGTATCGCGAATTTTGTGTTTTTTCAAAAATTATTTATATATTCATGAATTTCTATTTTGTCCCCTTTAAAGTAATCCCAACCAGATATTATACACTTGTGCCAACGTTTTTTTCAATCCTCGAAGCACCCCAAAAAATCATTTTTTGTGATCTTGTTCAGCTCCTCCTTCGATGCCGTCTTTATCTCCTCAATCGTAGCCTAGCGTCGTCCTTTCATGGGCCTCTTCAGTTTCAGGAACAAGAAAAAGTCACAGGGGGTCAGATCTGGGGAATACGGTGGCTGCGGCATTATTGGTGTGTTGTTTTGGCCAAAAATTCGCGCACAAGCAGATGCGAAATTGAGCAATTTTGGTACGAATTTCGCGGCGACTGATCTCATGCCCAAATCATTGGTAAAAATCGAATGGCACGAGCCAAGCGATATGTTTAAGTCCTCAACAACTTCTCTAGCGGTGATTCGATGATTGGCCAATACTATGTTATTCACTTCATCAATGTTTTCGTCTGTTGTTAACGTGCTCGGGCGTCCGGCAGGCTCTTTTTCGTTCACATCTTCTCGGTCCTCTGAGAACATTTTGTACCACCGATAAACGTTGCTTTGGTCCAAGATAGCTTCACCATATGCCACAGTCAACATTCGGAATGCGTCCGGGGACTTAATTTTGTTTTTCACTCAAAATTTGATACAGATTCTTTGATCCATTTTTTTGGAGTGGGCAAAAATCGAAGACGAGCCAAAACACGTGCAAGCAAAGTGGCTCTCAATAATTAACTGAACATTCAAACTGGCCGAACTTATCGGCATAAGTGAGAGACATGAGTACCAACATAACGCCACAAAAAAATCAAAAATCGAATATACGTAACCGGCGGAAATTCAAAATTCGCGATACTTTTTGAACATACCTCGTATGTATGGTAGATTGCATTTTGTTTATCAGATCATCAGGACTTTATTTTTATAAACATTAATTTTACTCGAAATATTTATAGTGGCTTGACCACCTGTCTATAAGTTAAGGCTGTCGATTTGGGACGTATTTATAAATTTTATTTAATAGTAAACTTTGCATTTCTTCTATATTTCGCTATAACTATGTGTTGTGGATTTATTGAGCAATGCTTATAACTTTGCAAACAACACTTACTTTATTGAAAAAAAAATACAAACATGTTTCGGACACAGAAGCCCTTCATCAGTGTTTTGTATGTACAATATAAATATTTAAGTTTTGAAGAGTAGGTTTTGACAGATATTCATATGATTAACGTACAAAAGTCAAAAGTGTTTTAATAATATATAATAAATTGGATGATTTATAGAGCGCCATTTTTATGAATTAATCATCTCAAGGGCGCTGTAGCTCCATTTTGTGAACTAGTTGAAGATACATATTTTAGTAAATGTGAAAAATTTTGGTTCAGAATATAGATTTTGTTAAAAATAAACATTTTGTTAAAAATAAAGATTTTCTTAAAAATAAACATGTTAAAAATAAACATTTTGTTCAAAATAAACATTTAATTAAGAATAAACATTTTGTTAAAAATATTTAAAAAAAAATTAAATGAACGTTTTGTTAAGAATAAACATTTTTGTAAAAAATAAACATACAGTTGAAAATAAACATTTTTGCTAAAAATAAAACATTTTAGTATGGGGGATGCACCTGACGCAGTCGATCACCATTTGCATCAGGATAGGATAGTTTGAACAGGTGCGTTTTGAGCCTCGATCTAAACTCTGATGGGTTATCAATGCACTTTAAGTCTGCAGGGAGAGCGTTCCAGGCCGAGGGGCCAGCTACAGCAAAGGCCCGGTCGCCGAAATTTGTGCGAGGATAACGCTTCGGTACGTACAATTTACCCATCGCAGAAGACCTTGCTGATCGCAATGTAGACTGCCTCGCATTCGGTTTCTCGGTGATGCAGAGTTCAGATATGTAGGCGGGTGCCATTCCATGCAGCGCCTTAAATACAGTCCAGCAGAGCTTATATTGTATTCTTTCCGGACATTTCAGCCAATGGAGCTCCTTAAGGTGTTTCGTTATGTGACAATACTTCGGAACACCCTTAATCAATCTGGCTGCCGCGTTAAATGCAGACTGGAGTTTATTGATTTGCTGTTTTGGAATGTTGGCGTAGATTCCATTGCAGTAATCTAGTCGTGACACGACGAAGGAGTTGATCAGCGTTTTAAAACTGTCAACGGGAATATTTCTTTTTACAGATCTTAATTGCCTTAGATGAAAAAAGCTGTTGCTGACTGTTTTATTGATTTGGGATTTCAATGAAAGATCAGTCTCTAAATGGACGCCAAGAAGTTTTATTGAGTTTTTAGGGAAAATGTCTGTGTCGGGTGTGGATATTGGGGAGTGATCAATTATGTGTTGGCGCTTCATGAAAGCAGTCCAAAGAAATTCTGTTTTTGATGGATTTAATTTTAGTTTATTTGAAATCATCCAATTTGATACTGCATCGATACAGTTTATAGTTGAAGATTTGAGATTACTTGTATCAGCGGGATCACAATAAGAGTATATTTGCTGGTCGTCAGCATAGCAGTGCGACTGCAAACCGAAGGATTCTATAATTTTGGCTACATCATTAGTGAACATTATGAATAGAAGAGGTCCCAACACAGATCCTTGGGGAACTCCAGATTTGATGATGTGAAAAGGGGATAGTTCACCTGCGACCTGAACCGCCTGTGAGCGGTTCGTCAGATACGAAGTTAGCCAGTTAATTGCCTTACCGTCGAAACGATAGGTAATCTGTAGTCGCTTTATAAGGTAGGGGTGATCGATAGTGTCAAATGCAGCACTCATGTCAAGTAAGGAAAGCGATGCTAACTTTAACAAAGTTATAAACATTATTCACTGAGTGTCGCGACAGCTGTTTCGCCAACCGATGTTGGCATTAATAGGTGTTACAATAAACTTGATTGTTTATTGTAACACCTGATGATGCCAAAATCGGTTGGCGAAACAGCTGTCGCGACACTTTCCGTGAATAAAACGAAATTGTGGTATTATAACGTGTTTTAAATTTTAACAGTAATAATGTTGAAGTATCACAGTGTTTCGGCCAAAACAATGAACTATTTAAACATTATTCAGTTAACTTTGAGTTTATTAATTTATTGAAACATGTATTCGAACATTCAAAAGTTTAAACCATTTTCGAATCAATTGTTCATATTTAAACTATACATCCAGTCTCTTTTAAATCCCTTCTTATAGAAGGTAATATAAAAAATGAATACCATAATAAATTAACGGGTAAGCCCTTATTTACGAGCGTAAATAAAACACTGAAACAAATAATTTTCCGTTCCGGCTAATAAACAAATCCCTTTCATGATGTATTAAATTATTTATTTGCTTTTCGCTACACAAATTACGGATCACATTGAAGTTTCACTAGATGGCCGTTATTAAATTTGCGATTTCGCTTACCTTTACAGCTTTAAATATAACGATTACAATTAACAGGTAAATAATAAGCTTTTGTTAATGGCGAATAAATTTACTTTTATTAGAATATTTTTTTGAATGTAAACTTATACTTGTATAAAAATATTGGATTTCACCCACCGTGGGTTATTATTTAATTCATGATTTAATTGTATCTCAATAGAGACGAAGATGGAAATTGTGTTAAAAAGATGTTCTGCATAATGCTTAATAAACATAAACCTCCATAGATGGCGTTAGTATGTAGATTATATATAGAGTAATCTTAAAAATATTAACATATGTAATCAAAAATCTTCATAGATGGCACATTGAAACTGACATGTGAAATCTGGCATAGGACTTTAACATATATACAACTTCCAAAAATTTGTCATACATGATCTTAAACAAAGGTGGAATGGGTAATGTTGTAATTACATAAAGCGTGCGCTTAACCCAACCAATGACAGGTCATAAGTCCTGTAAACACCTTGATCAACCATATTCAGTTTCCAATTTGCATCTTCGTCTCTATTGAGATACAATTAAATCATACTTTTATTAGGTTTCGTCTACACAGTTTTTTGCGAGATTGACTTAATTTGCGTTATTTGTGTATGCTTTTTAAATTAATCCTTTCGGTATCCAACAATGAATAATCCTAAAGGATAATAATAAATAGGCATTAAAAGTTTTTTTAAATAATTTATGGGAACGATATGTTTTGCCATTCTAAGCCGTTATCAAATATGAGGCTTCTTCTTCTTCCTTATTGTAGACCTATGTGGTCTGTTCTCCAGAGTGTTGCTCCTCCTGTGAGGTAGATTCCCACCTGTCCTTCCCTCTTTTAGGTGGCCTTCCACGAGGACGAGTCCCATGAGGCTGATTATGCAATTCAATATATAAAGTCTGGTGGTGTCCATTCTTTGAACATGACAGTACCAGTCCCTTTTTCACTGTCTGCTCCATCTTATAATATAATCAACCTCACATATCTCTCTTATTCTGGTTTGCCTCACGCGATCCCTCAGTGTCTTGCATGCTATCGTCTTCAGTGTCTTCATTTAGGAAGTCCTCAAAATTTGTTTGTTCCTTACTGTGTCTGCCCTTGCTTATATATGAGGCGTTAAATATGAGGCGAAATCCTTTGAAAGGCGAAACATTTAATTCCCATAAAATATAATAAATAAAACTTCTGAATAGCAGATGTTATCATTCGTATTAATTATTTAATATGGAGTTTTACATAATCATTCATGAAACAATAGAGAAAGAAGAAACAATAGTACATATATTTAATTATTTATGCAACTAGTTACTTCTATCGTGATTTCTGACGTTACATATGCAGTGAAACCTAAACTTCAGTAAAAACATTTTAACGCTTTGAATATTTTGAATATTAAAATGATGTTTCTTTTATATACTTAATCACATTGTAATTGATTCCATATTAAAAACCTTTTATCATTTAATCTCTATTATAAAATATTGATTTGATGAAGCCTTAAAAAGGTGAATCATGTCAGTACATTAAATTATTATAAAACTTCTAGAAAACAAGCGTTTTAATTTGTTTATTGTTTCTTGAACAATGATATTAAACTCCATATTAAACAATTAATACGAATGAAAACGTCAGTTTTCTAGAAGTTTTATTATGCGAGGCATTATCGAATGTTTCATTTGATAATGCCTTAGAAGGGCGAAAGATGTCATTCCCATAAACCATAATAAAACTTCTAGAAAACTGACGTTTTCATTCGTATTAATTAGTTTTCATTTGTATTGAGTTTAATTATAATATATTAAAATGATAATATAAAATGCTTTAGCAAGGCGATACATGGCATTCCTATATACAATATTTTAATAAAACTTATATAAAACGAAGGTTCAAAATCATCAATATGTATTGAATACTTGAAATTTATAATTCGTAAAACACATTCTGATGAATCAACTGATACATCCTACATCTGTAAATACGTTTCGTTTATTATCGTTTCACCTGCAAAATATCCGAAGAACGAAGTGTCAGAGTACAAAGTGTAAAGTTCCATGTTTTTACGTAGTTCCGAGCTAGGAAATGGAATTTGTATCCCGTTTGCTGGTCTACTTAAAAGCTTTCTACGATATCGAACCACAACGTACATAGTTGGTGATTTCGAAAGGTCTATAAAAGCATAATAGAGGTAAAATGTTCAAAAGTTATCAGGAAACAGATTTTATAAGTAACTTGCTAAAGTTATCCCAACGTAATTAACTCTGTTTAAAAATCGGGTTTATTACATGTTGCTATCTAAAAGAAACGAGTAACCAGGCAATTAATCGTAAATATCATTGCATGGTTTGATAATGTGATTATCTATAATGTAATTCATGCATCGTCTTCTTCTTCTTATCAGCCGTCTGTCGTCCACTGCTGAACGTCGGCCTCTCCTAAAACACGCTACTGCCTCCTATTCATCGTCACTCTCATCCATCCACGTCCAGTAATCCTTATAATATTGTCGGTCCAGCGGGCAGGGAGACGTCCAACTCTACGGAATCCTGTACGCGGTCTCCACTTCAGAACCCGCCTTCCTCATCGGATCTCAGTTCTCTTCAGCCCACCTATCCTCAGAGCCACCTTAGTCACCTTGGTTTTTTATCGTTCATTTTAAGGGGCCAAATAAGTTGTCTAAATGTTCATCTTTTTCTTCTTCACATTTGATACTCAGAAGTCTGTTATTTCAGGCGGGGCTCTTAAGACGCTGAACTCCAGCTTTCTCTTCACCATTTCTGGGGTCTTCCTGGTCGGGGTTGTCCGTTTGGCGTTCCATGGAGAGCTATGTATGGTATCCTATTTGAGCTCATTCTTTCTACATGTTGATACCAGTATCGCCATCTTTGACGTCCCCATCTGACTACATCTTTGACCCCGAAGATTTCTCGGATTGCTGTATTCCTAACTCGATCACGTAGGGTTTTGCCAGCTATAGCGCGGAGTGTTTTCATCTCGGTTGTCCTGAGAATGCTCTTTATCTTGACAGTGTCTGCCCTCAATTTAATGCCATATGTGAGGATTAGTCGCACACAGGTCTTATAAATACGTACCTTGCTGTCAGTCCTCATGTCCTTGTTTCTCCATATGACATCTTTCAGGCAGCATGCAACCGCTGCAGCCTTATCTACCTGTGACCTTACTTCTCTGTGGAGGTCATTAGAGTTGGTTACTTTGCTTCCAAGATATCTGAATTGGTCTAAATGTTGTGTATTTGAAATGTCTCAGTTAGTGTAATTTTTTTTCCCGTTGATAATAAAAACGTAAAAAAAGATTATATTATCTGAAATTGACAAATTTTCCACTGGTTATCAAATGTGACGCTTTGTTTGATTCAATGGGTAATTTGAAAATTCCTGTACACATAAAATGATTGTACATTATATCGGTGCGGTTATAGCCAATAAAACCGTTGAATTTTCCGTAAAAACCTCCTAAAAATCCGGAAAATTGTCGTTTGATATAGTGCCCCTCTTGAATTTCTGGAAAAAGGCAATTTTTCATTAAAAATACGTACTTTTTATTACATTTTTACATTACTCTTTGCAGATTTGATAGTACATCAAAATATAGGCACGAATCGATTCACGAAGATTAATAAAATAAGTCCAAAAACATGTATGAAATTCATTCTGCAATGATTTGTTTAAATACAAATATACTCGTATAAGCAAAACATAATTTTTCTTTCCTTTTGAACGTGTTGTATTATAAGTGGGTGTTTCTAGAATACAATCTGGAGGAATACATTTTTGAACATCCAAAGCACAGTGACGGTAAACAATAGCTGTGTCCCTTCTAGAATATAAGATTAAAACTAATTTGGCTAATTTGTATAGCGCCGTTTTTATGATTAACTCACCTCAAGGGAGCTTTGACAATGTTTTTCTGAGAGCTGCACCTGACACTAGCAATCAAATAATAGTTGTTAACATTTTATGTGATATTTTGAGAAAAAATATTAAAAAAAACTCTTCGCGACAGAATACAACAGATAGAGATCTGAGAAATGTGTAAAGACAAGGATATTTAAAGATAAAGGCGGCAAAGATGAAGATTCTGGAATGAACATGTGAACAGATTGTGAGAATTAAGAACGAAGAGAACAGCAAGAGATTTTTTATCACAAGGACGATATCCAAAAAGATGAAACACCTGGAAGTCCACTTCTCAGGAACTTAACGCAGAAAATAACAGGTCAAAGCCTAAAACAACTGAGAGAATAATATGTATTTATTTAACTAAACAAATTTTAAAACGTATCAAAGGCTACAAATCATATTTTTTTTAATGTTAATTTTGCTTACTTATTAAGGATATTTATTTTTCCTGGTTCACAAAACTTTATTTTCTCTTATTTCCGCGAAAAGAAAATGTACGTTTCCTCTCAGATATTTCCGTTTTTTCTTTCCATTTCTTTGTTATACGACAATTACAATTCTGTTATATTTTATGATAAGGTGACGATGTGGTATGTAGCTTAAACTACGTACCTGAATGGGAGTATATAAAGAATTTTTCTTGTTTGAAAATTTATTAATTTTATAAATCCATAAAATGGAAATAGATTTAAAAAATACGTACGAATGCATGTATGACATTAATTCTTAAACATTTTGTTTAAATACGTATTTACAGGTATACTGGTAAATACAAACAAAGAAACAAGTTTTCTTTTTTTTTAAATGTTTTGTATTAATTACACAAAAAACCGAAGCCATATCTGGCTGTTTCAAGAACATAAGAAATTTCGGGAATAAAATTATGTACTACGAAAATGTTATTTTAAGCATACAACTGGAATTCTTTTAAAACATGAAATACGAATGTTTTTTTTTTACATTACAGAAACGTTTAAAATAATAAGTATTCGTAATAACCTTGTACAATTTCTTTTAGCGCTAACACATTTTTATAATGATTCTAGGTAAAGTATATACAAGTATGTTATATCAAAATTTCTAGGGAATGACAAACTTTATTTTTAATATATTTATTTTTTAGAGCAAGGGTTGCTTACAAGCTTGTTAAAATTTTTTCTCCATTTTCAATAAGCACGTGCCCCATTCTAACAGATATTTTTTATTTGAAACTCATTTTTTATCCCCTTGCATTCAGTATTAATTACCGCGAAAATTTTCCACTTAAACTTCCCCAACAACGGCAGTTTGCTGTTCTTTTAACGAGTTTTGTTATGTTGTTACTTATTCATTAAAAGCTGTATCATCATCATCTTCATTGTTACAACCCTTGGTGGGTTTTAACTTCACCGTCTTAAACGTCTCCATTCTGTCAAGTCTCTGGCCGCCATGCCACCTCTCAATCTTCCTGCCACATGACCCAACAGTCTGTTGTTTCTGCAGTTGTTTCTGCAGCGCGGCAAATAAAACAATCTGTGCTGTCTTTGACTATATCAGGGACAAGTAGACCTACATCACTCAGGACATCCTAGTTTTGTATATAGCCGCCAATCAGCTGAAAGAAGTGAACTCCCAAGTGGATATTCCTCCTTCTCTCCAATGATTGGTAGCTTAGCATACCTCATCACCATCATATATTGGTGTCATGCACTCACGTCAATTCCTCTGACTCCTCACACGTCCGACATTTAATATTTGATTTATGCCATGGTGCCACATTTTTTTCTCTGTATTATAGACGAGGCAATAAAATATTCATATAAATTTAAAATGAAATTTAATAATAAATATCATGTATTTGACAGGACACTCCCCCCAAATAAGCTTGTAAATATCTGACGCGATTTGATGAAATTTAAGTTCATTATATATTATCCAACAATTAATTGGATCCGTGTGGTTTTCAAAAGGAAAATAATGTTATTGCTGCTTTGTTGCTTTGTGTTTGTGGATTTAATTTAATTTAAATTTCATAATAATTCATAGATATACCACTTGTACATTTTGAATGTTCCATTCGGAAGGACTTTAATCGCACGAATTGAGATGATTTTTATTTATTTATTTAATTTATTTTTTTAAAAACCCAATTGGGTTATATGGATACATTTTTGGATTTTACTATTAATTATTTATTGTTTCAGATATATTTTATATTGAGTTGTAGTGAGACTCCTTGTGTCTTTTGGTAGTTCATTGTAAAGATTCAGTCCATTGTTCAATATCCTTGATTGTCCTGTCTTAGTTCGTGCATTTGGTAAGTGGTATCTGTCACAGTTCCTGGTCCGGTATCTGCGTATGTCTGAATTTTTAGTTAGTTTGTAGCTGCTGTCTGTTGTCTTTTCCATAGTCACTCTGTATACAATTTTTAGGGTCTCATATTTGGTCAGGTCTGATATGTCCATTTGTTTTGTATGTCTGTAAACTTGTATGGTTTTAAATCGAATGCCTGTTTTTTTCCCCACCGTTATACGTTTATTGCCTTTAATAAAACACATTCTTTATCCGGAGAACGGTATAAAAAAAATACTACCTAACCATCACGAAGTTTTATCTGTAGGGGGAGGCAGAAAAGATGGATCGCCACACTGTTCTACGTATACTGACAAAACTCTCGCGCCTCTTCTATTATACTCATTCATACACCGTGACACGCACGCTCGTCGATTGTCCGACTTCGAACGTGGCAACCTTTTAGTTATTAATCAATTTGGTCATGCTATGTTTTCCTAGGTCTACCTCGACTTATTTTTCCATTCACACTGCTTGTATATAACTTTAATACCATTCTTCTCTTGTCCATTTGTTCCATATGTTCAAACTATCTAAGTGGCCCCTAATTTTATTTAGGACGCATTCATCTGCCTTAAATTATATTCTTACTTTTTCATTCGGTATTCTATCATACATTGTTTAACCGCATATTCTTCTTAGCGATATCATTTTTTCATATATCTCCTGCCAACTCCACGGAGAACGATATCTTCTTCTTCTTGTCCTGTCACACCTCCGTGCATAGGGCCTCAAGGAACCTTCTCCACCCGACTCTATTGCATGCCTGATGCTTAACATCATCCCAAGTGAGGCCTGCTGCTTTAACCTCGTCCTTGCAGGGCTCTTCTTCAGGTGGCTCTAGGTCTGCCCCGCTTCCTCTTTCTCCCATAGGGGACCAGTCGAGTGCGCCCTGAGCGATGCAGGCCGGGTTCCGTCTCAGAGTATGACGGATTCACAGCCCTTATCTCACCCTGACGTTTATTATCTCACCCTGACGAAGCGGGAGCGAAACCGGTTGGTGTTCACAAAAAAGTGTTTAAGATACACATAGTAAAAGTGTATTATTATTTTTTTCAACAAAAAAGTTGCTTTCGACATTAACGTACTATGCTGGAATTGGATATTATTATTATTATTTTCTTGAATCGCTCTTTACATCATTGTCGACCTTCGTGGCAGAGTGGTAAGAGCTCTGACTTCCATACCGAAGGTCCCGGGTTCGATTCCCGGCGATGGCAGTGTGATTGTCACACTGTCTTTGGTCTGGTGTAAAATTCTCGTGAAAATAAAATGGCGATAGATTGGGCTACCTATCACATGTCATAAGAATCAATATAATAGCTCAAATAAATTGAATATAGTAATTGGGTTCAAACGACCTGTTGTATGCAAGGAAAAAAAATTACAGGGCGAGCCATATCGATATAAAGGATACAGCTATCATATCGATTCTCGTGGCAGGTGATAGGTAGCTAATATATCGCCATTTTATTGTCACGTGAATTCTACACCAGACCGATGACACTGTGACAATCTCACTGCCATCGCCAGAAACGAGCCCGGGACCTTCGGGTGGCAGTCAAAGCACTTTCTACTCGGCCACGAAGGTCGGTAATATACAATATACGAGTAACATCGATTTTAGGATAAATTCGAATTTAAACTAGTTAAAATGGAGACCAGATTAATTTACAAAACTCTGTTGAGAATAGCATTAATTGAGCCGAGATTAGCTGGTCCATGGAGGGATTTACCGAAGTACAGTCGCCGGCCAACAATAGCGGGCTTAGTGCAGACACGCCATTAGGGCTGTGCGGGGAATGCATTTTGTTATACATCATAAATCAGTATGTTTCGGATTCAATTATGGCGCGGCGAAAGCCATTATCCAGGAACTTCTGTTCAGTACTTAAACAAACTATGGTATACAATATAACCGTGATTTCGAATGCGTTTGGTAATAAAACTTAATGTAGTTTCACCTTTTAATAGTTGGTTTCACGAATTTTGTAGAAAATAACTAAAAAAAAGGTAAATCAAGTAACTTTATTTATTTTATAAAGTAATAAAATATTAATGGTGTTCTTCTACCGACCCTTATATACGGAAGCGAAGCATGAAACTGGCAAAAGAAGGATGAAAGTAGAATAAATGCAGTAGAAATCAGATCTCTTAGACGAATGTGTGGATACTCTGTGTATGATAGAGTGTCGAATGAAAATATAAGAAGTTAATGCGGTGCGAATGATGGTGTCATGAACAAAATAATGAAAGGATCATTGAGATGGTTTGGACATATGGAAAGAATGAATGAAGGAAGAATGGTAAAAAAATTATATGTTAACAATGTAAATGGAACCAGAAATAGAGGAAGACCGAGGAAAACGTGGCACGATCAAATAAATCAAATATTGAACGTCGGCCATGTTAGGAGTTAGGAGAAACCGACGCGCGTGCATGACACGATGTATGAATGTTGAGGAAGCGAGAGAAATATGTCAGGAAAGAAAAGTGTGGCAGTCCATTCT
Source organism: Lepidostoma basale (assembly GCA_022606425.2). Taxonomy (NCBI): domain Eukaryota; kingdom Metazoa; phylum Arthropoda; class Insecta; order Trichoptera; family Lepidostomatidae; genus Lepidostoma; species Lepidostoma basale. The sequence goes on from JAHDVF020001285.1 coordinate 549,046, forward strand.
TTCTGCCTACCCCTTTAGGGAGACGGCGTGATGGTTAGTTAGTTAGAGTTATAAAATATTACCTTTTATTTTTTACAACTAATAATATAACTTAGATAAACAATTCATTTGCAATATAAAAAAGCGCAAGAGAGAATACCAAAAATATTGAATATTGTTTTTTAACAGACTGAAGTTTATTTGTTTGCTGTTTGGGGATGTTGGCGTAGACACCATTGCAGTAATCTAGTCGGGACACGACGAAGGAATTGATTAATGTTTTAAAACTGTCAATGTCTTTACCTAGTTCCATTAATATCGTTAACCTGATTTTTTTAATAAATGAAGATAAATACATCTATAATCGTTTGGTTCTGATTTTATTGGCACGTACCAAATAAACATTTTATTCTCACTGCACAGTAGGTACACGCTAATACAGTACTTAAAATCTGTTTAATGTCTGTTTATATGAAGTTTGCAACTTTTATAAACATTTCGTCATGAATATACTTCTCACAGAAGTTTCTTTCAAACAATGCTCTCACAGAAATACAGTCACGTTCATATTAATGGCTCTTAAGTTTTATAGTGGCTTACACCTATTTCCGAAATATGCAATTCAAAAACATTTTTTTTTTCTAGGATGAAACACGCGCGATGAAACGAATTAGTTTTAATATTTACCACTTGTTCTTTTTTACATAAAACATAGAAATTATACCTTTACTTCCATTAAATTTAAAAAAATATCCATTGTTTTGGCTGAAACACTACGATGCTTCAATATAATTAACTTTTTAATTTGTAACGTAAATCAGTCATCCTTCGAACATTAGCAATATTTCTTTGTTAGTATCCACTTGTAGAATTAAGAGTTTGCGGGAGCAGTAGCATGTTTTTCGTTTAATAGTACTTAACTATCAAATAAATATCTATTACAGCAGGTAAATAATTGATTTTTATTTATTTTCTAGGATACACAATTGTAAATTTTCTTAAGATACACTAAGGATTTCGCTGGATTCTCTTGATGGAAGTTCATTGAACTCGTAAATAACAATTAAATAAAACGGTGTTTTTATTTATTTAGTTTATTTATTTTATTTATTTATTGCAAATATATCCAAAGCATTGCAGATTTTTTTCCAATACACTAAAGATACAAGTTAGAGATACACAATAATAAGTAATACATAATAGATTAATAAAAAGAGGTATATGTAAACGGCGTGAACGGAGCTAGAAATGGAGGAAGGCCGAGGAAAACGTGGCACGATCAAATCAATCAAATATTGAATGTCGGTCACGTGAGGAGTCGGAAAAATCGACGTGCGTGCATGACAAGATGTATGAATGTAGAGGAAGCGAGAGACGTATGTCAGGACAGAACAGTGTGGCGTTACATTCTTTCTGCCTACCCCTCCGGGGAGACGGCGTGATGGTAAGTTAGTTAGTTTTTATAAAAAGAGCGAGAAACATAAGATGCATGACAAATTAATAAAATAAATATACCTACCAAACAATTATAATTAAGATAGTACTTCCCTCAGATGAGCCGAACTATCACAAAATACGTCAAACTCCGAGGTGATACGATTAAGCAAAGATTTTGCTCTACCTACCGGCATAACCATTGGCAGGTTGGTTCTGCATCGTGGGAGATAAAACAATCTATGGCCTTTTTGTCGAAGATAAATTATCAGGGACGAACAGACCAACATCACTCAGGATTTCTGATAACTCTGTTTTTTTTTTTAAATTACTTTCGCCAGGTTGGCTGGCATCGATAGACTCTGTCTGAAGCTAGTCAGGCGAAACCGGTCGCTGTCATAATAAAGACAAGAGTGGAAGTTGTTATAAAAATAGTTTTAATCAATTATAATATTATTTGTAAATTCTCTACTTTCAACAGTTTCAACCCCTTCTACGGCAAAGAGAGTTATAATTATTAATTGGGAATTTGTCGGCGGGCAACACAAACTTCCCCCTCATATTAATGACGTACTTACCCGAATGATTTATCCCAATTTCAAGGCATTACTTTGAGCGGGGTATTAATAATTATATCGTTGATTTAAGAACGGGGAAGCTGGTAACTTGGTAACCGAATATTAGTTGGTAATGTGACATTTTACAAACGATTGGAGCGTTATCAATTCAACGAAATACATATTATATCACTCATTATTCGAAGATTTGCCTACGCACACTTGAGAAAAATTGATAAGCGATATTATTAATTCAGTTTATTAATAATATCGCTTATGAATTATAAATTGCTAATGCGTTCCTGGTATTATGTTGTATGTGTATAATATCTTACCTGTACTCAATAAATTACTCTTTTGAGTAAATAAACTGATTTGATTTGATTATATATTTTTTTCATCAATATTAAATACGAGTAGTTAACATCAAGTTTTACAAATTAACTAACTAACTAACCATAACGCCGTCTCACCGAAGGGGTAGGCAGAAATAATGGACTGCCACACTTTTCTTTCCTGATATATTTCTCTCGATTCCTCAACATTCATACATCGTGTCATGCACGCGCGTCGATTTCTCTGACTCCTCACATGGCCGACATTCAATATTTGTTTAATTGGATCGTGCCACGTTTTCCTTGGTCTTCCTCTATTTCTGGTTCCATTTACATCATTAACATATAATTTTTTTACCATTCTTTCTTCATTCATTCTTTTCATATGTCCAAACCATCTTAATGATCCTTTCATTATTTTGTTCATGACACCATCAATCGCACCGCATTCACTTCTTATATTTTCATTCGACACTATCATACACTGAGTATCCACACATTCGTCTAAGAGATCTCATTTCTACTGCATTTATTCTACTTTCATCCTTCTTTTTCCAGTTCCACGCTTCGCTTCCATACATCAAGTTTTACACCGTTATTAAAAATACAGTATCAAATAAAAAGTATATTTCAAAGCTGATTTTCTCAATTAATTGAAATATTTGGCTGTGATTGTTCATTAATCATTGTTGAATTAACGTTCTTTCCAAAAACGTTGGGATAAATTTTGTTGGAATTATAAAGCGCTCTCCCTTTCCCTGGGCGGGGTAGTCTGTCTCCGCGCTGTCTAATTAAGTGTTACCCCATTTGCAGGCAGATAATCCGCGCTTACAATCGGAATCTTTATCGTTTGCCATTTAATTAAATGTACGAGTATTCAAAGGATTACTCTGGTAGCGACTAGTTATGACTTGCCGGCAACTATAGCAACCGCCTTTGAGGTAGCGGATCGCAAATCGAAGAAACAAAGAATCAGCATGGCATAGCACTTTGATCCCAGAACTTAAACTAACTAAATATAATATTAAGACACTTGTAAATTTGCATTTACACCACTTTATTATTTTCAACAACCAACCGGTTTCGCTTCAGCCGGAGGGAACGCTTTGGCAGGGTTACAAAAGACAATGATTGTGTATTAACAAGTGTATTAATATTATATTTTATAATACCACACCACAAATTAAATGCTCATACGAAAGTATACACTAACTAACTAACTAACTATCACGCCGTCTCCTCGAAGGGATAGGCAGAAAGAATTGACCGTCACAGTGTTCTTTCCTGACAGTCTAACTATTTCAGACTCCTCACGTGGCCGACATTCAATATTTAATTATTTAACATTCAATATTAACTTATTGAACGTTAAGGCATTAACACTGTGGGATTCCAATGTATATACATAGAAAATTGAAAAACTTTGTTTAATCCTCTATTTAATAAAAAATATTAAAAAAACACGACATGTTTCGGTGTATCATCATGCATTATTATTATTTTTTAGTTCTTACTATTAACAAATAATTGTTAGTACCTACAGTCCTACATATAACAAATAGCACAGGTTAATTTTTAAATTTGAATTATTGTATCGAATTTTAAATGCGTTTTTTATTAGCCTTTCTTTGTTTAGTTTTTATTATTTTTTTACACCTGAAGATGGAGGTATCCTCCGAAACTTTCTATCCTATCTTTCTATACTATCCTCCGTCGTGTTTTTTAAAATATTTTTTTTTAAATAGTGCATTAAACAAAGCTTTACAATTTCCTTAGTAAATATTAAATGTATTTGATCGTGCGTTTTCTTCGGTTTTCCTCTATTTCAAATTCCGTTTTAACATATATTTTTTTAAAATTCTTTCTTCATTCATTACTTCCATTTGTCCATCCATCTTAATGATCATTTCATTATTTTGTTCGTAACGCTTTCTTACACACTGCATTCTCTTTTTATATTTTCATTCGACACTCTATCGTACACAGATATTCACACATTCGTCTAAAGATCTCATTTCTACTGCATTTATTCTACTTTCATCCTTCTTTTGCCAGTTCTTCTGGTTCAGAACTTGTGCCTATTCCTCTTACGTAAGATGGGAAAATTGTTGGAAGGTGATTTGGTGGGTTGTTGGTTTATGCGGGGGCACGATTTCTTAGATTTGGGGGTTTTGATTCAGAATTTCTTACGCAAGCCCGGCTTCTGGGTTTCTATGGTAGTACCGCCACTGAGTGCAGCCTATATGTTGAAAGCCGGAGACTATTTGAATGTGTTTTATACTGAAATGGTTTATGTCTGTTGTTTACTCCACAGGGTGCAAAGGGTTGTTAAAAAAGTAGGAAATTTTCGCTTGTGGTGAACGATCTGATTGCACAAACTACAAGTTCGGTGTTCGCTTTTCTTTCTAAATAAAACACTTATTATAGTATCGACTGTGTCATACCTCCGAAAATATATAAAAATATGTAATTGTATGATACGAAAAATAGTTTGTCACACATAAGATATTGTTTTTTTTCTAGTTAACAGTAAATAGAAGGTTAAATAATATAAAAGCATATTTTGGCACATCTTTTTTAGCGAATATAAATCTGAGCCCTAGTTATTATGTTTAACTACGAGTATATGCGCTATAATTAAAGCATTTCATTATTTCAATTTCAAACATTTCTTTATTTTAATCAAATGATTTTACTGAATTCTCTTGATGGAAGTTAATTTTAAATAATAATTAAATAAAACGATGTTTTTTTTAACTACTTCTAATTTTGTCTTTATTTCGACAGCGTCCGGTTTTGCTAGGCTCGCTGGCTGTCAGTCTGTCGATGCCAGCGAGCCTGGCGAAATCGGTCGCTGTCGAAATAAAGACAAATATGGAAGTATTTTAAGAACATCGTTTTATTTAATTATTATTTCTTTACAACATTTTGAATGTATACAAATACTTGTAGACGAACAACTGGATTTCACCCATTGCGGGCTATCAATTCAAGAATCAATTGTATCTCAATAGAGACGAAGATGCAAATTGGAAACAGAATATGGTTGATCAAGGTGTTTACAGGACTTATGACCTGTCATTGGTTGGGTTAAGCGCACGCTTTATGTAATACAACATTCCCCATTCCACCTTATTTTTTTTTCGTTAAATAGATCTTCTGCTTAATGCTTAAAATACAATATTCATAGATGGCGTTAGTGTGTAGATTGAATATACTACCATGTAAAGGGTGGTGTTGGAGATTAACATATATACAACTTCCAAAAATTTGTCAGACATAGTGGTCATAAGAAAAAATAAGGTGGAATGGGGAATGTTGTATTACATAAAGCGTGCGCTTAACCCAACCAATGACAGGTCATAAGTCCTGTAAACACCTTGATCAACCATATTCAGTTTCCAATTTGCATCTTCGTCTCTATTGAGATACAATTGATTATTATTTCTTTATTTCACTGTACATACAAAACATGTATATTGCTTTGTGATGTTGATTTAGATATTTCACCTACGAAGTACCTACCAGTCCTACTGTGAATATCAGGCGTCACTTGTATAGGATACTACATTATGTTGGGGTGATCTCACATGCATGAGTGCATTTCCATTTTCACTTCCTGTTTCCTGTATTCACCCCCCCCCCCTTTTTTTGTATCGCCACTGTTGCTCTCAGCTTGTATTTGTACGCTTTGTTTGATATATTTGAAATATTATGGATTATGGACTATAATGTTTTGGTTTCAATCGATTCATAACTATTGATTTTTTTCACATGCCATCAGTTTAGATACCATTAGAATATTCTTTATTTTGATCAAGTATTTTTGAAAAGCATTCTGTGATTGAGAAAAATATTATAATTATGTGGCGGTAAACACTAGTGTCACAGTTTCTTCATTCTTGGAAACATTAGTATACTTGTAGTGCTTGGCAATATCAAATATATAATAATATATTATATAAAAAAAAATTAAAAACAAAATTTCTATTTTAAATTTCATGTAAGATGTTCATTGTAATCAATGAAAATAAAAAAATAAAAATGATGTATTAATGAAATTTCACTTCCGTTTATGCATATATTATTCTGCCCAGAAGATGAGAGCGAGCTGTCGAAACCGGTGGAAGTCATAAATATTAGTCGAATTTAATTAAATATACTAGTATATTAAAAAAAATGTGTTTGATTTTTATTGTTAATTTAAAATATATTTTTTGATATATAATTGTAGCACCTGATGATGTCAACATAGGTTGGCGAAACAGCTGTCGCGAAAAATAAAAATTCAATTGTGATACGTAAAATCAAAATTTAAATTTAACAGTGTATATTTTTTCTATTATTTTTATAGACACTTATAAATTTAAATTTATATAACCGCAAATTAAGTGGTTTATATGAAAGCATTTAATTAAAACGGAAGTTAACAAGATTGATGATCTTCGTGGCAGAGTGGTAAGAGCTATGACTGCTATACCTACGGATTTGATTCCCTGCGATGGCAGTGTTATTGTCACATTGTTTTTGGTCTGGTGTAGTCTAATTCACGTGACAATAAAATGGCGATAGATTAGCTACGTTTCACATGTCATGAGAATCAATAGCTATAAAGTTGTATACAGTAATTGGGATCAAATAACTTGCCGTATACACATGTGGAAAGCAACTTTGCTGCAAACCAATTCCTTAGATTGAAACTACAGAGAGAATATTAAAATTCCGTTTTTTTATCTTTATTAAAATGATATTTTTATATGAAGTGGAAATAAAAAAAAAATTATATACTTTATATAATGTAGGCGTGCAGGTGGAATCAAAGCGTAAATGTACGTTATTATAGTAATACGTATCCCTCAGAACATAGGTACTCTGTTATACCCGGAAAGGCATTCACAATAAAGGTATTAGAGTCGTTTCAAGGGATTATCCTTCTCCCACGTGCTCGGGGCTTTCTTCTGTCACTGTGTTTTTACAGCCCTTAAGCGGCATCGCTACCCCACACGAATACACGCCTAATTACCCATTTTACGACTCTCCCTCGTTTTACGGTGTTAGCAAACCATTTTCAATACCAACTAATGCTGCCATTTTATATATGTATGAAAAAATTTGAAATATTGTGATTCAATGCAAATTGTATTTTAGTGGTTATTATGTAAGTGCTACGTGAGTAGAGGCTACATTTAGGAATAAAACGACCCCTATATTTAATTTATATTTTCGTGAACAATGATGTAAAACTCTGTATTAAATAATTAAGTCTGTTTTCTAGAAGTTTTATTATATTTAGAAGTTTTATTATTAGTTTTATTATATTGTAAATGACATGTTTCGCCTATCTGTCACGTGACAATAAAATGGCGATAGATTAGCTACCTATCACATGTCAAGAGAAGCAATATGATAACTATACCCTTTCCCATCGATTTGGTTGGCGCTGTAATGATGTAAAGAGCGATTCAACAAAATAAGAACTAATAACTAATAACATCTGGGTCGGTATCAGTTATCAGTTACTATATTACCCTGATGAAGCTTGCGTTCAAGCGAAACTAGTTGGCTTCAATTATTATTACCATTTCCAAGTTATTGTACAAAGGGTTTCTTAAATTTTTTATTACCATTTTTTTAGTAGGTATCTTAAAATTATTGTTTGATGCATATATAATATTATATAATATAATATAATATATGTTTATTTTAAGAGATATTTACACATATATAAAAATCACATAACGAGACTTGCTGTCACTGTTAAAATTAAAGGTACATTTCCCAATGTTTCAATATTTAATAAAGAGACTTATATCATTGTTTATGTAATAAAAAAATTAATTGTAACAAGTAGCGTATTTTACTGACGGTAAGGCGCATCGAAATCCATACTTCATTCGGCGAACTCCTCTGCAATAGGAATATTAGTAGAGCCAAAGTGTAACCGTAGTACAATTTTTGAGGATCGAGCCTTTGTAGTAGCCAGCCCATCAGCTTGGAACAATCTCTCTTTATACCTTAGATGCAAAAAATGATCCGGTTGATTTCAGATCTAAGCTAAAAACCCATATTTTTTATAAACAAAAAAATAAACATGCTTTGTTTTACTATACTCTCACTTACTGAACGCGAAAATTAGATGGGGCGTTTATATTTGAATTTAAAACACGTCTTAATGATTATTACATACCCTTATGTATGGAAGCGAAGCATGGAACTGGCAAAAGAAGGATGAAAGTACAATAAATGCAGTAGAAATGAGATCTCTTAGACGAATGTGTGGATACTCTGTGTATGATAGAGTGTCGAATGAAAATATAAGAAGTGAATGCGGTGCGAATGATGGTGTTATGAAAAAAATAATGAAAGGATCATTAAGATGGTTTGGACATATGGGGAGAAAGAATGAAGAAAGAATGGTAAAAAAATTAAATGTTAACGATGTAAATGGAACCAGAAATAGAGGAAGACCGAGGAAAACGTGGCAAGATCAAATAAATCAAATATTGAATGTCGGCCATGTGAGGAGTCAGAGAAATCGACGCGCGTGCATGACACGATGTATGAATGAGGAAGCGAAAAAAATATGTCAGGAAAGAAAAGTGTGGCAGTCCATTCTTTCTGCCTACCCCTTCGGGGAGACGGCGTGATGGTTAGTTATTTTTTTATTTTTTTTTCTTAATGATCCCTTGAGAGACAAAAACGGCACTTTAAAAGGTTGCTAATTATTATTATTATTATCGAACTATAAGATGCACCCTATTTTTTTTAGAAAAAAATAAATATATTTTGGACCATAAGACGCTGGAATTTGTGGTTAAATTTTCTGAATAAAAAAGTCGTATGGTCCAAAAAATACGTAGGTACGCACAAAATAAATTTAACGATATTTTCTTGTTTGAAACGTAATCTTACTACATATTTTTTCAAAATGGATTCGATGTAGTTAATCATGCCGTGTCTTTTACAGTCGTTTTCTATCCCCTTTTGTGCTCGCGGTTCATAAAACAATATTTAAAGATATAAAAACCATTATCCTACAAGCGGACCATCGGCAAAGCCTAGTCCTGTTATAATAATATGTATACTTAACATAAATCAATCAGCGGCAATAGGTGTTTGAAATCCTAAACAAAAAACAGACGTAGATAAAATTAATTTATGACTATTTTTATTTATTTGTTTGGCCCGTGAATCGGACCGCCCGTGACGATAAAAATAAATAAAATAATTCTCTTGCACAACGACTTTGTTTAGATATAAATTGGAAGCTAAGAGCACTGGGGTTATTTTCTTTCACCACATCGTAAATTCGTGCAGTGTTAAGTGCAATCACGGCGTTTGTTTAATTTAATGAGATCTCAAAATTCTTAATACAATATATCCGATATAGTTGTTATATTTAATTTTCATTTATTTCATTTATTTATTTTAAACATATCTAAAGTATTACAGATTTTTTTCCAAATACACTAAAAGTACAAGTTAGAGATACACAATAATAAGTAATACATAATAGATTAATAAAAAGAGCGAGAAACATAAGATGCATGACAAATTAATAAAATAAATATACCATACAATTATAATAAAGATAGTACTTCCCTCAGATGAGCTAAACTATCACAAAATATGTCAAACTCCGAGGTGATACGATTAAGCAAAGATATTGCTTTACCTACCGGCATAACCATTGGCAGGTTGGTTCTGCATCGTGGAAGATAAAACAATCTATGGCCCCTTTGTCGAAGATAATTATCAGGGACGAACAGACCTACATCACTCAGGATTTCTGAGTTGTGTATACAACTGCCTATCAGTCGAAAGAAATGGACCCCCAAGTGAATGTCTCGTCTCCTCTCGAGTGACTGGTACCCTAGCATCCCTAGCAAGAAATCAGTTGGAAAGAGCCACGGGTAATATCCATACTCCCTAAAATAGAGGTATCGCAGAATTTTTTTCTGCACCCTCTCCACCATCAGGGAATATCGAACCTCATGCGGCGCCCAGATAATGGAACTAAATTCCAACCGACTTCTCACCAGAGAGTTATACAGCAGCTTCAGTACCTGAAAATTACGAAAGATCTTGGCGTTTCTAATGACAAAACCAAGCATTTTGAGGGAGCTATTACATAGTGAAATAGTATTGCTTTCATTATCATAGTAGGAGAGATCGCGCAAGGAAAACCAGAATTAGAGAGATATGAGAGGTTTAGAATATTATAAGATGGAGTAGACAATAGACTGGTACGGTCATGTCCAAAGAATGGACACCACCAGACTCCCTTATTGTGAAATATTAGGTTAGGGAAAAAGTAATTTCGTATTTTTCCTTTCATTTCAATGCTTTATAAAAAGTGTTACAATCATCTGATTTAAGTCAAATGTGCGCCGTTCTGTTCGATAACTTGTTGTCAACGAGAATTCATAATGCCCCTTTAGTAGAAGCACTTGTCCCTATTGGCAAAAAACTCGGAACAACCAATTTTCACAGGCCTCTATTGAGGCCAAATTTGTACCCCCAAGAGCGTTGGCCATAGACAGGAACAGTTGGTAGTCACTTGGTGCTAAGTCCGGACTATAGAGTGGATGCATAAGAACTTCCTATAGATGCAAGATATATTACATAAAAATTGTGATCCCATTAACATCGATTTATATTTTAACAGATAATAATTTTAATATCTGTCAAATCTGACCACATTCATGATAAAATTTGTTTAAATATTAATTGGTATATATAATATTTTCACTACACTGATGAAGGGTTTCTGTGTCCCAAAATATGTAAGAGTTGTGTAATTTTTAAATTCATATGTTTTTTTTTAAATATAAGGATTAATTGTATCTCAATAGAGACGAAGATGTAAATTGTTTTTCTGGGAACAGAATGTGGTGGCCGAGGCGCTTACAGGACTTATGATCTGTCATTGGTTGGGTTGAGCGATCGATTTATGTTTAAAAACATTCCCCATTCCGACCTTCTTATGACCACCACATCTGAGAAATTTTTGGAACTTGTATATATGCTAGAATCCCGCGCTAATCTTTGCATATTTTAGTTCACTCTAAACTAGCGTCATCTATTTAAAATTAAGTGTTGTGATACAAATAAAAATATATTGTTCAACATAGTTTATGACTCAGATAACCTATTTATATATACAATTATACATTAAGAAAATTGCTCTACCATGTAAACAAATTGAAAAATAATTTGTAGAGCTTTTATAAATCAAATTCAACTCTCATTCAGTCCACCATTAAAATCAAATTTAAAACATTTCAGTATTAAATTAGCTTTGGACCGATAGAGCTTTTGATGCTTTTCCAATAATATCGATTTTATCTCGACCGAATGCAGCTCAAAGCTCTCCAAAGCTCTCGCTGTGAGGATGGCAACCGGGCCGAGCTTGCCTGCGTGGGGCACTATTAGCTTTTGACATTTTATTGGAAATATTTTTCCTAGTTTTTTTATTTAGCATTATATTGGGTTATTTGGGTGTATTAATTGAAAAGGGGTTGTCAAACAAATTTTCGTTTTGTTTTGGATTAACAATTCACCACTAGATGTAAAACGTATTACATATACGTACCTTTGGCTTTTCTCAATTGAGTGCTTGACTACATTATAATAGATTAAGTGATACATACAGTTAGTGGTAAATTTAAAAAAAGATTTATGGTAGAATACACATCTCGGTTATAATATTTTACTTTATTTTGTTTCTCTTTGACAATTATTCCATTGAAGCAGGATGAGATATTTCCGAAAGATATTTGTGAAGAATACAGTAAAATGCAGTGAAAATACAATGTCTGATAGTTAATTAATTTTTTTTAATAGTTAGTGTTGTATAAAAAGTATATAAAAAATAAAAAGACAAATAAAACATCTACAACACAAAGTATGTCGAACATAGAAGAAAATATAATGTTTTTCATAAGTTATTCAAATCATACATATCTGTTTGTTGTACAAATATGTTAATTTATTTCATATTCCTTATTGTTATTCTTCTTCTTCTTTTAGACCTTTGGTCTGTTCCTGTAATCAGGTTGGCCTCTCTTGGGGGGTCGACTCCCAGCTATCCCTCCATCTCTTTGGTGGTCTTCCGGGGGGACGGTAGCCGGCAGGAATTCTGCGTGTGGGATTCTGGTGGGGTCCATCCTCTGCATGTGCGCATTCCAGTACCTTCTGCGTTGTCTGCCCCATCTCACGACATCTTTCACCTTGCAGATTTGGAATTAATAATACGAGTTTTGTAAGAATTTTTTTTTTCTGCATTTGCAGTTATTGCCTTCCCGCATTTTTTGTTTTTTCAGGTGTCTTAAAAAATCGCTTTACAATAATAATGACACGAAAAAACAAACATTTTATCAATAAATTTACATTATTCATTTCAACCATCCGTGCAATTACTTTGCAACAGAGACTAGCCTATCGAATTGCTAATGAGAATAGTTTGATATAACGTGCTAACTGTCTTGTTCTACAGAATATTTAAGAGTAAAATACCATAGACAGAGAGAGTCCCACAAACGAGAAAGTACTGCAACGAATGAATAATGAAAAACATATTGTAAAGCCAATATCGCGCAGAAAACTGATATACTTCGGGCACATTATGATAAATGATAAATACAAAGTGCTGTAATTGATTATCCAAGGTAAAATTAATGGAAAACGAAGTGTCGGGTAAAGAAGAAAACCTTCGAGAATGGTTAATTTTTTTTCAATATTTGTTTCAAATTATAATGATCCTTGCTGGTGATTATCTCAAGCATATATTTTAACTATGTATTATAGTTATTATAAAATTTTATTTATATACAATGAGTTTACTTTCAATTCTACAGAGCTGACACAGTCAAGCTCTGGGTTCCATGGGCTATCTATAATATTTATATTATATATGTTCCGAGATTCGCCTTACAGTTGGAAACAGTATGGAAACCATGGAAATTCTAAACCTAAACATTGAGGGTATGCCCATGGGAAAATAAAAAGATGTTTGAAAATATAAACTAACAACCCACCAAATCACCTTCCAACAATGTTCCCATCAGACGTAAGAGGAATAACCACATGAGTTGAACCTCTGTAAGCCAGAAGATCCAAGTCCAAGTCCAAGCTTATTATATAATAACAATTGTGTTCACTTAATGTAGCTAAAGACTATGTAGAGATGAGATTCACTATATTCACAAATATTTTATTTATTTAATGTCCTTTATTTTACTAATAATGCTGGTAGCTATCTCTTTGGTTTAGTTGCAGCACAATATCCCTGTAAAGTACTGCTGTATTAAGGTAAGAAATAACCATGATGTTGTTCAACCCCCGATAGGAGAGGAACAACAATGAGAAGGCGAATTTCAATTACTTTTTTACACAATACATATACGTAATAGCCAAAACATTTTTCTAGCATCATAATTGCGACAAACTATAAAACACGAGCCCCCATAAAGAGCTATAAAAAAAGACGATAATATTGAAGAGCTAGAAAACATTGTTATTACATTACCTTTAAAAAAACTCTCCTTCGCTTTTATGTCTTCCCCTACAAGCTCTAATTTACATCTCAAACACAAACCAATCTCGTCTGGCATGCTCAAAGTGCCGCCTTTTTTTTAAATCACATTTTTTCAGCCGAGAAAAATGGCGTTTCAGTAGATTTCCCAGCGGAAAATAAAATTTCAACCACCTGGTCAAAGTTTTTCTTGGAATATAATGTCTTTGCCATGTTTGCGTTAGTATTTTTGACGCTAACATCTGTTAACGCGATATTTTGAGAATGTAGTTTTGGCGATCGGCCATTATTTTAACTGATATTAAAAAATACTCGTCTGAATCCAGTGATTATTTAACGGCGGAGGCAGAATTACAGAGACATTCCGTGATCGTACTTTCCTCGCGAACAATGCGTAATTACGAATATCAGCATTGTTTGTGTCACGTTCACATACTGGAAGCATTTATCGTATGTACGCTGAGTGGGAAGACGCTGTTTGACCACTTGAGATATACATCATTTAAAAATATTCTACGAATTTCTTATAATTTAAAACTGTTTTTTTTTCCACTTTTGAGTTTAATTTCTAAACTGGCAGAAGAAGAATGAGAGCAGAATAAATGCGGTAGAGATGAGGTCCCTAAGACGTATGTGTGGTAGAACGATATACGACAGAATCTCAAATGCTGATGTAAGAAAGGAATTTAGAGCGGAAGAAGATATTATGAAAAAAATTATGAAAGGATCGCTGCGTTGGTTCGGACATATGGAGCGCATGGATGGAAAAAGAATGGTTAAGAAAGTATACGTTAGTGATTTAAATGGAGTACGGAGTCGAGACAGACCGAGGAAAACATGGCATGACCAAATTAATCAAATCTTAAAGGCTGGTCATGTTAGAAGTCGGAAGAATCGACGTGCGTGTATGACTCGCTGTATGAATGTGGAGAAAGCTAGAGAGGTGTGCCAGGATAGAGTAGTGTGGCGGCTCATTCTCTCTGCCTACCACTACGGGGAAACGGCGTGATGGTTTTTGTTTGTTAGTAGGTTTCGAAGGCTTTACATCTACATCATCGGGATAACGATATAATTATACGCTGGAAACTATATCAGTTTATATCGTTCTTCCGATGATGTAAGTGTAAAGCCTTAATAGCTTGTTTAAAAAATAAACTCTGAAGTGAAAAAACAGTGTTTTAATTTATAAAAATTTCGTCATTATGGAATTCCAGTGTTAACGGCTTAAGTTTTCTAAAATTAAGAACATTCTAAAAATTCTGAAGGATGAAAGTAGAATAAATGCAGTCATCATCATCATCATGCCTTTAGTCATCCAGTGCTGAATATAGGTCTTCCTTCCCGACTTCCACAACTCTCAACTTCGATTTAACGTTTCATGAACTTTCGGATCGGCGTCAATTTTTTTCATTTCGTATTTTATCTCGAAGATACATGCCGAGGATTTGTATTTCCATAGATCGTTATCAGCATTTTAATTTGTGGACACTTTTTTCTGTGAGGGTAGGTCTCCAGAATGAATGTCAGAATCGGTAATATACATAAATCGAATATTATTGTTTTTAAACAAGCAAATTAATAATTAATTGTATCTCAATGGAGACGAAGATGTAAATTATTTGGAAACAGAATATGGTGGTCGAGGCGTTTACAGGACTTATGACCTGTCTTTGGCTGGGTTAAGCGATCGCTTTATGTAATACAACATTCCCCATTCCGCCCTTCTTGCGACCACCACGTCTGACAAATTTTTGAAAGATGAATATATGCTACTATGTTGAGAAACACTTCACATTTTTAATTCAATCTACACTAGCGCCATCTATTAAGATAATTTGTAAGCATTAATAAGCATGATTAACCCACAATGTGTAAAATCCAGTATTTGTATATATTCAAAAACAAAAAGCAAATTAACATAAACCTATATTTGTGAAATGTATACTTATATCTGTATACGAATCCTGGATTTTCACCTGTGGGTGGTTAATTTTTTAAATTTTTAATTATATCTCAATAGAGACGAAGAAACAAACTGGAAACTGACTATGGATGATCAAGGTGTTTACAGGACTTATGACCTGTCATTGGTTGGGTTAAGCGCACGCTTTATATAATTACAACATTCCCCATTCCACCATTGTTATGATCATGTATGATACATTTTTGGAAGTTGTATATATACTCCAAATCATACTTATTTTCACGTGGCAGTTCCAGTCAGCCATCTATGTAGATTTGATTGTACTAATTAATATTTTAAGATTAATCTATACAATCCATCCACTAACGCCATCTATGAAGTGGATACTCCAGGCGACTTCTAACAGGCGACTTCTAACGATAGGAGGCGGTAGCCTCTTCGCATTGTGTTAATAAAGTAGTTTGCTAAATGCTAAACAATCATTCTTCATAGATGGCGTTAGTGGATGGATTGTATAGATTAATCTTAAAAATTAATTAGTACAATCAAATCTACATAGATGGCTAACTGGAACTGCCACGTGAAAATAAGTATGGATTTGGAGTATATATACAACTTCCAAAAATGTATCATACATGATCATAACAATGGTGGAATGGGGAATGTTGTAATTACATGAAGCGTGCGCTTGACCCAACCAATGACAGGTCATAAGTCCTGTAAACACCTTGATCATCCATAGTCAGTTTCCAGTTTGTTTCTTCGTCTCTATTGAGATATAATTAAAAATTTAAAATTAACCACCCACAGGTGAAAATCCAGGATTCGTATACAGATATAAGTATACATTTCACAAATATTTGTAAATATTCTGGTCAATTATTTGGCGTATAAAATAGGAGTGGATACTCCAGGCGACTTCTAACAGAGCGATAGGAGGCGGTAGCCTCTTCGCATTGTGTTAATAAAGTAGTTTGCTAAATGCTAAACAATCATTCTTCATAGATGGCGTTAGTGGATGGATTGTATAGATTAATCTTAAAATATTAATTAGTACAATCAAATCTACATAGATGGCTGACTGGAACTGCCACGTGAAAATAAGTATGGATTTGGAGTATATATACAACTTCCAAAAATGTATCATACATGATCATAACAATGGTGGAATGGGGAATGTTGTAATTACATGGAGCGTGCGCTTGACCCAACCAATGACAGGTCATAAGTCCTGTAAACACCTTGATCATCCATAGTCAGTTTCCAGTTTGTTTCTTCGTCTCTATTGAGATATAATTAAAAATTTAAAAAATTAACATAAACCTGTTTTTTTTTTATAGATAAAATTGAATATCGTGTTGTAGTTGTAGTGAAATAAAAAGAAATTGTTGGCTATCGGCCATGTTTATAGTGGGGCCATGGAGCAAGTTCACACACTCGAGATTTACAACTATCTGAACCAAATGGACTTTCAGACTGTTCAGAATGGATGTTTGACGTAATACTATTATTATATAGGCTGAACATCCATGCCATGATTCTACTAGGCGCGTGTTTATATTTAATCTTTCTGACATTTTGTAAGTATAGAAGATTCTGATTATATAAGCGACAAGCACCAAGCCGTTGGTCCGATCAAATCAGGGCGCTGACTGGCCTCTCAATAGCTGCAGCCTGGTGACTGACCGGTTGCAGGAGTGTCTGGTGAGCCATAGTGGACTTGACCTTCAGTCACGAGAAACGTGACAGAAGAGAGAGAAAGCGACATAATTCATAATATAGGGGAAGAATAGTGGACATATTTTTTTATAATTTCTTGGCAGTAAAATTGACGGTGGTTAATAGGAAATAAACGGTGTTTCTTTATAAAAGCTAAACACAATACCTGAATAGTTAAAAAATACGATAATCTAAAATATAATTTTTATATATTTAGATATCGGTTTGTGTACCTTTTAGAAAAGATACATAAACAACTTGTATAAATGTATAACATATGCTTTACGAAGACCAATCATTTGTTTAAAGTATAAACATACCAATTAAATTAAACAAAATGACGACGAGTTTTTTATGAATTTTAATACTGTTTTTTTTTCACTTTTGAGTTTATTTTTCTCGACACGTATAGAAGGAAGCGATATAGTTATGGATCTCCCGGAAAAATAAAGTAAAAAGTCGAAAAAACTTTTATTAATATGAATAAAAATATCTGTTTTCTAGGTATTTATTATATTTTAGATGGAATGACGTATTTCGCCCTTGTAAGGCTAAATAAATGCTCAAGTTTTATGGATCTCCCGATGATGAAGGTGTAAAGCATTCGAAACAAGTCAAGGAAAAGAAACTACGAAGTCGAAAAAACTGTATTTAAATTAATCAATTTGAAAGAAAATGTCTGTTTTCGAAGAGTTTTAATATATTTCATATGGAATAAGCCACTATCAAATGTTTGATGATGCTTTAGAAGAAGAAAACATACGTTTTCATTCATATTAGTAATTTATTATGGAGTTTTATATCATTGTTCTAGAAACAATAAACAGTGTTTTATTTATTACATTAAAAAAATGTCTTTGTGGAATTTTACATTTTTTCTTGTTTTTCATTTCACATTTCACAAAATTGTATTATATTTTGTGTAATAAAACTTCAGCAATTTTATATTTTGCAAAGTCTTCATTTAGTACTCTGATGTTAGTTGCAAAACGAAATAACAGAAGCCACGTTTATTGGGAATTACTAAACTCTTTTCAATTGGTACTTACGAGAAATAATCCCAGTAAATCCTATTTCTCGTTGCAAACTTCAAAACAGAAAACCGCAAATTTTCGTTTGACTTCACTTTTGGGGCTGAACCAGCTTTTAATTCCAGTAAATCGTCTTACAAGTTAAGAAAGTTCATTTATTAAATTCATTTAGCAACACTTTTACCGCAAATCCATTTGTTTTCCTTTATCTAATTATTTCTTTAAACTTATAATACGATGTTTGTTGAATCAGTAGGTAAACGCTTAAAAATAATAATGAGTTATTTTAATATCTTTGAAGATTAAAACTTTGTCGTCATTGAAAATTTAAATCAATGATCTTATTAAAATACAGATTTTTCAATTAAAGTTAAAATGCCCGTTCACATTGGAGTTGTACCAATCTTGATGTATGGAACTGAAGCACAAAACTGGCAAAATATGGATGAAAGTAGAATAAATGCAATAAAAATAAGATCCCTTAGATGTGGTAAATCTGTGTACGATAGAGTGTCATATGCAAATATATTGATTGCGTAAGAATGATCAAAATAATAAAAGGGTCATAAAGATGGTTTGGGTACATGGAATGAATGAACTTTAACATTTGAAGTTTCACTTCCATATAAGTGTCGGCAAAATAATACCGGGATTTGATATCTCTGAAGCTGTTCACTTATGCTTTGGAAGATACATTTAAAACTCTGGACTGGTTTGAACGTAGCCTCTAGATAAATGGCGAGTGCATTTCCCACCTTCACTTTGCAGATGACATTGTCATTCTGGCGGAATCTGTGGGAGAACTCGAAGGCATGCTTAATGAACTGAACACTGCATCCAGACGAGTGGGTCTCGGGATGAATTCGGACAAGCCAAAAGTCATGTATAATGAACATATTATCCCGAAATCAGTAACCATCGATGGGTCGGATCTTGGCCAAAACATTCAATTGGGTAGAAACAATTTCGAGAAAGAAGCCGACCGAAGATTTAGTTGGGTTGGGCGGCCTTTGGAAAATTACGTCATGTTCTCACCTCTAAAATACCACAATGCCTCAAGACTAAAGTCTTCAACCAGTGCGTGTTGCCAGTCTCGACGTACGGAGTCGAGACGTGGACTCTGACAAAAGGTCTAGTCTACAGATTCAAGGTCGCCTAACGCGCCATGGAAAGAGCCATGCTTGGAATAGCCTTGAGGGACAGATTTAGAAACGAATTTATTCGACAACAAACCAAGGGGACTGAGGTGGCTCTGAGGATGGGCAGGCTGAAGTGGCGATGGGCTGGCCATATCTGTCGGAGAGACGGGTTCTGAAGTGGAGACCGCGTACAGGATTCCGCAGAGTTGGACGTCCCGCTGGACCGACGATATGAAGAGGATTGCTGGACATGGATGGATGGGAGCCGCAATGGATAGGGGGCGGTGGCGTGCATTGGGAGAGGCCTACATTCAGCAGTGGATGACAGACGGCTGATGATGATAATGACAAGAACACCTTTATTAACTGCCATCTTAGCTTTTTTGGATAGGCTTTTGTTTGTTGCTCAATAGAAGTGTTGAGAGCCAGTTCATTCAATGAATAATATGTTACGCAAGTATTTTGTATGTGTTTTTTACGATCCGCGATAAAATGTATTTATAAATTTCATTCAGTACAACGCTTAAAAAATTTATGTAATCTTCATTTAGAAATAAGTCTGCGAAATTACTTTTTTTGCGTTAGTTGACCCTTGACTCTCGCGATAATAAATTATTATGAAATAGGTCATTGATCTCGACTTTCTTTTAAGTATTTGATTTATTGCAATCAAAACCAAACCAACTAATTCTTATTAAAAATATTATGTTAAGATATAAATGATACATGCTTAATTAAGAGGCCCAGTTCATTCTTAATAAACTGATTACATTTTAAACGATAAAGATGTTATTAATTTTTTTCTGGAAGATCATAGAAGGCAATTACTCATATATCTTAATGTTTCATATGACGTAATATTTAAGTAGGTACTCTTTATAAATATCATTATTTAGAATTAAATTATGTTTTTAGATAGACTCATATGAAATATTTTCGTACCGTTGGCGTGATTAATCGATTGTTAAAAAAAACAGATATATTAAAAATATATAAAATTAATGACCATGAAGCCTCGACTCTTGGTGTTGTAATTAATTTAATATTTTTCGGCATTTCGGCGGTTTTGGCAGGTGCCATCTTTTGGTCCAAGCAAGCTTTGGCAAGTAAAGCTTTGGATAAATAAAAAAAAAATGAAGAAAAAAAGACTGAGTCAGCTCTGAAGTTTAAGGTTAACACAAAAATAAAGAAATTAAATTAAAAAACAACTATAAATGTCCTTGGCAAGGATCATCAGCAGGGATCATAACTAAAATAAAACCAATAAAAAAACATGTTTTTTCTGATATAAATTAATTGACGTATTTAAAAAAAAAAATTAATTAAACTTAATATTTTATTTTTGATATTATTACATTCAGATGTCGCTCTGTAATCCACAAATAACTCAATTACTGCTATTAATTAAAACAAATTTGGGCAATATGAGTATATGGTAGTTGTTTTTTATTTTGTGAACTCCATTATAAATTATCATTATAATGGAGTTGTGTCAGTTTCACAGAGATGTTTATGTATTATACGATATGTTTATACATATAAATAAAAATCTCTATAAAAAGGACCTAATTGGTATATGTGATGTTATACATAATTACTAAGAAATCATAATTATATTATATACATAATAACGAAGAAACAAGTATCGTGGCATAGACCTGGTGGGGGGAGCTGATCTGCGGGAAAAAATACAAGCCCAAGTAAAAAAGGCAGCTGCAATCTCTGGGGCTCTAAAATCCACAATATGGAAAAACTAAGACATAGCCATTAAGAGTAAGATGAGAATCTATTAAGCATGCGTATGACCAAAAATAACATATGACGACGAAGCAAGGGCAGACACAGAATTGATTCTATTGTTTACAAAGATATTTTTTAATATTATGGTGTGGGCACGTATGCCAAGCCGAAGAGACCAGAGCAATCAAGACCCTGTACGCGTCTAGACCGACTAGAGTAAGACCTCTAGGAAGGATTAACAAGTTTTGAGGACTTCCGAAATGAAGACTCTGAGAACGATAGCAGGCAAGAAACTTAAGGATCGCGCGAGGAACACCGGAATAAGAGAGATATTATAAGATGAAGCAGACAGCGAAAAAGGGACTGGTACGGTCATGTTCAAGAAATGGACCCCACCAGACTCCCCTATATTGCATTGCATAATCAACCTTATGGGACTCGTCCTCGTGGAAGACCTCCTAAAATATGGAAGGACAAGCTGGGAATCTACCTCACAGGAGGAGCAACACTCTGTAGAACAGACCACATAGGTCCACAATAAGGAAGAAGAAAAAGAAGAAGATTAAGAAACCATCTAATAGTAACTTACTTACTTCCTATGGCCATACAACTCTTGAAGAGTTTTAGTCTCCTCGATCCTGCGCTTTTTGCTCCCAGCAGTCCAATTCGCCCAACCTAGCCAGGTCAGCCAGAACATTGTCCATTAGGCGCTGTCTAGGCCTTCCTAGAGGTCTTACTCCAGTCGGTCTAGACGCGTACAGGGTCTTGATTGCTCTGGTCTCTTCGGCTCGGCATACGTGCCCACACCATAATATTAAAAAATATCTTTGTAAACAATAGAATCACTTCTACGTTAAAATTAGCTTGACTCCATTTCGTAAGAGCCCTGTTATATGAGTTTGGTTAAAAATAAAGTTCAAAGCAAATAAAATCCGTGTAAATAGCCTTGTTGAGCTAACCCAAAGCTCCCACCTCCGGATTCATTCCCGAAGTCTCGTTACGTAACTTTTTATTTTTATGTGCGCGTAAAAAGGACAACGCAGCAATAAGAATATCCACGGAGCGCCTTGTTTGTTAAAACTAAAATTAAATTCGTGCGTAATCTTTAAAGAGTGAGCGGAACAAAGAAAATGTTCCCACGTCCGTAAGTCTGAAAGGGTCACATTTGGAAGCAAACCAACCCCCTAACTCTGCGATCCAAAGACAAACAGCAATTCGAAAGGCTGGAATGGGCGCGGAGCTACTTGGTGAAATGATACTTAAATTTCGGCTAAAGGAATGTATTTGGGTTTCAGCTATTTGAACACTTACGATATACTAGGAATTATTGTGTATTGAATGCGAATGGCCTGTCCTGTTAGAGGGAGGAATTTAAACAATTTGGTATATTTTTGTTTGGAGAAATCACACTTCTAGTTCTTCCGATGTCCTTTCTCACTATGCGAAGTTAAGAGTGCGAGAATAATAACAATATATAGTGTTGTGCTGTACACAAACTAAAACATTTTCTAAAATTGAATTTAGAATTATTAAATAGTTAATGCGAATAAAAACCTCTGTTTTCTAGAAGTATTATAGTATCTCATTTTTTTTGGGAATGATATGTATTGTCTTGCTAAGGAAATATTATTTATTTATTTATTTATTCAGTAAGGGCAACATACAGCGATATCAATATATTAATTAAGAAATATTAAGAAAAACAATAAATAAAGCCAATTACATGCTACCACAAATACAATAAACAAATAATTGAATTTAAACTAAGGCAAAATACGGTCAAACAAAATGATTGAGAGTTAAACATAATAATAGTAGTAGAAATAAGAACAAAATTAAAAGTAAAAATAAAAGTAACGTATTATAATATCATGAAACATCCACGCCGAAAGGTTGCTCCTATCGTTTTTTTTAAGTTTCGTTCGTTCAAATGGAAAACATCGATGTCTCCAAAATACTTGTTGTAGTCGTCACAAATCCTGTACATTGTCGCGCTTTGAGCGTTGTTAGTGCGATAAACAGGGAGATGGAAATCTTGGCTCGCGGTGTGTCTTGTGCGAGATGTAGGGGTATTGAGTGTCAATTTGCAAAGAAGTTCAGAGTTATCAATTTTATAGTGAATGATTTTGTGAAGCAGCATCATTTCATTGATTATTAAAGGGCAAATGCAGTGATAATGCCTTTGCGCTTTAATAAGGCGAAACATATCATTCCCATAAAAAATAATAAAACTTCTAGAAAACAGACGATTTCTTTCGTATAAATGATTTAATATGGAGTTTTACATCATTGTTAAAGAAACAATAATTTTTTAATTATTCGTTGCTCGCCTTAAATAGTGACACTCATCTTACCATTTTTTTCAATTGAATCGAATAGTGTCAATACATATTATTTCTTGAGGAATGATTTTAAATTCCATTTTAAATATTAAATATCAATGAAAACAGTTTTCTGAAGCTTAAAATATATTAAATTAACATGTGATAAAGTTAATAATAGTAAACACGATTGTTTAGTGGTTTTACTTGGATTTAATTTTTATAAATTAAATCGAATATCGAGTTTTATAAAACTTATACCTCAACCACCAATAAATGTGATAAAGTACTAGCAAGGTGAAACATGAAACTTCCATAAAATATAATCAAACTTTTGATTTATTACGTGAACACTATGGAATTCCAGAGAGATTTTTGTTCCGAATATTTATATATTTTTCTTCATCATATCAAATGATAGCAGTATTATTACGCAAGCAAGCAGTTATTTCTCATTTTTCATCCCACATGTCTCCATCCTTCGATCAAGAGTAATACATCTCCTCTCGGTACTGTCTACGTAGATTGACATGTTACATGTTTCCTTTGTGTCTTTATTGTATTATATATTACACCCATTTTTTCTCTAATAAGATCTTTGTTTTTTTTATCTTTACATTTACAGTAAATACAATACATGCCGGTTGTTAAATTTAAAAATAACTAACTAGCTAAAAAATATAGTTATGTAAAACAATTAAGTTATATATTAAGTTATGTAAAACAATTAAGTTATATTAAGATAATTTATGGAATGCGGAATTTTTTTTTTCTTTCGATATCACATATAGGCATGCCAAAAACTACATGTCTGTTAATTATTCAATACCAATTATTCAAGTAAAACTACAATAATTGTAGTTGATATTTTGCATGTTAATAATAGAAATATAACTTTGAACAATCTCGAAACTTTAGAAATTAAAAAAGCAATTAAAGAAACTGTTATAAATAATGAAATTAATTTATCGTCAAGTCCAATATTTGATTTATTTACTTTGTTGTAAGTTAAAGGCGGGCCACACTGTGGTAAACAAGCTCTCCACAAGGGTGACCTAGGTGGGAGCTGTGGAGCCCGCGGTTGGTACCTGAACCCCAATAAGAACTCTAAATTATTATTTAAAAATTAAAATTTATTCATAATATTTGTTATAACAAAAACATAAACATTCCGAAATAAATCATTACAACATCTGTCAAAACTGCCCATAGTTGTAAACAATTTTATAATATTTTAAATTTATATAATATCACTGATGAAGGGCTGGTTAGTCCGAAACATACATATATATATATATATATATATATATATATATATATATATATATATATATATATATATATATATATATATATATATATATATATATATATATATATATATATATATATATATATACATATATATATATAGCATATATATATATATATATATATATATATATATATATATATTATATATATATATATATATATATATACATATATATATATATATATATATATATATATATATATATATATATATTATATATATATACATATAGGGTGTCCCTTATTTTTCAAAGTTTTAATTTTACAATGCATAGGCTATTGTTTTATTCATTTGGGCCTAAAACATCCGAAACCAATTTTTTTCCTTATTCGGAACAGTGTAACCCGTGCCGACTTGCGCGCAAAGATGTCCCATACAAATTGCGTCACAGGAGCGGCGCGTTGTCGTTGTTATTAGCATTTAGTTTCGGCTTATCGGGTAGGAACCATGGATTGTTTTATATTTCGAAGATGTCAGTAGAACTAAGAAGCAATTAAAAAAGTATTTTCTTGGTTCGTGAAGTAAATCATCAAATAACAGGTGCAAACAACTATCTAATCTTCAAGTTCTCGCAGTTCTATTTTTCAAAATACGTGAAGTTAATTTGACTGTTAATGAAAGCGCAAATCGTGTCATTCTGGAGTCCAATATATTCTGAAAAAAGGCTAGAATACCTACCAGAGCTGTTCGTAATTATGTTTAAAAAAGTTAGTGGATCTTTATCAGGTCCGACGAGAACTGCAAAAAATAGCAAGAAGATTCAGGGCTTACATAGGCGCCGCGAAGAGAACTTTCAACTTGAATTAGATAATTTATTCGATACCGCACACGCCGATGCTCTTGAATGTGCTGTGATACGACAGCATCATATACAGGATACTTGAACGGAGCTTGTGTGCAAAAACTAGAAGGAGGTTTGTTATTCTTTGCTGGCCGCCATAATATATAAGAACTGATGCTCAAAAGTGCGTTTGAATCGCAAAATCGATTGTACGAGATGATTATAGGGAACTCATATTGAGCATGCTATTGTTTTTCTGGGTGGAAGCAATGAAAATAAAATAAACAGACCTGCTGGCCTAATGCATCAAGCACGATGGATGGCAAGAGATATTTACTCCTTAAAAATACGTTTGCTGGAGTCCCAGTTTAAAATGTGCGCTAAGGACAAACAAGCTTTACCAGATGTTTGTTATTTATTGTGTCAGTTTATGTAAAACCCTGGCTTGAATGTAGTTTGGCGATAAAAGCTCCAAATGAAGATTTTTGTTTTTTAAAGACCTTAAAAGATTACGAAGAAGTTGACGATTTCCAAAGCGGCTTTAAACAAGTTCAGTCAACATTTGTGGTGCTAGTCAGAGGAAATAGCCGTCCTTTTAATTTTTGATGACAACGTTGATGAGCAGACCAAAGGAAATATTGTAGATAACTTACAAAAATAAAGTTTTGGTGAATCGGGAAAGAGATATGTTCCATCGAAGGAACAGATGTCTGGCTCTCTTTATGGTACGTAAGTAGTGTTTAATCTGGTATTTAATTTAGAACTAATTTGT
Organism: Lepidostoma basale; assembly: GCA_022606425.2. NCBI lineage: Eukaryota > Metazoa > Arthropoda > Insecta > Trichoptera > Lepidostomatidae > Lepidostoma > Lepidostoma basale. Next base: position 575,629 of record JAHDVF020001285.1, read on the forward strand.
TTTATTTATAGGTACAACAAGTATTTGTTATTTTGTTTTATAGAAATCTTTGAGTGATTTTATTTCTGTAAAGGGAAAAGATTTATTTTCACAACTAAAACATGATAATAATTTCCTTAAAGAAATTGTATCTTCATAGAAAGACAGCGCGGCGTTTGTGGAAGTTAAAAAGAAGGTTACTAGCTTAAAAGCAGTAAATGACACAGCTGAAAGAGCTGTTAATCTTATGACAGACTTTCATGGTTTGACTACCGCAGATGAAGAACATAAGCAGTTCATATTATGTTGTGTGCAAGAACATAGAAAAAATTACCCAGACTGTAAAAAAAGAGATTTTGAAGAGGAAATATCCAAGTAAATAAATATAAATTTGGATCTTTTTTGATGATTACAAGAAGAACATTATATAAATATGTGTTTCCATCAAAATTTATCTAACATAGTGGTTTTATGTGATCATCTACAACTACATTTAAGAGACACTTAAATCACCTATTTTCTAAAACTTTGAGGGCAAGTCGGCACGGGTTAGAATTAACGTAGGAAGTTGAAATTCTGTATTTGGGTAACTAGTAGACTATTAAACATAATTAGGGGGTATGCGTTTCAATAATCCAAAAAAAAAAAATTTTTTTGCTCATATAAGGGGCACTAATACTTATATATATACTTATATAACCGCGCCATATATATATATATATATATATATATATATATATATATGCTTATTATATATATATATATATGCTTATATATATATATATATATATACTCTCTATATATATATATATATATATATATATACCTGCCGCCGCCTGCTACTCCATATATATATATACCTTATATATATACCTCTCTCTATATATATATATATATATATATATATATATATATATATATATATATATATATATATATATATATATATATATATATATATATATATTTATATATATATATATATATATACCTGCCACCATATATACTCTTTCTCTCTCTTTCTACTATCACACCTCTCCTCTATATATATATATATATATATATATATATATATATATCTCTCTTATATATATATATGTCTATATATAAAGAAATATGTCTTTAATTTGAAATATATGGAAGATATCGGAAGAAGGGTTGGAGCTGGAAACAAAATAAATGCTACTATCAAAGTCATTACCGCAAATAGAAATATATCGACTGAAGCAAAGATGGCAGTGCACAATGGAGTTCTAGTGCCGACCATTATGTATGGAACTGAAGCTTGGAGTTGGCAGAAGAAGGATGAAAGTAGGATAAATGCCGTAAAAATGAGGTCACTAAGAAGGATGTGCGGAAAAACAATGTATGATAGAATATCTAAAGATGAAGTAAGAAAGGAATGTAACAGATAAATGCGTGATAAATAAAATCAAAAAAGGGTCACAAAGATAGTTTGGACATACGGAACGAATGGATGAGGGAAGAATGGTTAAAAATATATATACAAGTAGTGTGAATGGAAAAAGAAGTCGAGGAAGGCCATGACCATGACCAAATTAATAAAATACTGAAAGGCGGCCATGTTAGAAGTAGGAACAATCGAAGAGCGAGCAAGGATGTGTAAATGTAGAAGAATCGCGAAAGTTACGCCAGGATAGAACAATGTGGCGATCCATCCTCTCTGCCTACCTCTCCGGGTAAACGGCGTGATTGTTAGTGAGTTTTTTTTTATAAAGAAATAAAGTGTTTCTTTCCATTTGACTTGGATATTAATAAATGAAAAATTTGTACGGATATTTTGGTAATCGTATTTTTTTTTCAGAATCCATTTCGATCTTGTATTTGAATGTCTACTGTGATTATTTTTACCGATCCCGCGATTGGGTGACATAATACATTAATGTTTATTTGTTTAAAATCGAAATTTTTGAACCTGAGCCAAAACTGGGTTTTAAATTCCACGACATAACGACTGACACTTTTAAAATGACTTAATATCATTTATTATATCGGTTGTCCATACACTGAGCATTTGTCACCTACGAAATTATATTATTTGAAATGTATCAGCAATCGAACCCGGGTAATTGCTGGAGAAATTTGATTCTAATACAAATGTTAATTTTTTTATGATTTTCTAGGGATGGGTAGGTAAAACTACGATAGAAATGGTTACTTACTCGTGGAATGATTGAATTGCAGAACAATTGCAATGAAATACTTCAAAAAAATATATTATTTATATTTAAAATAAAATTTAAATAAAAACTTTATTATTTATTATTTTAATGCCGACTAGTTTCCCTAGACCCAAGCTTCTGAGGAAGCTTGGGTACAACCGCATAGTGGTGAAAAACAAAGTGCAGTGTTTTTATTTTAATTTAATTTTGAATATAAATTTTTTTTTTTCAAATGTCTTACCACAAAGTAAATGCTTCATTCGAAAAATATATATATTTATATATATATATATATATATATATATATATATATATATATATATATATATATATATATATATATATATATATATATATATATATATATATATATATATATATATATATATATATATATATATATATATATATATATATATATATATATATATATATATATATATATATATATATATATATATATATATATATATATATATATATATATATATATATATATATATATATATATATATATATATATATATATATATATATATATATATATATATATACTTCATATTTATAAAAACTAAAAACAAAGAGCATCTTGAATGATAAATTTGTTAGATTGTTTAAATACAGTGGAATAAATGCAGTAGAAATGAGATCTCTAAGAATCTCTGAGACTAGAGTTTCAAATGCAAGCATAAGAAGGGAATGCGGTGCGAATGAAAGTGTTATGAACAAAATAATAAAAGGGTTGTTAAGATGGTTTGGACACATGGAAATAATTAATAAAGACTGAATGGTGAAGAAGGTATATGTAAACGACGTGAAATTCCGAGGAACACGTGGCACAATAAAATCAATCAAATATTAAATTTCGGTCACGTGAGGAGTCGGAGAAATCGAAGTGCGTGCATGACAAGATGTATGAATGTAGAGGAATCGAGATTGTATGTCGAATGAAATGTAGAGGAATTTTATTCCATAGGAATGATAAGTTTCGCTATGCTAAGATAAAATCAAATGTGCCATTTAGTAAAGACGAAACATGTCATGCCTATAACATGAAATACAACTTATTATGTTGTTAAGGAATGACGTGTCGTTGTGTATTTTCGTGATGGTTGCCTTATACAATTTATCAAAACTTTACCTAAATTCAACCACCAGCCTAAGTGTGTATCCATATTTAAATACATAGGAATTATCTGGCGAGGTACCTTCTGTCTGTTATAAATTTATACAGTGGTAAAAGTCACTGTGAATTTTACTACGCACCGAGATCGGCCACAAATTGCGTATACACGGTGTACGGAAAAAATCTTTACTTTGTGAAATTATAAAAATCTCTGTTTTTAAAAATCTACCTATCTTTTGTTTGCACGTTTAAAGGATATTTTTCTATCCTTATTCGGGGTCAGACCGGTATTTCATAATCATTTTTCATACTTAAAGAATAACATTAATTTTATTATGAAAAATGGTCCAAATGAGGACATTCCTGTACCCCTATCGGGGCTGTATCATGTACTTCGAATCCATTTTTTTTACAAAAAAAAATCATTTTAATATGAAAAATTGTCTAAATGATGACCTTTTTCTACCCTGATAGTGGAAGAAAAAGCCCCAGACCCATACTTCACATCCATTTTTCATACTAAAAAAAACAAAATTCATTTGAGTATGAAATATGGTACAAAAGAGGACATTTGTCTACCTCAATTGAGGCTCATACTTCACAACCATTTTCATATTAAAAAACAAAGTTAATTTATGTATGTAAAATATATATGAAAAATTGTCCAAATGAGGAAATTCCTCTACCATTAACGGGGCTCAGCCTCGTCCTTTTTTCAAATTTAAAAAAATATTTTTCAGTTCAGTTGTTTGAAACGCGTAATGTTGCAGGTTGGCGAAACAGATGTTGCAATAATCTCATAAATACAATTGTAAATATATTGCGAGAATGTTCCAAAATTAAAACATTTATTAATGTTGAAGTATCATAGTGGCTGGAACAATGGATTATTTAATCTTTTATTTTTAACTATTTGAAAGAATTTTATAATTCTCTTTTATATTCATTAGAGTTTTCTTTTACTTTTGAATTAATAGGCAAAAAAGGTTAATTGCCTTTTTATATAAAACTTTAAAAAAATTTGGCGGCTATGTGGTTTGAAAATACAATAGTGTATGGAAACTTTAGAAAAATTTATTGCCTTATAAAATTGATGAGGGCTTAATAAAATAATTTTTGATTTTACGTTTTCTCGTGGTATCTTCTTCTTCTTCTTCTGGTGCCGTGTCAGTTTCTCCCAACGTCGGCGATCACTTAAGGGAAGGCATTTCTGTCCTGCGCCACTTGGAACATGTTCTCAACTCTGCTAATTCCTGTCCATTCTCTTATATTTCGCAGCCAGGTCAACTGCCTTCTATCTATGATTATTAGCCGAAGAAAGTGGCATTTTTCTGCAAGCACATGACCCAAATATATCTCAATGACCAATCTCGTGTTATAATAAAAAAAATTAAGGATTTACATATGCTTCAATTCAATTTTCTCCTGGTGTTAAATCAGGCGTTTTGACGTTAACTATTACTTGAGAGTAGGTAGGTATCTCTGCCCCTAGATTCTGAACACCCCTGACCCATTTAACTCGGGTCCATGGCTTGATTACTTTTCATCGTGATGATCTTTGGAATGATATCCAGAGGGGTTTCCTCTTGCCTTCTTCTTTAAAAAATAGTAAAAGATTATATTTAATAACGTTTTTATTGTTTTTGTCAATTATTTACCAATCCATCGATTTGGCTGGAACATTATGATACTTCAACATTATTAATTTTTTTAATTTTGAAACACTGTTATGCACAAATCACAACATTTTTATGAGATTTTCTCGACAGATATTTCACCATGCTATATTGGCATCATCAAGTGTTAAAAACAACTGAAAATAAAAAATAAAAACAGTTGTTTGTAACACCTTATGATGCCAATGTAAGTTGGCGAAATAGCTGTCACGACACTATATTTAAAAAAACGTAAATATGTTGTGATACGTTAAATAATATGGTTTTTAAAAAAACATTTAATAGTTATTCACTTTTTAAAATACGATTTTATAGTTGTTAGTTAAAACAGTTGTTTGTAACACCTTATGATGTCAACATAAGTTGGCGTAATAGCTGTCACGACAATCTTATAAAAACAATGTAAATAAATTGTTTTAATTGTATCTCAATAGAGACGAAGACGCAAACTGGAAACTGAACATGGATGATCAAGGTGTTTACAGGACTTATGACCTGTCATTGGTTGGGTTAAGCGCACGCTTTATGTAATTACAACATTCCCCATTCCACCTTTGTTATTATGATCATGCATGACAAATTTTTGGAAGATGTATATATACTTCAAAATCCATATCTATCTTCACGTGTCAGTTTCAGTCAGCCATCTATGTAGATTTGGTTGCACTTGTGAATTTTTCAAGATTAACCTATACAACGATGTGTAAAATAATATGGTTTTAAGAAAATCATTTATTAATTATTTACTTTTTAAAAATAGGATTTTATAGAAAAGAAATAATTCAAAAACCTTTTACAACGACTTTTATTTTTTGATAATTTAATTTGTTCTACAATTTTATTAATGCTTTGACTTTTTACGGGTGTTGAAGATATTGCATGAAATAATTATTAGATATTAACACCTAGATACAAGTTGTACACACAATAACAATCTTTCGTAGACTAACCACCGTACAATTACCTATTTATTTTACTTGAGACTGGCCAGAACACCCACAAGCGGTGAAAAGCCATAAAAAATAAAGATGAAGAAGAAATTCGCGTAACGATATTAATGTATTTAGTTAGTAGTGCCAGTGCACGGCCCAAAGTACCTGTGTACCCGCTTGTAAATACAAGTATGATGGCAGTGGAAGAGGCATTTGTTTTGTAGCAATACCATTATTGCTATTGCTACAAATCAAATAATTACGTCTTTGACAAACATTGTGAAATCGTCGAACTTGGTGTGCAACTCGTGGAATTACTGCAAGAGATTCTAGTGCATTTTCACATCCATTGCAAATAAATCACATATGCTAAATAACACATAGAAAACATTAATCCTCGTATATCATACTGCGATCCATCATTAGTCACAGGTAAATTGCTTTCATACATTGTCTTACTAATGAAGTGATTACATTTAAAATGCATTAATCCTCTCAATTTTAAGCATTAAAATGGTTTTTAAAATAATAGTAATGTTAAATTTGTTTGTTAGTATTCTATTTAAAAATGTTACGCAACATTTTCGTTTATTTCATCATATTTAAATTATAAAATTAGATATAAATGTGAAAATATTGGTTGCAATGTTTTCATCCATCTTTATGTGCTGTCAAAGTGTAATATTTTTTGACACTTGTCGTTCGTCATGTTTTTGTCTTGTCACAAACAAAAGATCTAGATGACATAAACGGACACCCAATCAGAATCGTTTAAAATTTGAGATTTTATTAAACCTAACATACACTTTATTGAAGGTTAAGGCGTCAAAACTGTGAAATTCCATCGTTGATTTGGTAAGATATTTTTGAAGACTGTCTAATCTACTTGATTTGTTAAATATTTTTTTCATTTTTGTTCTTTCTATTTGCAATTTCCCATCATCTAAGTTTGGCCCTCCTCGTACGAAGACGCCAAACTTTAAGGCCCTTTTCCATGTTGGTCCACCATGATGCCATTGGGCGGTCTCTTCTTCTTGATTTTGTGGGAATGCCAAGAGATTTTTGACAATGTTTTCGTCGTATCATTGAATCACATGACCGTACCACCGGAGTCTTGATTCTCTCATCATTGGGGCAACCTTAAAGTTACCACTCACGTATTCGGCCCACTTCAGCGTCTCACTCGACGTTCGTGGACTTTGTTGTTGGTCCAGCACTCTGCTCCATATAGCATGGTGGATGTTTCGGAGATCCTCCATCCAGGTGTAAAAATAACTTAAATTTATTTTTTTAAACTACGAAACCTGAAGCGGATAATATTTTTGTAAGTCGGAAGAATCGACGTGCGTGTATGACTCGTTGTATGAATGTGGAGGAAGTTAGAGAGGTGTGTCAGGATATAGTGGTGTGGCGGTCCATTACTCTGCCTACCCCTACGGCGAAACGGCGTGATAGATTGTTTTTTTGGTCGTTGTCAAAATTTTTAATAAATACTCGTATAGTGTTTAAAATTCTCCTTCAAAATAAACATTATAATTCTATATTATCGGCTCTTATATTGTTTGAAAGAATTATTTATGTCATAAATAGTGTGGTATCAATAATGAGATCTCTCTCACGATACTTCTATATTATCTTAATTAATCGAATTAATACATATAAATAAATAAAAACATGAAAATATGCATTAAATGAATAAAAAAAAATCTATTCGTTCTTTTTACATGTTTCATACAAATCTTAACATATCTTACCATTGTGCATGTAGGTACCGTGTATACTTCCATATTATCTTAATTAATCGAATTAATACATATAAATAAATAAAAACATGAAAATATGCAATTAATGAATAAAAAAACATTTTCAATCCGTTCTTTTTACATGTTTCATACAAATCTAAACATATCTTACCATTGTGCAAGTAGGTACCCTGTTGTAAGATTTACATTTTTTCTAAGTGTCATACACATTTAAAACACCGTGTACGGTACGAATTGCGCATGTATCGCAAGCTTCCTTTTCGTATGAAAATGTCCCCGGGACTCGAGCCCAAAGCTGTACGCACACGTACAGCCAAGTCGGATCATTAATTTAAGCGGCGTAGAATTTACGAACCTGCTAAACTTTGCATCGTATTTTTGACGAAATTGTTACGTGAATTACACTCCTTAATACTCCATAAATCATGCGAGCTTTAGTGTGAGGAACAAGGCATTAGAAAGTTTTTATTTTAGATTAATTTATTATTTTTGAAAAAGTTGAATGTAAAATAAAAAAGTAATTAAGATGTCCACATTAAAAACAAAGTCGTTCATGTATTAATAAGAATTTTTACTATTAAAAATTAAAACACTGTTATAATATCACGATTTCTTTTTATTTACTGAGTGTCGCGACAGCTGTTTCGCCAACCGATTTTGGCATCATCAGGTGTTACAATAAACTAAAATTTAAATTTCAACATTAATAATGTTGAAGTATTTTTTTTTTAAATACTAACACCAAAGATTTAAATCAATGACATTAGAATTTATTTTACAATCTTTAATATGAGCAGAAAATAGCTCATTATTATGAAGAAGGAATCTGGTCGTGTCCAGGCTCGAACCCAAGTCCCCTTGATCAGAAGCCAAGCGTTCTATCGGCCACAACAATGCACTATTAGTAAGAAATATCAAACATGTTATTGAAGTGGCTTAATCGGTAAAGAATTATCCTAGAATATCAAGGGTTGTGTTTTCAAGTACGGCCAACGATAAATTATTCTTCATTTATGTATTTTTTATTATTTTAAAGATAAAACTGCATTAACCTAATTATTGAGAAATCGATCATTTTATTCACCATTATAAAATTTCGTTTTTTTTAACATTAGAACGATTCTATTTAGTCTTTTCTTAGGTTGCCGGAATGAGTTTCTTAAATAATGTGTATCAAGTCATATTTTTGTATACGGGATCGACAAAAATAAATTATCTTCCGCACAGTAGTTGGTTATTTTTGCAGCACGCACTACTATAACCTAAATATTGGTATCATGGTTCTTGTATATTCTTTGATTCATTATTTCCCAGCTCGTCTTTCAATATGTAAAATGTAGCACTGTAAAAATAAAAATACCTAAAAATGTAAAAAAAGGCGTTTATGCGTAAACACTACCGCTTTTTGAACGCATTTATTACATCGCTAATCGTGAATTTTTTTCTAATATTCGCTTTCACTTTGTGTTGCAGATTCACATTTAAACAAATTTAAAAAACATTTTATTTTTCCAAACATTTTTTTGCCTGGGAAACTGGGGAAGCCAGTGTAGAATACTTTTTATAAATTGAAAAGGGCAAACATGTGTTGTAAAAATATAATGTTTTAAAAAATATATATTTTAAAGTGAATGGACTGGAATACAAGGCGACCTTCATATTTATGTGTCACCTTATTAAAATAAAAATCTTGCCTTATATTTGTGCTAAAACGGCTAAATTGATATTGGATATGAAATTATAATGCGCTAGCTAGACGAAAAAGGTCACTCTCATATAACATTGTGAAATTTCTAGAAATATTACGTTATGATGAATAATATGTGTGAAGACTTCACTATTAAGAGAATTATATTTTTTGAGATCTTGGGTATGTCCGTATCCGATGGTATCTTCTCGACCGACATTTATGATATCGTAACAGACTCCTTCTTCAGGGTTGTTGAACTACTGAGAAAGGAAAATGCTGGACGCGTGCATGTGTAAGATCTCTGGAAATATACTTAACGTGTATTTCTTCTGAAATATATTTGCCTTCACTTTGTGCTGTGGATTCATTTTTGAATAAATATTATTACACTCAGTTTTACAACACTTTAACGGTAACGGTTATGTTATAACCGAAACAGGTCTGTGTTAAGTGAAATAAAATGTAAGACAATTCATTGTTTTGTCGGAAACACCTTAATATTTCAACATTATTAACTGTTTAAATAAAAACCTTTGTTATGAATATCACAATAGATTATATTTAGATATAATCAATTGTGATCAAATCAAATCAAATCAAATCAGTTAATTTCATCAATAGCCATTACAAAATGAATTTTTAAGGCATCTATTGAGAACAGGTAAAATAATATATTGTCTATAGTATACTACCAGAAACGCATGAGAGATGGTCCGACATTAGGAAGACAGGATACTCTTCAGAATTAAGAGTATTTGCCTTCTGAACGTTCAAAGTACGTACTTTCACTAATATGAAAGACGTCGATCTCCGAGGAAACCGTGTTCAGCAGATTCATTGCTCTTCCCACCGGTGTCACCAGAGGCAGGTTGGTTCTGGCGGCCGGTAGGTAAAACAATCTATGCTGTCGCTGTCGGAGATATCTCTCAGGGACCAAAAGCCGAACACCCTCCAGCTGAGTAATCTAAAGGAATGGGTTATGAGATGCCCATCTCTTCAAAGCTGCAGAGCAGCGCCGATATTTATAACAAAGTTTTTTCATTTGAACAGTTAATAAATAAAAATTTGTAATACTAAGTGTAATTATATTTATTCAATCTTAACATGGAGTTTTAAATCATTGTTCCAGAAACAATTTAAAAAGTCTTGCTATGTCATTGTCAAAAAACAACAATACAGAAGACTTTTGATATGCTGATACCCGATAATATGATTAATTGAGTTTGTAACGGATCATTGCCTTGTTTAATTATGTTGAGCGAAATCATTAATATATTCAATTGTTCCAGGACTCTCAGATATGGATCGCAGCTGGGTAGTGCTATGTCTCGCGCTCTTGGCGATGGGGCTGGTGCCAGGAAGACGGGCTGATGACGAAGACATCCAGGCCGTAGTGGAGATGGTGGAGCTGGATTACCAAGACCAGTGCAACCAGATGGCCGAAGCGGACTGGGCACTGTTAAACAACAGGAAGAACGCGCTAGAAGAAAAGGTCAGACTTAAAAATAACCGTTTTATTTACACCAATTTTTTAAAACTGTTTCCAATTTTAAATATTTTTCTTTTAAGGTTCGTTTCTGATGGTTTTTGTAATATCCCAGTTGTCTATTCAAAGAAAAAAGATTGTAAGGGATTATCTATAATCATTTAAACGTATTAAATGTTTGTTATCAAAGTCATTTCAGCTTGAAAATATTCTACTATAAAACTATTTTTAATCATAGGTTATTTTTTTAAATGATTTCTGGTGTTACGATCAAATTATAACTATGATATTTTTTTTGAGAAATCAGTTTTTAGCTTATCGTACTTATGGTAAAGTGTATTATTTACAGCTAATCTTCAATTTGAATATTTAAAGTGTTCTAAAATTTTACATGTAAAAAAATTATCTTTATTTAATTATTTTACTATTTTAAATAATATTATTTATTGTTTATGAATGATTTATTATAATTATAATTTAGATGAAATACTTTCGTAGAATATAAAAATAATGTTCTTTTCGGCACTTTGTGAGTTTTGTTATACTTACACCAAAGATTGAAATCAGTGATATAAGAATTTATTTTACAATCTTCAATGTGAGCAATAAATTGCTCTTTTTAATAATGAAGGAATCTGGTCGTGTCCAGGCTCGAACCCAAGTTCCCTGGATCAGGAGTCAAGCGTTCTATCTCCTAGTCCCTCACCCGTTATCAAATAACATGGAAATTTTATGAGCTGTTTATTTAACCTCCATTGGGCGGCTGGCTTCATTTGCAGTAAAAACTAAAAATGGTTACGAACTGGACAGACTACATTTGCAGCTCAGGCTGATAGTCCTAGTTCATCGTAGTATCGCATAAAATTTATTAGCAAGGAACTAAAGTCATAAGATTCTTAAGATACCATCGAAACCATTTTTTTGCACTGCCAATGTAGAGGTTAAAAATAAAACAAAAAATATGTATATATTTAAGTCTTTTGTTTCTTCACAATGAAATAATGACTAGATATATTTTAGATATTTTTAGGAATTTGTGTGGGGTTCTGAAAATATTTTAGTTATTTTAGCATAAAAGATAAAAGCACAGGAAACCTACGCACGAGTAAATATATCTATGATTATAAGATCTGTTCTATTTTTACTTGGCGTTTAACTTCTCCTCCCACGGCCAGAAAATTCTGATCAATAGTTTAAGGGAACAATCCGTGATCCACTTACACTCGGAGGGCGTGCGTAGGGAATTAATTAGCAGTTTCGGATCTAACCTAACCCAACCTTACCCCACCAGCGGCAGACAATTACGGATCTGGCAAAACAATTCGCCAGTCATCATCACATCGCATCACCAGCCGCTGATGGATTGGTCTTGAACTATGCGGGTGTGAACAATAATTCAACAAGCATTTCGAGGAAGAACCATATAACGTAATTGCCTTTGACCTATTATGGCGAGTAATGGTCAGTGACCCGTGTATTGTAATGGCAAATGTACACACCTACTTAATTTATTACTGTTTTGTTTACTCATGCACGTTAATAAAATATACACTAGTGTTTCTAATATACCTACTATATGTGGGTTACTTGAATATGTCGTAATAAATTTAAGTCGTATCTCTTGTGCCGATATTCCGTAACTCATTCTACTCTCCATGTTTGGGGTAATAGACGATTCCATAGTCGGTGAAGTAAGCCTAACTCTATCGAAGCTGTACCGTGCCGCCGGCAGTATCAATGCTATAATATGCTCTTAGCTTATAAGAGACAGTACTGTACCATCTTCTTCTTCTTCTTTTTGTCCTGTGACACCTCCGTGCTGCATAATCCTCAAGGAACTTTCTCCATCCGACTCTATCGCATGCCTGATGCCTAACATCATCCCAAGTGAGGCCTGCTGCTTTTGCCTCGTCCTGCAGGGCTCTTCTTCAAGTGGCTGTAGGTCTGCCTCGCCCATAGAGGACCAGTCTAGTGCGCCCTAAGCGATGCAGGCTGGATTCCGTCTCAGAGTGTGACCGATCCACTGCCATTTGCGTCTAGCGATTTGTTCCCTTATTGGCTTTTCGCCTGCCGTGGTTCAGAGAACGGCATTTGACACTGTTTGTGGCCAATAGATCTTGAATATTGAGCGAAGGCACCTATTTATAAGCACCTGGAGTTTTCCAATAACGTCCGCGGTACATTTCCAAGTCTCACATCCGTACAGCCTAAATTGTCTGAAATTGTCGCCGGCAGTATCAATGCTTATAACATGCTCTTAGCTTATTGGAGACAGTACTGTACCATACAGTTGCCTTGCTTGTCGACCTTCGTGGCAGAGTGGTAAGAGCTCTTACTTCCATGCCGAAGGTCCCGGTTTCGATTCCCGGCGATGGCAGTGTGATTGTCACACTGTCCTTGGTCTGGCGTAGAATTCACTCTCCGAAACACCTAATAAATAAATTAAAACGATTTTATGTTTAATGTGATCAATAGCTTTACATTTCTGCAAAATTTAGCTAAGTTAGATTTGAATGTTGTTATTTAAAATTTCTGACCGATTCCAGATTTCTGTCAATAATACTTCCGATGAGGTTTATGTCAGAATTTTTATCCACATTAAAATGCAGAGGCAAATACAAAAATCACTGCACTATTACATGTGTTCGAAATCATCATTTCTTTTTCAATAGTTTTTTCATTTCAGCATTAAGGCATTCCAATTTGTAGCTGCACAATTCTAGGTTTTTAATCCAGCGAATGTGCTGATAACAATAGTAAAGGGAGGAAAATCTATTTAGCTGAAAGAAGAGTCGCATTCATGTAGCCAAATACTGTCATTCGACTCGCGAGCCACAGTTCGCTCACCACTGATCTAGACGATGAAACAGATAAGGTCCAATGATAAAATACACAGATGAATGATTCCTCTCGTACTAGCGTCCAATAACCGCGTAACGCTTTTCAAGAGTTATTCATTCGGCCGTGACCGTGACCCAGAGAGCGCAGTGGCTTACGTAATATTTATTGTCTACTTTAAAAAAATGACACACACTGCTCCGAAATTACATGTCCCGGTAATTGCGCATAGCGAATGATAAAACAACATTTTTTTTAAATCGTTTGATGTGAATCAGAGGTTTCAAAGTACACTAATAAATATTTTATTATATTATTTTAGAGTTATAAAAAGCATTTTAATGCTACATATTTAATTAAGTCTTAACCCATATGGTGTCACTGGCTTCATTTGTAGTATTAAAAAATGGTTTAGAACATTACAGACTACATTTGCAGCTCACATTTAAATGCTTCTTATCTCTCTTCTCATTTGTATTCCTCATGATTGAGGGTGTACTTTCATCCTTCTTTTGGTAGTTCCATGCTTCGCTTCCATACATAAGGGTCGGTAGAAGAACACCATTGTACACTGCCAATCTAGCTATTTTGGATAGGTTTTTGTTTGGGATGACAACTTTAAGTGCACTATTCACTTTGTTGCTTGCCCCAACCCTTCTTTCAATATCCCTTTCCACTCGCCCATCTCTTGTAAACATACTACCTAAATACACGAACTCAACTACTTGCTCCAAATTTTCACGTGCCATCCTGTAAACCATTGACCATAGCACGCCATGCGCTTCTGTATCCAAGCTGCAGCTAATGAGAGACATGTCAGGTCCCTGATTTCATCGGACCAGCAGCTCGGTGGTCGTCCTTGTGGTCAATTTCCCTTCACTTTGCCCATTGTAATGAGCTTTTCAAGATAGTCCTGATCTCTCTGAGCTATGTGTCCAAAATATTTCAACACTTTCTGAGAACACATCCGCAAGAGTCTTGCCCTGATACCCAGCTGGTCAATGATTTACTGGTTCGTTTTTCTTGCCATCGAGGGTATAAGCAGCATTTGTCGCAAGCACCACATCTCGAAAGCATCAATTTTGGACCTTTCCGATGTTCGCATAGTCCAAGACTCGCATGCATAAAGGAATATAGAGTAAACAAGGGTTTGAACCAGTCTCATCTTGGTCTTGTTAGATATATTTTTGTAAGGCCATATCTTGGTGAGCTTTATCATAGCAGTTTTAGCCATTTGGGTTCTGCGTCAAATCTCCCTCTCGTATCCCCCCGGTCAGTTGTCAGCGATTCAAGATAGAAAAAATTAATTATAATTTCTAAATCTGAAAAAAGGCCCGTGTTTGTGAGTTGGTTAGCACTCTAAGTCAATATCGCAAAAATAAATATATCGACTGAAGCAAAGATGGGAGTGTACAATGGAGTTCTAGTCCCGACCCTTATGTATGGAAGCGAAGCTTGGAGTTGACAAAAGAAGGATGAAAGTAGGATAAATGAGGTCACTAAGAAGAATGTGCGAAAAAACAATGTATGATAGAATATATAATGATGAAGTAAGAAAGTAATAAAAGCGGATGAAAACGAGATAAATAAAATTAAGAATGGGTCACTAAGATGGTTTGACATATGGAACGAATGAATGAGGGAAGAATGGTTAAAAATATATATATATACAAGTAGTGTGAATGGGAAAAGAAGTCAATGAAGGCCAAGGTAGACATGGCATGACCAAATTAATCAATTACTGAAAAGCGGCCTTGTTTGAAGTAGGAATAATCGGCGAGCGTGCATGTCACGATGTGTGAATGTAGAAGAGTCGCGAGAATTAGCCAGGATAGAACAATGGGGCGATCCATCCTCTCTGCTCTCTCCGGGGACATGGCGTGATGGTTAGTTAGTTAGTTAGTTAGTTAGTTAGTTAGTTAGTTAGTTAGTTAGTTAGTTAGTTAGTTAGTTAGTTAGTTAATCCTCAAGCCCACCAGTTCACTCTCCTTTTCGATTCTTCTGATAAGTTCTGCGAGTTCGCTCTCTGAGGATGCAATTATCGTTGTATCATATGCTTCTTATAAATATTTGTAATTTAGACCCTTACTACATAAATGTATGTAATATTATAATGAACTGTAACTATCTGTCTGAACTGTAAAGTAGCCAACCGCTGTTCGATACCTTTTTTTTACTGCTAATGAAACCAGTCGCACATTGGGGGTTACTAATGTTTTACTTAAAATCAGTTAGTCATCATCAGTAAATTAAAAAAATACAGATTGAAGTATTAGTAACGTGATTTCGCCCGTCATTATATATACTCGTATAACGTCATGGCTTTTGTATAAAGTTGTATTATAATATATATTTTTTTATGAAATTGGGTCTACACAGTAAAAGCCGTGCCACACAAGCTCTCCACATCAGTCTCCACTGGCGGTTTAAAACTGTGTAGACACTTGTTTGAAACCAAAATTCGTTTGACCTTCAACTAACTTTGTGGACGGACGCGCATAGTATGCGTGTGGATCCACCGTTTAAACACGCATTCCACATGTGGAGAGCTTGTTTACAACAGTATGTGGACGCTACACCAACCGTGGGCTCCACAGCTCTCCACCAAGGTCGCTGTTGTGGAGAGCTTGTTTCAAACAGTGTGGCACGGCCTTAGTTGGTTTTCTAACGAAATTGTAGATGTTTTCAAATCATTTCTAATTATATTTTTTTGTTGAATCGCTCTTAACATCACGACAGCATGAGCCAAATCGATGTAAAGGGGTATTACAGCTATCATTGTGATTCTCGTGACATGTGATAGGTAGCTGCTAATCTATCGCCATTTTATTTTTCACGTGAATTCTACACCAGACCAAAGACAGTGTGATAACCACACTGCCCTCACCGGGAATCGAACCCAGAACCTCCGGGTTGGCAGTCAATGCACTTACCATTCAGCCACGAAGGTCGTCTATAATCCGGAGAGATCAGGATAACCTTGAAAAACTCATAATAATGGGCAAAGTAGAGGGAATGTGACCACAACGACGGTCACCGAGTCGTTGGTCCGATCAAATCAGGGCGCTGACAGGCCTGTCAATATCTTCACTATGGAGACTGACCTGATAGGAGCGCATGGCGAGCCATGATAGATAGTTTACGGTATGGAAACCACCCTTAGTCATAAGGAATCCGCTCAAGAAGAAGAGAAAGAAGCAATATTATCATTCTTTCTGCCTGTATCTGTTTCTGGAGAGATGACGTAATGGTTAGTTAGTTAA
This sequence comes from Lepidostoma basale, assembly GCA_022606425.2. Classification (NCBI taxonomy): domain Eukaryota; kingdom Metazoa; phylum Arthropoda; class Insecta; order Trichoptera; family Lepidostomatidae; genus Lepidostoma; species Lepidostoma basale. The sequence continues at coordinate 592,565 of JAHDVF020001285.1, forward strand.
TTTGTTAGTTAAATGTACGAGCCAATTAAATTCGTGTACGAGCCACGTATTGCCAAGCACTGGCGGCAAACTTGCTTCTAAAGTAATGAATGACTTGTTGATTCGGCCTGTCCGAAATATCAACGCAATTCTTAGGCCATAGCCAGACTGCAGTGTTTCGGTTTGTGACTTGCCTGCTGTCTGTCCGAAAATGAGACAGACTGATTTTTAGCACTAACAAATTATTTTGTTTGAAAATGTCACGCTATTGATTAAGCTTTAATTTAAGAATTCATCAATTAGTAAAGGACACTGATGATTTATGATCACAAAGTAAATGACTAAAAAACTAACTAACTAACGCTTGCCGGAGGGGTAGACAGAAATAATGGAACGCCACACTGTTCTGCCCTGACATATTTCTCTCGCTTCCTCTACATTCATAAATCTTGTCATGCGCGCACGTCGATTTCTCCGACTCTTCACGTGACCGATATTTAATATTTGATTAATTTGATCGTGCCACGTTTTCCTCCGTTCCTCTATTTCTAGCTCCATTCACGCTGTTTACATATACCTTCTTTACCATACTATCTTCACTCATTCATTCCATGTGTCCAAACCACCTTAATGACCCTTTCATTATTTTGTTCATAACACTTTCATTCGCACCACATTCACATCTTATACTTGCATTTGACACTCTATCATATACAGATTTGTCACACATTCGTCTTAGAGATCTCATTTCTACTGCATTTATTCTACTTTTATACTTCTTTTGTCAGTTCCATGCTTCGCTTCCATACATAAGGGTCGGCACAAGAACACTTTTATGCACTGCCATCTAAGCTTTTTTGGATAGGTTTTTGTTTGCGATGACAACTTTAAGTGTGTGTAATGAGTAAAAATTTATTAACTAAAATTTATTTTCAAATCGATATTTTTTTTCCTAATTGTGTCAAATGTGCTAATTACTTGCATAGAATCAAATGAATAAATATATTTTATATACTACCATCTTAACAACTAACTGATGCGCAGAACTCGAAGTAAATTCATTGTCGGAAAAAAAAACAAGAAATATGTAGCACAAAAACATATTTTTCCTTTATCGTATTACGGATTTGTCTTAGTAAGAATTACGAGAAACTGATACCGATCAAATTCCATCATCTATGCATTATTAAATGGTGCAAAGTACAATGTTTTCTATCAAGTCATTCAAATTAATTCTCTTCACAACCTTTACACTTGATGCAGTAAGCGATAAGATATACAATTATTCGAGAAATTTCTTAATCGTAATAAAATGACATTCATATCGTGCCATTAACTAAGTATACGAGACGAAATAACATTTTCATCACATTTTTGATCTACGACTCTTTTGACGTCTTTAAAATGTTGGCTTGTCTATTATTATTTTCTTACGTGTCACGTGGCCGAGTGGTAACTGCATTGACTGCCACCCTGAAGATTCCAAGTTCAATCCCCGGCGACCGCAATGTGATTGTCACACTGTCTTTGGTCTGGTGTAGAATTCACGTGACAATAAAATGGAGATAGATTAGCTACCTATCACATGTCACGAGAATCACTATGATAGCTATAATAATACCCTTTATTCATGCTGTCATGATGTAAAGAGCGATTCAACAAAAAATAATAAACTAACTAACTAACCATCACGCCGTCTCCTCGAAGGGGTAGGCAGAAAGAATGGACTGCCACACTTTTCTTTCCTGACATATTTCTTTCGCTTTCTCAACATTCATACATCGTGTCATGCACGCGCGTCGATTTCTCTGACTCCTCACATGGCCGACATTCAATATTTGATTTATTTGATCGTGCCACGTTTTCCTCGGTCTCCCTGTATTTTTGGTTCCATTTACATTGTTAACATATAATTTTTTTACCATTCTTTCTTCATTCATTCTTTCCATATGTCCAATCTTAATGATCCTTTCATTATTTTGTTCAGAATAATAATTTGCAGGAAATGTTTTTATTTGATTTTCTATTTTCGTTTTTCTTTTCTTGTATAAGAACTTGGATTAATTATTACGTCAACAGTATTATAACGCACCTACGTAATGTTATTTTTTTAACAATGACGCGTAGATTCGTTTGTACGGTTTCTCAATGCTTGTATATATACTAATTGTGAGGACAATGTCCTAAGGTTAAACTTAATTGATTATTTGCCAGCAGTACACAGATCGTGTCAAAACGACAAGAAAACAAAAATGAACAACCTGCATATTAATCTTATATTATTTGAACAAAGTGTTAGAACATCTCAGAAATATTAAAACATAGCTTTAAGACTGAATAGACTGAGATGGGCCGGTCACGTGCAGAGGATGCCGTCATCGGGAACCCCAAAAAGATTGCTGGAGTGGCACCCAGGTGGTTGAAGACCAATTGGACGGCCAAGGCTGCGATGGGAGGATGAAGTTGGGAGAGATGGGGCGAAATAGTTACGATTATCAGATTGGAAGGTCGAAGCGGAGAACAGGAGAAGTTGGAAGCGAAGAATATTGGAGGCTAAAGCTCGATATGGACTGTAGGGCCATCGAAGAAGAAGAAGAAGAAGAAGCTTTAAATTTTGTATTTTTTTCAATGCCGCGCGAAAGAAAGTGTAATGAACCAAATAATGAAAGGGTCATTAATATGTTTGGACACGTGGAAAGAATGAACGAAGAAAGAATTGTAAAAAATAAAAGTTAAGATGTAAATCTCTTGGTAAAACTTAATTTTTTCAATTTTTGTTTTTACTTTAACAGCGTTCGGTTTCGCCAGGCTCGCTGGCATTGACAGACTGGTCACACTGTTATTATACAAACGTACTCCTTTACATACATACAGATCAGAGGTGGTAAACATGATTCTATACCAAAAAAAAAAACTTATAAAACTTATTAAATAAATATGTAAAATTTACTGAATTTAAATATTGGTAATAAAGTTATGTAAGAGGATTCGTATTCAATATATAGGAATTAAAATTTTGTTACTGCTGACATTTTTATGTGTAACGTTTGAAAAATTGATACTTTTAATTTATATATAATATGTTAAATATTTTGGTTCGTTGGGTTGGCGTTCCCTTTATTGGTTTTACCAACCATTAGTCCATGTTTGAGCTGCAAATGTCTGGAATCATAACAAAACAATTTTTCGGCAGTAATCGATTCTAGTAATATGTTTACGATAACGAGGTATATGTTAACAATGTAAATGGAACTAGAAATAGAGAAAGATCGAGGAAAACGTGGCACGATCAAATAAATCGAATCGCACATCCTCTGAAAAACTGTCGTAACACAGAACATGTTTGTTTTCAACGAAAATAATAAAAAAACTTTGCTGTCATCTAATATGTTTTATAATCCACGAATAGATTGATGAATTTCACACACAATAATAACAATATACGCTTATTATTCATTATCATTACAACATTGTAGTTCATGTAAGGTAAAAAAATATTAAAATGTGTTATTCTCAGAACTGCTTTTTTTCTTTCTGCCTACTCCTTCTGGGAGACCTGTTGATGTTTCCTATTAAATTAAAATTATTCAGTATTATCTTACTTGTGCTTTGCTGTTGATGATTAACATAATGTTGGTTGACAGTTATGTACTTTGACAATATTGTATTACCAATACCCGAATATCTATTGAGACATGAAACACTAATCCTAGAACCTCGTGCTTGGAGATCAGTTCGTTTGATTCGGTTTCAAGTTCAAGAGAGCGACGTTTCGAACAGTTTTCGTGAAAAGCTATCGAAATATATCACGTTTCTGTGACTTCTCCCCTTGACCCGAATACAACACTTTACATAATTTCCGTTACATTTCGACACGTTCCCTCAGATTGGTCCTTTGGTTAACGGATTTCAGATGTTACAATTAATAATTTACATGCAAATTGAGTACGCATATCATCACCAACTGATTATTATCTGTTGATTCAAACTATTACGAAGCAAATACGAGTATAAATATGGCGTTAGTATATATATATAATATAAGATAATACTACTAAAAAGTAGTTCTCAATTAAAATGTTATGTTTCTTCTTCTTCCTCTTAGTTTAAGTCGTATATACCTGTTTGTGACGGTGGGCTGTCCTGGGATGATGATGTCCAGCTATCTCTCCATCTCTTCGGGGGCCTTCTTGGTAATTTCTTGCTGCCATTGGCGGTACTCCCATAGAATCCCAGAAGCCCGGCTTGCGTAAGAAATTTTGAATCAAAACCTCTTCTAGCTTACAGAGGTTGAGTTCTTGTGGCTATTCCCCTTACGTCTTGATGGGAACATAGTTGTAAAGGTGATTTGGTGGGTTGTTGATTTATGCGGGGGCACGATTACTTAGATTTGGGAATATTGATTCAAAATTTCTTACGCAACCCGGGCTTCTGGGCTTCTATGGGAGTACCGCCACTGCTTGCTGCTTGGGTTTTAATTTTTAATTTGTTTTGCAATTCTCGTATTCTCCATGCGGTCCACGTGGTCTCTCCAAAAGCACATTCTGCTTCTTCCCCATCTCACTATGTCCTCAACACCACAGACAGACCTTATCGTTTCATTGCTGATCCGATCTCTGAGGGTTTTGCCTGCGATGGAGCGTAGGGTTCGCATTTTTGCTACTCTAAGAAGGTTCTTAGTTCTATTGGTATCGGCTCTAATCTCTACTCGTATTCCATACATCATGATGGTGCGAACGCATGCCTAGTAATATTATAAGATATGTAATATTATATTTTGGCAGTGCACAATGAAGTTCTTGTGCCGATCGTTGCGTATGGAATTATAAAACTGGCAAAATAATGGTGAAAGAGAAAGGATGAATAAATGCTGTAGAAATCTGACCTCTAAGACGAATGTGTATTAAATCTATATATGACAGAGTGTCAATTGAAAATATAATAAGTGAATTCGGTGCGTATGAAAGTGTTGTGAACAAAAAAATGAAAGAGTCTTAAAAATGATTTGGACACATAGAAACGATGAATGAAAGCAAAATGGTGAAAAAAGTATATGTAAAAGATTATAATGGAGCTAGAAATAGAGGAAGGCTGATGAAAACGTATTTTCACTAAATAAAATATTTCAGCTTCAAATTAAAATATTTCAGTAGCTTATCAATATTTCACATAAGCTCCTGAAACATTGTTATTTGGAGCTTTGGTAGACAATTGCGATTAGTATACAGGGTGCGCCATATTTTATGTAGAGTATGTAAATATTAAATAACTTTTACATTTATCAACCGATTGACTTGAGTAAACATGTTTTTGAAATGTCGATTCAGTACAATTTTAACCATGAATCATTTCACACCGAAACAATGTATCGAAAAAGTTACGCTGTACATTGAAAACAGTCGTTCAGTTGTGTTAACTCAACGTGCATATCGTTGATAATATCGTGGCCAACAAGTACCGTCTGACAACACTATTCGTCATTTGCAAATCACATATTGCAAATCAAACAATGCAGTTTCTGCATCGAAAATTCCCTGGACGTGTAATGTCAAAGAAGGGCGACATTGACTGGCCACCCAAATCTCCAGATTTGACCCCTCCAAACTTTTTTTGTAGGGCTATTTGAAAAACAAAGTGTACGCCAGCAAGCCTCGGACCATTGACGAGCTCAAGGTAAACATTCGCGCCAAAATCATCGCTATACCGCCCAAGATGCTAAAAAAAGTGATGGAAAACGCAGCAAAAAGAGTACGTTTTTCTTTGGCCAATAAAGGCACCCACTTGATTGATGTTGTATTAAAAAACTAGTATAAATAAATTATATTAAGCCAAATTAAATAAAAAATACCTCATATATAGAAATCAAACATTTTTTTAAAAGTTATTCAAACTTCATATACCAACATAAAATATGGCGCACCCTGTACAACAGCTCATTCTTTAAGACTATAATAGGGTAATAAACTTCTAAACTAGCTTTATCGTTAGCATACTACTTACATAGTACTCGTATAGATGTAACAATCTCATGAATTCAGTATTCAAAGAGTTATACATTTTCTTATTGCAATGAATAATGCATGAGGCGGGGGCATTTGCGGGAAACAATAATCAGTCCGCAGTTTTGAAGAATATACGAGGGCTGCTATTTATATTTCTGGCCTAATAGTAAAAAACAAATAAGTGTGATCGAAATTGGTTTTATTGCTTTTCAAAATCTTCTCCATGAAGATCAATACAATTTTTCATGCCTTTGAACCTTATTGAGGTACTCCAAAACATGCGCTTTGAACGTATCAACCGCATCTTCGGGTGTCGAAAACCGTTGACCACGTTATTTGTTTTTCATGTGCGGGATCAAAAAGAAGTCATTTGGTACCAAATTAGATCAGTACGGTGGATGACCCATCAATTCGATGTTTTGGCCGATGTACGAATGTAGAGGATTCAATAGAAGTGTGTCAGGACAGAACAATGTGGCGGTCTATTTTTTCTATCTTGCGAGGAGACTTCGTGAGTAAGTTAGTTACTTATTTATGGTGATAAGAAATAGCTAGATTTCTTGTCTGGCATTTATTTCAAATATCGAATTACGTTTTGGGCAGGTACTTTAGCGAAATCCGATGCGATAGTTCGATGAACAATTTAATGTTCCTGGTCGTTTTACCTTTCGACTTTAATGCCCGTGATTAATCAAATTTATTTCGATTCTAAACCATTCTCTCGTTTCTATTTCCCACAGTATATTTTCTCAAATGTACGTATTAGGATGATTAATTGTACTAGAAATTACGCTATTTATTGTTTTCAGGATAACTTCTCAGCTGTTTTTGAATTACTGCTGAAGTTTTTAATGCTTATTAGATGGAAGTCACCTTTATAAAAAATATGTATAAATGTTTAGCTATTGCTACATTCGAGTGGACGACCTTCGTGGTAGAGTGGCAAGAGCTATGACTACCTCACGGGAGGTCTCTGGTTCGATTCCCGGCGATGGCAGTGTGATTGTCACACTATTTTTGATTTTGTGTAAAATTCACAAGACTTTTACTGTTTCTTGAACAATGATGTAATTCTCCACATTAGATAATTAATATAAATGAAAACGTCTGTCTTGTAGGAGTTTTATTAAGTTTTTTTTTATGGAATGACATGTTTCGCCCTTCTAAGGCATTATAAAATTACATTTAATAATACTTTAATCAGGCGAAACGTATTATTCACATATAATAAGTTATAATACAATTTCAAGAAAACAGACGTTTTCATTGCAGTCCAAAACGTGTTTGCGAAAAGCGCAAAAAAGTGTTATTAAAGTAGAATGATTTTGTCCACAATATATATATATAGGTTAGCATATAGCAGTTATGTTATATATATATATATGAGCATATATATATATATATATATATATATAGCATATATATATATATATATATATATATATATATATATATATATATATATATATATATATATATATATATATATATATATATAGTATATATATATGTTGTTATATATATATATATATATATATATATATATATATATATATATATATATATATATATATATATATATATATATTTATATATATATAAGAGAAGAGAGAGATAGCATATATATATATATATATATATATATATATATATATATATATATATATATATATATATATATATATATATATATATATATATATATATATATATATATATATATATATATATATATATATATACATATATATATATATATATATATATAGCATATATATATATATATATTAGTTGTTATTATATATATATATATATATATATATATATATATTATAAAATTATACTCATTTTCTTTTCATCGTAAGATTCAATAAACACTTCGGGCATCTGTTTTTTTTTGTCATCGTATTTTGTTGTTGTTAATTTTCTCGTCTTTAGATAAAGCACCGTGTTCCATACTGACCTTAAAATTCAAATCCAAAATGTGACATAATGTAACATAATAACGTAGTAACGTCCGTGAGTGACAGCCATTAAGCTCTGTGAGTGAACATTAGAATTTATGTTACTTTATATACATTTCCCTTGTCCATGTGACATTCCCGGTACAAATCGCCGCGAACGCTTCCTGGCTAGAATTACTTCTGTCAAAACATTGGCTTGCTGACGCGGCACCTGTGACGTCGACAGGTAAATTAAATGAGCTAATCTGGACGGAAAGTCATTCGATAGAAAATTTAACAAATTCACTATCCGCATGACAAAATGTTAAATTCTGCAAACGAACAAGTTAAAAAGAAATATTTCTGTATGTACTAGGTTGAGGAATAAGTCCATCATGTATCAGAGAGTTTTATTTTAACTCGCCATTGCTGTGAACGACCTGCTCCCATCTCTCGACCAATTGGTTGATCCCTTTCCGCCAAAAATCGCCTGCCTTGGTGTCGAAGAAGTGGTAATCGGAACAGGTGGTAAACGCTTGGCGCCAAATCCGGATAGTATGGCGGAGAAGAACCCCCAACTCGAGCTCTTGGAGTGAGGCTTTGACGACTTGTGCTACATGGGGCCTGGCGTTGGTCGTAAAGGAGAATGGTTTGGCCTTGTCGATCGGGTCTCTTTAGCTGAATTGCCTCATTTACGCGGCGCAGTATGGCAATATATCCTTGTTGACAGTAAAGTTTCTCTCGAGCATCTCCCAATCTCCCATACCCTTCCAGTCCCTCAAAACGTAGATCATGGTCTTCTGTGGGTGGAAGTCTTGCTTGATTCTCGGTTTCGGCGTATCTACATATATATTTTATATTTATAAATTTTAATTGATTTGTGATAGATTAAGAAATAAAGGAGTTGGCCGTTTACAACGGAGTTTTGATTTTGACACTAATATATGGAAGCGATGCATGAAACTGGAAGAAGAAGTATAATAGAAGAATAAATGTGGTAGAAATGGGGTCCCTAAACCGTACATGTGGTAGAACGATGTTTGACAGAATTTCAAATGCTAAAAAGAGCCACATGACGGCTACAGTAGGCTGGTCATGTAGAAAGAGTTCTAGATTCCTTAACACCAATGATTATATCCAGATGGTTGCCGTGTATAAAAATGACAAGAGGCAGGCAAAGAAAACAATGGTCTGACTTCATCAAAGAGGACCGGAGAAGATTTTAAAAATCTAGAGATTGGACAGGGATGGCCAAGGGCAGGAGCCAATGAGGATTATCTTGGAGGATGCCAAATCTCACACCGAGATGTAGGAGAAAAATAAATTACAAACGTACTGTGTAAATTGTTGTTTTTGGCTTTGAAAATGATTAAATTATAATTTGAACGTCGAATAATATAAAATAAGCACATCAAATTTTAGCATGCGACGTACATACACACGTCATGCGCTCGCATCAGCCATAACAGGAATGAAATCGCGCGTCACTGGTCACTCGGTAAACATCACCGTGCGGTGATTGTTAATATATATTTTTTATCGATTTGTGATACTTTGAGAAACAATTTCGAAACACAAGTAAGTTATCATTCTCGCTTATTAAATGTGTCAATTACTACATGGGCTTTAAATAAAATCATCACTTTATGTACAATGCGTACCTTAAAACCCGTATATATGCTCTATACAGCTGTTTAAGTAAAATGGTATTATGCAACTGTTTGGATAAGGCACATTCATAATTTATTGCCACACACATTCACCATATGCTATCGTGTGTTTACATTCAAACTCCACTAAGCAGATAGCGTATTTGATTTTCATTGATACTTGTGTATTAACATGAGATGAAAACGGGTTTGTATAGAGATCCTATGAATGTTTCAAAATTTACAAACACAACTGGCAGTAACAGTCAGTATCCTGTATTTATACGAAATTAGATCGAGAGCTCCAAATTTAACTTTGCAAACTCAATTATCAACTTTTCAATTGAGTATATTGATTGAGGGTTTCTGCCGATCGGATCTTAATTATCAAAAATAATAAGCAAACCTTACCATTAAGTATTTAGTAGGTATTAAGAAAAATATCGATTAAAAAAATTATACGACTTTTTTTTAGATAATCGATATTTATCCATTTTTAACTCCTAAATAAAAAAACTCTGTTATTACATAATATTTATTTGTTTATATATGAAAATGAAATTTTCAAACGTTTATGCATTTTTTATAATATAACAAATATTTTTGAATAAATCTAAAATAATATTTTAGAATACTTATAGGGGTCCAAGAATTAATCGCGTAACAAAGGAAAAAAATTAGTTATTCGTAATATTTTCCAAAATGTAATTGCTTTTTTAATTTATACAATACCAAGATTATTCAAAGTTATTATATATTTCTATTATGAACATGTAAAATTTCAAAGCCATTATCTTTTTTGAACGAATGATCTTTTTCGATGAGATTATATTCGAATTGTAACCTTTCCGAATTAGTATCCGTCAAAACCTACCAAATTCATGCAAAAGTTATTTAAATATTCATTTTGTATCATACATACAATGATTAACTACAATGATAAAGGGTTTCTGTGTCCGAAACATGTTTATGTTAATTAATTTTTTTTCAATTGTTGTTTACAATGAAATAAACAATGTTCAAGATTATTTGTAATTATAATTCTAAAATAACAAAAATTATTCAAAAACTGGTCCAAGATATAAATAACAGAAAAATTGAAGAGAAATCTCCAGGCGTTATCTAGCAATGTATTTTAATGGCGGTAACCTTTCACATTGCGTTAATAAAGATCTTCTGCTTAATCCTTAATCCAATCTTAATAGATGGCGCTAGTATAGATTGAACTAAAAAATGTGAAGTGTAGTCCACCATTGCAGCATATATACATCTTCCAAAAATTTGTCAGACGTGGTGGTCGTAAGAAGGGAGAAATGGGGATGTTGTATTACATAAAACGTGCGCTTAACCTAACCAATGACAGGCCATAAGTCCTGTAAACGCCTCGACCACCATATTATGTTTCCAATTTGCATCTTCGTTTCTTTTGAGATACAATTAATCGTTAAAATGATAACCCGTAATGGGTAAAATCCAGTATTCGTCTACAAGTATTTGTATACATTCAAAATGTTAAAAAAAAATATTTCAAATAAATGCGACAAACCAATATCAATAAATTTATCATATATATGATAGGCTAGAAAGAAAGCGAAAATTCCAACGTTTACGTTTTTTATCTAGGCAAAATCTTCCGATAATGTTATGTTTCGAAGTCCCCATACTGTTGGCAATTTCATTTTCTATAATGATATGTAGGATTTTGAATGTTGAGGGTGTCTTATGATATGCTAAACATATTCTCAAATTGGAAAATTGGATCACCCGGGGGAGAAGTGGAAAACGTTTGAATCTCGTTCAAATTCGAGATAATATTTTCTGACTTTTTTCATACAAAAATATATGAAAAATTTAATAAAATACTTTTTCACTTGGTATAAACCAATTTATTTAATTACAGTTTCTTGAATAATAATGTTAAACTCTATATTAAATAATTAATACGAATGAAAACGTCAGTTTTTTAGAAGTTTTATTATATTTTATGGAATGACATGTTTCGCCCTTCTAAGGCATTATCAAATGTTAGTTAATGCCTTAAATGTTTGTTAATGCCTCAACATTTGATAATGCCTTAGAAGGGCGAAACATGTCATTCCCATAAAATATAATAAAACTTCTAGAAAACTGACGCTTTCATTCGTATTAATCACTTTATTTAAATTTACCAACCGGTTTCACCGCGTAGCGAGCTACCTCAAAGTTTTACAAAAAAATTATAATAAATTAAATCAAATCAAATGTCTTACACAGGACATTTGATAATGGCGTAGTCAGACAAAACATGTCATTCTCATAAATTATTATAAAAATTCTAGAAAATACGCGTTTTTATTACAACAACAACAACAATCCATCACGCCGTTTCCCCGTAGGGGTAGGCAGAGAGAATGGACCGCCCCACTACTCTATCCTGGCACACCTCTCTAGCTTCCTCCTCATTCATACAGCGAGTCATAAGAGCACGTCGATTCTTCGGGCTTCTAACATGACCAATGTTTAAAATTTAATTAATTTGGTCGTGCCATGTTTTCCTCGGTCTAAGTCGACTCCGTAATCCATTTACATCGTAAACGTATACTTTTTTTAACCATTCTTTCTTCACCCATGCGCTCTACATGTCCGAACCAACGCAGCGATCCTTTCATAATTTTGTTCATAATGCCTTCTTCCGCTCTACATTCCTTTCTAATATCAGCATTTGAGATTCTGTCGTACATCGTTCTACCGCACATACGTCTTAGGGACCTCATCTCTGCCGCATTTATTCTGCTCTCATCTTTCTTCTCATTCTCGCTTTCATTGATAAATTCTTGTGTATTTTTTTCGACGTTTTTATTCGTATTAATTATTTAATATTCAGTTCTACACCATCGTTTAAAAAACAATTAAAAATAAGATATATAAAATATTTAAATTTTAAGTACTATTTCTATTATGTAAATAGTATTCGATTTAGAAAATTATGAATAGATTAATTAATCATTATCACCATTGACAAGAACGGTTATCTAATGGCCAATGAATATTAATTCCATACTTAGTATCATTAATATTATTGGTTTACGCCTATATTTTAGGCAATCAGGAGCATTCACGTATAATGTTATGCGTTGTGGCGCTGAGCGATAGTATTTCGGGATCCATATAAAAATTTTACGATCCAGCTACCAAATTGGGCGCATAACTGCATAATAAAATTGTGTTTGGTTTAGAATACCGTAATTATATTTAGTAGCAGGTAGGGTGATAGGAAAATACATACATCCTCTTCGTGATGGAGAAATAATATGAGAATAAACAGAATTATAGCAGCTATGAATATGAGTTTATTGTAAAGTGGTACTCGTATACTTTTGGCACGTCGTGATGCAATAAACTTGGGAGGCTGCAGCGAATAATATAAAGTTAAGATGTTTAGAAAGAAAATGATATCGAAAAATACTTCTGGTACAACATTTTCATTTTCCATTATCGTACGAAAAATGAGTTACGGTTATAACACAGAATTCAGATTTTAAAGTTTTTTACTTTAGAAAATGTTATTTGAAACAATGTCGAAACTGACTAAATGTATAAAAAGTTATTGAAAAAATATATTCTGTATTTAAACTAAAATCGGAAGATTGTTGCAGGAATAAATAATCTTCTTCTTCCTTGTTGTAGACCTATGTGGTCTGTTATTTCTTCCTGTGAGGTAGACTCCCAGCTGTCCTTCCATCTTTTAGGAGGTCTTCCACGAGGACGAGTCCCATGAGGCTGATTATATAGTGCAATATAGGGGAGTCTGGTGATGTCCATTGTCCCTTTCTCGCTTTCTGCTCCATCTTATAATATCCTCAACCTTTTTTTTTTTTTTTTTTTTTTATGTACACAACAGGTCGTTTGGACCCAATTACTGTGTACACTTTTTATTTTTTAGCTATTATATTGATTCTCGTGACATGTGATAGGTAGCCAATCTATCGCCATTTTATTGTCACGTGAATTCTACACCAGACCAAAGACAGTGTAACAATCTCACTGCCATCGCCGGGAATCGAACCCAGGACCTTCAACATGGAAGTCAGAGCTCGTAACCACTCTGCCACGAAGGTCGTCATTACGTCGCCTTACATACCTCTCTTATACTAACGTTCCTCACGCAATCTCTCAGTGTCTTGCCCGTTATCGTCCTCAGTGTTTTTATCTCGGAAGTCGATTTTAGAGCACTATAGATTGCAGCTGCCTTGTTTACTCGAGCTTGTATTTATTCCCGCAATCAGCTCCTCTCACCAGGTATCTATGCGTAGATACTTGAAGGTCCTGACCTGTTCTATGGATTGATTTTCTATGACCACGTTACATGTTTTGGGTGTTTTAGAAAAGGTTGTACATTTTGTCTTTTCGAAATAAATAATTAATATAAATAAAAAGAAACGTAGTTAAATTACATGAATATATATATTTTAGTACCATAGTACGTAGAGGCAATTAGCTGCCAAATTCGGTAAAAAAGAATAAGAAGAAGAAGAAGAAGTAAAAAATATATATAAATACATGAAATACAAAGAGCTTCTATCAACAAATCTTTACAATTTACACTCTATTCTCTCTCAATCCAGTGGATTCTTTGTTGTTATTTAAGAGTCATTTTCCAAGATTCAGAACCACATGTCACCACTGACTTGATGACAGTGGTATAAATGCGCAAATTGGTGTTGCTGGAGACAATCTTGGACTTTAGGAACGTCTTTAAGGAGGCAGCAGCACGTAGGCTTTTTTGAAATCTGTACTCCAACTCAGCGTGCATATCATTTGCTTCCGTCATGACCGCACCGAGATCAATGCCATCAAAATTTGATTATGCAATCTTCTATGTGAGCAGAAAATAGCACATTATTATAAATAAGGAATCGGGTCATACTCATGCTTGAACCCAAGTCTACTGGATCAGAAGCCAAGCGTACTGTACGAAATCACTAGATAAATCAAAGTAAATCAAAATAAGACAGTAGTCGAAATGAAACGGATTGTTCAACAAAATGTCTATAACAAACATGACAAAAATGACTATAATGTCAAAGCTTTTATAGTAATAAGAATATTGATTATCAAGTAAATAGATGAGTATGAATATAATACATAGACGTTTTAAAACACCGTGTTGATTTCTGCGTGTGGTCTCGGACAGTAGTAAGAAAATTTCGTATCGAAAGAGGAAGAACTGACATTAAAGATATCTAAGAGGTGTCTGGCTCATTCAACATACATACGAACATAAATAATATATTGTATGGGAAGATTATTTACAGCTATGCCTTGAATATTAACGTACCGCGCCGACTTATAACGTACGCGTAAACCAATATTAACCCTACATTGAATGGTGTAGCAAATTTGCAACAAACCAAAAATCTACTAGTATTTGTATAAAATATTTTAATATCATACATATTCTTGTTGCACCCTACACTCTACATTATCAACTACCTATTAAAGTACACAAATCATCGCTAGTGGTGCTAGTTTAACAAAAAAAAAATACTTTGATATTTGGTTGACCTGTTTCGATTACTGCCAGTTATTTTTAAATAAATAAACAAAAACTTCATTGCAAGGTGAGAATTTATATCATGTTTAATTATTTATTGTGCGTAATAATAAAATATTATCAAATTTGGTTCCTAGTAAATTTGCTACTAACACAGCATTTTATCTTTTTATTTTATGATTAAACGATTTTACTGAAATCTCTTGATGAAGGTGACTTTTTTAATAATAATAAAATAAAACGATGTTTTTTTAACTACTTCCACTTTTGTATTTATCTCGACAGCGACCGGTTTCGCCAGGCTCGCTGGCATCGATAGACTAGTCCCGTACTATACTGCCTGTTTGCTGTCGAAATAAAGACAAAAGCGGAAGTAGTTAAAAACATCGTTTTATTTCATTATTATTTAAAATGAACTTCCATCAAGAGATTTCAGTAAAATCATTTGACTATCTTTAATTTTTTAAATATTTATTTGCGTACTTTAAAACTTTAGATTTTCATCAAATTTCATCATTCGCTATAAGCAGTTCCCAGGACATGTTATTTGGGAGCAGTGTGCGTGAATGAAGGGTTAAACGTTAATATTTTGAGTCATACCAGCCGTATACGGGTGGAGAAGGTTGGACCGTACATTACCGCTACATGAATCACACGAAATATGTGAAATTTAAAAGCAAATGTGAATTTTATTACGGAAACATGGCATTTAAATCTAATTTCAATAAACTGTCGATTCGCGATTTAACGGAATTTTTGTTTCGCGTTCGATATTCAAATTTCAAAATTAGACAGTGGGTGCTAGTTTCACGCACGTGTATGGCGTCACTCTCGACAGATCTGTCGTAAATCACCGCGGAAAGCTTCCAAAATAGACAAAATCTCTAGGAATAGTGTATTTATAAACGATTACAGCATGGATACTTTAAGTTCAACTATTATGTCATCTATACATCCGCTAAAATATTATTCTCGAACGAAATTGATATTCGATTTTCATGTTTCGTGTTAGATAAGTTTAGCTATTCTATTATTTTTCTTGGCTTAGTTCAATTCTGCCACTGTGATTTTAGAAAAAATATTTTAGTTTTTCAGCGAGTTTTTATGTTATTTAGTCACAGAATCTAATAAAAGAACACCAATATTACAATTTAAAATGGGAACCAATCAGATAAATACAAGATATTTATATTATTATAAATTTATAGGTATAAATTAATCAAACACTTTGAATTTAATTACGGTACGCATTCCATGGTTAAATACAAAATGTTTTATTAACTAACTAACCATCATGCCGTCTCTCCGAAGGGGTAGGCAGAAAGAATAAACTGCCACACTTTTCATTCCTGACATATTTCTATCGATTCCTCAACATTCATACATCGTGTCATGCAGGCGCGTCGATTTCTCTGACTCCTCACATGGTCGACATTCAAAATTTGATTTATTTGATTGTGCCACTTTTTCCTCGGTCTTCCTCTATTTCTGGTTCTAAGTGTTTTATTATTTTGCGATCATTTTACGCATAGAATAAACTAACTAACCATCACGCCATTTCTCCCGAAGGTATACAAAGAGGGTAGACGGCCACATTGTTCTATTGACGTATTTCAATCTTAATTTGTATTAAAACAAACAAACTATCACGCCATTCTTTCTGCCTACCCCTTCGGGGAGACGGCGTGATGGTTAGTTAGTTAGTTAGTTTATAAAGTTTAAAAAATGTCAATGTTAATTTCAATGGTAAAATAAGTTGGATAAACAGTTAGATCAATGTGGAATCGCTGAAAATCCACAAATTTGTTCGTGAATTATGGTTCTCAATTGCAGCGTACAAAGCGAGATCCTTTAATCTTCAAATTGGCAATAAATCAATAATAGATTGCGTAGGCTCGGCGACCATTGCACTAACCGCAGACAACGGACTTCGCGGTCTAGTGGGCGCACTCTCTGCAAATTAAAATCATCGACGAGCGGTTCTAACGCTCTGCAAATTGGCAATGCAAACCTGAAAAGCTATAAAGTATCACTTCCTCAATGCGCTTGCACTACGAATGGCCTCAAATCCCGGGTCATGGGTGCAAGGAACTTACTTTTGAGTATTCTGAACTGGGTACGTGTGTAGTTTAAATTTGGTAAATGCACACGTGTAGGTACTTACTTCCACTATAAGTTTGGCTGTAAAATAAATGAGTATAGTGCAACATGTGATTTCTCGGGCGCTGGTTTTATAGATTTGTTGTATTCAGGATTTATTTTTTCGTTTCATCATAAAATTTTAAGGTTTACTCTTGGACCGAAGTTTATGTACTAATTACGAGTTACTCAAAAATGTTCTTCTTCTCTGGTTTCAATCCTGGGATTGGTTTGCAGCAATTTCCTCCATTATTCTCTTCCACTTTTCCCTGTCTTGTGCGGCTCTTTTGAGATCTGCATATGATGAGCAGCGCACGTCCACCAACAGGTCCTCCAGGTACTCTCGGCGTGGGCGTCCCCTAGAGTTTGTCCCCTCGATCATACCCTCCATTATGGCATGCAAGAGACCTTCTTGACATATTACATGGCCGATCCATCTTGCACGCCTTTCGGACAAGGTCCTGAGCAGGTGCCTTCCTCCTTCGATTCCTTGAAGAACTTCCTCATTCGTGATGTGGTCTCTCCAGGAAATTCCAAAGAGTCTTCTATAGGACCACATCTCAAAAGCCTCTAGTCTCCGCTTATCCCTTTCGGATAGGCACCATGTCTCGCAGCCGTACATCAAGACACTCCATACATAGGTCTTGATGAGGAGTATTCTCAGTTTTAGGTCTATATTATTTGATTCTATTATTTTCGACCTTTTATTAAATGCAAGCCTAGCCTGATGTATACGGCTGTCGACCTCGCTCTTAGACCGACCGTCCCATGTTATTTTGCTCCCGAGGTAGACAAACTCCTTGGTGTTCTTTAGTGGAACTCCTGACATCACTACTCTCATCTGATGCTGCGTTCGGCCTACAGTCAGCAGCTTTGTTTTGTCCTTATTTATCTTCATGTTGTAGCTATCTTGAAGAATGTCTTGCAAAGTATCTAAGGCCTCCTGCAGTTCCTCCTCACTTTCAGCAACCATAGCAATATCGTCAGCAAACCTTATCATGTCTATCTTTTGCCCGTGTATCCTTACACCTTCTCTGTGACTCATTCTCTCTCTCAAGTCGTCAATCGCATTCTGTATGTAAACGTTAAAAAGAGCAGGTGACAGAGAGCATCCCTGTCTTACCCCTTGTCTTATACTGGCTTCCTTTGTGCCCTCGTCACATCTGATTATGGCGGCCTCATTCTTGTATAGTGCCTGGATTATTTGTCTATCTCTATATTTAATATCAGTTTTTTTCAAAATCTCGAAGAGCTTCCTCCATTCCACCCTGTCGAAAGCCTTCTCCAGGTCTATGAATGCGATGTATGTGTTTTGGTTTTTTCTTACTCTCTTTTCTAGTAGCATTCGCAGTGATAATATTGCTTCTCTGGTTCCTACACCTCTTCTGAAGCCATACTGGTCACTGGAAAGGATGTTCTCTACTTTTGGTTCTATTCTTTTTAGAATAATATTAGTTAATATTAAATGTTAAACATCACAAATTACACTATTTTTATAAACACAAATATATTTTAAACTATTAAATTAAATAAATTTGTTTTTTGTGTCACAATTGTATTTTATTTTACGCGATAGCTATTTCATCAACCTATGTTAACATCATCTGGTGTTACAATAATATATCAAATGTCAAATTTTCGTGATTTTTCGAATCTTTATGTGTAACTGTTCTTATGTCAATTTGAATAATTTTTTTGATATAATTTTGAAGTTCTTATGTGAAAATTTTGTGTTTTTGATCTGGAAATGATGGTCGAAATTCACACAATGATTGGCCATTACCGAAAAGATGTTTCTGTTTTTGTATGAAATTTTGTGTTCATATAACCTATACTCGTATATTGGTTGATGAAACAACTGTCGCGTAAAATAAAATACAATTGTGATACTAAAAACAAATTTATTTAATTTTAAAGAGCCAAAACAACGGACTATTTAACGAATATATTTGTCTTCCGCTCTAAATCTTTTTTACTTTTCCTCAATTTTTTTTTTGCATACAACAGTTCATTGGAACTCAATTACTTTATATATATTTATAGCTATTATTTTGATTCTCGTGACAGGTGATAGGTAGATAATCTATCGTCATTTGACAATCACACCACACGACAATATGACTATCACACTGCCATCGCCGGGAACGGAACACGGGTCACTCGCTGTGGCAGTCAGAGCTCTTGCCACTCTGCCACGAACGTCGCACTTACGTGGATTGTTAAGAATTAGCCGGTCGTAAGTCAAATTTCAAAATCGATGTTAAAAATACCAAAAAAATCCTAGATCCAAAGAAATGTCCCAGTAACAATAATTGACCATCCCCAAACACGAACCTTTTACCGTGTGCGCGCGCAGGTGGTTGAAACTTGTCCGCCTAACGAAGTGCACGTCGTCATTGTTCTTAGCGCTCTCAGTGTAAACATTAAGCAAGGAGAATTTTGCCTTGTCCACCTAATATTTCGAAGTTATCGTTATGGATTCGAATAATTCAGGTAAGAATCAATATTTCTTGATGTGTTTAACATACTTTAAAAGTTATTTTATATTATTTGTAGAACTTCAAAAAAAGGTGGTCTAGTAATGAAATTTTTACTTAATTTTCAAGTTTACAAGACATTTTGTTATATTATCGCGTCCTATCGCGTAATGTTTGTTCCTGTACTGTATACTTCTTATATTAGACTAATTAATGACATAAAATTTGGTTGCGGATAGCTGCGGTTGACCAAATTACAGTTATTTTTTATAAAAGGATGACATCACTTTTTTTATCAACTTTTTCTTAAAATGTAATAAAGTGTGATTTTCTCTATTTTAGGTATATCTGGTACATCGGGTACAAAAACCGTAAGCCGTTTATATCTTTACGATCAAATGCAGCAGCAAGATTTACCTAATTTAGATGAAAAAATTAAATATCTAGAAAATCACCTATAGTCCTGTTGTGGTGACACTCCAAATAATCTAAGCAGTTTCAAACAAAGATTTGCATATTTTAAAACATCAATGAAAGAAAAATGGTCGAAAGCCCGTAGAAAAGAAGCAATGTTTCTTAAAACTAATGAAAGGTGGTTAGGAGGAACATTTGAACTTTCAGCAAACAAGCATACTCGACCAGGTTGGCCTTCTAAATCATTTGAAGATTCTAGTGAGAGGACTCTAAGAAAAAAAACGGAGGAAATACCTTCTTCGCTTAATAAAGAAGTAATCGTTCATGCAGCGCAAACAACATTACAGGCTCGAGGGAAAAGGGATGCTTCGAAAATTCTACGGGAAATATAACGATTTGATGAATATGCCATGGCAACTGCGAAATTGTGTGTCGAGTTATATAGTTGGCACCCAATGTCTCCGACCTTGCATAAAATATTGATTCATGATGCAGTTGTTATTGAAAATGCCTTATTACCCATAGGACAGTTGTCGGAAGAGGCAGCAGAAGCCAGAAATAAGCACTTTCGATTATACTGCGAAAACTACGCAAGAAAGTTCTCGAGAGTGGAATGCAACCTTGATATATATAATAGATTATTATCGAGTTCAGATCCACTATTAAGTAGCATGAAACAAACAAAAAAAAAACGATCAAACCAGGTTCATTTTGCCCTGAAACAATGAATATGTTACTACCAGCTGTACCGAATACCGAATCCGATATTTCAGACATGGATTAAAATTTGTCCATAAATGTATTATATAAACATATTTAAAATACTTGTTTGCACCAAAATTATTAATCTGTAACTAGATTTTTTTTTCGTTTGTAAAATTTGTAATAAAAAAAAATTTTCCTCGAGATTTAGTATTTTTTTATATTTTTGGCTGGGAAAAAAAAAATTTTTACTAAGGACAATTTTTTACGATAATATTTATGATTTGAAGTCAAAATACACCGTAAAATAATTTTGACCGCCTAAATCATTCAAATCAACCTATGTGCGTCGTCATCGTTTCTTATCATCATAAAATTGTATGGTTAACTCTTGACTGTGACGTGTCGAAAGAAGGGTTGATGTGGGTAACAAGGTGAATGGAGCCTTAAAACTGTTATTGGAAGCAAATATTTATCAATGAAAGAACATGGAGTTTTAGTACTAACCCTGATGTAAGGAATTGAAGCATGGAACTGGCAGAAAAAGGATGAGAGCAGAATAAATAATACAGGTAGTCACCTACGGCTGTGAGACATGGTCTCTAATGCAGAGAGAGGAAGGCAGGCTGGCAAATCTTGAAAGGATAATAGTGAGAAAAATGTTTGGACCCAAGCTGGAGGATGGGACTTACAGAATTATAAGAAACCTTGGACATGAAGAACTGATTAACCAAGGAACAGAAGTGAGATTATGTAAGTCTCAACGCCTACGGTGGGCTAGCCATGTGGAAAGAAAGTCAGAAGGTAGAACACCACAAATTATATCCAGATGGGTGCCCCGCGAAAAGAGACCAAGAGGCAGACCGAGGAAAAGATGGGCAGATTGCGTGGAAGAAGATTGGGAGAAAATGGAAGGAGATGGGGAACGGAGAGAGATGGCCAGAGACAGAAGTCAGTGGAGGACCGTTGTGGAGGAGGCCAAGTCCCACACCGGGATGTAGCGCCGAGAAATGATGAATGAATGAATAAGATCTCTTAGATTTATGGTTGTTAATAGTTTTTTCGTTTCATATGATATTTCACGTCAGTAGGCGTAAACCTTTATAATGGGATAGATATTAAAATTCAATAAAATTAAAATTAATCAAACAACAACTTTGAAGACGCGTGAAGTAATGTTACGAATAGCTTGACGCTAGAATTCCTTTTAGAAAATTCAAGGATAATTCGAAATGAAATGATAAATATTACTTTGTGTTGTGTCATTAAAGATGACCCATCCGCATATAATTAGAAACACAAAGAAAATTATGTTCAAGTCCGTAATATCGACCCATAAACAGTTTCCTAACATGGCTTCAACACTAAAAGGATTGGATTTACGTCATATTCGAATATGAATTAAATAATTAGGATAAATTAAAAGTAACGCGTAATTGATCTGCTACGCTTATAATTTATAGTTATAAAATTTATCTTATGAATATTTAAGACATTAGGACTTTGGAATTAAATAATCCATTGTTAAGGCCGTAACACTGAGATACTTGCTGCAACATTATCAACTGTTTTGAAACACTGTTATAATATTACAAATTATTTGATACATACTCGTATATGAACTTGTTGCGACGGCTGATTCGTCAACTTATGTTGGTATCATATGGTATCATGATGCCAACAAAGGTTGGCGAAACGTATGTCGCGACAATTTCATAGAAATCAAATAAATTGTAATATTAAAACAGTGTTTCTTTTTAAAGAGTTAACATTGGAATTATATAATTATGAAATTTTGTATAAGAAAAATACCGCTTTATTCCAAATTTCAGAAGCATATCTCCACATGTTTCGAATAAAGTGAACTCTGATCATCGAAAAAATTAGATTAATAGTGAAGCATGGAACTGGCAAAATAAGGATGAAAGTAGAATAAATGCAGTAGAAATGAGATCTCTAAGACGAATGTGTGGTAAATCTGTATTTGATAGAGTGTCAAATGCAAGTATAAGAAGAGAATGCGGTGAGAATGAAAGTGTTATGAACAAAATAATGAAAGGGTCGTTAAGATGGTTTGGATACAGTGTATATAAAACCATATGAATAATAATGACAACACAAAAAACAATAATCAAATCAGTACGTATGCGTGCATTCAACTTGGTTGCATATTCTGAAAATAATTTTTAAAAAGTATGAATAAAATTATATAACCATTTAAATTTCCATTTTAAAAACATAACATAACCTTTTTGCCGTTACAAAGGCGAGCGGATATTACGTTTCCCTCCGAAATTGCGCTCCGAGGAAGCGAAAAAGTCTCCTGTGAACACGAATTAAAATAAACGGAAACGGTTGCATTCGAAATTCAAAATATTTACGCGGGAATACGAGAGGCGGGAGCCGACCGGAAACGGCGAGTTGGGCAAGTGTAACGGAAATATTTTGACTACTTTCTGACACCATGAATAAGAGATACATAATTATATAATAGTGCGTACATTCGTGCAGATGATACACGCTTTTTTATTCAATGAACTAGAACAGTTTACATCCTGTGAAAAGGTGAGTTTATTACGTATGTAAATACTTGACTTGAAAAAAACTCTTTAAAAGTATTTACCAGATATATTTTTATCTAAGATTAATTTATTATTATTATCTATTAGTTTTAACGCAAACAAAAGCCTGTCAAAAAAAACTTAAACAAGATTACAGTGCACTATTTATTGTTTCTCGAACAGTCATGTATAACTCCATATTAAATAATTAATATTATTTAAAACGTCTATCACATTTGACAATGCCCTAGAAAGGCGAAACATAACATTCCATCTAAAATATAATAAAACTCTTAGAAGACAGACGTTTTCATTCATAATAATTGCAGTGCATATTGGTGTTCTTGTACCGAGCCGTATGTAAGAAAGTAAAGTAATGCATTAGAAATTAGTTCTCTTAAATGTGTGGTAATTCTACATAATAGAGTGTCAAATGATAATAAAATAAGTGAATGCAGTGCGAATGAGATTGTTATAAACAAAATATTGAAAGTGTCATTAAGATGGTTTGGACACATAGAAAGAATGTGAGAAAAAATAATGATAAAGAAAGTATATGTAAATTATGTAAACGGTGCAAGAAATACAGGAATACGTAGGAAAACATTGCACGATCAAATCAATCAAACATTGAATATCGGCCAGGTGACAAGTCATGATACGGTGTATGAATGTAGAGGAACGGGAGAAGAATACCAGGAAAGAACAGTGTGGCAGTCCATTCTCTCTGCCTACCACAACTAATTAATCGTCACCCTATTCTTTCCTGACATATTTCTCTCGAATACCTATTCCTACTTCTACGTGTCATGTTGATTTTTCGGACTATCATACGTACTCCATTTGCACAGATTTCGTTCATATAATATACTATCTTATTTATTCATTATAACGCTTTTATTCGCACTGTATTCGCTTCTTCTGCGATCGTATTTGCATATCTGCAAAGTTCAAGAACTTGTTCATATTCTTCTTCTTTCTTCGCTTCCTCATTGCTGTAGCGCATCAAAACATAACAAAACGCCTAATAATCCTATTTTAGCCTTTAAATTCATACAAATTAACACGTAATGTGCGGGTGCTTTGTGCGGAAATGTGTAATCGATATTTGAAGTTTTATTATATTTATTTTATACTTACTTAGACAGCCGTTGTCGTCCACTGCTGGACATAGGCCTCCCCCATACTTCTCCATGTATCCCTATCTTGTGCCTTTTGCATCCAATCGCTAGCAATTCTTCTAATGTCATCAGACCATCGTGTGGGAAGTCTCCCTCTGTTTTGTTTGTCTTCGCGGGGTCTCCACTCTATCACCCTTCTGGTCCATCTATCGTCTACCAATCTGGCAACATGTCCCGCAAATGACCATTTAAGCTTCACTACCCCTGCGACGACATCTGTTACTCCCGACCTTCACCGTATTTCATTATTTCTTATCCGGTCTGAGAGTCTTACGTGTAGCATGCCTCTTTCATGTTTCCTCTGTGCTACACGGAGTCTCCTTATGATCGACTTGGTGAGGGTTAGCGTTTCTGCTCCATATGTCAGTACTGGAAGTACGCATCGATCATACATTTTGCGTTTCAGACACTGGGGAATCTTACTATTAAATTATATGTATTATTATTATAAATATTCAAATATTCGTTATTTTTTAAACTGAATAATATAAGAAAAATATTGACTTTTTATCTAGACACAGCACGACAACGCCTGTCTTATACAGATATATCAAATTTAATTCCTAAATCTGTGCTTCATTATAAAATTATACGAGTATATGAAGTATACAGAATAATGTATTACCTATATTTATGTCAAAATGGAAATTTTGCAGCTTCGGTGACTTCGGATATTATTTACGATACAAGAAAAACATATAAATCGTTTTACATTTTACAATTTCCCGACAACAAAAAAAAAACTCCCTTCGAAACCTCGTATTGTTTTACTAAAAAATTCAGGTATTCATGCATAAAACATTTTAAAACTTTGTGTATTTCGAATAACTTTCGCATTTTTACAACCTGCCTATCACCTTTGATACTTTGAGCTTTCTGAAAACATTTTTTGAATAATTGAGTGCTTTCGACTTGTTTTTCGCAAAGCTCCATCTTGTTTAATATATCGACATTCAAAAAGTTGCGGGTAATTTATATTTGAGTGTTTTTTGAGTTATTAAAACTTGGACGTATTTTGAGGGTGGCTTAAGATTAAAATAATATTGAGAGGACCTCCGTGAAATCTAAAACAAAAGTACGACATTCTGCGAAATTACTTACAAAAGTAAACTTTAAGGATAATTGAATGAATTTTTATATTAGGCAAGTATATCAATATAAATATTGTGTATTATTGAATGAAGCGAGATACTCGTACTTAAGGGACTACTTCAAGCAATATTGTGAATGTGAAAGTAATTACATAAGTTGTTAGTATATATTTGTGCTTTTATACGGACTTGTGTATATGAATATGAAACTGGCAAAGATAAACATTTTTTTTAAATGATAAAACTTTATCTACATTTTTTTTTATACATTGTTTTCTAACAAAAAATTTCCATAAGTTTTTCATTTTTGTTGAAAAAAAAACATTCCTATCGACCGCCCCTGTTGACTGCCTCAACGCCCCCATCTACCTGTGAATCTGCTGAAGCCCCCAATGAAAAGCTCCACCGCCCCCTGAAGGCGATTACTCCTCCCGTTGGGAACCTATGATCTACCAATAAATCAATAACGTAACATGTTAATTATAAAATTGACTTCTTATTTCTTTAGGATAATATATATTTTTTACATTTATTACCGTGTTACAATATTTGTTTCAACTGTTATTGTAACACTTGATGATGTCAACATGAAACAGCTGTCGCGGAAAAATAGCGTTTAATATTTTAACGGTTAATAATGTTGAAGTGTCAATAGTGTTTAGGACAATGCAATGAACTATTCAAATATATTTATTGTTTCTTGAACAACGATGTAAAACTCCATATTAAATAATTTATTCAAATGAAGAATTTATTTTATACATTCAAATTCTAGAAGTTTTATTATGTTTTATGGGAATGACATGTTTCGCCCTTCTAAGGCATTATCAAATGTCGACATTTGATAATGCCTTAGAAGGGCGAAACATGTCATTCCTATAAAATATAATAAAACTTCTAGAAAACTGACGTTTTCGTTGTGTATGTGTCTAGTCAAAAAACTTTAATCCCAAGAAACTATGACAAACGAGGTAGGCAGAGACAACTGTTGGTAAGAAACAAAACTATCAGTTTTGAACTGTGCCTTGTCAAACGGTAAAAGTGCGTCTTCCCGTTGTTGTTTTGAGATTGTTAGTTGTTTTTTATAAGGAAAAGTGTGGTAAGTGTTTTTTTTAATGTTATTGCTTATGCAATTCTTTGAATATTTACATATTTTTATGTGTTAGGGTGTTTCATAATGTGACAATGTAACAAAATCTATGTATCGTATCAATATAACCTAAAGTGGTCAATTATGGGTGATTGTGCTATTTTTTTAGAGAAATATTAATTTTAATAGTAATACTCATATTTCAAAAAAAAAGTTAGAGAATTTAGAGAATTAAATGTGTTTTTTATTGTTTTATTTTATTTTGTACACTGAAATAATGAAATTAATGCCTTTAATGTGGATTTCAGTACAAGCTGAACCTAAAACGGTCATTCATTGGTGCTTTGACCCTAATTATTTAAATATACATTTAAAAAATATACATAAATATATTTTATATTCATTATTTATTGGCATGCTTGGATGATTCCTGTACAAAAGTTGAGGATTCTTTGTAGTTGAAGATGATGAGGTTTCTCGCTATTTGTATACAGTCCCGTGGCATTTATTATTATCACATATTCACAAACGTCTCATGTTACGAATACATCCTTTGACAACGCTCGTACTAAATCCAAATATACTTTGGAGGAAAAAAATAACAAAATAAAATTGCACACAGGCGGATACAGCCGTGACCATGCTTTCCGCTACGTACAGTCACGTTCATAAATTGCGTAACTACTGGGCGGCGATCATAAATTCGGTTTAAATACGCTTTTCAAATGGAATTGCCGGCTTTTTTTTAGGCGCGCGTTGTTTTGCCCCCGAAAACATAAAGTTTAACGCTTTATTTAGAGTTAGCAAACGAAACTTAACGAAATAAAGTGTACCAGTTGTTAATCACAAGCGTTGATGTTTTGAATTGAAATTTCGAATTGTTAAAGTTTTTGGTAAAAGAGTTTTAAGCAAAAAAACAGGCATTATTTTTTTTAAGCTATATTGTTGCTTACCATTGTTATTTAATATGTGGGGAATGTGGTGAGAGTTAAAAGCAGTGGAGGTTTCAGCGTTTATTGCAGATCACAAGTAATCATACGTTAACAGTATTATGTACTCGTGATGGAGCGTGCGCCTGGACGTCGATAGCAGCTGGGGCTGATGGCTCGCTGGGCAGTAGCGTCGGTCGGCTGGAGCGAAGACTCGTCGGAAGTTACGTGGCGTAGCAGTGTAGACAGATGCGTAGCTCGGTAGGAGAGTCGGAGGTTTCTCGTACGTATACTTGACGGCGTAGACTCGTGTCGGTTAGAAGTCGCAAGAAGCAATACTGTTGTAGCGTGGCTTCGTAGGTCGGCGGGGGAGGGCGTCCGAGATCCCTCGTGGCGTAGACTTATTAACGTAGACTCGTGTCTGTTAGAAGCCGTAATACTGATTGACGTATTGGGTGGTCGGAAGTACCGCTTTTATATGCTTTGCTTCCATTTTCACACGGTGCTCTGCTCTAGTGACCTAGTGACCAAACTGAATAAATCTGGGCCTTCGAATCATCAGTTTTGATAAGTAGGTCCTGAGTCAGGCGTTTTTCGGTTATTCGTGTCACATACTTCATCATGAAATATGCTTATCTGGGTTATGCATTTAACCTCGACAAATCTTTGGAGTAAATTTATAACAATGTCACCAGTCTATTAATTCCAGCTAGTCTAGCAAAACCATCACTGTCAAAATAAAATAAAAAAGTTTAAGTAGTTATTAAACAAAAACATCGTTTTATTTCATTATTATTTTAAAATATTGTTAACTCTTAACACAATTTTCAAAAATAGTAAAAAATGTCCAATATTATTTAAAAGTACGTATTTATTGTAATGTAACTTTTAATCTTGAAAGCTGACTAATATTTTTTACGTGAATTATTATTTAATATTTTCAAAATAATTTCTGTTCTGTATTGAATATAAATGGGGTCATCAAACGATCATGTTTTCGGTCTAAACAAACCAATTTTTTTAAACTAAATTTATAATGATTTTCTCTGATTGTTCATTTATAACTAACTAACCATCACGCCGTCTCTCCGAAGGGGTAGACAGAAAGAATGCACTGTCACACTTTTCTTTTTGATATTACTTCTCTTGCTTCCTAAACATTTTGTCACGCATGCACGTCGATTTCTCCGACTCCTCACGCGGCCGAGATTCAATATTTGATTTATGTAATCGTGCCACATTTTCCTCAGTCTTCCTCTTTTTCTAGTTCCATTTACATAGTTAATATATAATTTGCTTACCATTTTTATTCATTTATTCTTTCCATGTGTCTAAACCATCTTAATGTTCCTTCATTGTATTTATTTCGATCTTTGTTAATTTATTGTATTAGTATTTTTGTGAAATACTAACACTATTTTTCTTTATTAGAAATGCGATCTCTTAGACGAATGTGTGCATACTCTGTGTATGATAGAGTGTTGAATGTAAATATAAGAAGTGAATGCGGTGCGAATGATGGCGTTATGAACAAAATAATGAAAAGATCATTAAGATGGTTTGGACACATGGAAATATTGAATTAAGAAAGAATGGTAAAAAATAGTATGTGTTAACGATGTAAATGGAACTAGAAATAGAAGAAGACCGAGGATCACGTGGCATGATCAAATAAATCAAATATAGAATTTCGGCCACGTGAGGAGTCATTGAAATCGACTCGCGTGCATGACACAATGTATGAATATTGAGGAAGTGAGAGAAATATGTCAGGAAAACAAAGTGTGGCAGTCTATTCTTTCTGCCTACTCTTTCGGTGAGACGGCCTGATGGGACATGGACTTGGACTTGGATCTTCTGGCTTACAGAGATTCAGCTCATGTGGCTATTCCTCTTACTTCTGATGGGAACATTGTTGGAAGGTGGTTTGGTTGGTTGTTAGATTATGCGGGGGCATGATTTGTGTGGCTCGGAGTGTTCCACTGAAGGAGGATCGATTTTGGGGGCTTGTGGCGGCTGGAGGTGTTTGGGTCGTAATTTGAGAAGTCTTTTATTGTGGGGTTAGGATGTGAAGGGAGTCCTTTGTAAAAACGTTCGGCAAGTTTCATTAGTTAGTTAGTTGGTAGGTATTTTTGCTTTTTACTCTTAATCATCCCTGTTTACAAATTAATGGACTCAACTGTACTTTTAGTATGTACTCGTAAGACGGTTTCGCTTCTCCCCTTTTCACAGTGCATGACAATTTCAACAGACGTCTTCAAATAATGTAAATTGTAGTTGCCTAAATTTCAAAGGGAGAGAGCTACTGAATAAATGAATAAATCAGACGTACCTACCCATTATTTCATAAGTATAATCATTGTACATTCTATTGCGTTCTTTTTATAACCGAAAAGTTCTCATTTCGAAAGAATTCGTCGCTCGAACAATTATACAAATAACAATTGTTGTCCTTATAAATAATTTAAATACAATAGATTACCGTATGCACATGCGCGTGGAATACGTTAATAATAATAACGTTGTCATACTCCTCAAGTATGGAAGGGAATCTTGGAGCTGGCAAAATAAGGATGAAAGCAGGATAAACGCCATAGAAATGAGATCACTAAGAAGAATGTGCGGAAAACGTTGTATGATAGAATACCGAACGATGAAAAAAGAAAGAAATGTAAGGCAGATGACCGCATCATGAAGAAAATTAAAAAAGGATCCCTGAGATGGTTACGACATATGGAACTAATGGATGAGAGTAGAATGATTAAAAAGTTGTACACAAGCAGCGTGAGTGGGAAAAGAAGCCGAGGAAAACATGGCATTCCCAAATTAATCAATTACTAAAAGGCGGCCACATTCGAAGTCGGAATAATCGACGTGCATGCATGGTACGATGTATGAATGTAGAGGAAGTCCGAGAGGTATGCCAGGACAGGGCATTGTGGCGATCCATCCTCTCTGCCTACCCTCCGGGGAAATGGCGTGATGGTTAGTTAGTTAGTTAGTCATACTTTTAGCATAATATGTTTATGCAAGTTTTCTTCTTCTTCTTCTTCCCATTATCGTAGATCTTGCAACAACAACACCAAACCATCACGCCGTTTCTCCACAGGGGTAGGCAGAGAGAATGGACCGCCACACTACTCTATCCTGACATACCTCTCTAGATTCCTCCACATTCATACAGCGAGTGATACACACACGTCGATTCTTCCGGCTTCTGACATGACCAATCTTGCGATCTGTTTATACAGGATTGATATGGCCAAATTTCTTCCTGTGATGAAGTTATGAGCTTTTTCTATTTGATGGTCATCCTTGTGGTCGTATTAAAGTGTTCTTCAGAGAGCCAGAGCTGATAGTGAATTGTTGGTCAATATTGAAGCCCGTAAGGTGACTAATATAGGGCAAAATTGAGGATTGAGAAGATGTTGGCATGAGGCGAAGTTTGGTAATTAATACGAAAAAAACTCTCTGTTTTCTAGATGTTTTATTACAATATCATTTGTGTAAATGACGTGTTTCGCCTGTAAATAATAATAAAAATTCTATTTGAAAGACGTTTTCATTCGTATTAATTATCTGAAATGGAGTTTTACATCATTGCTCAAGAAACAAGAATTTATCAATGAAAGCGAAAACGGCCGTTCACAATGAAGTTCTGGTCCCAACCATTATGTATGGAAGCGAAGCATGGAACTGGCAGAAGGAGAATGAGAACAGAATAAATGCGGTCCCTAAGACGTATGTATGTAGAGCGATATACGACAGAATCTCAAATGCTGATATAAGAAAGGAATGTAGAGCGGAAGAAGGTATTACGAACAAAATTATGAAAGGATCGCTGAGTTGCGTTGGTTCGGATATATAAAGAGCATGGATGGAGAAAGAATGGTTAAGAAAGTATACGTGTAAATGGAGTACGGAGTCGAGGCAGACTGAAGAAAACATGCCATGAAAAAAATAATCAAATTTTAAAGGTTGGTCATGTTAGAAGTCGGAAGAATCAGCGTGCGTGTATGACTCGCTGTATGAATGTGGAGCTAGAGAGGTGTGCCAGGATAGAGTAGTTTGGCGGTCCATTCTCTCTGCCTATCCCTACGGGAAAACGGCGTGATGGTTTGTTGTTGTTGTTGTTGTTGTTGTTGCTCAAGAAACAATAAATGTTTGTGTATTTTTTTATATAATGTACCTATATAACAATCATATATTTCTTTTATAAGGATTAATTGTATCTCAATAGAGACGAAGATGTAAATTGTTTTTCTGGGAACAGAATGTGGTGGCCGAGGCGCTTACAAGACTTATGACCTGTCATTGGCTGGGTTGAGCGATCGCTTTATGTTTAAATACATTCCCCATTCCGCCCTTCTTATGACCACCACATCTGACAATTTTTTGGAACTTTATATTATAATTTGAATTTAAAATATAAAGTGAAGGCCATTTATGATAAAACAGCTTTTCAAAATCGTTTTTCCAATTGCTGATTACGCTTTTTAACAATATTGCAAACCTCACAAATGAACAATTTTAATATTTCACTGACCCATTTCACATTATAAATCGAGGAAATATGATAAACACACAAGCGCGTTCATGAATCGCCATTATAATTCCTGTCGAACGGAATATATAGCATATTGAGTCTGGGGGGTAAATATTTACGATTCGATATTCAGTGAAATCAATTGGGAACCGCAAATTAGCTTTCCAGTTTTAATTTACTAGCTGCTATAGGATATAATGTATATTTGTATAACATTATTTACCACATGCAATAATTACATTATAACACGCGCATATCAAATTAACAATATGTGGTATGATTAATCAGCATTGGGTATCAACTAATTATGAATTAATTTTATGAAATTTAATTGTATCTCAATAGAGACAAAGATGCAAACTGGAAACTGAATATGGTTGATCAAGGTGTTTTCAGGACTTATGACATGACAAATTTTTGGAGGTTGTATATATGCTACAAATCTATACTTATCTTCACATGTCAGTTTCAATACGCCATCTATGTAGATTTGATTACATATGTTAATCTCTTTAAGATTAATCTATATAATCCACACACTAACGCCATCTATGGAAATTATTTTTTAGCATTTAGCAAACTACTTTATTAACACAATGTGAAGGCTATCGCCATTAGCGCATTGTTTAGAAGCCGCCTGGAGATATCACTCCTATCTATATGCCAAAGAATTGACCAGAATTATTACAAATATTTTATTTTTTAATTTAATTATTTTTCGTGTACAAGTATAAGTATACATTCACAAAGAATTAATTTTAGCTTACTTACTTCATATGGCCATACAACTCTTGAAGAATTTTAGCCTCTTTGATGATTTTTCGCCAAGCTCCTCGATCCTGCGCCTTTTGCTCCCAGCAGTCCGATTTGCCCAACCTAGCCAGGTCAGCCACAACATTTTCCATTAGACGCTGCCTAGGCCTTCCTAGAGGTCTTACTCCAGTCGGTCTAGACGCGTTTATTAGTCAATTAATAAATTTTATCATTTTTGTTAATTTGAGTAGACCATAGGTTCTCAACTTTTCTTAGCCAACCGTTCCCTTGGCAAAAAAATACTTACCGCCCCCTTTATAAAATACTAACCGCCCCCTTTATAAAATACTTACTGCCCCATTAAAAAATACTTATCGTCCCCTTTTCACAAATATTTACCGTCCCCCTAAATACAATAACTCGCATTATACCATTTTAAAAAACATATTTTTGTGTCAGCCTACTTTTTCAAATAGTGCACCGATTGCGCCTTCTTAGGTGTTACAGAATAATACATACTTTGAAAGTTAATTAAACTTTACTAGTTTTGCACAGAAGTTGGAAGCTGGTCCTCAACGCCCTCTCTAATTACACTGAACCAGAAACGCCCCCTGGATATCTTCAACGCTTAACAGTGGGCGGTACCGACCCCGCTGGCAACCCTTAGATAGACGAAGTTAAATTCTTAAGATTGTCGCTTCTTAAGTTATTTAGAATTCGGAATTGACGGTATCTAAAACTTACTAACCATCACGCCGTCTCCCCTAAGGGATAGGCCGAAATAATGGACCGCCACACTGTTCTTTCCTGGCATACTTATCTCGATTCAATATGCATACACCGTGTTATATTCGTTACGCCGTTAATTTCTCTGATTTTTCACGTGGCCTACATTTAAAATCTGATTGATTTGATCGTGCCACGTTTTCCTCAGTTCGTTTCGCTAGTTTCAATCCATGGGATTGGTTTGCAGCAAAATGTTAAATTTTGTTGTTTTTATGATGCCATTTAGGTTTTTAATGTGGTAGTTTCCCATAGCTTTCCTCGGTTAGAGGTTAAATAATTCTAGACAAATGGGTGAATATTTTGGATTTAATAATTCTTTAGATTTTCCAGCGTGTTACAGTTGCGAAAATGTCAACAAGTTGATGTTTGAATTCCCACCTCTGTGCCTACGTACACGTTATTCTACTATAGGATACCTCACGTGTCTCGCACGTGTCCTGCTCCCTGTTTTGATACGCGAAGCACACACGCAGATACCAGTGCTGTCGTGGAGGTATACATATATATGGTAAGTACACTGCATAACATAAATGTGTATTTTATCCACGAGATGCGGGTATAGGTTCTGTTTGATCTCTACATACTTTCTAGCCACAAAACGCAGTGCTGGTACGTGTATTTTATCTATTTTTTGACGTATATATGAATACTACTAATATCTCTAGTGACAAAATTAACCAGTGTTCTGTATGTTCATAATCTATCTATTATGAATTGGGATAAAATTTTACTTAATTTGAGGTATAAAAATGATATGTTTTTTTCACTCAAGATATTTCTTTTTTTTTAATTTCAGTAGAATGTTAGAAATTACAACCAAAATATCCGCTTATAACTGATTATTTCATATAATTAAAATCTTTGTTTTATCTTATCTCATTTATCAAGAATTTTCGTAACATAAAATAAATATGTTCTTAATTTAAAAAAAAATCTTTAAATAAATCGTTTTTATTTGAATGCATATGGACGGATATAGTGAATTAAAAGAAAAAAATATAAACAAATTCGATTATAAGAAAGAAACAAATAAAAGTAGCATATTATAAAATAGATACAATTATTTTGGAAGATAAGAAAAATATAATTTATGTCAGTGTTATTTTGAAAATTTAAAATGCGTACTAGCTACATAGCAACGGTAAAGGAATGTTAAAATACCGTTTACTGCTTTGATCAAGAACGTAACGCCACCTGTTGAATTATTTTAGATAGTTTAAATCATGAAAATCAAATATTTAAAATACCACGAACCGCCTCTGCTCGCTTCCCGCATTATTATGATAATTCGTGTCATGATTCTTTCAAAGCTACTATTTTTCAAATGTATACAAGAAAAGGAAATTGTGACTTGGTTTTGAAACTAAATTTGGAATATTCACACACCGGCACTGTGTATATTCCTTTACTATTATTTCTAGCTTTTGATGTAATATCAAATCTACATAATATAATACAGAGATTATGTTTGTAAACTAGATACGTAAGCAAGAACATATTTGAAAATAGATGTATTGGGAGACACGTGATTTGTCAATAGAAAAATGTATGAATACAGAAAAGGTAACTCGCAAATCTAAAAATGTAACAATATTTTATCTTTATATATATAATTCTTTTGTACTCCTAAACGCCTGGACCGATTTTGATGAAATTGTGTGTGTGAGTAGGTCCCTGGATGGTTTAGATTCACAATTGCACCCGGTAGGGGATCGTTAAATCCTTCTGGGAAGTTCATGAATGAGTGACTTTCTGAGAATAATTCATAGTTATGTTTGTTTACCATAGCTTCATATTTTGTTATATACATTAGGGTGTCCCTTATATGGGCAAAAATTTTTTTTTTTAGATTTTTGAAACGCATACCCCCCTAATTATGTTTAATAGTCTACTAGTTACCAAAATAAAGAATTTCAACTTCCTACGTTAATTCTAACCCGTGCCGATATGCCCTCAAAGTTTTAGAAAATAGCCGGTTTAAGTGTCTCTTAAATGTAGTTGTAGATGATCACTTAAAACCATTATGTTAGATAAATATTGATGAAAACATGTATTTATATAATGTTTTTCTTGTAATTATCAAAAAAGATCCGAATTTATATTTATTTACTTGGATATTTCCTCTTCAAAGTCTCTTTTTTTACAGTCTGGGCAAATTTTTCTATGTTCTGGCACACAACATAATATGAACTGCTTATGTTCTTTATCTGCGGTAGTCAAACCATGAAAGTATTTCATTATATTACCAGCTCTTTCAGCTGTGTCATTAACTGATTTTAAGCTAGTAACCTTCTTTTTAGCTTCCACAAACTCCGCGTTATCTTTCTATGATGATACAATTTCTTGAAAGAAACTACTATCAAGTTTCAGTCGTGAAAATAAATCTTCACTCTTGAGAGAAACAAAATCACTCAAAGATTTCCATAAAACAAGATAACAAATACTTGTAGTACCTATAAATAAAACAAATAAGTGCTAATTTGAATAGGTACCAGATTAAACACTACTTACGTACCATATAGAGAGACAGACATCTGTTCCTTCGATGGAACATATATATTTTTCCCGAATCACCAAAACTTTATTTTTTTTAAGTTTTCTACAATGTTTCCTTTGGTCTACTCATCAACGTTGTCATCGAAAATTAAAAAGATGGCTATTTTCTCTGACAAGTACCACAAATGTTGATTGAACTTGTATAAAACCGCTTTGGAAATTGTCAACTTCTTCGCAATCTTTTAAGGTTTTTCAAAAACAAAAATCTTGATTCGGAGCTTTTATCGCCAAACTACATTAAATCCAAGGCTTCACATAAGCTGCCACAATACATAAACAAACATCTCGTAAAGCTTGTTTGTCCTTAGCGCACATTTTAAACTAGAACTGCAGCAAACGTATTTTTAAGAGCTCTTGCCATCCATCGTGCTTGATGCATTGGGCCTGCAGGTATGATTTTTATTTTATTTTCATTGCCTCCACCCAGAAAAACAATAGCAAGCTCAATGATATCGCTATAATCATCTCGTACAATCGATTTTGTGATTCAAACGCACTTTTGAGCATCAGTTCATATATATGATGGCGGCAAGCAAAGAGTAACAAATCTCTTTCTAGTTTTTGCACACAAGCTCCGTTCAAGCATCCTGTATAAGATTCTGTCGTATCACAGCACATTTAAGAGCATTGGCTTGTGCGATATCGAATAAATTATCTAATTCAAGTTGAAAGATCTCTTCGCGGCGCCTATGTAAGTCCTGAATCTTCTTGCTATTTTTTGCAGTTCTCGTCAGACCTGATAAAGATCTACTAACTTCTAAACATAATTAAGAACAGCTCTGGTAGGTATTTTAGCCTTTTTTCAGAATATATTGCACTCCAGAATGACAAGATTTGGGCTTTCATTAACAGTCAAATTAACTTCACGTATGTTGAAAAATAGAACTGCGAGAACTTGACGATTAGATGGTAGTTTACCCCTGTTATTTGGTGATTTATTTCACCAACCAAGAAAATACTGTTTCAATTGCTTCTTTGTTCCATTGACATCTTCGAAATATAAAACAATCCGTGCTACTACCCGACAAGCTAAACTAAATGATAATAACAACGACAGCGCGCCGCTCCTGTGACGCAATTTGTATGGGACATCTTTGCGCGCAAGTCGGCACGGGTTACACTGTTCCGAAAAAGGAAAAAAAATGTTTTCGGATGTTTTAGGCCCAAATGAATAAAACAATAGCCTATGCATTTTAAAATTAAAACTTTGAAAAATAAGGGACACCCTAATATACATATGTACCATATGAACTAACTTCTGTCTTCTTTATGGATAGAATATTTCCCAACCCCTAACGTTACTTATGTATTATGCAATAAAGTTTGTACATAATAATACATCTCGTTCATTCGATTAACATTATTTATGATAGACAGATGTTCCTGTTTTTATACCCATCAATTAAAACTGGAATTCAGTATCTGGTTATTGGCGATCGGTCTAATTCGGTCCGTGACACGTTTCCTTGAAGTTTTTCTATACTTTGCCGTAATTGACTCCGGGCTATAAAATTACAAAGAGATAATAATGATCTCAACGTTTCTTCAGTTTTTACTGACTTCAATCTTTACAATGGACGCAAACAGTACACAATTTTCTTCTAAATTATCCTATATTCTTATCGATTAAATTAAATGACATTACTCAGCTTTAATTAAAATGAACAATTTTTTTAATTATAAGCTGTCAATTGAATCACTTGATGATGAATCCTGAATCATTTTATTACTAATATTGAATATCAATACACTATTAACACTTTGACTGCGTAAAATTTTTGCATGGTTTACAGAGAACCTGAAAAATACCAAACATTTGAAACCACAAAACCTTGTATTATAACCTCAGTTCTAAATAACAACAATTGTAGACATGCTGTAGAATATTTGGTTGGTAACATTGAAAGCACCACGTGAACACGGCTCCTGTGACCGACGCGGGGTAACAATTTTTTAATGGACACGGGAGCCGTGTCCAACGCAGCGATCGTGTTAATATTGAATAACTTATAAAAAACAGGTTTTTTTGAATAATTTTTTTTTTTTAATATGCGTTTGTAATTATTATTCGGCATATACTGCATAACTAGAAAAAAAAATGACATAAAATATTAACAAGTAAACCACAACACTAAGTTTAATTGTCTTAATTTAAAAAAGTAAATAAACTTTTTTGATAAAAATTTCTTAGATTATTGTGACATTTGATAATGTCCTAAGAACTCGAAACGTGTTAATCCCATAAAACACAATAAAATTTCACAAAATGGTCGTTTTATATATTAGAAATCATAATCGATTAATCTTATAGATCTAAAATAATAAAACACAGTGTATTTATTATAATTGATGTCAACTAGATTCGCTTGGACCCAAGCTTTATCGGGGCAATACAATAACTTTTTTTTATATTGCCTTGATGAAGTAATAGTTAGTATATTGCTCTGATGAAGCTTGGGATCCAAGAAAGACTAATTGGCATTGATTATAATAACCATCTTCTACTTTTTATTTTCAATGGCCCTATAGCCCATATGGAGCCTTAGTTTCCAGTATTCTTCGCCTCCAACTCCCTCTGTCCTCCGCTTAAACCCTCCAATCTAACACTCGTATAATAACCATACCGTGATTAAATACAAAGGTTTTTTATTTTATTATTTTATATCTTTAAGATTAAAATGTCTAACCATAAAAATAGTGCTTTATATGAAAAATCAAAATAGATTATTTGAATTAAATTTAACATAATTGTTCCACTAAGAGTGATGGACTAGTTATTGATTATATATTATTATTTCTTCAAGTCAATGAATATTCTTTCTGTAGGTGCTCTCTGTTCTGACAGGATATCAATTTTGGTCCTGTGATGAAAACGTCAAACATTCTCTTCGTCATTTTGGTGGTCGACGGCCCTCTGGAGTCAAAATCATCGTGCATAGTGCTAAGGAATATTTATTCGTTTTGATTTATTGGAAAAAAAAAATTTCAACAAAATTATATCAAACAAATTTTATTAGGTATGTTATGAGCAATATTCGATTATTTGATTATTTTTGTATAATTTGAAATGCTGTCAGCTGCTCTGTCATCCGGATAGGGGTATATTTCATCAAGGGTGGGGGCAGTTATCCGGTAGTTGGTATTGGGATGATCCACGAGGGCTGAAGCACCGCAGCCGTAAGGGGTAGTAATAACTCTTGATTAGCGAAGGAGGAGTGTTCGGCGTGACTTTAATTCAATTATCATCCCGCTCCCAGCTAGACAGATAGGTCAACAGAGTCAAACAGCGAGAGAAATGATATATTATGGTATAAAGGCAGGCGAACACACCAATACTATGTTTTATTATTAAGCGATAATTGAGTAATACATTTTATTTATTAACTAATCATCACGTCGTTTCATCGGAGGGGTAGGTGAAGAGTCTGTGTTCAGAAATACCTCTCGAGCTTCCTTTACATTCATTCATTGTTACACCCACGCTCGTCGATTTTTCCGATTTTGAATGCGGTCGCTAAAGTAAATGATTAATTTCGTCATACCATGTATTGCTCGGCAGTCCTCGGTTTCTTTTTCCATTCGCACTGTTTGTATACAATTGTTTTAACCATTGTTCTCTAATTCAATAGTTACATATGTTCATACCATCGAAGCGATCCTTTATTAATCTTACTTAGATGCATTGACAATCCGACAGATTATAAATCTCGTCTAAAATTCCACCTTTTCAAAATATCGCATAAAATGTAAACTATGGTTATCTGATTGCTGGTATCAGATGCAGCTCTCATGATTCAAAACATTGTCTAAGCGCCCTTGAGGTGAGCTTTTCACGAAAACGGCGCTTTACGAATTAGCATATTATTATTATTATTATTAAATCAAATCAAATCAGTTTATTAACACAAAAGACATTACAAACAGCAAAATGTTTTACGGTATAGGTAAAATATTATAAAAATACAACATACTTACCAGGAACTCATTAGGAAGACTGGATACTTTCTTAAGTCAAGAATATTTGTTTCTTGAACGTACCTTCACTTATATGACGGACGTCGATCTCCGAGAAGACCGCGTTCAGCAGACTAATGCAATCATCTGCCTTAGATTTCTTTCTTATTTCCTCGTTCGGTATTCTATCATACATCATTTTCCCGGATATATTCTCGTTTCTTTTCCTAGCCCCAAGCTTCACTTCCATAAGGGTTGTTACTAGAACACCATCGTCTACTGCTATCTTTGTTTCAGTTAATATATTTATATTTGCATTGTTGACTTTGAGTTCACCATTTATTGTGTTTCCTGCACTAACCCTTCTTTCGATGTAATATATTTCTTAAATTTTCTGTCTCTTGTAAACATCCTTTCTAGATAAATAAATTCGGAAAAACTTGCTTCAATTTTTCGCCGTTTACTAGCTCTAGTGCTGGTACTAAAATAGTACTTATTTGCCTGAATAATGTTAGTTAGGTACTTGTCTTTACAGTCACGGAATGTGAAACTCCGTGTACGTTCCTCCCTAAAATCTTATTTATATTTTCATATTTCACACTGCAAATTACGGTTCCTTTGCCAAGTTGAAAAACATTAAGAGGAAATAATGGCTTTTTTTAAAGAAATGTCTCCATTAGAAAATATAGAAATACATAACCATTAATGGTGCTAGCATGTACATGATACAGAAAACGAATTTTATAAATGGAAAAAAAACTGAAAATCATGCTGTATATCTTGACAATTACATTTTCTCAATACACGTGCCTCAAAAGAAAGTTTATATTTTGTTGATCAAAAAAAAACATTTATCGAAAAAATGTTTATTATTTATAAAAGTACACAATTTGGGAATTTATTTATTAAAAATAAGATTGTCCAAAACTAAACCCTCGCGTTGACGGCACTCATTTAATCGAGAAGTAAAAAAATTCATGACGGCTCGGCAGGTAGACTCCATTTTGTGACGAATATTTTCTTTCAAATGCGCCAGGGAATTCGGTTTATTGGTGTAAACTTTAGATTTGAGATAACTTCAAAGAAAAAGTCCATAGGGGTTATATCAGGATTGCGTGGAGGCCAATTTATGTCACCTCTTATGGAAATCAATTTGCCAGGAAAATTTCACTTGTGTCAGAGACGTATTGGACGTGTGTGACGTTGCTCTGTCCTGCTGGAACCATATTATTTGGTTAAAGCCAGGAATTTTTTGCAATTCTGGGACCAAGAAGTCGTCTAACGTCTCCACATAACTCTGTATCAACGAGAACCTGAATGCCAGACAGTCTACATTGCGATCAGCTAAGACTTCTGCGATCGGTAGATTAACCGTGCCAAAACGCTGTCCTAGCATAAATTTTGGCGACCAAGCCTTCGGGCCTTCAGCCTGGAACAATCTTCCAGCAGACCATTAAGTGCATTGAGAATCAGTCAGAGTTTAGATCGAGACTCAAAACGTACCTTTTCAAATTATCCTTTCCTGATAAGAAGGGTTGATCGACTGCGTTGGGTGCAGCCCTCATTCTAAATATGTTTATTTTTAACTAGTTCATAAAACGGAGCATTTACTACAGCGCTCTTGAGATAAGTAATTCATAAAAATGGCGCTCTATAAATTATGCAATTTATTATTATTATATATTATAAACTGTCTTGATATACCTTGTATTATATTATATATCGATTTAATAGTTAGCTATTTGCAGTAACCACTGTCTTGTACACAACCGTTTTATAGTTATTTCTCTAGTTCTTTTATCATAGTTGATAAAATAATGTTTGAACAGAATTTGAACGCAATTCTCAAAATATGACGGCATTAGTTGTTGTTCATTCAGGACGAATGTCATGCTACTAAGACCTCTTCTTGACACCAATGTTGTTATTAAGAAAATATGTACAAACGATAACTACTAATGACAAGTACTAAGCTCGTGTAAACATGGCATTAGTGATGTTCATCACGTAGGAACTCGATATGTGATGGAGAAATGATATAAAATAAATCATTTATATGCAGATGACGAAGAGGGTAGGAATATACGATTTTCTCATTACACGAAATTTTACTTTTTGGCTGAAATGCAGAATACCCGAGTTGGGCCATGTACCAACGAGATGTAATAATAAGAATGTTGCTGACGGCTATAAGACAAAATGGGAGTGTAATTCGTTAGCGAAGAATGTTACAATTCCGTTCCTTGCGAAATTACGCAGTTTCATTTCATGAGAAACAATGCCATCTCAGAGTGCCCCATACTGTTTTATGACGGTTGGCCGTGTGGTAATCATTGCAAAATGATCAGGCAATTTGGAATGTTTCCTTCCGGGGTATTAATAGTCCTATGAAGAAATCGATTCAATTGATTAGAATTCATGTTTCTGGAAGTTTCCCCAGAAATATATTTCTTCTTCTTCATGTGCCATTTCAAGGTTCCCCGATATGGCAATCACATATATGAAGGCTTCTCTCTCTTGCGCCGCCCGGAACAACTCTACGATCCTTATTCCAGTACAATCTTTGATATTGCGCGTCAAAGACGTTTTCCTTCGGTCAGGACTACGTCGTCTATCAACAATATTTATTACCCATTCACATAAGTTGGAGGCTCTCGTATTTGTCTCCACGCATGATGTGTCCCAGAAAGGAAATCTTACGGACCTAAGTAAATTTCAATAATTCTTCAATGACCTCTCCTCGGGACTTCTGAATTGCTGATCAAACCTGTCCACGGTATACGAAGCATTATTTATATACTCTTCCGTATATCAAAGAATACGACGAGACAATTCTTCTGCTTTGTTATGTAGATCTTGCGATCTATTAAGAAATGATATCCAATTTGTTACTATGACGAAGACGTCCAGTTTTTTCTCCATCTCTTTGGTGGTCGTCCCGGTGGTCAACCCGGCCTCTGGAGTCTCGTGCATCAAGATTTTGGGAATCCTCGCTGGGTTCATCATCTCGACGTGGTCCCTCTAGAATCGTCTTCTCTGCCTACTCCATCGCACTATGTCATCAATTTTGTCGAATCTCTTCGAATCTCTTCGAAACTTTTCGAATCTCTTCATTAGGCATCCTTTCGCAATATTTCACTTCTGCTGTTCTTAGAAGATGTTTGGATCTGGCAGTGTCTGCTTGCCGATATAATTGTGTAAGTAAAATTGTTTCTAACAGTTTTAACATAGATTATAATGAACATGCCTTGAATTTGTTAGAAGACTAATACAATTCCATACGTTAGTGGCAGAATAAGTATGAGATGACGGGATAAGTGCATTTAAACAAAGTCAACAACGCTGACAGCAAGATTTTTCGCATACAGTCGAGGTCCGTTAATATGGCACCAATACGCAAGATATGAATAATTCGAAAATGTCACTTGTAAATCTGTATTTTTAAGAATTCAAACACTCTTTTTCGAAATTCAGACGTCGAAATATCAGTGTTTTAATTATTTAAGTAAATTGTGAAAGGGTATCAATAATCACTTATTATGTACCTCAAAACTAAAGTAACCCACATTTTTCGTATGAATTGTTCTTTATAATCTCATTAGGTTATTTGAGTTTGGGTTATTTTACCACTCTAGATTAAGTTTTTTTTTTATAGTGGTAACAGTCAGATATACATATTATCATTTGAACTTTGTCTAGACCGCCAGACATTTTTGATACTTTGGTATTCATTGAATAAAATATCAGGTTGTGTCAAACCATCCAGCTTCTGTACCTACCGTTGACCTTATAAAAAACGTTTTTTTTTCTGGATTATGTTTCAACGTAACGGGAACGATGAGTTTTATACAGAAGTAAGAATTAATTTAAATTAATTGCATCAAAAGCTTCATTTGAAATAGTTAAAAATCAATGTGGCACAAACATATACACACACATACCCACACATACACACATATACACACATACACACACACAAGGAACTAGAAATAGAGGAAGATCGAGGAAAATATGGCACGATCAAATCAATCAAATATCAAATGTTGGAGACGTTAGAAGTCGGAAAAATCGACGTGCGTACATGTCACGATGTACATATGTTAAGGAATTGAGAGAATAATTTCAAGAAAGAACAGTGTGGCGGTCCATTAATATTTTCTACCCTTTCGGGCAGACGGCGTGATAATTATTATTGTAATTATTTTGTTGAATCGCTCTTTACATTATTACAGCGCGAGCCAAATCGATGTAAACAGTATAGCTATCATATTGATTCTTGCAAAATGTGA
The DNA here is from genome assembly GCA_022606425.2 of Lepidostoma basale. NCBI lineage: Eukaryota > Metazoa > Arthropoda > Insecta > Trichoptera > Lepidostomatidae > Lepidostoma > Lepidostoma basale. The sequence goes on from JAHDVF020001285.1 coordinate 637,139, forward strand.
TGGATATCTTATATATCGCCATTTTATTGTCACGTGAATTTTATACTAGATCATAGATAGTCTGACAATCACACTGTCATCGCTGGGAATAGAACCCGGGACCGATGGTATGCAGTCGTAGCATTTGCCACTAGGCCATTAAGGTCGTGATGGTTAGTTCGTTTTAAAAATGTATGTGATAAAAATAATATTATTAATTAATTCATTTTGCACGTTGTTTCTGTAATTGTCAAATAAACATACAAAAAAATATATTTCATTTTCTAGATAAAGTATAAACACATGTCTATTTGGAAATTTATCTATCAATTTTCCCGTATTTTCCAGAATTGTCTCTTGATATTTATGAAAGTTTTGAATACAAATTGTCATTAGTACTGGAACTTCTTCGTCTTCGTATCAATGGCAAACTTCGTAAAAAGGGCTTTGACTGTTCGGTCTTTACACCGAACAAGAGTCGTTTCTAGACGAGTCGGGTGTTAACTTATAGTTTTATTAACACTAAAGATGGAGGAATCTTCCTTCCCACTGAGTATTAAAATTAAATAACCACCTTTATAGCATTAATCCTAGTAAGCAGAGTACTAGTTATTTTTATAACTGCAATAATGCTTATCAAGTCCGTTCAAATTATGCAAATCATTATTCGGTGTATTCTCACTTCAAATGCTTCTAAAAGGTTTATTGTATAATATTTGAAGTTCTGAATATCCACTGAATCAATGTATAAAAGTACCCATCAAATTTAGCATTTTACTTTACATTAATTTAATACAAAAACAACAAACCATTAGGCCGTTTCTCCAAAAGGGTGGGCAGAGATAATGGATTGCCGCACTACTCCATCCTGATGCATCTCTCAAGGTTTCCCCAGATTCATACAGAGAGTCATACATGAACGTAGATTCTTCCGATATCTAACATGGCCGACATTTAAATTTGATAAATTTGGTCATGCCATGATTTCTTTGGTCTTCCTCGACTCCGCATCATTTCAATTAGTTAACTTTTCTCACCATTATTTTTTATCCGTGTGTTTTATATGTTCAAACTTTAATTAATTAGTTAATTTTGTTGTTCTTCTTCTTCTTCTCTTCTTTCTCAGCATATTCCCCTCCACTCCTGGACAAAAGTTTTCTCCATTCGCTTCCATCTCACTGTGTCCTGTGCAGACTGCATCCAGGTAATTCTGACGTGTCTGTTCAGATCATCCTTCCACCATAAATGCAGTCGCCCTGCACTTCTCTTTGCCGTCCACGGTCTCCAAGTCAGCAGTCTTCTTGTCCACCTTTCATCTGAGCTTCTGGCTACGTGAGCTGCCCATTGCCATTTAGAGTCGCCACCCGGTGGATGATGTCAGTGACCTTTCGTTTCTGACTCTCGTCTCTTAGGCTTATTCCTAACATGGCTTCTTCCATGGCTCTTTGGGTTACTCGTTATTTCTCGGCACCTTATTTGGACAATGTAACAGTTTCAAGACCATAATTACCAACTGGCAAAACGCAGGCTTCATAGACTTTTCGTTTCAGGTTGATCGGTATTTTTCGGTTAAGGTATAAGGATGTAACCCATGTTTCAGAAAGCTGCTCAGCTTAGTCAAATTCTTCTTTTAACTCTGCGGTTCGGTTATCTCGGCCCAATCAAATATTGTGTCCCAGATATGTATATTCTTGGACATTCTCAATTCTGTTACCATCCGCGTTGATTTCAAGCCTTTCCGTGCCCATCACCTTGGTCTTTGCCAGGTTCATATTCAAACCTGAGATTTGGATACATCGTTTAGTTCTTGAAACATTTTAGCTAGTTCCTCCATAGTGGTGCTCACGAGTACGATGTCGTCGGCAAAACGTAGATGGTTTAAATATTTTCCATCAACATGGATTCCTTTAGTTTCTAATGTGAAAAGTTTTGGGGATTTTGTGTCTCCCTGTCGGATTCCGGAATTTCGTTAGTAAACAAACGAATAATCTAGCCTAAAATAGTGATAAATACCAAAAAATATGTATTATATCAGGATAGACACTTTGTTGCAGCACCCTTCAGTGTAAGCAACTGTCAGGTAAAGTAAGAAATATGAATTTTCATAAGATAAAGAAACATATACAACTAACTAACTAAAAAACCATCACGCCGTCTCCTAAAAAGAGTAGGCAGAAAGAATAGAGTGTCACACTTTTACTGATGCGGCACTCCATCCTTCTCTTTTCGCCCCGCGGGAGACGCGGTGTGATGGGTTGCGAACCTCATCGCCACTAATAGGCATCTCCCGCGCACATTTCGATCGTCCAACACCCACAAAATAAATCTAAAACAAATACAATGATATAAAATAAAATAACAAAATAAAAATAATTTAACACAAAATGTTATTTTTAGATGGTACACATATTGACTATTTAATTTATGTTCCACGAATCCACCGTTTTTTAATTTAACACATAATGTAATAACACATAATGTTTTTTCGATGTTGCACATGTTGACATGGACGATCATGAAACATATACAAATCATGTAAAATAAGACAATAACATAATAACATTGAAAGACATAATAATAACATTAAATTCGTAATTATTTTCTTAATAAAACAACAAATAATGTAACAATAATAAAAATCTTGTGTATAAAAAATATTTTCAGCTCTGTAGAAAATCAGAAACGAAAACGTAACAAAATAAAAAAATAAAAACATTATTTTCAAAGAATTCGAAGAAAGAAAGCATTTTTCTGCTATGAAATCGTCCAGTTGTGCTCGTTTAGCGTTTATTTTTCTCTGATGTCATCTCTGAATTCAGTGTATAAAGTTTTTTCTCATTAGGGACTTCCCCACCACCCTAAACACCCTCCCCTACCCCCGGCCGAAGTGGTAAGACATCAGGCCGGAGAGAAGAAGCCAAAAAAGCAATTGGACTAGATAAACAGGCTATGGCACGATTTCGATTTTGAAGTGAAATAGGTAGATACTCGTACATTATTCGTTTACTTGTAGATCTATATATTTTATATACATACGTGTTTGCATATACACACATTAAACGCAAATATTTATTTGATTTAGATACTGTTTAACTGGATTGAGAGGGCAACCTTTTTGGTACACAAATTGACATAAAATAAATTAATACATTAATAAGAATGAAATGTTTATTTTCTATAAATTTTATTATATTTTATGGGAATGACATGTTTCGCCGTGCTAAGGCATTATGAAATGCCATACAGAACGCATAGATGAAAAAAAACTATCGTATGAAGCACTTAATTTGTGGTGTGACATTATTAAATAAAATAATTATACACTTTTAGTAATTTGTATTAACACCACTTTATTTGGTAACACCAACCGGTTTCACTCCCGCCGGAGCTTCTTCCGGAGTTTACTTTCTCACCCTGACGATAATCACCATAACAAATAAAGTGGTGTTAATACTCACTAATTAACTAACCATCACGCTGTCTCTCCGAAAGGGTATGCAGAAAGAATAGACTGCCACACTTTAATCGATGCGACACTCCATCCTTCTCTTTTCGCCCCCGCGAGACACGCGGTGTGATGGGGTTAATACAAATTTCTAAAAGTGTATAATTATTTTATTTAAAAATAATAATAGTTCACAAAGTTAGTTAACGATGGGTTGCTGAGTCAGAAAACAGGGCAAGACCAAATTTAAAAAATCGACCATGATGTCTGAAGAATCGACGTACGTGCATAACTCGCTGTAAAAATGTGGAGTAATATAGAGAGGTTTGTCAGGATAGAAAGTGTGGCGGTCCATTCTCTCTGCTACCCTTTCAGGAAATCGACGTGATGAAACGTCGTTGTGAATTTATATATCTATTGGATATATTATATATGCTTAAATCTAATTCAAATAAATGTTGAATATATAAATATTGTTATGGTATGCTAAAAGCATAAAAATAAATGCATTTTCTATTAAAATTCATTAGAATGAAATACACAATATTTGAATATTTAAAAAGATAAAGATTTGAAAATGAGCTTCTCTATATATGTTTTGATTTATAATATTGAAATCTTAATTGGCAGCTCTAAAATCCACAATATGGAAAAACAAAGACATGGCCATTAAGAGATGAGAATTTATAAAGAAGCGTAAGACCAATAATAACATATGGCGTCTAAGCAAGGGCAGACACAGAAGGACCAAACAACTTTTAAGGACTTCCGAAATGAAGACACTGAGGACTGAGGACAGAGCAGACAAGAACAGACCACATAGGTCTACAATTAGGAAGAAGAAGAAGAAGAAATCTTAATTATAAATTTAGTCTGGCTATATGATGTCAATTGTCGATTGCCAACAATAATATAATATTTTTAAAATAAATTTATGATATTAATTTATGTTATTAAGTTTTACGCAAACTAAACCAGTTCAAAGCAATTGAATCTCAATATTCTTTTATTCTTTCTGAACTATTCTCTGTACTTTGGCACACTCTGCATTTCCACTTCTTTTTACGATGGAGTGAACTCTTTTAACTTTTAGCACGGGAAGTCAGTAAAGGAAAATTAGTCAGCAAACTATGACCTTTTGTGTTTTATTCTGTATATAATGGGTTCTCTTTTCTCTACTTGGGATAGGACTTATACTTCCACTGTCATTACACACTAATTATCCAATTAGGTGCCCTTTTTAAATGTATTGATTAAGTACTACGTACTACTTCATGTCGTTCGACTTAAACAAAGGGAACATTTAAATTTACCAGTTAAACAATTGAATTTCGATACCAATGAGCGATTACGATGTATTTGTTCGCTATTTTGTTATTTTGTTATTTTTCTTCTATATTCGCCATAACATTGCGTTGTAGATTCATATTAGAATAAATATAACTGCCCTAAGTATTTTTACAACACTTCTATTGAACAATGTTAAAAAAAAATTAAAATATAAACATAATTCAGATATAGAAGCCATTAATCAGTGTTTTGTATGTATAAACAATATTTTGATGGAAAAATACGATGTCACTAATAATGCTTTTGTGATTAAAAATATAGGAATAGTGAACATCGCATTTTTTTGTTTCTTCACATACAGGTGTGACATGTTTCGCCTTGCTAAGGTTTATCAAATATGACGCGAAATATTTAATAATGCCCTAGATTTTCTACAAATCATACAAAGATAAAAGGCAGAATTTTTTTATCAATGGTACATGTAAATTTAAATATATTTAGCTTGTATTTGCTGGCATTATTATGAATGAAAACGTTTATTTTCTAGAAGTTTTATTATATTTTATGGGAATGACATGTTTTGCCAGGCTAAGGCATAATCAAATCTAAATAAGTATAACATATAAGATCTAAATAAGTATAACTATAATCTAAATAAGTATAACTTATAGATGGTGTTCTTTTACGGACCCTTGTGTATGAAAATATAAAAAGTGAGGACGGTGCGAATGATGGTTATGTACAAAATAATGAAAGGATCATTTATGTAGATGATTTGGACACATGGAAATAATGTATGAAGAAAGATTGGTAAAAAAGTGTATGTTAACGATGTAAATGAAACTAGAAACAGTGGAAGGAAAACGTGGCACGATCAAATAAATCAATTATTGAATGTCGGCCACGTGAGGAGTCAGAGAAATCGACGCGCGTGCATGACACAAAGTATGAATGTGGAGGAATCGAGATAAACGTGTGGCAGTCCATTTTTGCCTACCCCTTCGGAGAAACGGCGTGATGGTTGTTAGTTAGTTAGTTACTTCTAGATTATAGACGTATTTGTTCGTAATATTGATTTAATATTCACGTTCACAATGGCCGTTAACAATGGATTTCTGGTCCCATCCCTAATGTATGGAAGCGAAGCATGGAACTGGCAGATGAAGGATAAGGTCTCTAAGACGTATGAGTGGTAGAACGATATACGACAGAATCTCAAATGCTGATATAAGAAAGGAATGTAGAGCGGAAGAAGGTATTATGAACAAAATTATGAAATGATCGCGCATGGACGGAGAAATAATGGTTAAGAAAGTATACGTTAATGATGTGAATGGGGTACGGAGTCGAGGCAGACCAATGAAAATATGGCATGACTATATTAATCAAATTTTAAAAGTTGGTCATGCTAGAAGTTGGAAGAATCGACTTGCGTGTATGACTCGTTGTGTGAATGTGGAGGAAGCTAGAGAAGTTTGCCAGGATAGAGAAGTGTGGCGGTCCATTCTCTCTGCTTACCCCTACGGGGAAACGGTGTGATGGTTTGTTTTTTTGTTGATTTAATATAGAATTTTACATCATTGTGCAAGAAACAATAAAAAAATAAAAGTTATTTTAGTCATCATTTTTTCTATAGACTTACAATAAAAATAAAGCACACATTATATTATAATAGTGCTTTTATTTAGGACTTTAAAGCATGGTGGTATACTCGCATTTTCCGAAACCGCCCCGAGAGGAACGCATAGAAAATACCGTTTCAACAAAACAAATGAAACGCATGCAAATTTTCCAAATGTTTTCCCCCGTGTTAGTAACTTTAAATTGACATTGCGCGTCGGTTTGATATTGTGTACGAAAATTTCTACAATTGTTTTGTTGAATTTTCAAACTCATTTCCGCTTATATACATTTGTATATAAATATGTATTCAGAACAAGGGTGGTTTCTTATAGCTATTTTCACGTACAGAATGCCGCTGAATGGCCTTTATATTTTAAAATACCTATAACTTTATTATTTTTTTATCAAATTATTAATAATTTAAATTGAATAAAAAATGGGAATTTCGCCTGTATTTTTTTGCAATCGTAAATTATTACAAACAAAAGATAATAAATACCCCATCAAGGCGAAACATGTCACTCACAATATGAAATACTTAATTCGATGTTTTACAGTATTTTTTATTTCATTTTTTCTTGTATACAACAGGTCGTTTGAACCTAATAACTGTATACAATTTATTTTAGCTATTAAATTTATTCTCATGACATGTGATAGGTAGCCAATCGATCGCAATTTTATTGTCACGTGAATTCTACACCGGACCAAAGACAGTGTGACAATCATACTGCCATCGCCGGGAATCGAACCCGGGACCCTTTGTATGAAAGTTAGAGCTCTTACCACTCTGCCACGAAAGTCGACAACAATTGAAACAAAGATTTTTTCTAAGATACGAGAATAAGCATACTGGATTCAAGAAAAAAGAAAATATCAAATATTATAGACATTTTTTTAACGCCTTTGGATGGCAAAACATAATTATTCCCATAAAATGGAAATTTCTCAAAATGTACGTTTTATCCATTTTCATTATCCGAATTATAATTTTTCAAGAGACAATAAACGTATTGAATTATAATCAATACGAATGAAAATTTATGTTTTCTAAAAGTGTTATATTAGTTTATGGGAATGACATATTATCCACCACACATTTTGACCACCCTGAAGATGGAGACTGCAACTATTTCCGAAACGTCGGTCCAGGAAGAAGATCCCAAAAAAACGTATTTATATCAACTGTTAAAATCTTTGGCCTTTTCAAATGTTAATTTCACAATTTATTTTATAATGCATTAGATATTATAATTATTCCCATAAACTATAATAAAACTTCTAAAAAAAGATGTTTTCGTTTGTATAAAATTTTTAAAATGGAGTTTTTTTTAATCATTGTTCAATAAACAATAAATATTCATAACTGGTTAAAATGAGATTAAAAACAATAATTGGTGCATTTTTTACGCCACTGCGAAATTACTACGAACTTACTGAATACAAATGCCAGGGCTTGCTCGTATGATCACGTAGATTTATAACCATTATAGTGCTGCTGGCTACATTTGCAGTGAATAAAAATTTGCTCACAAACTGTGGTAGACTACATTTGCAGCTCATATTTGAATATATAACAATAAACATTTTTTATTTTCGTTTCTTACTACTAAATTGTACGTAAAAGAGGATTATCACAGCTTACCAGAAGCTGTTATAGGCGGATGGCGTTTTTCGTCAGCTTTGCTCATTCAATCCCTAGGCTCGTCTCTCGTCCATGCGGAACTTACGTTAGAAAAATTAAATGTAAGAAATCAAGAGGGATTCAGGCCACATTTAATCGACTCTTATTTTCCATTATGTCCTGCCGTACATGCAATTTATAAAAATACAATTATGTAAGTATTATTATGATGAACGGGGACTATCTGTTTGCGCTGCAAATGTAGTAAGCCGCAGTTTAGGACCTTTTTTTTTACTGCAAATGAAGCTAGCCGCACGGTGGGGGTTAAACATAATTTTCATTGTTTAAGTGGGTTTGAGATATATCTTAATCGATATCAGATGTTTGAGTTAGCGGAGGGGAAAGGAGCCGTTTCACCTCGCGATTATGTAGGTCGGATTACGGAATAATTAGCTTAATTTTATTCCCAGCTTAGCAAAGAGTCCGATATGGTGGAGACTGGATTAGCATTTATACCAGGTGGTGGAGAAGATAACTCCCCGGACAAAGAAGCGGTAACATATTAAAATTTAAGTTTATTCAAATCGAGTTTCATACTTTTTTCTTCTTTACCTTTAGGCTTTCTCACTTTATTCGCAATAGAAAGTATGTTTTAACTTTTTTTCCTTTTACGATATGAAGTCAATTGAATGGATACAATAATTTTTGACGTGCATTATTACTTGAATAATTGCGTGTTATATACAAGACAATAATTGAACAATTGCGAGTCCCTAAGACGTAAGTGTGGTAGAACGATGTACGACAGACATATTAGAAACGAATGTAAAGCTAAAGAAGGTATTATGAATAAAATTATGAAGGGATCGCTGCGTTGGTTCGGACATATGGAGCGAATGGGTGAAGAAATAATGGTCAATAAAGTTAAAGATGTAAATGGAGTACGCAGTCGAGGTAGACCGAGGAAAACATGGCATGAATAAAATTGACAAAAAGTAAAGATTTGTAGTAACGGGAGTTAAAAGACCATCAGAGGGTGTTGATTTTCACGATTTTTTAAAATACCTATAATTTCAAAAATACAAAACTTAGATTTTTTTTACATTTTCTCATAACTAGCATGACTTGCCCTATCATCTGACGACGACAACTGGGACACTTTGTATATTGGCATGAACCGAATTAGGGTGCCTGTTCACCGGAGCGGAGTTAGGTGGCGGAGCGGTGAGCAAGGTAAAAGTCCACCAATAGAATTGCATTAAATCCCCGCCGCGCGCTGCGGAGATCACCGCTCCGCCACCTAGCTCCGCTCCGGTGGACAGGCACCCTTACCACGATTTTGCCGGAAGCAACCGCGGTCGTAAGTCAACGAATAGCAGTAGTACGTTTATAATGCATGTACTGTGACGTATATAATAATCATCAGCGATATAAACTCGTAATAAATGTTAAGTTTTAAGTACACTTGGTTAATTCTTGTTGAGATTTCCGTGTGCACAGCACGCCGCGATAGAACCTCTCAAAGCCGCAGTTCTCGGATAAGTTTAATCCCGATCGCGTGTCCGTGAACTCGGATCAATACATTATTCATACAGCCTCGCGTCATTGGCCCGCGGAACATTGTTTGGGACACTAATAGAAAACTGCGATCGGGGGGCATTAAAACTTCCTCCGGCGTCTGCATGACAATGTCCGGGACATGCACAGCACCATACATTCGTGGTTGGACGATAGGTTAACTTTAGTGGTAGACGATAGATCAACTTTAGTGATAGACGTTCTAAATGCAAATTACATCGGTAACATGAAATAATGTTGTAAAATATATGGAAATTATTCTTCTACATTCGCCGTGATTTTGTGTTGCGGATTCATTGAACAAAGTTTCTTTATAAAAAAAAAAAAAAATTAAAAAACAAACATGTTTCGGACACAGAAGTCATTCATCAGTGATATTTTTTTTAAATTTTCATGAAAGTGGTCATTTTTGACAGATATTTTTTTTCGGAACGTTTAAACTTTTGTTATAACAAACATTTTAAATAACTGTATTTTCACAACACTTTTTTGCACATTTCACAAACATGTTTGGGGACACTGACTTCCTTTCTAAAAATAATATTTTAAAGTTCTTATTGGGGTCCGGGTATTAAACCAATCAAATTTATTTCAATATCTCTAAATGCGTAATTTTATCTTTTACGAGAGCATTGCGTACTGTTTATTACAGATACACAATGGATTACCAGCAACTTAAGCGTGTTTCAACGATGAAGGATCTTGGTATCGTTTATGAAAAGTAGGCTGACTTTCCATGCTCACATCGAGAAAATATGTGAAGTTGCACTGAAAATGTTGGGATTTATTCTCCGAACTGGTAGAGTTTTCAAGAATCCCTATGTTTTGCGAATTTTCTATAACTCATTGGTGGCTCGGTGATATGGAGTCCCCACGAGGCGAGATACTCGCTCATGTTAGAGAGGGTTCAGAAAAGATTTCTGAGATATCTCTACATGAGGGAGTTTAGTAGCTATCCGTGGCTTTATCCCACTGCATTCCTCTTGGGCATGCTGGGGACCAATAGTTTACAGATAAGAAGGGATGGGTGCACACTTACCCATTTCTTCAGACTTATCAGGGGATTCTTTGAAAATTCCGTCATCTTGGAGGCTATCCATCTTTATGTTCCGGATGGTTATCTTCGACAGCGTCAGCACAGACTGTTTTATCTCCCAACATGCAGAACCAACCTGCCTCTGGTGATGCCGGTAGGGAGAGCAATCAAGCTGCTGAACATGATCGCTTCGGAGATTGATGTCTTTCATATTCGTGAAAGTACATTCAGAAGACTGCTGCGTTGCATTACTCAACCGGCACAATAATGAAGGGATTTTGAATCGAATCATTACCTGTAATGAAAAGTGGATCCTGTATGATAATCGGAAGCGCTCATTGCAATGGCTGAACCCTGCCGAACCAGCCAAACCATGCCCCAAGCGAAAATTGACTCCAAAAAAGTTACTTGTGAGCGTTTGGTGGACTAGTGCGGGTGTCGTTCACTACAGCTTTCTTAAATCTGGCCAGACGATTACGGCAGATGTCTATTGTCAGCAACTGCAAACCATGATGGAAAAGCTGGCTGCTAAACAACCGAGGCTGGTTAATCGCTCTAGGCCACTGCTGCTTCATGATAACGCTAGACCACACACTGCACAACAGACGGCCACCAAATTAGAAGAGCTTCAATTGGAATGTCTAAGACATCCACCGTACTCTCCGGACCTTGCCCCCAACAGATTACTATTTTTTTCGAAATTTGGATAACTTCTTGCAAGGGAAAAAATTCAACTCCGATGGGGCAGTCCAAACCGACTTCAAAGATTTTATTGATTCCCGTCCGAATGTTTTTTTTAGTAAAGGGATCGATGAACTACATATGAGATGGCAAAAGTGTATAGATAGCAATGGTACATACTTTTATTAAATAAATATATAATTTAAAAAAAAAATCAACTTTATGTTCCTCCCATACAAAACGCCAATTTCATATGTAAGGACCTAATATTTCTATTATTAACATGTAAAATTAAACCGCCACAACAATAATTAAAATTATATTTATTGAATGAATTTTATTAATTAATTAATTGATCATTTACTAAGTCTCCTAGTTCTTATTATTATTCTTCTTAAAGGTCTCATAATCTGTTGTTGGTTGCATCACATTTATTATCAACATGAGGATTCACTTCTTACAGCTGATTGGTGGCCATTTACCTAACTCAGATGTCCCGAGTGATATCTGTTCCTGATAACTCGATAATGAAGATGTAATCGGATTGTGTCCAGGCTTGAATTCAAGTCCTCTGCATCAGGAAGAAACGCGTTGTCTCCTGGACCACCACCCGATTTTTTATTTCTGTAATAATTATGATTCTTTTGGTTTATTATTCGTATCCAAACATGAACAAAGGAAAAGAATTACCGTTATAATACCAAATTTCCCCCACACACCCATTCGTTATTTGAACAGTAGGTCAAACTAACTTCGATTGTTCCAATTTTGAATAATGCTTACTTTTAGTTTTTGATTACTTTTGTTCTGGAAGATTTTCGCTCTAAGAAACCTTTTAACTGCCTTGTTTGATCAAAATATTTATTTTTTCGTAGCTTTACCCGGCCTTCATCTATCTGGTACTCCATTCACGTCATTAACGTTTACTTTCTTTCTTCGTATACCATTATTTCTTCTTTTATCTTTCCGTGTGTGGATTCTCGCTTCTTATATCTCTATTTGGCACATTTATTTATGTATATATTTTATTTTATTTACTTATTTTTTATTTTACTCAAATGATACATAAAATTTTTAACAACATTTTTACTCATTTGGACATAAAACAGTCACAATAAGAACAACACAATAAAAAACAAACAAATTTAAGGATCCCAAATATGTTGCCATCAGTGAGGCAGTAGTCTTTCCAGAAGTGATAGTATATTGTTTATGAACACTGCCTTTTTCACGGATTTGAAAAATATCCAAATCCGAGTGGATAGAATAATGATTTCATTCTTATTTTGCCGCTTCCAATATTTACTTCCATACATCTTCTTCTAAGTGCCGTCTCCTCTGCGAAGGTTGGCGATCATCTAAGCTATTTCTTCTACCTTGTTGACTGCGGCCCTGAATAGCGATGTGGTGCTACTTTAATTTTGCAGCCAAGAGATTCTTGACCTGGTCATCTTCTATCTAGTATTTCCCTCTAAAATATCAGCTGTAGGAGTTGTAATATTAATGAACTATAATATAAATTTACATGCGAACTAAGCATCACGTCGTTTCTCCAAAGGGATATTCCAAGATTGCTCGCTTCATTATTCATGCATACATTATTTTTTCGGTTGTCAGGCTTGCTGGAAGTGACTGATCAAGTCTGTCGATGACAGCAAGTCTGGTGAAACCAGTCGCTATCGAAAAGATGAAAGTGGTAGTAATTATAAAATAAATCGCTCTATTTAATTTTTATTTAAAATAAAAGCAAACGAAGCGGCTAAATCGCGATCTGGCTATGCCAAGCGAATATGAACTCTAAAAACTGGACTCAGCTCGATTATTAAGGTCTATATTCGCCTGTACTACGAAAATTATCAATTAATTTATTAATTTATAAAGTTAATTAGAGCTCGATTCGTAACAAAAGTATGCCTATAACCACCGCCGGGTTTCATTTAATCAATCCTGAAAGAAACAGCTGGATTTGCTACCTATTTGCCGTATAAATGGTCTCCACAATAACACACTTTAGCTTTTATAGAAGATGAAATTCCGTTAAGAGATTTCAATAAAATCATTTGATTGTCTTTAAAGTGTACCTGGAATTTTCCCTTGAATTATCAGTTGTAGGAGTTGTTTTTTTCTCCTATCATTACCACCTCCCTTATCCCATACATAAGGTTCGTTAAAAGAACATCATCGTAAATTGCCATATTAGCCCAGTAATACTATTATATAAATATTCAAGTTATTATGTTACCACTTTACGTAAAGTTAAATTAAAATTGTTGGGCTTTGATATTGGATACGAAAGTTGGCAATCCCTGGCGGATCGAGTTTACCACGGCTCAATTAAATTACAACCAATTATTCATCTATCGATCCTTTGCCCGGTACGATCCGACTTGAACTCTCCCAGACAAGACTTGTTCAAGTATTAGGTATTGTGACCGTGTGGATTGTCTGGGTCAGATGTCGGAACTCACTAGCGTGGGTACTGCTTATAAAACTAGATTAAATTTTCGGGATTAGCTGCCGGAGAGATTACATTTAAACTAGATTCAAAACGAAGCCTCTTTAATGTAAATTTATTTTTGAATCAGATAGAGATAACTCGGTATGGGTATATCGTTTGGCTATCTATATTACGTATTATTTCTTAAACAATGATGGTAAACTCCAATAAATAAAAAATATAAATGAAAACGCGTGTTTTTTATAATTTTATTATAGTTTATGGGAATGACATGTTTCGCCTTTCTAAGTTATTAACAAATGTAACGCCTTTCTAAGTTCACATCATCGTTCTAAGTTCGACATCATCACATTTGATTATAGGTTGACGAAACAGCGAAAATTCAAAATACAATTGTGATACATAAAACAAATTTTTTAACAGTTTATACTTTTTTTAGAACGATTTATAACGATTTATAAAGTTTATATCGTTCTCCCGATGATGAAGGTGTAAGCCTTCGAAACATGTTGAGAAAAATTAAATCAAAAGTGGAAAAAACAGTGTTTTAATTCATAAAAAATCATCATTATTAAATTCCATAGTGTTAACGCCTTAAGTTTTTCTAAAAAAACATAAACGAAATATTTAATGTAGATGCTAATGGATCCAGCGCATTTAACTTAAACATTATCAAACACTGTGGCTATAACAATTCCGCGATAAACGTTAATTAACTGTTTTCTGCAGCTTATACGAGTATTACCGCCTTATTCAATGTTTCCGAGATCTTGGGATCACATCCGCTATTCCTGGTATCTCGTAACAGCTCTAGGATAACCAAATTATCTAACCATTCAGCAGCATTTCCACCACACCGCGGAGTTGATTAGCAAACTCATCACGTATAGTGTAGACAAAGGCATTCTATCACGTCTACATTTTGTAGTATTTTTATTTGAAGTTAAACGAATACCTACGTTACGCGTGTTTATCCTTGAAAGCATAAAAACAAGAGCGGCGTATGAGCATATTAATCAGTAAAAAAAACATAACCAGTAAAATAAATTCTTCTATTTCTATTTTTTAAAACGCTCTTAACATCATGACTGCATTAGCAAAATCGATGTATAGGATATTATAGCTATCATAGTGATTCTCGTGACATGTGATAGGTAGATAAGGAAGGAAGATTATGTACTCTCAGCTTACCCAAGGAAAACGCTCACACGGTGGCCAGAGGAAGCGCTTTAGGGACTCCTTTAAAGGAAACCTACAAAAGACTGGCATCGACTGTGATTGCTGGGAAAAGACTGCAGAAGATAGACCTGGGTGGAGAACTGCAGTACATAAAGGCACACAAGACTCTGAAGCACAGCGCAGGGACGACGCCGCTGAGAGGAGGAGGAGGAGTAGAAAGGAGAGACCACTGGGAGACGGTGATGGCTCCATTACAAGCGCCTTCCCCTGCCCCAGATGCCCCAGAATATGTGGGTCCAGGATCGGGCTTTTCAGTCACATGCGGACCCACAACCGTGAAGGACAGTCTTTCTCGGACACGAGGGACAGTCGATGATAGGTAGATAATCTATCGCCATCTTATTGTCACGTGAATCCTACACCAGACTAAAGACAGTGTGACAATCAACTGCCCTCGCCGGGAATCGAATCCGGAACCTTTGGGGTGGCAGTCAATGCACTTACCACTCGGCCACAAAGGTCGTCAAAAATATGTTATTTTAAAAGTGTCGTTTTATTTAAATAATCAAATCTAGAGCGTTATAGAAATGTGGTTTATGTTACAATATAGTGATAGATCACAGGTTGCCAAACTTTTCTGGTCCATCGCCCTCCATACAAGAAAGGAAATTTCTAACGCCCCCTTTCCCATAGCATTTATCAATTCATATTCACCAGGTTGAAATGAATTTTTATTTTTAATGACTTAATTTGTTTAATTAGGAATGGTGTTTTCAAAACATACAAAACAAAGGCCTCCTCCATTTGCTTCCACGTAACTCTATATTGTGCAGACTGCCTCTAGGTTATTCCGGCATGTCTGTTCAGGTCATTGTTCCATTGTAGAATGATTTACCTTCTTCTCCTTCACTTTTGGTAGACTCAGGAGTCTGTAATTTCAGGCGGGTTCTCTTGAGACGCTGAACTCCAGCTTTCTCTCCACCGTTTCGGGGGTCTTCCTGGTCGGCGTTGTCCGTTTGGCGTTCCATGGAGAGCTATGTGTGGTATCCTATTTGAGCACATCCTTTCTACGTGTTGATGCCAGTATCGCCGTCTTTGACTTCCCCATCTGACCACATCTTCGACCTCGCAGATTTCTCGGATTGCTGTATTCCTAACTCGATCACGTAGGGTCTTGCCAGCTATAGCTCGGAGTGTTTTCATCTCGGTTGTCCTGAGCATGCTCTTTGTCTTGACAGTGTCTGCCCTCGATTCAATGCCATATGTGAGTATTGGTGGTTTATAGAATGGTTTAGAATGGTTTATAATAAGCAAAATCAGTTGGATTTTAATTTTTATTATACTTTACACGATAGATTTGACCTGTCTTCTGTGATTTCGATTCCGATTTAAATTATTTTATTTATAATATATTCATATTTGTTTTTGTTGCGATATTTCAATATACATTAACATGTCATATTTATACTCTACATACCTAAATTACCCCCACCCCGTTCCCGGAATCAATAGATATAGAGGAAATAACGTTAATGATTATATATTCAAATACTCTAAACATTCATAGAGCGTATTATGTACGTATGTAATATCTTCTGATTTTTCTAGTAGTGGAGTGTCAACTAATTGTAAGATAAATTTTGAAGGTTTCGTGCTTTTTGGTCTTCTTCAATTTTTACATCATAAAAAAACGTGAAACGCCACTGGGTAATCCTTGAAAGCTTACACTTACACACAATAATTATTATTTAATGTTTAAAGTCGTGATTTTTATTTAAATGAAGTTGCCTGAGATTAAGTACTAACAAATTCAGATTGAGTGCTTGATACGACACTGGAAGACACGAACCTTACATAATATGTAAAATCCTGTATCCTGAATAGATGAGCCACAAACCAGGGGCAAGGCGTGGTAACATAATTTGTTTTTTTTATATGATGCCGTTGAAACGATTTTAATATGAAACAATTCAAACAAAGTGTTTTTTTTATTGTTCAATATTTTTTTTAAATATCATCTCAAAAGATTATTTTTGTATTAAATTTCATTGAAATTCAAACAAATGTGATTTTAACGATGGAGGAATCTGATTATTAATTATATTCTTCATCAACCTCATAGTTAACATTAATCAATTATAATTAGTATTAAGACAAAATATTTATATTCAAATGTATATTTTTTTCCTAATTATTATTGTGTATTATTTTCGTACGAAAATGTGTGTTTTATCCAACTGGAATTGGTAATTTTGAGGATAAGTCATTTTATGATACTTAATATGAAAGAGCTTAAAGGGTTGGATGCAGGTGTAAAAATGAGCGGAGTGTCAGTAAGCTATCTCTTGTGTGCGGATGACGCTGTCCTACTTGCAGACAACCAGCATGAACTACAAGTCCCGGTGAATATTATGTATGAGGTATGCATGTGAAATGATCTGATGATGAATCCAAGTCCAAGGATAAGTCCAAGGTAATGATTTTTGAAAAATATGAAATCAAGACAGTCTGCAACATTAGCGTGAATGGTGAAAATTTGGAGCAAGTGGATGAGTTCGTGTATTTGGGTAGTATGTTTACAAAAGATGAACGAGTGGAGAGGGATATTGAAAGAAGGGTTGAGGCAGCAACAAAGTGAATGGTGCACTTAAAGTTGTCATCGCAAACAAACACCTATTCAAAAAAGCTAAAATGGCAGTGCACAATGGTGTTCTTATACCGACCCTTATGTATGGAAGCGAAGCATGGAACTGGCAAAAGAAGGATAAAAGTAACTAACTAACTAACCATCACGCCGTTTCCCCGAAAGGGTAGACAGAAAGAATGGACTGCAACACTTTAATCGATGCTGCACTCCATTCTTCTCTTTTCGCCAACGCGAGAGACGCGGTGTGATGGGTTGCGAACCTCATCGCCACCAATAGGCATCTCCCGCGCACACTTCAATCATTCAACGTCTACATAATAAATCTAAAACAAATTATACAAAATACAATGATATAAAATAAAATAACACATAAAAATAATTTAACACATAATGTTCTTTTAGATGGTGCACTAAACTCGGACTAAGTTTAGGATAAAAGTAGAATAAACGTAATAGAAATGAGATCTCTTAGATGAATATGTGGATACTCTGTGTATGATAGAGTGTCGAATGAAAATATTAGAATGAATGCGGTGCGAATGATGGTGTTATGAACAAAATAATGAAAGGATCATTAAGATGGTTTGGACACATGGAAATAATGAATGAAGAAAGAATGGTATAAAAAGTATATGTTAACGATGTAAATGGAACTAGAAATAGAGGACGACAGTGTTTATTCTATATAAATATTTAATAAATAATAGTTCACTTAACAGTATTCAAAATTCCATAGTGTTAACGCTTTAAGTTTAACACGAATGAATAAATGTGTTTATATCATTATCCTGATGTTAAGGGTTAAAGCTCAAAATTACTATTGACCAGTTGACCCTAAATAATTTAATAATTTAAGCTTTTAAGACAGGCACTATTGACATTAGTTTATTTAGATATATAAACAAGTAGTAGACTATCTAGTTCATAGTTTACCAACGGGGGCGCCAGACCCCCCCTCCCCCAGTAGGCCGGGTGCCAGCACTACCTGATTTTTTTTTTGACTGTCTTTTTGACACGATGTATGAATGTTGAGGAATCGAGAGAAATATTTCAGGAAAGAAAAGTGTGGTAGTCCATTCTTTCTGCTTACTTCTTCGGGGAGACGGCGTGATGGTTAGTTAGTTAGTTAGTAAAAAAACGGCGAATACGTGGAACATAAATTAAATAGACAATATGTGCACCATCAAAAAAGAACAAGATTTGTTAAATAATTTTTATTTTGTAATTTTATTTTATATCATTGTATTTTATATTACGAGTATTTGTTTTAGATTTATTTTGTGGATGTTGGACGATCGAAGTGTGCGCGGGAGATGCCTATTGGTGGCGATGAGGTTCGCAACCCATCACACCGCGTCTCCCGCGGGGCGAAAAGAGAAGGATGGAGTGGTTAAAGTGTGACAGTCCATTATTTCGGCCTACCCTTTCGGGGAGACGGCGTGATGGTTAGTTAGTTAGTTAGTTAAGTACAACTGGAATTAATATTTAATGCTTCATACAATGACTAAAGTGCGTGATGTATTTCAGTCGCGTCGTAAATCTTAAGAGTTTATAGTTTTGAAAAAAAAAATGCTCTCGTGGCATCTACTTAAATCGGTCCATTTCACTCAGAGGGGAGACGTAACAGATGCCGTATTGTTTAGATAGGAAGTGGAAGATGCGGTAAGAGGAAGTCGGATCAGTTACACGGCATTCATTCCGAACATCTTATCATTATAAGATATAAGAGAGGTTATTATGTTTGCGGAGTAACGGCCAAATCTTACCCCCGTGTGCGAGTATCCGAGAACTTATATGTAATAAGTCAAAGCACCCTTCAGAAAAATAGCTTTTGAATAAGTACGTAATTATAAGGGTGTTTTTGCTCATTGTAACGTTCACTTATGCCATAGCGATGTTATAAAACTCCATTTACTATATTCCTAATAATAATAATAATAAATTGGCTAATTTATATAGCGCCATTTTTATGAATTACTCATCTCAATGGCGCTGTAGAAAATGCTCCGTTTTATGAACTCGATAAAAAAAAAATAATAACCATATTCAGTTTAGGCTGCACCTGACGTAGTCGATCAGCCCTTCTTTCGATTTAAATATATTTATTTCATTTCGTTTTCATTTATTTATTTAATTATATCCAAAGAATTACAGATTTTTTCCAATACACTCAAGATACTAGTTAAAGATACAAAATAATCAATAATACATAATAAACCAACCTGCCAATGGTTATGCCGGTAGGCAAAGCAATATTTTTTTCTAAATCGTATCACCTCGGGGTTTGACGTATTTTGTGAGGGTTTTGCTCACTTGAGGGAAATACTATATTTATTATAATTTTATATTCATTTTATTAATTTATCATATATCTTATGTTAATATCTCACTGTAACCCAGTTGTGTTTTAAAAAAATATATTAAATAAAAAAATTAAATAAAATAAAGAGCGAGAAACATAAGATACATGATAAATTAATGAAATGAATATACAATCATAATAAATATAGTATTTCCTCAGGTGAGCAAAACCCTCACAAAATATGTCAAACCCCGAATAATGCCCTAGCAAGGCATAACACGCCACTCCCATAAAATATAATTAAACTTCTTGAAAACAGAAGCTTTTATTTGTATTTATTATTTGTAATAATATAGACTTCGACTTGGAATTGGATCTTCTGGCTTAAAGAGGTTCAGCTCTTTTAGCTATTCCTCTTACGTCTGATGAGAACATTGTTGGAAGGTGATTTGATGGGTTGTTGGTTTATGCGGAGGCTTGATTTGTGTTGACTCCTGGAGTTTTAGATCGTTGTTCAAGAAACAATAAATAAATATTACGTTTGAAGTTTCGACAATACTCAAACAAACAATAAAAATTTTAAGTTTTTATAAAACTGTATTATTTTATTCGAAATGATAATTGGGGACAATAAACAAATTGTCCTGAATAATTAGCAGTTTCGAAAATAATCCTGAGAGGTCCTGACACCGCCTTTAATGTCCTCTCTCTCTACATTATCATAATAAAATTACCATAATAGACGGCGGCTATGTCCTGAAAGGGATTTCAGGATTCTTGTTTTAAATGGACAAATACAATTTGTTCATTTTTTTGCAGGGATCAAACAAACCTTTTCAAAAAACAAGGTCAGAATTCATGACTTTTCTTCTAGCAAATAATATTTATGATATGAATTACTTTTTTATTCACTGTACGAGTATCATACTAATTTTCTTGAATATATGTTTTTTTTTTAGTTCTAGTTCCAACCCTTATGTATGGAAGCGAAGCATGGAACTGGCAGAAGAAGAATGAGACCAGAATAAATGCAATAAAAATGAGATTCCTTGGACATATGTGTGGAAAAAAGATGTACGATAGAGTTTCAAATGGTGATATTGGGAAAAAATGTAGAGCCGAAGAAATAATTATGAACAAAATTATGAATGAATCACTGCGTTGGTTTGGTAGTCAAGATAGACAGAGGAAAAACATGGCATGACAAAATTAATCAAATTTGAAAGGTTGGTCATGTTAGAAGTCGGAACAATCGACGTGCGTGTATGTCTCGTTGTATGAATGTGGAGGAAGCTAGAGAGGTGTGTCAGTATAGAATAGTGTGACTTTATTTTATACGTTGTATTGTAAATTACGTAAAAATGTCGAAAAAACTAAAAATATTTTTATAAACCGAAGATTTACCAAATTAACTCGTTTTTTTAGATTCTCTTTGATTGATAGGTACATTAAAATTTCGCAAAATCTGTTAAGCTAAAAAAACACCATCTTTATTCTGATTAATGTCTAATTTAAACATCTCTGTTAAAATATATTTTTAGGATTATAAATTACAATGATCCGCTGTAATTTCCGGCCATCAAATATAAGCCATTAATTATAACTTTGTATGCACTTGGAAAAATATAATCCAGGGATCCATTAAAGGAATGTACTCCTTTATTACTTTGAAAGCTTTTGTGAGTAGGAAGTAAATGTTAGATACGTGGTGGGATAGGCAGAAAAACGTTACGATTTTTCGATTATAATACCTTGTTGACAACGTGTATGTCCATGTGAATTAGGGTTGCCACATTCATTTTATTTAATTTTAAAAAGTACCTTAACTTCGTATCCAATAGATCGTTTATCTTCTTCCCTGGATTTAATCCTGGGTATTGGTTTGCAGCAAATATCTGCATCTCGTTCTCCACTCCGTTTGATCCTCCGCAGTCATCTTCAGCTCCACGAATGAGGCGCGTCCTCAGAAATTTAATCCAGGGCGTCCTCTGGAGTTCGTTTCCTCAATCATTCTCTCCAGTACAGTGTGGATCAGGTTTTTATGTCACATAATGTGGCCTATCCATCTGATCTGCCTCTCTGAGATTGTATTTACAAGGTAATAATAATAATAATTAGGCTAATTTGTATAGCGCTGTTTTCGTGAATAGCTCACCTCAAGGGCGCTTTGGCAATGTTTTTAGTCATGAGAGCTGCACGTGACACCATCAATCAGATAACCGTAGTTTATATTTTATGCGATATTTTGAAAAGGTGGGTTTTTAGGTGAGATTTAAAAGCATATTCCAGAGCATGTTCGCTATGAAAAATCTATTTCTTCCACAAGAAAGCTCCGTGTATATCCTGCAAAACCAGGAATAAAAGCGCATTCTTCATAAATCACTGCGCAGTATAATAAATAACAAAATAAAGCGATATTCATTAATTTCAATCTCGAGCAACATCGACACACCCCTTTCCGGGAGTGGAATGGCAGTAAAAATAATATATCTATCGATTTAGGGGAGGAAAAGATAACAAAAATCTTCGCCAGATGTCACCACGGTGCATAACGCCATTTATGAAATGTGCAACCAAGTTATTTATGTAGTCTAGAGGATTTATCAAGATAAATGGTTATTTACTCTATAGATTTAGTCGTTTCAGAACGAGAAAGGTAGAAATTATATATTATATCTTTTAAGACCTATATATACTAAACGAATATTGTTTCAGGGATAAGTTGAAAACGATAGTGTTTATTTTTTAGTAATACATATATATGTTGTTTTACTAGTATATTGTGTAGATATTAAAGTGATTTAAGCACACCATTTTTAATATTTGTTAAACTTAACGCATTATAACACTGTGGAATTCCATTATAATGCAGTTGGTATGAAGTAAAACACTGTGAAAGAATAAATGCAGTAGAAATGAGATCTCTAAGACGAATGTGTGATAAATCTGTGTATGATAGAGTGTCAAATGCAAGTATAAGAAGTGAATGCGGTGCGAATGAAAGTGTTATGATCAAAATAATGAAAGTATCATTAAGATGGTTTGGACACATGGAAAGAATGAGTGAAGACAGAATGGTGAAGAAGGTATATATGTAAACGGCGTGAACGGAGATAGAAATAGAGGAAGGCCGAGGAAAAAGTGGCAGATCAAATCAATCAAATATTAAATGTCGGTCACGTGAGACGATGACGTGCGTGCATGACAAGATGTATGAATGTAGAGGAATCGAGAGAAGTATGTCAAGACAGAAGGATGTGGCGGTCCATTCTTTCTGCCTACCCCTCCGGAGAGACGGCGTGATGGTTAGTTAGTTAGTTTAGGCATTATGAACAAAATTAATTATTTAATTTGGAGTTTTATATCATTGTTCAAGAAGCAAAAAATTGGATGGTTACAAACATATATGTTCTACTATAAAACGTAGCATACCTTTCTCTTACTTACTGGAATCTGTGAAAATACTAATCGTATTAGTAAACCGTTATCATAAGAAAAACTTCAGTATATCAAAATAAATTACGTTCTTGCTTAGTGAAAAAGCTTAATCATTCATACGGATAGTATTTCCTGGTCCATTGTACACTTGAACAAATCGTCCCCTATTCGTGAAGTTGCATATTGTTTGTGTGAATGCAGCTCACTAAAACGGCACCAGATCTCTCGAATGGCTATCGTTAGGTGCAACGGATTGACGTTTATTTCTCTGTACGACCGTCCGGCCGTCCGTTATCCGTTACAAACGAGCTAACGGCCGTTAACGACGCCGTTAAACCCTCGGCCGATGTTCAGATGAATGGATTCAATTTGTTTCAATTATGAAGAAAAATTTCGCATGAATAACATATTTGCGATACGTTTCGTTTTCGCTAACGACATATTTTTAGGATGAAGTATTTTAGTATTTTCAAGTCGGACTTTGACGGATATTTTGGAAAAAGGGCTCAGTTTCGTGTGAATTGTATACAATACATATTTGTACACAATAAACATTTTAATCAATATCATTTAGATTATTTAATTGTTCCAGACACTAACAAAACTACTACTGTACAAAAAGAGAGAGAAAGTAATGTTGGCAATATTTTCGCTAAGATTTAAGGATTTTTTAGACGCACTATAAAGCACGGTACTTATAGAATCAATATAAACTATGTATTAGGAGTACTGGTTGATCAGGAAACTTCGCTGAAATTATGTTAGTCTTAACAAATACAGTTGACTGGTTACGTAGAAAAAATGGCAAATGACAGAACACTATAGATTATATCCAGATGAATGCCGCTTAAAAAAAGACGAAAGGGGCTGACCTAGAAAATGATGAGTTGACTTCGTCGAAGAGGACCGTAGAAGACTGAAGAAGATTGGGAGAAGATCTAGAGAAGATCTAGATAAGATCTGGAGAAGATCTGGAGAAGATCTGGAGAAGATCTGGAGAAGATCTGGAGAAGATCTGGAGAAGATCTGGAGAAGATCTGGAGAAGATCTGGAGAAGATCTGGAGAAGATCTGGAGAAGATCTGGAGAATATCTGGATACGATCTGGAGAAGATCTGGAGAAGATCTGGAGAAGATCTGGAGAATATCTGGATACGATCTGGAGAAGATCTGGAGAAGATCTGGAGAAGATCTGGAGAAGATCTGGATACGATCTGGAGAAGATCTGGAGAATGGAGCGAGTTGGCCAAGGACAGGAGCCAATGGAAGATTAAATAAAAATCCCACACCGGACTGTAGATCCGAGAAAAATAATACGACACTATAATAATTATAATGAGAGAACACGTAAGATATTATATGCACCGAAAGTGTTTAAAAAATAATATTTTTTTCCTACACAATATAATTATAATATCCTTATCGATGTAGTAAAGAAATAAAGAAAGACTTGACTATTGAGGATTCCAGAGATTTACGTGTATATCAGAAAAGAATAGAGTATTTCTGTCTATAGCTTCGGGGAGACAGCGTGATGGTTCGTTAGCTAGTTAGTTATGATTCTTATTTTGAATGTTCCGTGACTAATTATCATATTTGAACATAGGGGTGAATATAAAATCTCAATTTACTCTGATATTTAAGATATACATGCCTACATATCTTTTTTTTAACCTTATCTCTCTTGATAATATCTTCCTCAGCCTATTCCCGTCCACTTCTGGACAAAGGTCTCCTCCATTCACTTCCATGTCACTCTGTATTCTCTATTCCGACATGTGTGTTCAGATCATCCGTCCACCGTAGTTGCAGTTGCCCTGCACTTCTCTTTGCCGTCCACGGTCTCCAAGTCAGCAGTCTTCTTGTCCATTTTTCGTCTGAGTTTCTGGCTATGTGACCTGCCCATTGCCATTTTAGAGTCGCCACCCGGTGGATGATGTCAATGAACTTTGTTTTTTCTCTCACTGTATCGTTTCTGAGTCTGTCTCGTAGGCTTATTCCTAACACGGCTCTTCTCGGCACTTGATAATATATTCTTTAGAAAGCATAAGTTTTCCAGATGTACTCATAGTATAAAAAATCCACATGGATTATCACATCATTGCTCTAGTAACTGTAAATATTGAAACGATTTTCTGAAATAAACGTCAAAGCAATTAAAATTTTACTTCGTCGTTAAAAGTTTAACAATGCGATTTGAAATGACACAACTTACATATGTTCCAGGGTTTGAGCGGGAAAATTTAATAACCCGAGTAAAAAGTCTTTAATAAATTTCTCGGCATTAAATGCTCAGTTACATAACTACCCATTTTTACTACGTCGGATTTGACAACATAAAATAATTTACGATGGTAACTTAAAAGTGCAGCGAATGCACCGCAAGCCAAGCCGGCTAGGGATTTCGCTGTACTTTTACTGGTTTCGTAATAATTAAGTTAAAATAGTTTTCTTATTTTCTTGAAATAATTGGATTTGTTACGCCGAAACTTTTCTCTGGATATTCATTATTAAATTCAGCTATAAATTTATATATGGACGTGGTTAATATGGAGGGATGAGTGAAAAGGTATTCCAGAAGTTTCCACTTTGTCAAAATGTTACAATCGCAAATTTATAAAAAAATATTTTTTCTCTTTCTGGTGCCATATTAGGTCTTCCTAATGTTGGCGATCACTGCAGCTAAGACATCTCTATCCTGCGCCACTTGGAACAGGTTCTCAGCTCCGCTCATTCCTGTCAATTCTCTTATATTATTATTATTATTATTATTTTGTTGAATCGCTCTTTACATCATGACAGCATGAGCCAAATCAATGTAAAGGGTATTATAGCTATCATAGTGATTCTCGTGACATGTGATAGGTAGGTATTCTATCGCCATTTTTTTGTCACGTGAATTTTACACTCCGCCGTTGCCAGTCCCAAGCCTGGATGAGAAAGGAGGAGGGTCACTGGGTTAGGCTAGCCACCTGCCCGGGGTAAAAAAGATTCGCGCTCATAGTACAGAAAACACAGCCTCGGAACACGGATTGACCTGGAAAAAGACCTCGGCATTGAAAAGGAACAAACGATTTCGGAAATTAAATACCACAAGGATAGCATGCTGGAACATAGTGTCTTGGAATAAAAGAGATCAGGAGATCATAATGGAACTAAATAACCACAATATCGATATATGTGCCTTGTCAGAAACTAAAAAGAGAGGGAACGGAACATCAAAGTTCTCCAATTACATATTTGTATACAGTGGGAAAAAGAAAACCGAAAGAGCCCACTCAGGAGTTGGCCTCCTATTACACGAGAGATACGAGGACCACATTGAAAATATCCAATATATTAATGACAGGATTCTAAAAGTGACGATTGATCTCAACTCTAAGAAGGTACATCTGATTAGCGTATACGCACCAGATATCACAAAACCAAAGGACGACACGGAAGAATTCTATAATAATTTACAAAATGCTATTGACAATACACCCCAGTCAGAAAAGACTATTATTCTGGGTGATCTTAATGCCAGAGTTGGTGACAGCATCTTAGATGGAGTCAAGCAAAGGTTTAATGAGTCCGATATAAATGCAAACGGAGAGAGCTTGATCGACTTTTGTGCATGCAATGAACTAAGAATTGCCAACACCTATTATAATCATAAGATGCAACATAAATACACTTTCCTGAACTCAAGGGGCGATAAATCAATGATTGACTTTATTATCACCAATAGAGCAATACACCCTACACAAATATTGGATGTCCGATCCTTGAGTTCGGCAAACATTGGGTCGGACCACCAATTGGTGTTATGCAAAATGATTATGAAGCGACCTCAGAAAATAAGAAAGCCCCCTAGATACATTGAAAAATATAACATTGAATCATTGGAAGACGAGAGTACAAAATATCTTTACAGAAATCGAATATTACAGAAAATTAAAGATAATCGCATAGGAGAACATGATACTTTGGAACAGGCATGGGAGAAAATTAAAACCAACATTAACGACGCCGCCTCGGAAGCACTGGGGAAAAGAAATATTAACATCAATTCAATGACCAAACCCAAACCATGGTTTACTGAAGAAGTTAAAACCCTTGCCAAAGAAAAAAGACAAAGCTACTTAATATATAAGAGCAACCCCACACCAGAAGAATACCGCAAATATAAGAATACAAGAAACAGAGTCAACGCGGAAATCAAGAAAATAAAAACAGAATATTGGGCCAAATTCTCAAAAGATATGGAATATGATCTTCATGGTGCCCAAAGAAAAGTGTGGAAACTACTTAAAAACCAAAGAAAGCCTATCAATGAATACACTCAGACAACAAAAATTCCAATTGATGAATGGGAAAGGTACTTCAAACAACTCTATTCTATGGACCCGGGGCACGGATACCCGACAATTGAAGCTACTGTAGAAGAAACAGTCAGTGAAATAGAGACACTGACACATATTAAGAAGCTGAAAAATAGGAAGGCTCCCGGAATCGATAACATCCCCAATGAATTAATTAAGTACTCTGGCGTAGAATGTATAAAAGAGATCCAAAACATATTTAACAGGATATTGGCCGCTGGAACTATACCACAGGAATGGAGATTAAGTATAACAACACCTGTATTTAAGAAAGGGCAAAAGAAAAACCTAGAGAACTACAGAGGTATCTCCTTATTATGCACAATGCTTAAGCTATTTACAAGTATTCTGAAAACGAAACTTGAGCAAAAGATAACGAATAGGGAAGAACAGCAGGGTTTTCGACGAAATCGCTCCACAACAGATGCAATCTTCATTCTGAGGCAACTGAAAGAGAAAGCAATTGAATATAATAAAGTAGCCTATATATGTTTTGTCGATCTGACTAAGGCATTTGACAGGGTGTTGTTAAGAGATATTGTAAGAAAATTACAGGAAGGAGGAATATCCAATACATTGATAAAGACTGTCCAAGATCTATATACCAATTGCAAAACGAAAATTAAGGTTGACAATGAACTGTCTAGGGAAATTCCTACAAGCAATGGTATAAGACAGGGAGATAGTTTGAGCCCCTTTCTGTTCAATCTTATTATGGACGAAATTATAGAAGAGGTAGCTGGCCTGGGACTAGGTTATAAAATGGGCAGTAAAACTGTGAATGTCATTTGCTATGCGGACGATGCCGCATTAATAGCAGAGTCTGAAGATGACCTGCAAAGAATGTTGTACAAATTCCACACAGTATCCCAAAGGCTAAATATGGCTATATCAGTCAACAAAACAAAAAGTCTCACTATATCTAGGCAACCTGCAAGATGTAAACTGACTGTTGATGATATACCTGTGGAGCAGGTGATGAGTTTCAGGTATTTGGGAGTGGAGATCTGCAGCCAAAGTGACCTTTATACCGAAGTACGTGAACAAGTCAGTAAAGCCTCTGCCGTGTCAGGATGCCTGAAGAATCTGGTCTGGAAAAACAAGCACATGCGTATCGACAGCAAGATCAGAATATACAAAACATGCGTGCGACCCATCATGACGTACGCTGTAGAGACGCGGGCTGACACTGTGCGAACCAAGGGACTACTTAGAACATCGGAGATGAAGGTCCTAAGATCAATTACTGGAAAAACCCTCCGAGATCGTGTCCGCAACGCAGACATAAGGAAAACCTGCGAAATAGAGGATATCGTTCAGTGGAGTAGATCCAGAAGAAGATACTGGAGGGACCATGTAGCCCGAATGGATGGTGACAGACTCGCGTATACAGCCGCCTATGAAATCCCTTCCGGACACCGCCCACCTGGAAGACCGCCTAAGAGATGGAGGGACAGCTGGATCTCATCATCCGACGAGATATGATTTCTGTGTCACAGATCGTCAGATCTATCAAAAGAAGAAGAAGAAGAAGAAGAAGAAGAAGTGAATTTTACACCAGACCAAAGACAGTGTGACAATCATACAGCCTTCGCCGGGAATCGAACCCGGAACCTTCGGGGTGGCAATCAATGCACTTACCACTCGGCCACGAAGGTCGTCGATATTATATTTCGCAGCCAGGACAAATGACTTCTGTAAACTCCCCGACGTCTCTCTATTTTGCCCGGAGGAGGTGGTATTTATCTTCCCTTAGTACCTACATGGCCCAAATATGAATCCTTTTTATCGTTCATACTCGACAACAGCTCTCCAATGCCTCTGGCTTGTAATCATTCTTAATCCTAAATTTTAACTAGCCAACTAAGCATAACGCATTCTTTTTGAAGGTGTTAGGCAGAAATAATGGAGCGCCACACTGTTCTATCCTGACACACTTTACTCGCTTCTTCAACATTCATATATCATGTACTGCACGCACGTCGATTTCTCTGTCTCCTAACATGGCCGATATTTAATATTAGATCGATTTGATCTCGCCACGTTTTCTTAGGTCTTTCTGTATTTTGCCCATAATACTTTAATTCGTACTGCATTCACTTCCTACATTTGCATTTTACTTTCATACTTATTTTGCCAGTTACATGCGTCATTTCTATACATAAGAAGATATTTCTGAGTATTAGTAAGCTGTCTATTACTAACTAACTAACTAACTAACCATCACGCCGTCTCCCCGAAAGGGTAGGTAAAAATAATGGGACTGTCACACTTTAAATACTATCTATTACCATATACTATATGCGGATGACGCTGTGCTACTTGCAGACAACGAGCCTGGTGTCTAGTATGTATGAGGTATGCATGCGATATGATTTGATGATGAATGTGAGTAAGTCCAAGGTTATGATTTTCTAAAAAGGAGAAAGCATGGCAGCCCGCAAAAAATTGATAGAAAAAATCTGGAACTAGTGCATGAGTTTGTATATAATACAGGAAGACATTTTTCCCTAATTCTAAACTAACCATCACGACGTCTCTCCGGAGGGGTAGGCAGAATGAATCTTCTTCTCCGGTCTCAATCTAATGATTGGTCTGCAGCAAGGCGACGTATCTCCTCTTCAACTCCGCATAAGAGGTACAGCCCATTTCTCGGCAAATCTGGTCTAGGTACTCCTGGCGAGGTCGTCCTCTGCCAATCGATCCCTCGACCATTCCCTCCAACACATCATGCAGGAAACATTCGTGTCGCAACACACGAGCAATCCATCTTGCGAAGAAGAATGGACTGCCATAATTTTCTTTCTTGAACTTTCAGAAAGAATGGACTGCCATAATTTTCTTTCTTGAACTTTCAGAAAGAATGGACTGCCATAATTTTCTTTCCTAACATACTTCTCTAGATTCATTTACATTCATACATCGTGTCATGCATGCACGTCGATTCCTCCGACTCCTCACGTGGCCGTCAAAATTCTATTATATATAACTTGAAATCATGTTGTGTTTATCTTGGTGATTGTGAGTAGAAGGAAGTATATAAATTTCATTATGAATAAGAACAGATATCCCTAAAACCACATATAATATTATATATTACATACAAAGTTAGAATTATTCAGCGTGAGTTGCTCAAAACATGAAATGTTTCATTTAACTTCATAAAAACATACACATTTTGATCTGTTCGGTTTAATAAAATTACATTTTGTACTTTGAAATTTCTTTTAACTTTAGTGAATAAATTAAACCCAGTTAGTACAAATTTGCTAGATTTTCCGGCTCATAACTTTAAATAAGTGTAATATTTGTTGTAAAATGTTCTACATACATCAGAGAAGATGAATAAAAAGCTCATTTTTCATAAACAAAAGACACACTACTATATTCTGACACCTCTCTAGATTCCTCCACATTCTAACAAAGATTCAAACACGCACGTCGATTCCTCCGACTTCTAACATGATCAACCTTTAAAATTTGATTAATTTTATCATGCCATATTTTCCTCGGTTTACGTCGACTCCGTACTCTATTCACTCACCTGCTCCAAGTTATCTTCGTTCACACTTATGTTACAAACTGTAATTTGCTCTTCCCTTTCAAAAACCATCACCTTTGGTTTTTAAAGGGAAGAGCATTCATCAATTCTTCATTCATCTTTCCGACATTCATCAATAAATCATCATAATCATATATTCGCGACACCAAGACTTGTAATTCGTCTGCACTATCAACAACGAGAACGGCATCATCCGCGTGAAGCAGACAATTTACAGACAAATCACCCATCTTAGCACCAGCATTTATTCCTTTCAGTTCTTTCATATACTTGATCATTAACTACACATTTGTTGCATTTACCTTTTACATTAATAAGTTATATGCATTATACAAATACACATTATAGTGTGTTTTTGGATTATAAATAAAAAATATTACGTACATAATCATCCTGTCAGGTATAATATTTAAGTTATCAATTATTTTGTACGATGTAGTTTCTGCGTAAACTTTCCATTTCATATAAAGCGAATAGTCATTATTGAAGTGCCTCATTCTTCATCGAAAATACTCTCACGTGCGAATACATTAAAAATTATAGTTAACAATAATTTCACATTACGCGGAAGCTGAATTTTTTCATGTTCCACATTACCTTAGGAATGCGGAGTCATAATTCATTTTTATAGTATCAGCCAGATGAAGAAATATCTGGTTTTATAGGTCTCCCCGTACACGTGGTTATTATTACACGTGTGGTGAGCATGCGACATATTTTTATGTCCTGAACGTTCAAAGTAAATAGACTCTGACTCGTGTCTGGATGGCAGTCCTTTGTGAATTTAAACTTCGGTTTTACTGCTTCGTGGAATGTTGCATTCTATTGTTTTCTGAAATGCTTTGGCAGATTGAGTAAGTGTGAGCTTTAGGCGCGTGCGCACAAAACGAATAAATGGCTAAGGCTATGGTTACATCAAATTTTCAATTTCTTTTTAAATTTCTGAGGTATCTCTACATGAGGGAGTATGGTAGTTATCCATGGCTCTATCCCACTGCATTTCTTTTGGGAATGCTCGGATTCAATTCTCTACAGCTTTGAAGAGATGGACATCTAATAACCCATTTCTTCAGATTAATTAGGGGATACTTCGATAACTCGGCCGTACTGGAGGATGATGGTCTTTTTGCCCCCGATAGATATCTCCGACAGCGACAGCACGTCGATTCTTCCAACTTCTAACATGTTAATAAAAATTATATAAAATGTTGTTTATCGTACGTTTTCAATTTTCATCAAAATAATTAGTATTTTTTTAAATAAATTGTATTTTTTAAATTTCACAATTGGTACAATATAACTAGTTAGTTAGTTATATTGTGTTATTTCACACTCTAACTATTGTTAGTTATTTATTATTGTTAGTTATTTAATGTCCTGGCTGCGAAACGTGAGGGAGTGGACCGGCATCCGAAGTGTTGAGGAGCTGTTCCGAGCGGCGCAGGACAGGGACAGGTTCGCCGAGGTGATCGCCAACGTTGGGGGGACCCGACAGGGCACTTGAAGAAGAAGAAGTTATTTCACACTAACTAGTTAGTTAGTTATATTGTGTTAACAATTGTTTTTTTTTGTATTTTATAGTCATAAGCGCTTTGGTTATATACTGTGATGTTTATGATTTAAAAAAAAAATTGAAATTGAAATTTAAATAATACTATAATACTCGTATTCTACGTATAAATGACTGATAAGCGATAGGAGCTGAACCTCTGTAATTCAGAAGATCCAAGTCCCAATCGTCATCGGTACGACATATCGAACACTGTTTACGTTGGTTTACGCTTATCTGACGCGGGTGTAGAAATAACAAGGCGATATTATTTAATCCTGGGACGTATTATATAACGACCCACGTGAAATTTCTCAAGAGAGTAAAAACATCCCAGAGACAAACAACCCCTATTTCTTAGGATAAATATTCCATTAATACCCCCGTTTTAATTCGAATTTCCCAGAATTAGTCTAACTGTTTAATAAATAAAGCTTATAAATTATTATGTGTACATGAACACTTCAAATGAAAATAATAAGCTACATTACATTGGTATACTAATGTGTAAAGGCAACAAGCCGTAACTTAAGTTGCGGCTGTTTGGCATAACACGGCTCACAGCATTCTTATAACTAGCCTCTATCATATACAATCGCAGATTTTTCTCTATCTCTTTCCTTTACTGAGATATTCACTATCCCAAAACTTAAATTGCGGCCCATTACCAAATTATTTGTGCAACGGTCTAGCTAATATCTTCTTCTTCTTCTTCTTCCCTTTTTGTAGACTCAGGAGTCTGTTATTTCAGGCGGGTCCTCTTGAGATGCTGAACTCCAGCTTTCTCTCCACCGTTTCGGGGGTCTTCCTGGTCGGCGTTGTTCGTTTGGCGTTCCATGGAGAGCTATGTGTGGTATTCTATTTGAGCTCATCCTTTCTACGTGTTCATGCCAGTATCGCCGTCTTTGACGTCCCCATCTGACCACATCTTCGACCTCGCAGATCTAGCTAATATGTGGCGGCAAAACATATTTCCTTTAATAATATGAAGCTTACTATATTCTTATGGCAAAAACACGTCTTAATCATTTCTAAGAACTGTATTCTTACTTTTGAAACTTAGTTTGCATAAGAAAACTTATTTTAAATGATAAAATATAGCAAAAAACAAAATAAAACTATAAACCCGTTTATCTCAAAACTACTATTTTTAACTTGCGGCTATTTGCCTTTGCACATTAGTATATTAACATAAACATATGAGATGAGCTAGGACAGAAATATTTGGCATTTTATTACAAGGAGACCTGACCCAAGATAATGGAAAACTGCAAAGGGATAGTGAGATTTATATAAACATTCTTCTTCTTTTTATTCTCGGCGCTTCATCCCGCTGTGGGATTTGGCCTACTCCATAGCAGGCCTCTACTGGCTCCTCTCTTTGGCCAACTCTCTCCATTGTCTAGGTTTAAGGTCCATTTATACTGGACAGTCATCAGCCGATACCGACACGTCACGCGTTTGCGTTGAGCAAATAATCGTTTTATTTGTTTTGATTGTCTCTTGTTACGATTCCGTTTATATTATATTTTAAATTCCGGAATAATCGCCTTTTCTACGGAAAATTTAAATGGTATTCCGTTAAAAATGATTATATACTGTAGGAAACCTATCCTAAATTATAATATTCACCATTTTAATTAAGTCTCAATTTTATGTAGGTAGGTGCTTTCTTCGGCAATCCCCACAAATTATAGCATTTAATATAACGAGTCAGTGATATTCAAGGCTATTTTTATCGTGACGTGTCGGTAATGGCTGAAGACTGTCCAGTGTAAATGGCCCTTTATAGGGGATTCCGACTTCCGATACGATTGTGTTGGGGTTCATAATCATGTGATCTTTTACAATGCGATGCGATGAACTCTCATCCTTTATTCACACCTAGTCTTCTACTGTAATGATGTCAGATTCAAGCTGTAGAAGTTTTTGTTGTAAATAAATGCTATTTTACTCGATGCTCGAAGCACATATCGCACCTTCGGTAAGAAAAGGGCATAATTATTAAAAATTCTCAAAATGAGTTAATTATACCAATGTTTTTTAAAAATATCTCTTTATCCGGAGGAACAAAGTCGCTCATTAAGTTTAGTCTCATTTTGCCAGAGGGCGATAGTGTATGATCAATATAGCCAGAATAACACCATATTATTCTTCAAAATTTTTAAAATGTCGCTAATGCAAAATTACGATATAACTATAGCAGCACCATCAAGAACTTTAAAGAAATAATAATTTTAAAAATACTATGTTTTTTATTTATTACTTCCAATTTCTTTATTTTGACAGCGACTGGATTCCCCAGATAAGCTGGCATTAACAGACTGGTGACACTGTTCTAAGCTGACACCTTTATGTACATATAGATCAGGGGTGGTAAACATGATTCTGTACAAAAATAGCATTAAAATAAATATTTAAAATTGACTGAATTTAGATATTGATATTAAATAATTAATACGAATGAACACGTCAGTTTTGTAGAAATTTTATTATATTTTATGGGAATGACATGTTTCGCCTTTCTAAGGCATTGTCAAATGTTTATCTAAGAATGTTGTAACATTTGATAATGCCTTAGAAGGGCGAAACATGTCATTCCCATAAAATATAATAAAACTCCTAGAAAACCGACGTTTTCATTCGTATTAATTAATTAATATGGAGTTTTACACCATTGTTCGAGAAACAATAAATATATTGATATTAAGTTTATTTCAAAGCTTTCTGTTTTTTTTTAATTATTATTATTGATTACGAAACCATGAGAAAGCTTGGGTACAAGCGAAACTAGTCGGCAATTAAAATAACCGCATAGTGATGAAAAACAAAATACAGCGTTTTATTTTATTTAATTTTAAAAACAAATAATAACAAAAAAAAAATGGAATTTAAATTGATTACAGCTGACATATTTATATGTAATATTTGAAAAAATTACACTTTTTTAATATTATTGAATTTGAATATAAAGTGGGCCAAAATATATATAATAACATATTAAAATATTATATATAGAAACACATATGATACGCGAACATTTTGGAAAATCCCAATATAAATGGTACAATAATTAGTTCACTAACGCTTCTGTTTAATTATTCTGCTACTACGGAAAATCCCGATTTTACAGTTTATCTTAAATAAAATATTAGAAAAATTATCAAATTTCTGGTGAAATTCAAAACACAAAGAGAGGTTTTTAAATTTACATTAAGTATACAAATTTAAGTGCTTACTTTAATGGGCAAAGAAAATAAAGGAAGGCAATCTTTCCGGAAACGTTGGCTTAAGTATACAATCTTTTGTCGACTGCAAGAGATTTTTCTTTAAAATCAAAAATTCAAGTTTCGAAATCTGAGTTTCCTTTTTTCAAACTTTTTCCATTATCAACGATTTGCAAAGTAAGAGAAACTTTGTTGAAATGTGAAACATATTTGAATCGTATGTCGCCTTTAATCATAGATACATTTAAAAAATACTTAACTTAGAACACTTTTTAATAAAAATAATTAATGTTTTTTTAAAACGACCAATAAAACATTACATTACTTATTGAACGCTAAGGCATTAACACTGTGGAATTCCATGGTAATATACTTAGGAAATTGAAAATAACTTTGTTTAATCCACTATTTATTAAAAAAATATTAAATAACACGAAAAGTTTCGGAGGATACCTCCATCTTCAAGTGTAGAAAAAAATAAAAACTAAACAAAGAAAGACTAATAAAAAACGCATTTAAAATTCGATACTATAATTTAAATTTAAAAATCAACCTTGGCTATTTGTTAAGTTAAGTACAAATCATTATTATTTAACAGTTGGAACTAATGAATAATATTAAATAATAATAATACATGATGATAATATAAAAATATGTAATTTATAAAAACATACATTTGAAAAGACATAATTCATATAGAAATTAATAA
Source organism: Lepidostoma basale (assembly GCA_022606425.2). Taxonomy (NCBI): domain Eukaryota; kingdom Metazoa; phylum Arthropoda; class Insecta; order Trichoptera; family Lepidostomatidae; genus Lepidostoma; species Lepidostoma basale. The sequence continues at coordinate 673,829 of JAHDVF020001285.1, forward strand.
ATGATTAATTTGAATAAAGATGGAGCAATCCTCCGAAACATTTCGTGTTTTTAAATATTTTTTTAAATAAATACTGGATAAAACAAAGTTATTTTCAATTTCATAAACATTACATTAAATGTAATTTAAAACGTTGCGTATTGAATTACTAATTGTAATTGAATATATTAGATAATTATAATTAAGAATTGATTCTATCATACATATTTTTTTCAAAGAGAAAATACACATGTTTTTCTTTCTTTCTCTTTGTCATTTTCCAGTTTAAGTGGGGTCGTCTTCCCTGACATGATTATTCTAGGATGCCCTGTCTTATGCCCCCTACCCTAGTCTTAATTCTAGCTTTCTCAACCTCAATTATACTAAAGGCGACCTTCCGGATGTGCTCGTTGAGGATTATATTCAATTTGTTGTTTTCAGCACATTTGAGCATCATCATTTCGGTTACGTGGAGCTTTAAGAGTCTTTTTAATCGCCCAATACTCAGCACTGTATAGCATTTCTGGTGGAGATATGTTGATTATTTCATTTATATGATAGAAGTTAATTGGCCATAAAAGGTTGGGCAACAGAATTGAGAATGTCCAAAATATACATACCTGGGACACAATATTCGATTCGGCCGAGATAACCAAACTGCAGAGCTAAAAAGAAAAATTGGACTAAGCTGGGCAGCGTTCGGAAACATGAGTTACATCCTTAAAAAACGGAAAATACCGATCAACCTGAAACGAAAAGTCTATGAAGCCTGCGTTCTGCCAGTTGGTACTTATGGTCTTGAAACTGTTACACTATCCAAACAAAGTGCCGAGAAACTACGAGTGAACCAAAGAGCCATGGAAAGAGCCATGTTAGTAATAAGCCTAAGAGACAGAGTCAGAAACGAAAGGTCACTTACATCATCCACCGGGTGGCGACTCTAAATGGCAATGAGCAGCTCACGCAGCCAGAAGCTCAGATGAAATGTGGACAAGAAGACTGCTGACTTGGAGACCGTGGATGGCAAAGAGAAGTGCAGGGTGACCGCAGTTACGATAAAAGGATGATCTGAACAGACACGTCGGAATAACCTTGATGCAGTCTGCACAGGACAGAGTGACATGAAAGCGAATGGAGGAGGCCTTTGTCCTGGAGTGGACGGGAATAGGCTGAGGAAAAAGAAGAAGAAAAGGTTGGGAACCTATCATCTACATATTGAGATAAGGTGTACTCTTATACAGATCGCAGCAGCATCCTTTCTTGAACGGAGACGTCTTCATAATAATAATAAAAATCTCGAAGATGAAATAAATTAATTTTAGTATAACCATAACAAGATACGTTCTACACAATCAAATTGTTTCTATATTTGTATACAAACATTGTATGATAGTTTATATACCTTACAATAATATGCAACTATGTCATCAGTGGCGTCTATTTTGGGAATAAAACTGTTAAAATGAAGAAAAAAGGCTTAATATAAATCAGAGAACTTTGAACTAACTTATAAACCTGTATATACTAACTTTGGACTAACCTTTATAACTCTCCAATTATAAAATAAGTTGAGCAAATAAAATAAAATATCTTCTTCTTCTTCTTCTTCTTCCCTTTTGGTAGACTCAGGAGTCTGTTATTTCAGGCGGGTCCTCTTGAGATGCTGAACTCCAGCTTTCTCTCCACCGTTTCGGGGGTCTTCCTGGTCGGCGTTGTCCGTTTGGCGTTCCATGGAGAGCTATGTGTGGTATTCTATTTGAGCTCATCCTTTCTACGTGTTGATGCCAGTATCGCCGTCTTTGACGTCCCCATCTGACCACATCTTCGACCTCGCAGATTTCTCGGATTGCTGTATTCCTAACTCAAAATAAAATATGTAAGGGCGAAATATTGCCATTCAATTATTCAAGTGAAGTATATTGGCTGTATATGAATTCATACATATTTTAAAAAGGACTGAAGTAATCCAAGGGTCGCAATTTTCCTCATAACCTTTAGCACTCTTCAAAACATAAAGCACTCCGCCATTGTCGTAGTCAATAAATTGCGAATATTTTATTTTATTTTTGCGAAAGCTTTTAACACGCGCCGTGTCACGTGGTGCGTTTGGCAGCTCCCGCCTCGGTTATTTCTACTTAAAATATTTTGGCTTTTATTCAAACCCCTTACTTCCAGAGGGCCACAAGATCTCCCGAGAGAGTTCTCATAGGGATGGGACCATCGAATCACTACAAGCTATCACATAAATCGATTCAAGTAATCGAAAACGATTTAATCGATTGTGTGATGCTACTTTTTTTAATATTACATTTAAGAAGCAAGAGCGAAGATTTGATCAAACGAAAGTCTACAGATATATATCGTCGGTTCAAAGGTAAAACTCATTAAGTGACATTTTTTTTTTTTGCAATTTCTGTATCAGACTTGTGAATTCTACGTCAGAAAATAATCACCAAGTGTATTTATTAAAGAATAACAGTTATTCTTTAATAAAAACACTTGGTGATTATTTTCTGACGTAGAATTCACAAGTCTGATACAAAAATTGCATTTTTTTTTTTAAATGTTACTTAATGAATTTTACCTTTGAACCGACGATATTTATTATTCCTAAGTATGAAATCGTTTACTTCTCTTTTTTTTATTTTAATAGATCTGACGATCTGCGACACAGAAATCATGTTTCATGAGATGATTAAGTCTAATTGTGGTCCATATCTTAACTGATCTTCCAGGTGGACGATGTCCGAAGGGGATTTCTTAAACGGCTGTGTATGCAAATCTGCCACTATCCATTCAGGCTATATGGTCCCTTCAGTGTCGTCTTCTGGATCTACTCCACTAAACGATGTTCTGTATTTCGTAAGTTTTTTTATCTCTGCGTTAAGGACGACATGATCCCAGAGAGTTTTTCCATTAATAAATCTTAGGACCTTCATCTCAGACGCTCTTAGCAGCCTTGGTTCATACAATATCGGTCAGCGTCTTTACAGAATACCTCATTATAGTTACTGAATTTTTATTATCTCACTATCAAAAATGTTACGTTATAATATACTATATAGATTTTAAATATTGAATTGGGCTATAGAAATTCAGGAATTTAAAAAAATTAAATAATTCTCTATATTTTTCATCATTTTCACTGCTAATCGCACCAATTACGCTCAAAGCGCGGCAATGTACCGGATATGCGACACTTACAACAAATCTTTTAATGCAATCGATGTTTTTCACTTAAACGCTTAGGATAGTGCTATAATATTATTATATATTATATTCCTTTATTTGTATTATTTTTATCTTTTTGTTAATTCGTATACTATTACCATAGTTTTATTTTGATTTTAGTTTAGTTAAATCTCGTTTCATAAATCTATTAATGTTAACTCTGTTCATTCATTTATATTTGTGGTTACATGTAATTGGTATTATTTAAGTACTTCTTTGTGTATTTATATATACGAGTATACCTATTCGCTGTTTGTTACCCTAAAATAAAAAAAATAAAAATACATTTGTGTTGCATATACACATTTGTATAAATGAAGAAAGAACGAAATTGCTGTTAAAACGTAATAATACGAATTTTAATAAAAACAGAGATTTTTTTAACACAATTTACATTACCATTTAAAAATATATACTCGTATGTATTGAATCATATTTCGCGAAGCTTATTATTACACTGCTTATGTATTTTTGACTGAATTTTGACATAAGATAACAGTTCGGCATAAAATAATATTACCAGAAGTTATTATATATATTTAAGTTTTAAATGTCTAAACAAAGTGGGAGATTTACATGAAAATTTAAAATTTCCACAAAAAAAATCGAATCGATTCAATCATCGCACCATCACTATTTATGAAATATTGTTTCTCTCACAGTTCGGTTTTCTCGACATTTCGTCATTTCGGGATTAAGTTGTCCAGTCGAGGCTGACCTCGAAATTTCATATTTAGGCATTTCTGCTTACCATTTCACGTTAAAACCATATCATTTTGTGTGTATAATATTAAAGTAATACATCATAAATTGAAATAGCCCTATTAATCAAAAATAATATGCACCTATTTGCGTCGCAAAACATTTCGGAATTCAGAGTTCTAGTACCAACGCTTATGTATGGAAGTAAATCTTGGAGGTTGAAAAAGAAAGATACAAATATAACATATACTGTAGAAATAAGATCACCGAGAAGAATGTGCGTGAAAACGATGAATGATAGAATACCGGAAGACAGCCATGTAAGACAGACGATTGCATCATAAGTCAAATTAAAAAAATGATCCTTGAAGTGGTTTGAACAAATATAATGAAAGAAGAACGAAAGTTAAAAAGTTGCATACAAGCATTGTGAGCAGAAAGAGAAGCTGTGGATGACCGAAGAAAGCGTGGCATGACCAAATCAACAGATTATTAAAATACGGCTACTTTCGAAGGCGGAAAAATCGACAAGCGTGCATGTTACGATATACGAATGCATAGGAAGCTCAAGAGTTGTATCAGAACAGACCAGTATGGTTGTCCATCCTATATGCCTTATTCTTATTTTAATACGTCGGTCAAAGTCTAAAGTTATGGTATTTGAAAAGGAAGAATGTTTGACGGATTGTGACATACTCTTAAGTGCGAACGGTGAGATATCATATCGAATTTGTTTATCTGGAAAGCATATTTACAAGAGATGGAAGAATGGAGAAAGATATCGGAAGAAGGGATGGAGCTGGAAACAAAATAAATGGTGCACTCAAAATCATTAGAAATATATCGACTGAAGCAAATATGGGAGTGTACAATGGAGTTCTAGTCCCTACCCTTATGTATGGAAGTGAAGCTTGGAGTTGGCAAAATAAGGATGAAAGTAGGATAAATGCCGTAGAAATGAGGTCACTAAGAGGAATGTGCGGAAAAACAATGTATGAAAAAATATCTAATGTTGAAGTAAGGAATGTAAAGCGGATGAATACGTGATAAATAAAATTAAGAAAGGGTCACTAGGATGGTTTAGACATATGGAACGCATTACCAAATTAATCAATTACTGAAAGGCGGCCATGTTCGAAGTAGGAACAATCGACGAGAGTGCATGTCGCGATATGTGAATGTAGAAGAGGTGCGAGAAATATACCTGGATAGAATAATGTGGCGATCCATACTCTCTGTCTGCTCCTACGGGGAAACGGCGTGATGGTTAGTTAGCATATGAAATAACTTATTTTTCATGTAATATATTAAATAAATAATACAACCGGGTGGTGGTCCAGGAGACAAAACGCTTCATTCCTGATCAGGGGACTTGATTTCAAATCTACAGATGACCTAATTTCATCTTCTTGGTGACACCAAATAATTTTGATGTTTAAATTTTTTATACTTTGATAAGAAGCCATTACTTGGTGGTTGGACATATTTCACACTTAATTAAACACTTTTTGTACTTGGTATACAACCACTTTATTTGTGAAACTGAGGGCCTACCGGTTTCGCTCTAGGCGAGCTTCTTCAGGGCTTAACACATACTGTATGTATAAAGCCCTGAAGAAGCTCATATAGAGCGAAACCGGTAGGCCCTCATCCTCACAAATAAAGAAGTTGTAGGTATACCAAGTACCAAAAGTGTTTAATTAAGTGTTAATTTTTTTATAAATTATCAACCGATTTGGCTACAACCAGACTTTCATAAGTTAGTATATATAAATCAAGATAAGAGTTTTTTTTTAATTATCTTAAAATACATTATTTTGAATATAGCAGAATGATGATACACAAATAAAAATAAATATAAAAATTAAAAGATTCTAGTGTCATACAATTTGGTTGTAAAGTCACGTCGGGTACACAATCGAAAAAATGATTGCCTTATACAATATCTTGTATAAGCCCGACACCTTTTACTTGGTTTTTCTTTATTGATTTACCATTGTGAAGCGGGATCAATTGGCTACAATTTCATATTTTCTACTTGTGAAATATATTGTACGTCTTACGTTATTCGTTTAAGACTTTCAAATAAATTCTTATAATTCGTTTGCGATTTCTATTTTCAAACAGTTTGCGTTGAATATTATGAATTGTACAATCTGTACTCCTGTTTCCCATCGCAATTTCGATAGGATTTTTCTCTTCTGAATACTATTGAAAAACGCTTAAAATTCGTTTGCTTCGAGAGCATTCCAAATAACATTTAGACATTTTGTGATTGATTTTGCGTTCAGCCAAGTGTTATTTTTTTTTCTCTTCTTTATCAAATATTTAACAAGAAACATCGGCGCTATATTTATACTGTATTATATGAGGTGACTTTTCATTTTAGAAAGAATTTCTTCTACTAGTGATTAATCTTCCTCAAATATGATAAAACACTCTTTTTGTATGTTAATGTGATACGAATACGACGAAAATAAGTCGAATTTTGATTCGCTAGAAGACTTTTCATAGACTTTTTGTGTTGTAAAAATAAGCAGCATGCGTTTTGTGATTAACATTTGTTTAAATTATAATATTGATAGTTTTTCTATGTTCGTCATACTTTGTGTTGTAGATGTATTATTTGTCTTTTTTAATATACTTTGTATATACAACACTAACTTTAAAATAAATTTAAATTGCATATCAGACATGTTTCGGACCACTGGTCCTTCTTCAGTGATATATATTATTAAGATACATATTTAAAATATTATAAAATTGTTTACTAATATGATCAGTTTTGACATATATTATAAAGATTTATTTTGGAACGTTTACGCTTTTGTTATAACAAATATTATGAATCAATTTAAATTTTAAAATAATTATTTCAATTTCTTATTGAGGTTCAGGTAATTACTTACAACAAAGGAAATAAATCATTCTCGAAATTTTAGAAATAAAAAAGCAATTAAAAATAAAGAAAATATTATAAATAATCAAATAAATTTAACGTCCAATCTTTGATTTATTTCCTTTGTTGTAAGTAATTACCTGAACCCCAATAAGAACTTTAAATTATTATTTTGAATTTTAAATTGATTCATAATATTTCTTAAAACATCTGTCAAAACTGATCATATTTGTAAACAATTTGACTGCCACACTTTAACCGATGCGGCACTCCATCTTTCTCTTTTCGCCCCCGCGGGAGACGCGGTGTGATGGGTTGCGAACCTCATCGCCAGCAATAGGCATCTCCCGCGTAAATATTATATATCGAAAATATATTTTAAAAATTAAGATAAATTTGCAAGAAGTAAAAGTAAGTATGTCCTTCAATCTCTTAACCATCAAGTTTCATTAACTCCAATATACTTACAAACTACTTGGAACTGCTTCGATCTCATGAATCCACTCTACAGATGTAATAACTCCTTTCTTATCCCCACCTCGGTCCAGCAGATAGCGAAAGCTGCAGTGGAGTATTAATCTCTTTGTAAAATTTAAAGCAGTTTGGTAATTTATTAAGACAATTCGTCTAAAATGATAAACGATTGTTAGACGAAACGTGCAGATGGAAATGTGAATAAGGAAAGCATAAAGTTTCGTTCGTTGGTACATTAAGGGATGTTAGTAGGGGCACATTAGTATGAAAAATGAATTTTTAACTGTTTGCATTTTACTTCGTTCCATTTTAAAATGCGAACGGCAAACTGCATAAACTAACCCATACATTTAAAGTTTTTTATCCAGCTATAAATATGGAAATAATATTTAATCTCAGAAAGATAACATCATATTTCAAAATAATGTTATCAATATAAATTTTCATATAAATTTTAGATGTGTATGTGGCATTTTAATTGTACACAATATAAGGAAAACATTATGAACAAAATAATAACAAGATACATTTTTTCAGGTGGTTTTATATCGAGTGTGATGAACATTTCAAAATTATATTAATTACCAAAAAATAAAGGATTAAAAAAATATTGTTTATCTTATTGAACGCCGAGGCATTAACACGGTGGAATTCCATAGTAATATACTTAGGAAGTTGAAAATAACTTTGTATAATCCACTATTTAAAAAAAAAATATTAGTAAACACGACATGTTTCGGAGGATACAGATACAGGATTCAGGTGTAAAAATAAAATAAAAACTAAACAAAGAAAGACTAATATAAAAACACATTTAAAATTCGATACAATAATTCAAATTTAAAAATTAGTATTTAATAGTTCTTACAACATATAGTCCAGGTTAATTTTTAAATTTGAATTATTGTATCGAATTTTAAATGCGTTTTTATATTAGTCTTTCTTTGTTTAGATTTTAATATATTTTTACACCTGAAGATGGAGGTGTCCTCCGAAACATGTCGTGTCGTTTTTAATAATTAGTGGATTAAACAAAGTTATTTTAAATTTTCTAAGAATATTGCTTAAGTTTAAAAAAAATGTTCTGAGAATACATAATAATGTAAAAAAGCAATAAAAATATTCCATCTATGAGAAAGAAAAGGAAAGTCATACGTCTATATAAACTTACATTTCAAAATATCTTCATTTTGACATATCCCAACTAAAGCGAACAAAAACAAACAATATTTAAACAAAAACAAACTTATAACAAAAACAAACTGATATACTCGTATAATATATTTATTTACCACATTGGGTACATCCGAAAACACAATTTATTGTGTATATAATATATGGATCGCAATTCACCGATTGTATAGAAAAATTGAATTCAATAGTACATTTATAAACTATTTCTATGTTCGCGATGTTCCCTTTCCGTAACAAGTGCAAGAGATAAATATTTGGGTCACGTCTATTCCTGTGCGCTATGGTTTTGTAACTGTTCCCAAACGAGCTCTGGATCAAGCGAGGATTTATAGTTCCTAATTCATAAGCTAATTCATCACTGCCAACAACTGCAGTACTTTGTTCAGATGTTCAATTTACATAGTCTGAGCTTTCAAAGCTTTTTGATCCTTGAGCTATTTACTACTATTAAACGTATGACTTGACAAATTGAAATTAAGTGTATGCAGTATTTCCAAGCAAGATATATGCATACAAAAACGGTGGCAAAGAAATTGAACTATGTATTATGTATTTTCGTACAAAGCTGTTATGGAGACTATGGAGGACATGGTGTTTACCGATGATTTCTGTGTCATAGATCGTCAGATCTATTAAAAGAAGAAGAAGCTGTTATGGTGTTCACCCCTTAATCCAACTATATGCATACAAAATCCATGCTCACATTGAGAGAATATGTGGAGTTGCACTGAAAATGTTGGGATTTATTCTCCGAAATGGTAGAGTTTTCAAGAGTCCCTATGTTTTGCGAATTTTGTATAACTCATTGGTCCGGAGCCGGCTCGAGTGTGGCTCGGTGATATGGAGTCCCCACGAGGTGAAATACTCGCTCATGTTAGAGAGGGTTCAGAAAAGATTTCTGAGATATCTCTACATGAGGGAGTTTGGTAGCTATCCGTGGCTTTATCCCACTGCATTCCTCTTGGGCATGCTGGGGACCGATAGTTTACAGATAAGAAGGATGATGCACACTTACCCATTATTTCAGACTTATCAGGGGATTCTTTGAGAATTCCGTCATCTTGGAGGCTATCCATCTTTATCTTCCGGATGGTTATCTTCGACAGCGTCAGCACAGACTGTTTTATCTCCCAGCATGCAGAACCAACCTGCCTCTGGTGATGCCGGTGGGGAGAGCAATCAAACTGCTGAACATGATCGCTTCGGAGATCGATGTTTTTCATATTCGTGAAAGTACGTTCAGAAGACAAATACTCTTGACTTTGGAGAGTATCTTGTATTCCTAATGTCGAACCATCTCTCATGCGTTCCTGGTATTATATATTTATTATGTTTTACCTGTTCTCAATAGATGCCTTAAACTAAAAAAAAAATTTGTAATGTCTTTTGAGAAAATAAACTGATTTGATAATGATTTGATTATGTAAAAACGGTGGCAAAGAACTATGTATTACATATTTTTGTATGTAGCTATAATGAAGAAGCATGATGTTTACCCCGAATTACGGTGCTTATTACGTATATTTTTGTTTGCTTATTTATACCTCTATCGTTTTTATAACCTATAACGTGATATAATAATGGCCATAAGATTGCAGCGAGCTGCTGAAACCGGTCGAACTAAAAATCAAGTGGACCAAAATTAAGTACATAGTATAAAAGATTTTTTTTATTTTCATTATTTACAAAGAACTTCTCTTCATTTGCATGGTAACAATGTATTCACGATATACTTAAAGTATTTACCTTAAGTATACTTCAAGTATTCCAAGAAACACTTTAACATTTTTGGGTTTTTTCTTATTATTATTATTGTTTTGTTTAATCACTCTTTGCATTATTACAGCGTGAGCTAAATCGATGTAAAGGGTATAAGTTATCATATTGATTGTCATGACGTGAAGGTAGCTAATATATCGCCATCTTATTGTTATATGAATTCTAAATCAGACAAAAGACAAGTGACAATCACACTGCCATCGCCGGGATTCGAACCCGGGACCTTCGGTGTGGCAGTCGTAGCTCTTGCCACTCTGACACGAAGGTATAATCAAATTATATTATAAATATAATAAATATAATATTATTACACTCAGTATTTTTACAACACTTTATTACACTTTTCACAGACATGTTTCGGTTGAAACAAAATATTTTTCAATCTACAAATTTAAAAAAATTGTTTCTTTTTCTTTTTCGTTTTTATATACATACTTTGTATATTCAACACTTATATTAAAAAATAAAATTACATAGACATGTTTCGGACAAACATTCCTTCTTCAGTAAAGATACATTTTTTAAAATATTATAAAATTGTTTGCATGACCTGACAGATGTTTTAAAGATTTATTTTGGAACGTTTATGCTTTTGTTATAACATATATTATGATTCAATTTAAAATTAATGAAATGTTACTATTTATCTAAATTAATGTTAAAATTTTGTAAATTGAAAAAGGTTATGTTATAACCGTCACATGTTTGTGAAAAGTATAAAAGAAAGTTGTAAAAATACTAAGTGAAGTTATATTCATTCTAATATGTATCCACAACACATAGTGAAGGCGAATATAGAATAAATTATACTATTTCATAAACCCAAATCACATACCTAACATAATGTATTTATTCGAACCCTTATCAATTGTATACAATAATACAGAGACAGAGTCAGAAACGATACGGTGAGAGAAAAAACAAAGGTCACTAACATCATCCACCGGGTGGCGACTATAAAATGGCAATGGGCAGGTCACGTTGCCAGAAGCTCAGACGAAAAGTGGACAAGAAGACTTGGAGACCGGCGACCGCAACTACACTGGAAGGATGATTTGAACAGACACGTCGCGACGTGCCGACGCGTCGGTGCAATAACCTGGATGCAGTCTGCATAGGACATAGTGACATGGAAGCGAATGGAGGAGGCCATTGTCCATGAGTGGACGGGAATAGGCTGAGGAAGAAGAAGAAGAAGATAATAATATCACCTAACTTAACACCCCTCTGTGAAACGAAAGTATGTTTTTGAATTACCTTATAAAATATCGATTTCGGTCTGAAAATCATGAAAAATAATTTCAAATAATTACAATGGAATCTGTATTGTATTATTTTAAAAGGCTGTCTTTATGCTTTTGGTAATGTAGGTGGTTTTGTAATAATGTTTTTTCTTATGAATAACCCAACGACATCACTAATAGATTTGTTTCCTTTGTCCCGTCTTACACGATATTATACTCATCTGTACCCTCCATATTTCATCTCCCGTAATAATACAGATGTGTCAGAGTTAGCGTAACGTCCCCTAATGAAGTTACGTGAATGTATTAAGTCTCAGTTAGACTGTTCTGGCTTGCTGGCAATTCGTATTTCTACATTAATAACATCTGATTTTCATATTCTGGCAGCCAGTAAGTCTCACAATTCTTTCTTAATGGTTTTATAGATAATTAAACGTGATAAAGTACTTCAGATATGAGAAATATTAGGGATGAAAATACACAAACGAATTGAGTGTCAACATTATAACTGTGTAATATTTTTGAATCTGCAGAAAATTTAACGTATTATCCAAGCCAAATATTATAGCGACACTTTTATTCTTTCTTGAACTTCTTCTAATGGTGCCGTATCAGCCCCCCCTGACGTTGGGGATCACTGTGACAAATGCTATTTCACCACAGCCATTTTCTGGGAAGCGTTTCTGGAGTGGTTTTCTTTTGACTTCTCCAGGGATTTTCTGTAAGGTTTACCTTTCCTTAGCTGGTGGGTCTCGCTATTGTGGTGTTTTCATTGTCTGCTATGACCCTGATGATAAGGTCTGTGGTCCGAAACTCGTGGGATTACGAGGACTACTCTAGGACGTCAGGGAGTCGGACTTACTGGAAGTCTAGCAGTTGTCATAACATGTGGCATTTCACGGCATTTTATAGGTGCATACCTTCCAACAGAGAATATCCCACTGTGGCATTTCCAGACTTCGTGTTATTTGAACAATAATGTAAAACTCCATATTTAATAAGTTTTTGTAATACGAATGAAAACGTCAGTTTTCTAGTAGTTTTATTATATTTTTTGGGAATGACATGTTTCGCCCTTCTAAGGCATTATCAAATGACATTTGATAATGCCTTAGAAGGGCGAAACATGTCATTTCCAAAAAATATAATAAAACTTCTAGAAAACTGACGTTTTCATTTGTATTATTTAATATGTAGTTTTTCATCATTGTTCAAGAAACAATAAATACGAATGAAAACGTCTTTTTTCTAGAAGTCTTATTATATTTTATGGAAATGACATGTTTCGCCGTGCTAAGATTTTATCATAATGCCTTAGCAAGACTCATTTCATATTCGGGATTTTTAATCAATTGTATGGTTATTGCACTGAGTGAAATTAATCAATAATAATATTTTATAAAGAGAAAGAATTTTCAAATAATTAGATTAATATTATGTTTAATGGTTTTTTATTTTAATTTTATTAAAATTTATAATTAACGGGAAAAAATTGATAATTAAATAGGTATCAAACAAATATTATAATCCTGTGCTTGGAGAAGAACTCATATTACAATATATGCGTAAGGTTGATTAACATAGTTTAATTAAAATTAAATCCGACATCAACAGTGTACCCGCAATAAACGGTAAACAGCATCAGAAACATATCTCAATTATTCGGTAGAAATAGGCAATTCAATCAGAAAGGTAGACAAATTAATGAGTTTATGTCGAAAATAGGTGTATATTCAGCTAATGTTTGAAATTTTCAAAGTCTTATATAGTACATATCATAAAGTATATTCTATCCCAATTTGTATTTCACAGCGTTTGAAAAATCTTTAGTCTAAATCACGTATTGATTCATAGCGAATGTTTTATAGAAGATTACTAATATCAGGAGAATGAAAGCCTATTTACTAGATTTTTTAATTATGTTTTATGAAAATCACATGTTTCGTCTTGTTAAGGTATCATTTGTTAAATATTATACATACAATATTATACATCTTAGGATGTAAAGCATGTTTCTATGATCATGCTTTCAGCGATGCGGGTCCGTTGGCGTGAGATAGCCTCCATGTTAGTATTAAGTACGAGGATAGAGACGTTAAATTTAAGAAACTTCTGAAGACTGCACTGTTCGGTCAGTCATTTCCTAGTGCGCCCTTGGACTAATTGATTTTACAAAACGGCGCACTTAAAATACAAGTCATCAGAATAATAATTGGCAAATCGAAACACACTTAATTATTCAATTCTTCAGAATTTCATATTCCTATTTAATTACAATATATGAAGTTATCTTTTGCAACGATAATCTTAACTTGAAACTCCGACAAAGAATGATTAAATGTTATATATGGTCTGTTCTACTATATGGCTGCGAAACCTGGACGCTGAAAGTGAATGTAAGGAATCGGTTGGAAGCGAATCCTGGTCTTTAAAAGTAAATGTAGTGAATCGGTTTTTAATTAAAGAGAGAGGAATTTCCCGTTCGAGATGTGGATATACCGCAGAATGCTCCGTACACCGTGGACCGATAGGGTCAGTAATGCAGACGTACTACAGAGAGCCAGAGCCCATAGAGAGCTGTTGTCGGGTGTGAAAATTAGAAAGGTCTCATATTTGGGTCATGTGCTAAGGGGAGAAAAATACTACCTCCTTCGACTGATATTAATGGGTAAAGTGGAGGGACGTCGGGGAGTTGGTAGAAGGCAGCTGTCCTGGCTGCGGAACATCAAAAAGTGGACAAGAATAACAAGAGTTCAGAACCTGTTCCGAGTAGCGTAGGATAGATATGCCTTTGCTGCAGTGATCACCAACGTTGGGGGGACCTGACACAGCACCAAAAGAAGAAGAAGAAGAAGTTATCTTGGATAGTATAAATGAAGGTATCTCGGATAATATATATATTAATAACAAAAATGGGCACTTTATTCAAAGGTCTTAACGTGGAATAAAATAATGATCCTGCTTACCTTGTGGGTTGTGTTATGTTGTGAACACTTTGTTTCAAGTGATATCGTGTCTCTTTTAATCCCCTTTTTATCCCCGATCCCTCCATGACATTTAGTCCTTTGTAACATTATACGGGCACCAGTTTAGGGAATCTTTTATATTTGGGACAGGCTTTTAAATTGGGGTTTCATGTTATATTCGCGTATTGGATGACAGTGGTTTTGTCTCAACAGGTAATCCAACACATTTTGCACAAAAAAACATCTCATTTTATTTTTTTGTTACCTTTCTCTTATATCAATATATATTTTTTTCTTAATGCCGAATTGTTAGGCATCAAAATATGTTACATACACGTAATATATTGGAATAACAACGGCCTCAGATTATATGACGACCCTCGTGACAACAGTTATGACTACCACACCGAAGGTTCCGGGTTTATTCCCGGCGATGACAGTGTGATTCACTCACTGTTTTTGGTCCGGTGTAGAATTCCCGTGACAATAAAATGGCGGTAGATTACCTAGCTATCACATGTCACGAGAAACAATATAACACCTATCATTATCATTATCATTATTTTGTTGAATCGCTCTTTACATCATGACAGCATGAGCTAAATCGATGTAAAGGGTATTATAGTTATCATAGTGATTCTCGTGACATGTGATAGGTATCTAATCTATCGCCATGTTATTGTCACGTGAATTCCACACCAGACCAAAGACAGTGTGACAATCACACTGCTCTCGCCGGGAATCGAACCCGGAACCTTCGGGGTGGCAGTCAACGCATTTACCACTCGCCCGCGAAGGTCGTCATATACCATTTAGCTCGTCGTCATCAGGTGTGCGAGTCAGGTAGAGAAGAATCCCTGAGGCCTTAGGCACCACGGAGGTCTGACATGACGAAAAGATGAAAAAGCTTTTCAAAAAAATTGGCTTCCGCTGTAATGATGTAATGTGCTGTCCAACAAAATAAAATATAAATATCGGATTTCTGCATCACCGAAACCATGAACGCGAGTTGGTCTACATGGCGATCAGCAATGTCTGTTGCGATGGGTAGATTCTCTGTGCAGAAACGTTGGCTTCGTGGTAGCCTTCGTGGTCTTCCTGCAAACCTCCAGGGCATTGATATATTACAATCAGCATATAACAGTTCCCAACAAATTCTGGAATTTGTTATTAATAATTAAAATAATTCTTCTCAATTCATAATTTCATTCGTCTTTGCAATGCAAAATATCCAATTCTCATAAAATGTAATAAAATTTATTGAAAACAAATATTTTCATTATTTAATAAGGAGTTTAACATTTTATTCAAGTAATATTTTTAAAAAAATACTAAAATCATCAATTTTTAAATATTCGAATAGCTTTAAAATATCTTTTGTTCTATATACTTTGTATACAACACTCACTTTTTAAATAAATTAAAATTATATATTAAACATGTTTCGGACTACCCAGCCCTTCCGCAGTGATATTAGGTATACAGATATTTGAAATATTATAAAATTTCTCCTATGTTCGCCATACTTTGTGTTGTAGATGTTTTATTTGTCGTTTTCTTTTTTATATACTTTGTATACTCGTATACAACACTAACTTTAATCATAAAATTGTTTACAAATAGGGTCAGTTTTGACAGATATTATACAGGATATTTAAAATATTATAATATAAATATAAAATAACGTTTTTTAAACTTAATTAAATAAAATACACAATAAATTGGGATAAACATTTTGGGCGCATTGCCTAAACAACATTCCGAAAGCTATTACGGAACAAACGTGGAGAATTATTACCCCTATTGTCTGCTAACAATGGGGTGTGTTTAAAATTCAATTTGTACTACAAAAAGAAACATGAAGGCAGTCTATTGACTTAATACATTTATGATATGGATCACAGATCGCTTTACATTATTAATATCAAATTTAGGAATAGCTGTTCCCATATCGTATAAAGAGGGCGGTGGGTATTATTTGAACAAGGAATGAGTTTTAAATAACAGATAAAGCTTAAATATTTTGCATTGTGCTTAAATAAAATTCAATAACATATGATATATTCAGTTCATGTTTGAAACATGCATAAATATTTTTTAAATCTATTTTATAAATATAATAAATATCGCTAGTAGAATAACATAAATAACAAAGTTATGATGTACGAAGCGTATGTTAAAAGCCGACTGACATACATGATTCCCTTCTGGGGGACAGGAAACCAAAAGGACATCTCCAGATTCCAAAGACAGCGAAATAAAATAATAAAACTAGCTTATAACATTAACTCTCTGATCCCAAACATACAAGGATACAGACAAACAAAACAAATGTACATATCAGACTTGACTAAATTTGAGATCTTGAAAATTGTACACAGAGTGACCATGGAAGAGACAACAGACAGCAGCTACAAATTAACTAAAAATTCAGACATACACTGACACTGGACCAGGAACTGTGACAGATATCACTTACCGAATACACGAACTAAGACAGGACAATCAAGGATATTAAACAATGGACTGAAACTCTACAATGAACTAACAAAAGACACAAGGAGTCTCACTACAACTTAATTTAAAAAAATATCTGAAACAATTCATAATTAAAAGCAAGACCTAAAAATGTATCCATATAACCCAATTGGGTTCTTTAAAAAAGAAATGAAAAAAATAAAAATATATAATAATAAATTGAACAAACTAATTATTGTAGGCTTTTAGTATATTAATGTTCATATTTATCTATGTGACTTGAATAAATATAACAACTTCTTCTTCTTCTTGTTCTTTTCCTATCGGAGGTTGGACAATATCTTGGCCTTTTCTACTCTTGATATAGCAGCTCTAAACATGGAATGTTATAATATATTTTCAATTTCAATCTTATTTCAACATTAAAGTATCAAAAGGGTCTTCTGTTTGTTCTTAATATAAATAGATACGTTATTTTAACATACCTTAAAAATGAAATCCTTACTCATTTTTAATTGCCTCTAAAAATAAATTACACACCTCGAATACAATGTTTTATCTTTGAGAAAAGTTATTTTTAAAATATGAAGACTGTTTATGGTACTATAAATATTATTTTAATTCTCAATATTTTTCATTATCCCGGAGCTTTGGAAATGTACTACTTTAATGCTCGCCGTAAAAATGTCCTCTCTAGCATTAAAATTAGTCCCTTTTAGACTGTACGATACTTCCGCTACCTATTCTATAGCCCTCCGCTGTGTCCGGATTCCCGCCCTCCGATTCACCCTACCCAGACTGAGGAGGGTTGTTCGGCTGTTCCTCTCGCCTTACAGATATGAGCTATGACCCCCGCGATATTTTCATGAAAAAATAACCAGACGATTCTATAGCAGCGCCATTTGCAGTATGCCAGATGATAATGGTGCATTTGTATGTGTTATGTATGATAAATGATGGTAATGAAGCAATAAAAGCAAGGAATGGCAGTTTACAATCAGTGGTACTCAAATATATATGAATAATCATAACTTTACACAAATAAAAGCATAGAAAAAATATTATATTATATTATAAAATATCAGTATATGGTTTTAAGTAAAAATTGTTTATTATTATTGAAAGTTAAGGCATTTACACTGTGTAATTCCATTGTAATTCACAATGGAACTGAAAAATAACGCTGTTTATTTTCCACTTAAATATTAAATACCTCGACATGTTTCGGAGGAGACCTCCATCTTCAGGTGTAAATATATAAGAATAAACTAAACATTGAAAGGCTTATATAACGCATTTAAAAATCGATACAATACAAAGAAACAATAGATATGAATTTAAAACAAAAGGCCTGGAATAATTGTTTTAAGAACTGATAATTAATTTTTAATTTTTAACAGTAATAATGCAAAATAATTATAAGTGATAATATGAAATTGTAATTTGGAAAAACATACATTTGAAAAGACACACTTTCCCTAGATATTAATAATTGATTAATTTGCGTAGAGAATATTATTGGGAATGGGAGCTTGGAAGATTGAAAGAGAAAGGAGTAAATGGAGGAATTTGATTATTAGATGATGTTTTCTCCCAATTTCTATTTTAATCTTTGCTATTTTTAAACAAGCAAAAAATTTTCGTTTATTATTCATTACGAAGCTATAATTATACTACAAATCAAACTAGGAATATAAGAGCAAATGGTTGAGAGTTAAGAAACTCTTAAATAATAACATAAATACTTTAAGATGAAATACTCGTGGCGTGAAATTTTTAAAAATAATTAAATGACATAAACTGAAACACATTACATCGTTCTTCGACGATAAACGTATAATGCCTTTGAAACATGTCGCAAAAAATTAATCGCAAGAATTAAAGAAATTACATCTTGCACTTACAATCTTATTTTTTACTATTCTCTGTAAAAAAATATAAACATTATTGAAATCTTATACAATGTTATGTTAAATGAAATGTTAAAATATACTCGTACATCGCACCTTGAGTGTAAAACCGAAACAGTGTAAATATACAGTTTGGAGATATGGGAGTTTAAAGACTTCATATTGCTTGGAAAAACTGTTTTTTTTTTTAATAAACCAATGATTTTCAGTTTAAAGTAATATACCTATAAACCGAAAATCATTGGTTTATTTAAAAAAAACAGTTTTTCCAAGCAATATGAAGTCTTTAAACTCCCATATCTCCAAAATGTCGGTTTTACACTCACGGTGCGACATATACTTCCTGTCATATACGAAACTTATACTATTGTTGGGTGGTTTGTAAGTTAATTAAAAGTTAAGTTTCCTATAATATTTGGGAGTCACTCTCGCCTGTGGGCTTAAGATAGTCCAACTTTCAAAATCGATCGCTAGGCTCTATTTTGAAGTTTATTCGGAGAGATTTTTTGACTCAATTTCCCAAAAATTTTAAGAGTTGTAGATTTTGTGTGTAAGCACTAGAGTCTAACTATTATTATTCTGATAAACAAGGGTTAGAATAAAGTTGGATTTTTTTCTCTAAGACGAATGTGGAATAAATATAAAATGTTCAGTTAACAGAGAAGCCAAAATTTTAATAACCGAAACTTAAAATCACTTTTTTTTTTCAAATTATATGAATAAGTAGAAAGTTTGAACCGTAATTTCATATCTTGCACTGCACAATACTACCATTGTTGGTTCACAAAACAATGGAATTCTTTACAAGGATTGGGGAGTATTAAATACAGAATAATATTAATCAATATTTTATTTTCATACAATATTAAAACATATTATATTTCTTGGTACACCATATATACATTTTGTACCCTTAAAATAGAAACAGAGAGCAATCAAACTGCTGAACATGATCGCTTTGGAGATCGACGTCTTTAATATTCATGAAAGTACGTCCAGAAGACCAATACTCTTGAATAATAATAAAAAAAATTGAAGCAAAATTTCTTTATTATTATTCTCGTATACTTAGTGTGCTTCCACTTGTGTCCAACGTCTACCGGTTTCAGCACCTTGCTTTCATTTTCTGGTCACTAAATGTATCATTTTTTAATTATCATTATTTAAAATGAACTTCTACCAAAAAATTGCAATTAAAAATATTGAAATACTCTTGACTTTGGAGAGTATCTTGTATTCCTTACGCCGAACCATCTCTCATGCGTTCCTGGTATTATATATTTATTATAACTTACCTGTTCTCAATAGATGCCTTAAACTATAATATAATTGTTGTTTATTATATCTTTTGAGAAAATAAACTGATTTGATTTAGTATCTACATAGGTACATAATGTTTTTCGAAAAGCCATCATTTGCGAAGGACTTGAATCTGAATCACTTATATGAGTATTTTGAACAGTGAAGAACAAGTAATTTGAAAATCAATAAAAATTGTTTCAACAACACCATTCTACCAGTTGTGTTGTAAAATTTATTATCGTAAGAATACACGGACTATTGACGTCATAGAATCAACTGATGATACGATTTGGAATGGCCACAAACGATACCATAATTCATTAGTTCAGAGCAATCGACCGGAAAGGGAAGGCCTTTCCGAGTTTTACTGGTGTCATGTAAGATAAGAGATTTCCGAAATAACTGTCCTTTGATATATTTTTTTCACTGTTTATTTTTTCCCATTTATTATTATTTTTATGAACACTGATTAGATTTTTAAAAATATTCAGATTTGATAGAGACATGAATCGCTTTTAGAAGATTATGATTTTAGATATTCTCACACTGTGTATGTTCTGGTGTAGAATTCACGTGACAATAAAATAGCGATAGATTAGCTACCTATTACATATCACGAGAATCACTATGATAGCTATAATAATACCCTTTACATCGATTTGGTTCATAATAACAAAATAATAATAATAATAATAATAGTTGTCTATGACTAATAAACTAACCATTTCCCTGAAGGGGTAGGCAGGAAGGATGGACCCCTAAACGTCTCCATCGATATTTCCGACTTTGAATATAACAATCTTAGAGTAATTGATTAATTTGGTCGCGAGGTGCTTACCTCGGCTGTTCTCAGCTTCTTTTTATATTCAAATATACAATTTTTTAACCATTCTTCTCTCATCCATTGTTCCATATGTCCAAACCATCTAAGTGATCCTTTTTTTATTTGATTTAATCAGGATGTAATTAATGCAATTTTAATAAATGTGTTTTGAATCCTTCTGCGGACCTGCAATGTACAGGGTGAAAAATCTTTTGTGCTACTGAAAATCCTATTTTTATTAATAAAAAGTCTGAGCATGATAATCTTTGTTTGTATACACAAAAGGATATACAACGAAAATAAATATAATAATTCCCACGACGCAAGGCGTATGTACTCGTACGTGTATTATATGTTAACAATTAGAAAATTTTTCTTGTGGCTTATTAAATTTTTTTTGTAACATTAATAATCATAGGTATCAATCTCAATGACTCTTATTCTAACGATTATTCGCTTGAATTCTCAACGAAAATTATTTTTAAGTATTTAAATATATTTTCCATCAATCTCTTTCTTAGTACCTACTTATATTTTTATCATCATCATCAGCAGTCTGTATTATTATTATTATTATTCTGATGACTTGTATTTTAAGTGCGCCGTTTTGTAAAATCAACTAGGAAATAGGAAATGACTGACCGAACAGTGCAGTCTTCAGAAGTTTCTTAAATTTAACGTCACTATCCTCATATTTAATACTAACATGGAGGCTATTCCACGCCAACGGACCCGCAACGCTGAAAGCACGATCATAGAAACATGCTTTATTGGCTCTGACTGGAATTACTATGTTGTTTGCACTTGTTTCTACTGATCGAAGTGAACGCTGCCTTTCCGTTGGCATGGGTGTCACGCAGAGGTCCGATATATACGCTGGCGCTCTCTGGTGTCGAGCCTTAAACACTGTCAAACACAATTTATATTTTACTCGCTCTCGGATTTTAAGCCAATGAAGGTCCTTCAGGAGCGGCGTGATATGACAATATTTTTGTTGCCCCATAATCAATCGGGCAGCAGCATTGAATACGCTTTGTATTCTGCTCAATTGATTATTTGACAATCCAGCGTATCCGTCCTGTATCTGTCCACTCCTGGACGTTGGCCTCCCCGCTTACTTTCATGTCAGCATATTCTGGGCAACATGCATCGATGTCCTCTAATTTCCTCTAATGTCCTCTCTCCATCAAAGCTGGAGACGTCTTGGGTTTAGGATCATCTTAGTAGTCAGAAAATAAAGTGTCAGAAAAATTCGTAGATTTTTAACAATGAATCCAATCATAACGACATCAAAAGAGCGACGTTCTTACGAAAATTGCTGAATATCGTTTAATTTAAGCGTTTCAATTCTAAGGATTGGTTTGCAATAAATTGTACAATTTTTGCTAGTTCCTGTGATGCCAATTGGACCTTTAATGTAGTAGTTTACCGTTGCTTTTCACATTTTTTATTACAACAACCTAACTCCAGTTTTCATTTTATTATTCTATATAGGCCTTCACTTTGTGTTGTGGATTCACATTTGAATAAATTGAAACGCATTATCGCAACACTTATTTTTTTAGTTACAGACATGTTTCGGTCCTTCTTCTGCGTACAAATTTTAACAATAAATGAAAACAGAATCGTCACTTATATACTAAAAAGGGGGGGTGGGATTGTGCCTGAGGGTGGAGGTAAATTTTAACTAATTAGGATTTCGAGGGGGAGGGGAATAACGGGAACATTTCGAACATAGGAATTGAATTTAAATTAAGTTGATCGTTTATAATATTATCGTTAATTTATAAAGCGTTGTGATAATACAAAGTGCATACATTTTTTAAATTATTGATTCTCATAACTTGTAATATAATAGAAAGTAAGTTTATCGCCGATTTTATTATCAAGTGAATTCTACCACACTAAAGACAGCGTGATTTTTTTCATACTGTCATCGCTGGGAATCGAACCCGGGACCTTCTGTATGTTAGTCATAGCTGTTTCCACTTTGCCACGAAGGCCGTCTTTATCATGTGTAAATTAATATTATACTCGTACTAAAATCTACTGAAACATTATATTCTTCCAAATTTAAGAAATCAAATCGATCTTGACTCTCTGCTGAAATAGCTATTATCGTTCCGTGATCTGTTCCCTGTCTAAATCATTTCATAATGAATGGAACATTATCCTCTCCGCCGTATCCAGTTTCTCTACTTTACATCATTTACATTCTTCTTTCCTCGCGGAGAGTTCTTTGTTCGCCTTTGAGAGAAAATCCATAAAATATTAACTCCCACTTGTGATATGAAGGGCGCCACGGATAACATTGCTTTGCAATTTCGCTGCAGGATCAAAGAATAAACATTCATGAAATTCAATCCCCCTTTTCCTAGTGTTGCCATTTATGCGTTTATTTTGTCACTGAACATAATATTATACGTTCCTTTCGTTTGTGGAAAATATTGATAAAACATTATATTTACATAAACATGTTTAAACTATATACAGTCGAATTCGGTAATAACAAGTAAGGTGGGACCGATTGACTTTGGCAGTCATTTTTAAATGCTTACAAAAATACCCATCACATGAAGTATCTGATGCAGTCACATAACATGTGCTCTGTAAATCGTTGTTTCTGGTTTGGATTTCAAAATTTTATTCACTTCGTCACATCACCATTATCACTGTCATCATCTTTGTTGAGCACAGCTTCCACAATATCAATTTCTGTAGAAAGGTCAGAAGTTAACAGGTCCTCGCCAACACGCAAAAAAGGATACATTTTATCATTGATGCGTTTTAACCAAGGTATGAAATAGCTGAAAGGGTTGGATGTAGGTGCCAAAATGAGCAAAGTGTCAGTAGGTAAGCTGTCTCTTGTATGCGGATAACGCTGTCCTACTTGCAGACAACGAGCATGAACTACAAGCCCTGGTGAATTGTATGTATGAGGCATGCATGCGAAATGATCTGATGATGAATGTTAACAAGTCCAAGGTAATGATTTTTGAAAAAGAAAATCATGACAGTCTGTAACATTAGCGTGAATGGTGAAAATTTGGAGCAAGTAGTTAAGTTCGTGTATTAAGGTACTATGTTTACAAGAGATGGGCGAGTGGAGAGGGATATTGAAAGAAGGGTTGGGGCAGGCAACAAAGTGAATGGTGCACTTATAGTTGTCATCGCAAACAAAAACCTATCCAAAAAAGCTAGAATGGCAGTGCACAATGGTGTTCTTCTACCGACCCTTATGTTTGGAAGCGAAGCATGGAACTGGCAAAAGAAGGATGAAAGTAGAATAAATGCAGTAGAAATGAGATCTCTTAGACGAATGTGTGGATACTCTGTGTATGATAGAGTATCAAATGAAAATATAAGAAGTGAATGCGGTGCGAATGATGGTGTTATGAACAAAATAATGAAAGGATCATTAAGATGGTTTTGACACATGGAAAGAATGGACACATGGAAAGAAGGACACATGGAATGAAGAAAGAATGGTAAAAAAAGTATATGTTAACAATGTAAATGGACCCAGAAATAGAGGAAGACCGAGGAAAACGTGGCACGATCAAATAAATCAAATATTGAATGTCGGCCATGTGATGAGTCAGAGAAATCGACGCGCGTGCATGCCACGATGTATGAATGTTAGAAAGCGAGAGAAATATGTCAGGAAAGAAAAATGTGGCAGTCCATTCTTTCTGCCTACCCCTTCGGGGAGACGGCGTGATGGTTAGTTAGTTAGTAATAAGCATGCCATGGGTGGTATTGGTTTTATATGTTTATCATTAATACGAATGAAAACGTAAGTGTTTTTTCACATAAAATAAAATAAAACCCCTAGGAAACGGACGTTTTCTTTCAGATTAATTATTTAATATAAAGTTTTACATCATTGTTAAAGAAACAATCAAAAATTATATTTGTTATACTCGTATATGACAATTTTTTTGCTAATAATGTTAAACAATGTTTAGATATATTGAACTACGCTATTCCAAATAGTTTTATCTGGGTTATGAGAGCTTGTCATGTTTCCCCTTATAGCACTGTCAAAATGTCCTACTAACAATAAGACAAAACATGTCGAACGTTAATACGATAACTAGAATAACGGTATTTGAATCAAGATATGTCACAAAATATTTTTCTGCTTGATTAAACGCGTCGTCAGCCTGTTGTCGTTGATAGAAGACAAAACCAATCGTAAATGACTCAAACATAATGGAAGAAGTTGTGATTTCTAATGTGAATTGAATTCACGCAAACTTTATGTCACAGACGATACTGCCATCTAACGTTGATTTAGCGAAACTAAAGTGATGTGTTTTCTTGTTACAGGTCGAAGCAGACAAAACATTCGGAGATTTCGCTAAGAAACAAGTCATCGAAGTGAAAACTTATATCGGACAAGCGAATGACGTCCTGCTTAGAAGAAAATTGGATCTCATCTCTACTCCTGGAGATACACTGCTTGATACTGATCAATGGAACAATGTGAGGATATTAATCAATTTATATAAACACTTGTATTACATTTCATCGAATGCAATTAAGTCACGAAAATTTCTAAAGTTTAGGTTATTTTTTAGAGGTATACAATACATATTCAAAATGAAAAAAAAAACACATTAAAATAATGTTAATGTCTATGATGTTGGCTTTATTTAATAGATAATTTTGTGCCATTGTTGTTTAAATTTGATTTCGGGCATATGAGCGCTACGGCTAGCTCGAATGAAGCGCAATCGTGAAGTCCAACTTTCGACAATTGTCGTCTTTGTGGATGCGTATTATCCACTAGAGTTTACGTGGTGCGAAAACGATCCATAGTCTCCCGAATAACTTACTCGGATGGACGATTATGTCGACCGTAAAATGGACGTAGTGCACGATAAATTTGGCGAACTGAACCATGATTTTCAAAATAAATTCTGATGTTAGTCTATTCATGGTGAAATGGCAAAACGTACTGACTACAAATCAACTATCAACTGTCAAATTGACAGTCTGCAGAAACAATGTTGCTAGTTTAAAAACCAAACCTCTAAAAAATACACCCTATACTTTCGCTCTCATTACCACTAATAAATCTCTTCAATATAGTATAAATTGTTTGAAAACGCCGATGTACAAAATAAACATACCGATTGTTATACCAATAGGTAGAGTAATTTTAAAACTTATTCATTACATATATTTCAAAGAATCGGTTTATAATGTTATAGTTAGACTTGTAAAAAAACATTAATAATGCGCTTGAATGTTATTTAATTAATTTTGTTATTTGAAATTTCATTGTAAATAATGGAAATATTAAAATGTTATTTTATTATAATCAAATGATTTTATTAAAATCTCTTGATGGAAGTTCATTTTAAATAATAATTAAATAAAACGATGTTTTTTAACTATCTAACTAACTAACCATCACGCTATTTCTCCGGAGGGGTAGGCAGAGAGGATGGATCGCCACATTGTTCTATCCTGACAGAACTCTCGCGACTGTTCTACATTCACACATCGTGACATGCACGCTAGTCGATTGTTCCTACTTCGAACATGGCCGCCTTTCAGTAATTTATTAATTTGGTCATGCCATGTCTTCCTTGGCCTTCCTCGACTTATTTTTCCATTTACACTACTTGTATATATCTTTTTAACCATTATTCCCTCATCCATTCGTTCCATATGTCCAAACCATCTTAGTGACCCTTTTTTACATTCCATTCTTACTTCATAATTAGATATATTTTATCCTTCTTAGTGACCTCATTTCTACGCCATTTATCATACTTTCATCCTTCTTCTGCCAACTCCAAGCTTCACTTCCATATAAAAGGGTCGGCACTACAACTCCATTGTGCACTGCCATTTTTATCTATCACCTAAAAGTGGAAGTAGTTAAGAAACATCGTTTTATTTTATTATTATTGTTATTAAATTCTAAAAAATATATTGATCTCTTGTATTTATTACTTTATTAACCGCAAACGAATCGGGAGTCATAATTAATAAATTATTGTTTAATTGTGATAATGCTTATATGAATTCGCCAAACTGCTGTTACAAAAACATCTTATAAGCTAAACTCTTTAACTTATAAATAAATGTGATACATATAATGTTGCTTTGAACAATAATAAGTAAAATATTAACTCTGGATGTAAAAAAATATATTTAGTTACGATTTAAAATTTATCAAGATGTGCAAATGTGCATATAATTGGGGTTATTTGACAGACAGGGGAATTCGCAATTTAGTAAAAAAAAATTGAATCCTACTCTCGAAGGGTAAATTGTTTTTTCAAGTTCCCGGTAACATTTGGTTACCAATACCTACCCCTCCTGGGGCGTTTAAATAGGGGTGATTTTCGAAGGGATGCAAATTATTAATTTGACGCTCTATGATCAGAACCAGCGGACCGAGATCACAAGTGCAGTTAAAGTTTGTTTGAAATTGAGAGAAGTTATTTCCATTAAAATATATATTAGCCAGCGGAGCTCACCTTTGTGGGGGAATAATTTGGTTAAGAATTCTAATTTGAGTTTGATTGAACCCCGGATAGTGAAATTCGAGTGTGCTTATCTAACTATGTTGCAGTAATATCTAAATAACAACTGACATACCTACTTACAAAACAAATGACAAAACAAAAACAAAAGTTTCATATGTTTCTGCTGTAGAATGACGAAACAGTATATTTAAAAAATGATGATGGGAAAATATCGTAAACGTTAAAACGTTAGCAGTAAGATCTTCTGCTTAATGCTTAAATCTAATCTTCATAGATGGCGCATTGAAACTGACATGTGAATTGTGGTGTTGGATATTAACATATATACAACTTCTAAAAAAAAATTGTCAGACATGGTGGTCATATGAAAGGTGGAATGGGGAATGTTGTAATTACATAAAGCGTGCGCTAAACCCAAACAATGACAGGTCATAAGTCCTGTAAACACCTCGATCAGAAATATTCAGTTTCCAGTTTGCACCTTCGTCTCTATTGAGATAAAATTGATCCTTGAATTAAAACGTTAGGTTTTAATGATTAACTTATTTAGTTTTGCTAGGACATAATCAAAATTTTAAACCAGTAAGCAAATGACAGTTTGTAATATAAGTGTGAACGAAGAGAACTTGGAACAGGTGAGGGAATTTGTGTATTTAGGTAGCATTTTCCCAGCAGATGACCGAACGGATAGTGATGTTAAAAGAAGGGTTGGTGCGGGTAACAAAGTGAATGGAGCTTTAAAAATAGTTATTGGAAACAAGAATTTATCAATGAAAGCGAAAATGGTCATTCACAATGGAGTTCTGGTCCTAACTCATATATATGGAAGCGAAGCATGGAACTGGCAGAAGAAGGATGAAAGCAGAACAAATGCGGTAGAAATGAGGTCCCTAAGACGTATGTGTGGTAGAACGATATACAACAGAATCTCAAATGCTGATATAAAAAAGGAATGTAGAGCGAAAGAACGTATTATGAACAAAATTATGAAAGGATCGCTCCGTTGGTTCGGACATATGGATGGAGAAAGAATGGTTAAGAAAGTATACGTTAATGATGTGAATGGGGTACGGAGTCGAGGCAGACCGAGGAAAACATGGCATGACCAAGTTAATCAAATTTTAAAGGTTGGTCATGTTAGAAGTCGGAGGAATCGACGTGCGGTTATGACTCGTTGTATGAATGTGGAGGAAGCTAGAGAGGTTTGCCAGGATAGAGTAGTGTGGCGGTCCATTCTCTCTGCCTACCCCTGCGGGGAAACGGCGTGATGGTTTGTTGTTGTTGCTGTTGAACCATTAGCAATGGTTACGTAGTTTGAATTCTAAATATTACTATTATAATTTAATCGAATAATGCAATGTATTTCTTTCATAGATAATGTGCATTTTTATACTTTTTTTTACATAATTAATCGTAAGTGTCCAACAATTGCAATGTATATTATAGATAGGAATTAATGATTTTATTTTAATTTTCAGCTCGTCTCATATTCTGATGAAGGTATCTACCGACTACAGAGCGCAAAAAATATCGATTGCCGTAGGGATCCACCGCAGAGCTGTTCTTACTCAGGTCGGTACACTTTTGTAATAATTTAGTACAAATTACTAACGTACCCTTCTTCAGCTAACTGTGTATCCACCACTTAAATAATGTAACAGTTTTATTGATTGAATCGAGCTGTAAGGCTTTCCCCTTTTAACATTTAAATTAGCTTTGCATGACGAGGCCTAAAGCGGATCCATGCGGGACATCAGTCGGCGAATCTATCAAAAACGAGTTCATTGTTTATTAATTTGGGCTGAAGTTTGTATTCTACGTGTTATATGGCGTGTGAAATTTCAATTGTGAGCTTTTTACGTAATTTCACATTTATTTATCATAAAAATGAGTTGAAATAGAGTTTTAATAGCCGCAAGGGAACACGTGCCGGCCGAGACACTTGCTCGTAATCGTTCATATTATTCCGCTCTACTGTTCACTAATGCTGCCCTGCACTTCCTTCCCCGAGCCTCCCTCTCTCCCTTGCGCACTTCTTTCTACAACTTTCCAGACTTCAATTGTCGACTTTTTACATCTAAGACTTTAATGTCTTACGATTCCCCTCTGTAATTTGGGAGAAATTGTAGTTTCATGATTACGCGTCTAATGAATGTTTCAAAAGCTATTCTCTCTGTAAAATTTGTACTTTGTACATTGGATTAGAATACTTCCCTCATTATTATTCCGAGCCAAGAAGCGAATGTACGAACAAACACAATTGTAATGTGCATTATTTAAGATTTACATCGTCTCCAAAAAACTTTTTAATTTACATCATTCATTTCAATTATATACAGCTTTTGAACCTCACTGAGTTTTATTGTATTTTATTTTCAATTGATTAGATTTTGTACTCGGTTTTGAATACCGTGATAATAATTTTACTCTATTCTAAATATCTTCTTCTTTCTGTGTCCTGTCAGGTCTCCCTAACGTTGACTATCACCCTTCATAGTGATGACCTGGGAAAAAATATCCAGAGTGGTATCCCCTTGCCTTCCCTTAGCTGGTTGTATCCAGTTTTATGGCGCTGGAAGCTCGCCATTCGTCCTCTCTCTATCTGCTATGGCACTAAGTAATATGTGCCACATCGCCCGGGGTTCGCGGGGTCTTTAAAAAGACCTCTCGTGGACGCTAGAGAGTTGGACTTGATAGTAGTGTTGCTGTTGTAAATGCAACATGGTGCCTTACGACATTTTGTAGAGGCATACTTTCCAGCAAAACATACCCCATCGTAGCCCTACTACCCTTTTGAACCCCTCTACAACTCTAAATATAAACATTAGTTATACTGTTCTGTTTCAGATTTTTTGACTGTATTGGCTACATCTAAGGATCGCCATCTTCTGGCTTCAGCGCAGTCCTCGTGGGAGAGTAACTTCCCTGATGAAAAGAAATATGCCACTGAGATTCTTCCGTCACTGAGAAATGCTTCCAGTGCAAATGGTAAATATAAATAAACAAATAATCTATAAATGTCATACATACCCTACACCAAAGGAGAAATTATCTGACTTGCTTGAACTTTTAGAAATGATTTACCTTGGTAATCGAGTTAACGATGACTCCCAAAAAAAGAGCGGTAGCTCAATGACTTGCCGTTCAAATCGGAAGTCGTGAATTAAAAAAAAAACGTTAGCAGAGATGTTGGCGACGCTTTTAAGGTCATTCGTGAAAATTGTACGGTCGATTTCGAAACGAGCAAAAAAGGTCGATAACGAATTATGGATCATTTTCAGGGATATTTTTCGTCAGCGACCTTTTTTTTAAATCATCGGCGACTTCCGGTCAGTAGTCCGGAAATCGAATTGGTCGCTGCCGAATTCTACTGACCGGAAGTCGGTGATGACCTAAAGAAAAAGGTCGCCATCGACTTCCTTCTAAATAAAAACGTGTTAGAATTTTCATTTTTATTAAAACCCCAGCCAGCGCTTTTTTTATTTATAAATTTGACCCACTTCCGTAAAAGGTTCGCCATCCCTGCCCTACACCATCATATAATATATTTTTTTATAAAATTTTACATTGCGTCTGAGTACATACAACTATTGAAAAATAAAACTTTTATCATTTGGCATATATTTAATAATATTTTTAATGTCTTCACTGGTTCGATTTTTGGCGATGGCAGTGTGATTGTCACACTGTTTTCGTCTGGTGTAGAATTCAAGTGACAATAAAATGGCGATAGATGAGCTACCTAACACATGTCATAAGAATCAATGCGTTAGCACCCTTTACATCGATTTGGCTCGCGCTGTAATGATGTAAAGAGCGATTCAACAAAATAATAATAATAATAATAATGACATTATTTTTTTACTTTAATAATATCTATTCTGAATTTATTATATATGACATAATATGCGAAATTAAATTATACACGCATAATGGGAAAAAGGGATGATGATAATTCTGTATAAAATTAATTTTATAATTATTTAAGTATACAGTTGAGGTATAATATAGATTTTTTTATATTTTCAATAAACACATATAATTTTTTTTTTAATCTCTAGCTTAAAAAAAATTCTCGGGAGTTTTAGAAAAAAACGGGTATTTTTGCGTCAGTGCAAAATTATCCTATGATGAATACGCAGCAGATGGTGCCTTTCAACACAATTACAGCGCTGTGCACCAAACTTTTTTTTTCAGCTTATGAATAATTAATTAGAGTTTTTTAAATTACGAATTTGTTTAAATTGTGAACTTTTTCGAGCTGCCAAATCCAGAGATCCCTATTCTCAAGTAATAGCATCGCCGGAGGACCTGACATGACACCGGGAGAAGAAGAAGAAATTATAAATAATTAATGTTACAATATTCTGCAATGATAAACTAAATTTGAAACTTAGACAGTTGAAGTGTAGTATAATTTTTTGACTTTTCTGTTGTATGGTTCGGAAACTTAGACTCTAAAGGTTTATATTGTGAACTGGTTAGAGGCATTCAAAATGTGGCTACAAAAAATAATGCTTCGTATACCGTATATGAGAAACAAGGATATCCCCATTAATTTAAAAAGGAAAACCTACAAAGCATGCATCTTGCCTGTGATGACATATGGTTTGGAAACAATGTCCCTGACCATAAATACTATCCACAAATTGAAATGCGCGCAACGGTTCATGGAGCGGCAAATGTTGGGCATAAGTCTTAGTCTGAGTGATAGAATTACAAATACAGAAATCAGACGCTGAACAAAAGTCGCCGATATCATGAATTGGATCGCAAAATTGAAATGGCAATGGGCAGAACACGTAGCCAGACAGCCAAGTTTAAGATGAACTCCCAAAGTCTTAAAGTGGAGGCCATGGGAAAACAAAAGGGGTGTTGGTCGGCCACAGAAGAGATGGGCCGACGATATTGTTGTGGTCGCCGGGAAAAAATGGATTGAAGCGGCACAGGATAGAGAGAAATGGAGACAGATGGAAGAGGCCTGCATCCAGCAGTGGAGGGGAGGCTAGGAAGAAGATACCGTGGATAGATTTGATCAGCAACCATAAGTCCTGAGGAGATCTCATGGCAACAGAGAATCGTAAAAATGTATTAAGGTCCGTAAAATGTCCTATTTGGGCTACATTTTGCATTAGCACCTTGGGGCAAGAAGTTTGTTTAGCGTTGACTGCCGAGGGTTCAGATCGATTAGCTTGAAAAGGTCTGTGAAGCAGTATGGTGCTTGTCCATGTATGGCTTTGTGAACAAGTAGAAGGTTGGAATGGGGAATGTTG
Organism: Lepidostoma basale; assembly: GCA_022606425.2. NCBI lineage: Eukaryota > Metazoa > Arthropoda > Insecta > Trichoptera > Lepidostomatidae > Lepidostoma > Lepidostoma basale. Next base: position 706,592 of record JAHDVF020001285.1, read on the forward strand.
TATTACATAAAGCGATCACTTAACCCAACCAATGACAGGTCGTAAGTCCTGTAAAACGTCTCAACCACCATATTCTGTTTCCAAATAATTTCCATCTTCGTCTCTATTGAGATACAATTAATTTTTAATAAGTACGAGTAGACATAGTTTATAATCGAAAGCTGGTGTTCCACTTTCCAAGATGGACTCCCATTCAAGAACGGATTAATGATTTATAATAAGATGAAGAAGAAGAAGAGGGGAAGCCTGATATGGCACAAAAATAATTCTTTTTTTTTTTTTTTAAAGTCTAATACCAAAGATTTCAATCAATGATATTAGAATTTATTTTACAATCTTCAATATGAACATAAAATAGCTCATTATTATGAAGAAGGAATCTGGTCGTGTCCAGACTCGAACCCAAGTCCCCTGGATCAGAAGCCAAGCGTTCTATCCCTAGACCACCACCCGATAATAATAATTATATTTGCTTATTTGTAAGTACGTAGGTAGTAAAATGTAAATGTATTCAAATTAAAATTCCAGGAGCAAATGACGTTGAGGAGTACTGGGAAACACTGGCCGAGTATCCCGGAGGTTACAGTAAGGTCCAAGAACTTTGGGAAGAATTAGAGCCATTGTATCTGAAGCTGGAGAAATATATTGCTCTCAAGTTACAACAGTCGAATGGATCGAGGGAGGATGGCTCCATTCCATCGCATTGGCTAGGTAAGGATATCCAGAATACTAGAAGACTAATCATAGAGCAGAAATTAACCATAGCAGAGGTTAAACATTGATTTTTACTAATTATACAGCATTCTCTCTTTAAAACTATATCCAAGGGACTTGGCATTGTCATCGTTAGAGAGAGAGATCATTATGTATTATATTTTTTACTTCAATAGTTATATGAACATGTATATATGTATTTATTTACTTAAATAGTTATTGAAAACAAGAATTTGTCAATGAAAGCGAAAATGGCCGTTCACAATGGGGTTCTGGTCTCAGCCCTTATTTATGGAAGCGAAAAATGGAACTGGCAGAAGAAGGATGAGAGCAGAATAAATGCGGTAGAGATGAGGTCCCTAAGACGTATGTGTGGTAGAACGATGTACGACAGAATCTCTAATGCTGATATAAGAAAGGAATGTAGAGCAAAAGAACGTATTACGAACAAAATTATGAAAGGATCGCTGTATGAATGTGGAGGAAGCTAGAGAGGTATGTCAGGATAGAGAAGTGTGGCGGTTCATTCTCTCTGCCTACCCCTGCGGCGAAACGGTGTGATGATTTGGGTTTTTTTTTTTTTACTTTAAATTTTGTTACTGAAGTAATTATGTTAATATTAATATTTTCTTTCAATAATTTCACTTCAGTCACTTTGAAAGAAGCAGTTTTTTACATGTGTTTAATACTTGAAAATATTTATTAATAGACAATAATACAATATAATAGGTGGGGGTTGCTAGACATTCGTTAAACGGAAAAGAAAACATGCCAGATACCCTATCATAAGGCGCTAGCACTACCCAACTCAGGTAGTGCTGGCGTCCGGCCTGCTTTAAAATCAAGATTTGATTTTAATCAAGATATTAGGGCACTTAAATGACTGAAATACCATCCTTATAAAGAGAGAGCAATATTGGTATAGAGAAAGAACAAATAGAATAAATACTACCAAAACCAAACAACCTTCGTTCATTTCATCGTTATGGAGAGAATCGTTATAAAGAAATACTACTGTAATATGTCAATTGTAAACATTATAATATATTTTTCTTTCTAGGATCACCGTTTGGTGAAGATTGGTCTTACATCATTGAATCCATTTTGCCGGAACACAGTGTCTTAAAGGAAATAAACAAAAATCTTAAATACAAGGTATATAACTTTTTTTTATATATATCTGCACATCTGTGTTAATGGGATTTTAAAGTTCTTATTTTATCTGTCTTGCATGCACTTCGATTTGATCTGACTCCTCACATGGCTGAAATTTAATAATTGATTAATTTGATCGTGCCACGTTCTCCTCAGTCTTCCTCCATTTCTAGTTCCATTTACATATTTTGTACATTAATTATTTACCATTCTATATTTCTAATCTCTTATATTATAAAATCTTTATGTCTTATAACTTAATGTGCACATTTTTTATCATTTCTAATGTAACTTAATATTAAAAAGTCATCTCTTGTAATAAATATAATGTGGAAAAATCAATAAATACTAAAGTCTGTTCTAGAAGTTTTATTATATTTCATGGGAATGACATGTTTCACCTTACTAAAGTATTATCAAATGTTTATCATATCATTTGATAGTACCTTAGCAAGGTGAAACATGTTATTCCCATTATAAATAATAAAACTTCTAGAAAATAGATGTCTTCTTCACATATATTATTTTGTATGGAGTTTTATATAATGTTTCAAGATATTTATCAATAAAAGTTAAGATGATATTTATCAATAAACTTTAAGAAATGAACATTTTTTATGTGTATTATTTTTAGACGATGAAAGCTACATATATTTTGAAATGCATTATCAGATTCTTAATACTGTTTTCAGTTCATCATTGGAAGAAACGTATTCAAAGCAGCCAGTACGTTATTGAGCAGACTGGGTCTAGAAGACCTAAAAGAAACTTTTTGGAGGAATTCTGCCTTTGATAAGACGTGCCCAACAAGGCTGGTAGACTACTGCGGAGGAGGGGTCCAAGTCTTCACCTGCAACGACATCTCTATTAATCAACTCCTCGAGGCTCACGAAGCGGTACTGAAGGCAAAGCATGCTGAGAGCAAACTTCGCTTTAGATCAAATAGCTTTATTATTCGACAAGCAAACAGATATTCAGGTAAATACGGATTGTACAAAACAATGAAAGTAAAAATTATGAATATATAAAAAACATTTATTATAAATATGTCAATTCACTGATAAGACAAATTTTGTTTAACAGGATATATCATACCTTCGGTAAGACAAGGGCACAATTGCACATTTTGTAATTTTTCAATACCGACATTTTAAGATTTTTGAAGAATAATATCGCGATATTCTGGCTATATTGATCATACACTATCGCCCTCTGACAAAATAAGACTGAATTTAATGAGCCACTTTGAATTTTTAACAATTGCCCTTGTCTTACCGAAGGTGCGATATGTCTTCTTTTTAATTTCGTAAAAGTCTGAATACATTCCCTCATTTATTTAGTCACTGTCCCTGAAATCACGACTGAATTATAGCTTCAATCATTATTCTATTGATAGTGCAAACAACCACAATAATCCCAAATTTTTAAATAGCCTTTGAAATAACTTTAATGATTACTGGTGTTATTAAATGTTATTGAAGTATAATAACATTTAATATATACTATCAAGGTTCGAAAGATCTCATATCTGGGTCATATACTACGTGGGGAAAAGTACCACCTTCTCCAACTGATATTGGAGGGAAAAATTGAAGGACGCCGAGGGCCCGGAAGGAGACAAATGTCCTGGCTGCGAAACGTGAGGGAGTGGACCGGCATACGAAGTGTTGAGGAGCTGTTCCGAGCGGCGCAGGACAGGGACAGGTTCGCCGAGGTGATCGCCAACGTTGGGGGGACCCGACAGGGCACTTGAAGAAGAAGAAAGTACAAAAAAGTGAATTAAGGACATGAACAGCCAAATAACCACACCAAATTGATTTATATAGTTTTATTTCTAATTTTGCTCACATTAAATCGAGAGAAGTTTGTTTGTAAAAGTTGTGTGATATTTTAATACCAAACAAAACCCAGGGCCTCTTGGTAACATTTGCTACAGGCCCGGCGCTGACTTATTCTGGCACTGAGATTGCTCCTTTATAATCTATTAGAGCAGCACTTGAGTGTAGAACTGAATGATTGCTGTCCAATAAGTGAAGTTGTATTTCAACATGACAAACTCTTTAGGATTGGTCTTAAAATTCATCTGATTTTCACCCAATAGCATAGTATGTCTAGTATACTAATATAGAATGGAAAACTAGATATAAGTTAGTTTTATTTACATTACTATTAAACACTATGCATTTAGTAATTAATACGAATGAAAACGTCAGTTTTCTAGAAGTTTTATTATATTTTATGGGAATGATTGTTTCGCAATGGGCATTATATTAGATGGTAAGGCATTATCATATGTCTTAGAAGGGCGAATTTGATAATGCCTTAGAAGGGCGAAACATGTCATTCCCATAAAATATAATAAAACTTCTAGAAAACGGACGTTTTCATTCGTATAAATTGTTTAATATGGAGTTTTACATCATTGTTCAAGAAACAGTAAATTGTATGTATTTGTTTTACTTTAAGTGATAGTTATAATTCAAAGTAAATTCTTCTTCAATCTGTGTAATAATCAAATGTTTTGTTTTATTGCATTACAGCACTTGATGTGGCCATATCGGAATTAGGATCCCTGTTAGCTTTGGACCCACACCAGCTCAGCGTTGAAGGAGTCCTTCCACTGAAGAGCCCAGACCCAGCAAGCGGTCCTTCTAACAAAGTAGTGTTGCAATTACTCCTAGCCATGAGAGATCTACCGAGGTATAAAAACATATACTATATGTTACTTACAAAAATGTATATAGTACCCATCACACTGCGTCTCCCGCGGGGGCGAAAAGAGAAGGATGGAGTGCCGCATCGGTTAATGTGTGGCAGTCCATTCTTTCTGCCTACCCCTTCGGAGAGACGGTGTGATGGTTAGTTAGTTAGTTAGTTTACTAAAATGTTGACAAAAAATATTATCAGCTATTGGTTTTACTTTAGAATATTTGGTTATGTCAGTCTTACATGATATCATCATTTTCATCTTCTTCCTCAGCCTTGATATCTCCACTGCTAGATATAGGCTTCTTTCAAATGTTTACACTCCTTCCTATCGCTTGCCTTTCTCACTCACTGACAACCAGCTTTTGAGGTTACATCATTACATTACTCAAGGAAGTTTGGTAGCTATCTGTGGTTTTATCCCACCGCATTCCTCTTGGGCATCTTGGGGACCTCGAGTCCACAGATATGGAGGGACAGGTTCACACGTGCCCATTTCTTCAGACTTATCAGGGGATTCTTTGAGAATTCCGTCATCTTGGAGGGTATCCATCTTTATGTTCCGGATTGTTATCTTCGACAGTGTCAGCACAGACTGTTTTATCTGGAAACATGCAGAACCAACCTGCCTTCTTTGATGCCAGTGGGGAGAGCAATCAAACTGCTGAACATGATTGCTTCAAAGATCAACATCTTTCATATTAGTGAAAGTACGTTCAGAAGATAAATGCTCTTGACTTTAGACCATTCTTTCCCACGGTGGGGCCTACGTCCCTACGCCCTACTGGTGGGGCATAACGCCTCAGGGGTGGGGCACCACGCTTCAGAGATGGGACACGTCGGCAATTATCAACTATTACACATATAAAGGGGAATGCCCATCGGCCATACAAGAAAATGCCTGAGATGTATAACATTGAATTATACGCCAAATTGTACTTAAAATAGAATTAAACCCGTTACAATTTCAAGAATTATCTAAAAACACAGAAACTGTGCAGGAGGATAGATGTTGGATTGGTATCGGGCCCAAGCTGTATGGTTGTATCGTGGTATTCTGGACGTAGGTGTAGGTATGTCAATGCGCGGAAGACATGTCTATAAAGGGCACCATACACTTAATTTTTAAAAAAAAGGCGGGTGGGGCATATGACTTTTGAAAAGACTACGGTGGGGCATGGCATAAAGAAGGCTAGGAAACACTGCTTTATAGATTATTTTGTATTGCTAAAGTCAAACGATCTCTCATGCGTTTGTGGTATTGTACCCTATTTTATATTTTTTACCTGTTCTCAATAAATGCCTAAAAATTAAATTTTTGATTGTAATATCATTGAGAAATAAACTGATTTGATTTGAATTAATCATCTGACCATCTTTTATGTGCCCTTCTTATACCTCTTCATTCTGGCCATGGTCTCCATTTGACTAATTTGGGTGTCCACAGATCACATCATCAATTGTGATATCATAAATTCTGCACATTGTAAACTTGGTAGCCTAAAAATTTCATATTCTATGTAGATTGAATGGTACTATTGTGGGAACGAAATTTCTCCACAAATATATTGAGGGCTCTATCATATCTATCATCTCATTTTGTCAAAATTTGTTCCTGTATTTGAAGTACGATTGTAAATTAATCGATTATTTTACTTTTTCTAGGCTCGCATATTACCTGGCTGCAGACAAATGGAGACTCAAGCTTTTGGAATCCGCTGGACCGATTCACATTGGTTCTTCATGGGCTCAGACTAGAAGGGACATATCCAAAGTATCTCCCTCGGATAAGGGATATTTAGGAGATGTAAACATTTTGTCTAACAAACCGTATATTGGGTAAGTATTGAAATATAATTCAACTTACAAAAACAATAAAGTTTATTGAATGCTAAGGCATTAACACTGTGGAATTCCATAGTTAGGAAATTGAAAATAACTTTCTTTAATCTACTAATTATTAAAAATATATTAAAAAACACGACATGTTTCTAAGGATACCTCCTTCTTCAGGTGTAAAAATATAATAATCTGAAAACATAATTAATAATCAGATTCCTCCTTTTACTCCTTTCTCCTTAAATAATTTGTCTACATTTAATGTCCTAAGCTCCCATTCCCAATCAAATGCAAATTAATAATTTATTAATTTCTATATAAATTATGTCTTTTCAAATTTATGTTTTTTCTAAATTACATTTTTTTATATTATTATTATTTAATATTATTTATTAGTTTTTACTGTTAAAAAAAATAATTATTAGTACTTATAAATGTAGCCCGGGTTAAATTTTAAATTTGAATTATTGTATCGAATTTTAAATGCGTTTTTATATTAGTCTTTCTTTGTTTAGTTTTTATTAAATTTTTACACCTGAAGATGGAGGTATCCTCCGAAACATGTCGTGTTTTTAATTTTTTTTTTAATATTTAGTGGATTAAACAAAGTTATTTTCAATTTCCTAAGTATAAAACAATAAAGGCTTTCTGAATTCAATTTTAAATGTTACAATAATTTTGTAGGTATATGCTCCTATTTTTCAGTCTGTCTAACTTATTCTAAATATCATTTCAGCAACTTCTTGGGTATTTTGCTGAAATACCAAATTTACTCGTCACTGACAGAGGAAATGTTCGACCCCGAAGCGGATATCGTTAAGCATATTTCAGACCATTCACTAAAACTAAAGTACGTACAATAATTTAATAATTACTTGTGTTTTCTAATTGGCGTGTAAATGTAGATGATATGTTCACTATAAGAGTTCATCTTTGATCATACAAGCATGTATATAATTTTTTCGCTGTAATCATCCATACTTTATTATTTGTTCATAGATGAAATCAAATCTTAATTTTAATATTAAAATATGATATTGTGATACAAATATTTTAAACTGTTATTATAAGGTAAAGCCTCGAAGATATCCAAATTTTCCACATCTAATCCGAAAATTAAATTATGTTTTCTTGGTATATCATAAAAAATATAAAAAATCTTATTTAATTTCAAATTTCATGCAAATTTTTACTGTATTTTTAATTATACTATCTTTTTCTAGGGAAATGATGACAAAAGGATTTTCTCAAGAATGGACTGAAGTTGTAAAAGATTCAATAAACATTAAGGACATCAAAGCGGAAAGCCTTGTGGATTACTATCAACCATTGGCAACATTCCTGAACACTGAACTTGAAGAAGATTCTGATGATAAGGATGATGATGACGACGATGCCCCGGTTTACGTTGACGAGGACGAAATAATCCCAGAAGAAGATAACGAAGCAGACAAAACACACGATTACGAAAACATAGCTGACAGTTCGGAAGATAAGAACATGGTGGAGACAGAAATCTCAACTGAAAAAGAGCATAAACTTTCAGAAAAAATTCACGAAAACACCATTGGCAAGGGAGACGTAACTGAAAAGAATGAAGATAATCCATTCTTGATTCCCAAAGAAAATGATGCTAGTCCAGCCGCCTCGTCAAGCGATTCTCTAGGCAGACAGAGTGGATCAGCGGCCGAGGCCCCAACGGAGTCAAAGATCCCTTATGTCTGGATAGCCTTAGGAGTATTTATCCTCATCATAGTAGTCCTAGCTATAGTTATCGGCAGGAAGAGATACAAGCACAAGAAGGAACTGGAGCGGAAGAGGAGAGACGGGACAGCCTGAGAGTTTTACGTCTGAGTGAAGTGCTCCCACGACTGGTGAAGCTACTGCGCTTCGTGTGTGAAACTAGTGTGTCTATTTATTGTGGAAGAAGATCAGTGGAACAGAAAACTTTGCGTGCGCTTGATAGCACACATCTACTGGTAAGACTTGTGTATTTGATAAATCGTTTGCAAAACAACAAACAGATTTTACTATACGGAAGCACATCATTTAACTTGATATCAAAACAATATATATCAAACTTCTCATTTGTGTAACAATATGGTTATTGTATTCATTTAAAATATTAACTATTGATAACAACTGATACTAAGGCACTAAAACAGATTTTAATTTGAGATTTCAATTCAAACAAAACTCAAAAAATAATAATTTCCTTGAACATTCTTTAGAGTAGCGTTAAAACTCAATTTCAATGAAATGGTTGATTTAAAAACACATATTGCTGGCATCTTATCTACATTATTTTCTTTAAACAGATCTTTACAAAATGTACATAATTATTTTAAGTCTTTGATAAATTTTTAATAACAACCATTAACATAATATATGATGTTTTTTTGTTTCGTCTCATGACGAATATGGCTCTTATTAAAACAAAACAATAAATTTGTAACCAAATCTTCTATTGTAGAGGACTTGAATAACAAATTGATTATAATTTATTTATGGTAACACCTATTGTTACTAAATTTCATACAGAGGCCAAATACATAGTTAATTAAACAATTATCAATAGGCATTGTGTAAGTACGTTTTAAGAACAATGTTTTATGTTTCTTTGTAGAAATTAGAAATTTTTAAGTAGTGCAAATATGATTTCCATCACTGCCATCAAAAAACAAAATTTATTGAAAAGCTTTTGTTTTGCTGTATGCAAATATGCTTGTGAAAAAAAATTGTCTATTTTATTACACTATTTTAATATAATATTTTCTTAGAATTAGTCAAGTCAAGTCAAGTAATTTTCAATTAGGATTTAAACAATTTTTTAAATATTTTCTCTCAAACATTGTTTATTATTTTTTTTTTAAATAAGTCTTTTTAATGTACGTAGATTTACAAATATTTAGCAAATTAAACAAATCAGATTAAAATATCTTTTTAGCTGAATTTGTGTATTGGATGATCTTTCTTCCAATTGGGTATATTAGGTATGGTTAATTGTTTTTTTTTTTGTAATGATATAAAGCATGAAGCATTAGAAGGAAATGGTTAAATCTATCTAATTTTGCTAACAGTATTTGAAGACACAGTTGAATTCTTCTTCTTCTTCTTTGCTAGCCTTCTTTCCTACACTGCTGGATATAGGCCTCCTCCAATTTCCTCCACTCGTCTTTATCCTGCCTCCTTTGTATCCAAGATTTTCCAACCCTTTTGACAATATCATCGGTCCATCTCATCGGTGGCCTTCCGACACTTCACCTATTTGCGCATGGTCTCCAACTGAGTATCCTGGGTGCCCATCTGTTGCCACCCTGTGTCCAGCCCATTGCCATTTTAATTTTGCCACTCGGTCCATGACATCAGTAACCCTGGTGCGGCGTCTGATTTCTTTATTCCTTATGCGGTCACGCAAGCTCACACCAAGTATCTGTCTTTCCATGGACCTCTGTGTACACTTGAGCCTGTGGACACTTTTTGCTGTAAGAGTTATCGTCTCTAGTCCGTATGTCATCATGGGCAGTATACACATGTCGTAGACCTTTCTTTTGAGACAAACCGGTATTTCATCATTTTCAAAGACATGTCTCAGTTTAGCAAAGTTTACCCAGTTCAACTCTTCGAGGTAGCTCTGCAGTTTGATTCTCTTTTTCGAGTCTGATTTTATGACCAAGATACACATACTCTTTCACACTTTCTATCATTTCCCTCTATAATAATGTTTTTATTTGTTGGACTTAGTATCTTTGTTTTGTCAATATTTATTGGATTGCCAATTTTATTGGATGCAATGTGTAGTTCTCTGATCATTGTCTCTAATTCATCTATGTCCACAGTTGAATTATGTGTTTATAAATCGTTTCTATTAATTATTATTTTATATGTAGTTATGTTTCATGAAATTCTGTAAGTCCTATAATAAAGTAGCTTTGAGGACTTTTCTTTTGGTATATTATACCTGGCGCTTAATGTCTCTCTGTGTGCAAATATTAATTTCATTCAACTGAGTTCTTTCAAGGTGGTTTTTGACTCTCTAGTAACCTCGTCTCACCAGCGAGTGATCAGCTCAATTCAATTGAGATGATACATTATTATAAATACAAATAAAATCAACATTTTATATTAAATTAAATGTTCTCCTTCTGATGCTTCATAGTGTGTTTGAAATTCTATGTAATTTGTGTTGCACGCTTATTAATATGAACCATGATTTAGTTATAAGATTATCTTATTGTGTCTGTATGTTACGTTGTTTTATTTTACATATGCAGTTAGTTAGGTAGGCTTAAGTATCTTTGTTTGTATTTAACACGTGAATCAAATCATATAATCTTAATTGGAACTTGAAACAAAACATTACTCCCTAATTATAAGTCCAGTTTAAATCACAACTCATTAACATGGAATCATTTGAGAAAAATTTAATTGATGTAAAATATAAAAATTTTAATTATGCATCGTATCGGAATTATTCAAATATGTATTATTGTTGTCAAGAATTGTAATTTTTAGATTTTAAATGAAGGAATAAAAGAAACCGTTTTTTAAATTTATTTTATGACGCATTTAAATGAATTGGATTTGGATCTTCTGGCATACAGATTTTTAGCTCTAAATGGTTATTCTTCTTAAGTCTTTTCGGGAATCAAAGGCGGGCCACACTGTTTTCAACAAGCTCTCCACATCGGTCTCCACCGGCGGTTTAAAACTGTGTAGACACTTGTTTGAAACCAAAATTCGTTTGACCTTCAACAAACTTTGTGGACGGACGCGCGTTTAACACGCATTCCACGTGTGGAGAGCTTGTTTTAAACCAAGTGTGGACGCTACACCAACCGCAGGCTCCACAGCTCTCCACCAAGGTCACCCCTGTGGAGAGTTTGTTTCAAACAGTGTGGCCCGCCACATTGTTGAAATGTGATTTGGTGGTTGTTTTATACGGCGCCTAGATGTGTCTTGATGCTATTTATCAAATAAAATATGATAACCATTCAAATCATTTGCAACTATGTAAACCTTTAATAGATTTTTTAGTCACATGCGTATGATTCAATTGATAATTGTTTTAAACTCTACTTTTATAATTACCAGTTCTTGTTTTTCTTGCACTCCGTTGAATTTGTTTTATTATGTTTTTCTCAAAGTAACTCCAAATGAAATTGTTTAGCAATCAAAAAGCATTTTGTTTTTTGTATTTTATTTTTTATTCAAAGAATAATTCAATTACATAAGATTCATTTAAGAATTTCAATTTCATAAGGCAGCTAAATTTATGTTTAAAACTTCATTAAAAATGTGTATTGGGATAATATTTGGTATCTGAAACAGTTATGTTTTATATACTATTATATCTATTTTCTGATCTGTGAATGGGTTCGTAAATTAATAAAAACATATTTTATGAAATAGAATTATTGTATTTTACCTATTTCTTTTGTGGGTAAGAGTCCTAAGGTGCTAAAACCTAAAAGATATGAGAAGTATGGGAAATAATATTAATTCTAAATTGTTTATACAACTCAATTACATGATTCATTATAGAAATATTTTTTTCATTTGCCAACATTTCTTTATATACGGGTATAAATTAATACTTATTTGACAAAATTAATACTTAAATAATTTAAAAAAATAAATTACATAACATTATTAACTGATTTTTTTTAATATGTAATATTTTATTAACTTCAAATTGTGTTTAAGTTATTAAATAAATACATTTTGTTACTTATTTGGGAAGAGGAATTGATAATTGCAGAGTAAATAGAGAAAATTGAAAACAAAATTGCTATAATTTTTAACTCACTATAAATATAAAGAAAAAATTAAATACTTAATGCTACAATTGTTACCAAATAACATTTTAACAAGAGTAAAATAAGAATTATGTATTAATACTGTAAATAGTATTTTAAATATTATGAAATTCGGTGTTTTCAATTTTTCATTTATGATTTTTTTGTATTCTTGTGTAATGTAAAACAGTGAAATGTAATAATTTTGTATAAATGTTCTTGTAAGTAGATATTAATTTATTTCAATTACAATAATATCTATGTTTTGAATAACATTAAACATTTATAAATACAATATTTTTTATTTATTCTTACCTTTTTTTCATAATTATGTTTCAGTGTTATTTCTTAGGATCTGTTTCAGGCATCCGGCAGTGCAGTCCAGCTGACAGACTTTTGGGCCGACGTTATCTGACTGGGTTGCCTTGACACAAAGAAGAAGAAGAAGATTTCTTAGGAGAGGTTGTTATTTAAAAATGATTTCAAAATCACAATGATCACACATTGACTATCTTCTTGACTGCTTCACTGGCTAAAACATAGCATACGTTACTGAATAGTTGGGTGTGATTCCAAAGATTTCAGATGAATTTAAAGTTATTTTATCAATTTTCAACTTCACTTTATCATCAACTATGCTAAATCCAGTAGTTGGTATGGTTTCTACTTATTAAATTCCTCTTCCATTCAGGTCCCCACCAATGTTGGTATTACTTTGGCGAAAGCTTTTATGCTACAGTGATTTCCTGGGAATCCTTCTCCATAAAATGTGCCGCATATCGCTCTTCAAGTCTTCAATTTCCAGGATAAGTATTTCATTTTGTTAAATAAAATTTATGCAATTAATTATTAATGATTTATGGTTTCTTCTTTCCTAGAAGTTTTGCTAGACAATATCTAATGTTTCTTCTTGCTAGAGCGTAATGTGATATTTGGTAATACCTTAGTAATGCGAAACAGCCACTACCAAATAATATAATTAAACTTCCGTAGAATGAATGTTTTGTCAATATTAAATAATTAATCATTTAACATCAAATTATATTATTAAAAGAATTCTTAGTTTTCAGGTCTAACCATTACCATGCTGTTACCATGAGAACTATAACTGAAGAAGTGAAGTTGTCTTTTTCTAGCATTAGATTACTTACTTATAATGAAAATGCTAAATAACTTCTTTTGAATTTCTAATAACAATGTCCCTCTAATGAGCAATCAATTTATGTTCTTCTTCTCAGTCTGGGGCATGTGGTTTGGCCTCCTCTAATAGTCCTCTATTGGTTTCTACGAGTATCCATTCTCTAGGTCTTTTCAGTATCCTATAGTACTATTCGACCAAGTCACTTTTTATTGGTATGTATAATCTCTGTATATGAATACAAATCCATTAATATAAATATATACTCACCGGGTGGCGACTCTAAAATGGCAATGGGCAGGTCACGTAGCCAGAAGCTCAGATGAAAAATGGACAAGAAGACTGCTGACTTGGAGATCGTGGACGGCAAAGAGAAGTGAAGGGCGACCGCAACTACGGTGGAAGGATGATCTAAACAGGCACGTTGGAATAACCTGAATGCAGTCTGCACAAGACAGAGTGACATAGAAGCGAATGGAGGAGGCCTTTGTTCAGGAGTGGACGGGAATAGACTGAGGAAGAAGAAGAAAAAGAATAAATATATATTACTAACTAACTAACCAACTATCACACCATTTCTCTGGAAGATAGAAGAGGATGGACTGCCTATGCCTGTTCTATCCTGACACACCTCTCGAGGTTCCTCTAGATTCATACATCGTAACATGCACGCAAGTCAATTTTTCTGATGGCTAATGTGGCCGCCTTTTAGTAATTGATAAATTTGGGCATGGGATGTCTCCCTCAGCCGTCCTCAGCTTGGTTTTCTATTCACACTGCGTGTATATAACTTTTTAATAATTCTTCTCTTATTCATTCGTTCCGTATGTTTAAACCATCTAAGTGATCATTTTTTTTTTTTTTTACTTAGAATGCAATCATCTGCCTTACATTCCTTTCTTATTTTGTCGTTCGGTATTCTATCATTTATTGTTTTCCCACACATTCTTAGTGATCTCATTTCTACCGCATTTATCCTACTACCCCGCATTTATCCTATTCCCCAACTCTGCCAACTCCAAACTTCACTTCCATGCTGTTAAATTTTGAGTTATCTAATTTTAGTATTGAGTTTAAGATAATATGAAATGGAAAAAGGTTTACTCCTCTGGAACAAGCGGGCAGATGTTTCCTGAAACTGATAGTGGTGTAATCACAAACTAAATGTTGCTATAATATCTGTACCTGACAGCCATAAAGTCCTCAGTGATTTGTCCAGGGCAATTGTTTGTCTTAACGGTTGCTTAACGTTGCATTAACGGTGGAAGGATGACCTGAACAGACATGTCGGAATAACCTGGATGCAGTCTTCACAAGACAGAGTGACATGGAAGCGAATGGAGGAGGCCTGTGTCCAGGAGTGGACGGGAATAGGCTAAGGAAGAAGAAGAATAATAATATGTACTCATTTCGATGAAAATTCACTGAAGACTTTATGGCTCTCATGTACAGATATTTAAAACGTTATTTTTGCCTATTATTTGTATTGGATTATTATTATCAAAAACATTTTAATTCCAGCGGAAAATACTATAAATTGCATTGATTGTTATGAAAATATCTTTGATATATATAGATTGAACAAGGGCACTATGAAATTCCCTACTTGCGACATTGGCATTGTTATACTTATCTGATTATAGCATGTCTCATACATTCAGTACAGTCATATTCACGGGCCTCAGTTTTATAATAATGTTGTTGAAACAACCTATTCGACGGTCAGACCCGTGGTCACGTGGTTCGTATTGTTAAATATGACCTCTAAGAAATTAAGAAAAATGATTTTACATGAAATTTCAATAGTAATATGCACTGAAAAATGTAAGGAGTCAGTCAGTACTTATTCCGAAATGTTTATCTATAAGGAAATCTAATATTTCTTATCTTCACGCCATGGGATTTCTATTAAAGTGACCCATTATCATAAAGGTATAATAATAAAAACGATTTTCGTGTACCAATACAATCATTAAACACGGTACATGAAATAATATATTGCTTTTCAGTTTTTCGGAACTGCGAATGTAAAATGTTTCAATACTTAAGACGAAAAATTTGTCTATAGAAGAAAAAAACAAAATCACAGAACAAAGGGGACAAAACATATCTGAACGTATTATACGAGTATATTAATTTAAATAAAATTTACTTATATGATATATTAATAAATATGGAAGGAGCTGGGGGATGGAGAGAGATGGTCAGAGACAGAAGTGGAGAAGTGGAGGACCGTTGTGGAGGAGGCCAAGTCCCACACCGGGATGTAGCGCCGAGAAATGAATGATATGATATATATTAATACTATTTACTTAAGGAGTAATTGTATCTCAATAGAGACGAAGATGTAAACTGCTTTTGGAAACAGAATATGGTGGTCGAGGCGTTTACAGGACTTATGACCTGTCATTGGTTGGGTTAAGCGATCATTTTATGTTAACAACATTCCCCATTCCGCCCTTCTTACTACCACCACGTCTGACAATATTTTGGAACTTAGATATATATGCTACTATTTTAAATAACTTGTTTTAGGTCAATCTACACTAGCGCCATCTATTAAGATTATTTGTAAGCATTAAGCAGAAAATCTTTATTGATGTAAATAACCTGTAAACGCCTCGACTATCATATTCTGTTTCCAAAACAATTTACACCGTCGTCTCTATTGAGATACAATTAATCCTTAAAAAATGATTAACCCGCAATGGGTAAAATCCAGTATTTGTCTACATTCTAAAAACAAACGATTTACTTTTTTTTTTTAATAATTCTGCATTCAAGCCAACCTTTTTTTATTGTCTCTGAAGAAACATGTTTTTTTTTGTCTATTGCCATTTCTTGTGGTATATTTGTCTATTGTCATTTCTTGTAATTATCTTATTTATTATGTATTATATTTTAATACCAACACATGTAATAAGCAGGATATTTTTGATTATTATAATAATTTCTTTATGAATGACTCAATGGTTGATTGCTGAATTCAATTGTTATTTTATAATAATAATAGTAACAAAAAGCGATCGCAATACAGATATAAAAACACATAGAAACAGTAAAAATAAGGTCAATTACATGCTACCACAAATATAAATGATTAGAAGTGTTAACATTGCAGACTAATGAATCGAAATCTAAGTTAAACTAATCTCAATGAAAAGTATATTATGAATTAGATTATAAAATACTACTCTCACGTAAGTTCGAAATTAAGTTTACAGATTTATAAATAATATAGATAAGCTATTTAAAAATAATTGTCTATTACAACAATGCTGTCCCAACGGTCAAGAATATTTGTATTACGGTAATGTATACACATTATATGTATATACATTATATTTTTTTGTGTTTAAAATGAACTTGTGCCAACATTAATATAGACTGTGATTACAAAATGTTCATTTGTGTGTTTAATATTTGTATTTTCGTTTCTTAAAAAATAATGCGCCTCCAATGTTGAGAAGCGCAATGTAAATATTCTGAAACTTTAGGGCTCTTTGGAAATAGTTTTAGAGATTAGTGCGCTGGGAAACGTCAGTTATAGAGGAAATCTGCCATATTTACGGACATAACTGATGTGTTTACCTCAAACTATATGCAGTTTAGTGCTATTTTAAGCTCGTGGGTGGATAACTGAATCAAAATGAAGGTAACTTAGAGAAATTTTTGAACTTGTGATATTGAAAATTAAAACTCTTAAAATATATTTTTGGTGGAATGGACTGATACGGAAGGCTCTGATGTTTGTACATGATTGAAAAAACATGTGATTATTACAATTTGAATCATAATATTTCGAAATCGTAAATAAGACATATATCGCACGCTTAATAAACTGACCGATTATGGTTTAGGTCATAATTGAGTTAACATTAGAAAGAGGCTTGTGTTAATGCTATCAATCTATCTTTCACATTGCTAACGCTATCCATTCGTACGTGTTTTTCGACTGTTTTTGATAAAACACGGACTCATGTCAGATTGAGCAAAACTTGCTATTTGAGTTAAGCCAGTGTTCTATTGAGCATGCGATATATTTAAAGTAAATCTGTAACCTGTATGAAATTCCACAATATACCAAATCAATATTTTAGTTAAAATTATTTTTAAAAATGACAGGATTTTAATTTATGCAAAGTTAATAAACGTAAAATCATATTGTAAGATTGTTTATTTATATAAGATAAAATTATGGTAAATTAAAATTTATTTTTGAGATTTTTGGAATCTTCCAATTTTTTTGTAAAATATTTTAAACATTTAAAATCAAATAAGAAACCCTAAAAAAATATACCAAATTATTGAAATAAACGAAAATTTACCGTGTATCTAAGCAGTACATTTCAAACAATCGGTTGATACAAATGAGTTTTACATAGCAATATATTTTTTGGGATCTTGGGTACATCTTGGTATCCTTTTCTACCGACGGTTAAGATATCGTTGCATTCTCCATCTTCAGGATATTATATGTCTATAGTAGGTAATGTATACTTATCTCCCACTGAAGAGAATTATATAGTTTGAATTGATTCCCGAAAGCCGTATAGATTATTACTATGTCTAACTATGTGTAAAAACATATTACAAAAATATATTTGAACTAATGTTATATTTGAACTAATATGAATAATACGGTTGCCATTTAAAAATGAGATTAAAATGCGTTTTTTAGTATTATGGTAAACTGATTATGGTAAATATTTTGTTTTGAGAAGTGTTAACTTCTGAATAGATTATATATTTTATTAATGTATTTGTCGTGGCGATTGCCAAAGCAATTATTCTTATCAAAAGACGTATAGATTTGATACCGTGTGTCAAAATATACAAGTAATAGGTAGTTAAACTAAATGAAAACAAAATGCATTGGAGTTTGTATGTTGCCAGTGTGAATACAAATTAAATGATAATAATATATATTATTGGTTATAATGAAAAAAAAAAGTTATAATATATAGTTTAATTCCACTTGATTGCATGGCTTCGACCGGTTTCGGCAGTTCGCTATCATCTTCTGGGGCTTGCTGCCATCACCAGAAGATGGCAGCGAGCTTCCGAAACCGGTCGAAGCCATGAAATCGAGAGGAATTAAACTCTTCTTCTTCTTCCTTATTGTAGACCAATGTGGTCTGTTCTCCGGAGTGTTGCTCCTCCTGTGAGGTAGATTCCCAGCTGTCCTTCCATCTTTTAGGAGGTCTTCCACGAGGTCGAGTGCCATGAGGTTGATTATGCAATGCAATATAAAAATGTCTGGTGATGTCCATTCTTTGAACATGACCGTACCAGTCCCTTTTTGCTGTCTGCTCCATCTTATAATATTCTCAACCTCACATATCTCTCTTATTCTGGTGTTCCTCACGCGATCCCTCGGTGTCTTGCCTGCTATCGTCCTCAGTGTTTTCATTTCGGAAGTCCTCAAAACTTGTTAAGTCCTTACTGTGTCTGCCCTTGCTTCGACGCCATATGTTATTATTGGTCTTACGCATGCTTTATAGATTCTCATATTACTCTTAATGGCCATGTCTTTGTTTTTCCATATTGTGGATTTTAGAGCCCCAGAGATTGCAGCTGCCTTGTTTACTTGGGCTTGTATTTATTCTCGCAGATTAGCTCTCCCCACCAGGTCTATGCTTAGATACTTGAAGGTCCTGACCTGTTCTATGGGTTGATTTTCTATAACCGGGTTACATGTTTTGGGTGTTTTGGAAAAGGTCATACATTTTGTTTTTTCAATAGAGATCGTCATGTTGTATTTCTTACAGGCGTGATGTAGTCTGTCTAGCATTTTTTGTAGATCATTATTGTTTTCAGCTATGATTATAGCATCGTGTACATAACATACCACATTGACAATTTGCTCTCCCATCCTATATCCTAGTTGTAGCGATTAAGTCTCCTCTATAAGTTTGTCCATTATCAGATTGAACAGAAAATGGCTTAGGCTGTCTCCTTGTCGTATACCTGTCAGAACGGGGATTGTTTTACTTGGAATTGGAGTTAAACTAAATATATATTATAATATATTATAAAGGATATTATTATTACATTTTTATTTATTTTAATTGTTGACAATGAATTTATTATATCAATAAATTTTAATTTACAGGATTACCTAATATATTATGGCTTGTTGTAAACACATTTATTTCATGCTTAAATTGTATTGTTTTTTTAGTTATTCTACGCATTGTGTTGCTTGCAAATTCTATTGCTTCAATTCGGCAACGCAATCGGCAACTCAGAAGGGGTTAGTTCTGGCAAATCGGAAGAGGGCCCTCTAAAAGACGAAGAAAATGCCGAAGAATCGATAGTTTCTTTCACCGGCCCTTTCGTTGACGTCGGCGGATTCAGTTTGGTGAACCCCGGCTCAACGGAGTATCCGGAAAGTCTAAGAAGTGAAAACATTTCCAATTTATTAAATAACTACAATAAAGAAATCAGCCTACAGTATCATATATCTCAAGATGCATACTACGCACATATGCTAGACCTATTCGACAAGGAAAAATCTATTTTAAGGGTAATGTTTTTTTTAATCTATTTTTGCTGTAAACTCCATTTTAAAACCAGACATTAAAACATCATATTTATATTTATAAACTCGGTACTTATTTGGCAAAAGGTCCCAGATGCGTTTTTTTGTGAAATTGAGTTGAATATACCATCGCTATTATTTTTGCACACTTTATGTTTTGACAAAACTTTAGAGCTATACTTTTTTTAAACATTTTATATGTATTTTATTTTATGCACAATTACATTCAACTCCTATTTTTTTTTAAATTTATATACATATTTTTTAAATTTAGTTACTGATATATCTTGTAGATAACGTTATGCATCGAAAATTGACATTTGAAATAAAAAAATTTGAACAAAAATAACATTTTTACAAATAATCAAAATAATGTAAAAATATTATTTTTGCTCTCATGTAAAATTCATAAAAAAACAGTTGGGACCTTTTGCCAAATAAGTACCGAACTAACTAATTACTGTTAAAATTTAAAACACTGTTATTATATCAAAATTTATATTTATTCAATTGGAGTGTCACGACAGCTGTTTCGTCAACGATGTCGCCATCATCAGGTGATACAATAAACTGTAAACTATGTTTATTGTAACACTTGATGATGCCAACATCGGTTGGCGAAACAGCTGTGGCGACACTCTTGGTGAATAAAAATAAATTGTGATATTATAGCAGTGTTTTAAATTTTAACAGTATCATAGTGTTTCGGCCAAAACAATGGACTATTAAAATAACTAACTTACTAACCGTCATTTAAATTCATATTAATTATTTAATATTGAGTTTTACATAATTGTTCAAGAACAATAAATCAATATTTAATATTAGGAAATCGTCTGTTTTCGAGTAGTTTTATTATATTTATGGGAATGACATGTACTAGGGCCTTCTTGGATTGCCCTGATGAAGATATAGTAATATTAAAGCTGGCTTGAAAAAAATAATATACTTTTGTTGTTTCATGAAAAATGTTGTAAAACTCAATAATAAATATTTATGAAAATTTCAGTTATTATGGGAATGACATTTGACAATTTCTTAATAAGGCGAAAGGTGTCACTCCCGTAAAATACAATAAATCTTCAAAAAAAGAACGTTTTCATCAATATTAAAAATATTTAATTCATAATCAAACAAGATTTCAATAATCAAGATTAATATTTCCACATCGAGTATATAATATTGAGGAAAACCATTTTATTGAAGTATATTCGAGCTGATCTGAAGGTAATAAATCTGTTACTAATTAATACGAATGAAAATGTCTGTTTTCTAGAAGTTTTATTATAATTTATGGGAATGACATGTTTTGTTTAACTAACTAACTAACTAATTAACCATCACGCCGTCTCCCGAAGGGGTAGGCAGAAATAATGGACTGCCACACTTTTCTTTCCAGACATATTTCTCTCGCTTCCTTCATACATCGTGTACTGCACGTGCGTCGTTTTCTCTGACTCCTCACATGGCCGACATTCAATATTTGATTTATTTGATCGTGCCACGTTTTCCTCGGTCTTCCTCTATTTCTGGTTCCATTTACATCGTGAACATACAATTTTTTTACCATTCTTTCTTCATTCATTCTTTCTATATGTCCAAACCATCTTAATGATCCTTTCATTATTTTGTGCATAGCACCATCATTCGCAACGCATTCATTTCTTATATTTTCATTCGGAACTCTATCATACACAGAGTATCCATACATTCGTTTAAGAGATATGATTTCTACTGCATTTATTCGACTTTTATCCTTCTTTTGCCATAGGGGTCGGAAGAAGAACACCATTGTGCACTGCCATTCTAGCTTTTTTGGATAAGTTTTTGTCTGCGATTACAACTTTAAGTGCACCATTCACTTTGTTGCCTGCCCCAACCCTTCTTGTATATTTTGTATATCTAAGGCTATATGTAACTGTAAAACTATATGTAACATTTCTAAAGCATTATCAAATTATCAAATATTATTGCTCAAGAATAAATAAATAATCTGTTCTTAAATTACACTATTATATGTCTACAATATTAGCTGTACGCCTTCTGCAATGATGTAAATACTTTTCAGATCAGAACAGCGGCAAAATATAACGACCTCAAAGCGATGTTTTGGCGCAAGATGAGACTCATAAACCCAAACAGTTTATCCGATGTTGATGAAAGAAAAATGTTGCAAGAAATAAGAGATCAAATCGGTATTGGTTCTCTCCCTACAGTAGATGCACAAGAGGTAAGTTATTTTTTAAACATACTGTACTTAACTAATTGTTAGTAAATCAAAATAATTTTACACTATAGCAGCGGTTCTCAAACTTTTTTGGCGACGGACCCTTTTGAAACACAAAATATTTTAAGGGGTCCTAAATTAAACTAAACTTGGTTTTATGTTCATTATTTAATTATAACAATTTAATGAAAATCATACAAAAATAGGTACATTATTGACAACAGTATAAAAAAGAGCACACAATAATCCAATACACAATTCATTCCGATATTTTCACACTGTCATCGCCGAGAATCGAACTTGGGACCTTCGGTGCTTCAGTTAAAGCTGTTGTCACTCTGCCAGGAAGGGCGTCGTATGAATTTATTTTAATTAAATCCATTTATTGGATGTAGATTAATTGTTTTTGGACATTTGTCTTGAGATTTTTGGTACGTCCGTAATATCAACGGACGTTTCGGAGATTAATTTTCTTATTTTCGAGGTAAATTTTTTATTAAACCAAGATTTTAAGAATTATACGATTGACAGTGAAAAATAACATGCAAATTTCGATTTACTGATTTGTTTTAACACTTTCTAATGTTTTATTTAAAATTATAATTCGTTAATTTTTATTTTCAAAAGACGGTTTACAGAATAAAATTTCATGATGACATTTCTAGATACAAATCGTCTTCTCCAATCTTGAAGATCGCTATAGAACGAGAACTGTGAAAGAGTATGGAGCGAATAACAAAAAAGAGTTAAAAGTTGGGGGTAAGTCGACGTTAAAAAGAAACCTAATTTTGTAAACAGAATAAAACAGTGACGATTTTTATGTATTTATAAAAACTCTGTTTTTTCCATTTTTTAGTTTTTTTTTTACACGTTTCGATGGTTTTACACCTTCATCATCATCATTAGTTTATATCATTCTCCCGATGATAAGGGTGCAAAAGTATCAAAACGTGTCGAAAAAAATAAACTGAAAATGGAAAAAAAACAGTGTTTTAATTAATAACAAAATTTGTTATAATGGACTTCATTGTTCAAGTTTATTAAAAATTAATAAAATAATTCAATATGTTTTTTTAAAAACTAGATTTTTTTTTCAGTGAGTTTTCTATATTAATTTATGTTATTCTAGAGAAAAATCACGTACATTTGTAAATTTTTGTATTGCATCTATTCTGTGATCGTAAATTTTTTTGTCACTTATTCGCGTTAAATAATAATAAAAATGTACAAAACAAACAAGCAAACAAACCATCACGCCGTTTCCCCGCAGGGGTAGGCAGAGAGAATGGACCGCCACATTTCTATATCCTGGCACACCTCTCTAGCTGCCTCCACATTCATATAGCGAGTCATACACGCACGTCGATTCTTCCGATTTCTAACATGACCAACCTTTAAAATTTGATTAATTTGGTCATGCCATGTTTTCCTCGGTCTAACTCGATTCCTACTCCATTTACACTATTAACGTATACTTTCTTAACCGTTCTTTCTCCATCCATGCTCTGCATATGTCCGAACCAACTCAGGGATCCTTTCATAATTTTGTTCATAATAACTTCTTCCGCTCTACATTACTTTCTTATATCAGCATTTGAGATTCTGTCGTATATCGTTCTACCACATACGTCTTAGGGACCCTCATCTCTACCGCATTTATTCTGCTTTCATCCTTCTTCTGCCAGTTCCATGATCGCTTCCATACATTATGACTTCCATCCATTGGGTTGGGACCTGAACTCCATTGTGAACGGCCGTTTTCGCTTTCATTGATAAATTCTTGTTTCCAATCTTTAAAGCTCCATTCTCTTTGTTGCCCGCACTAATCTTTCTTTCGACGTCACTATCCGTTTGGCCATCCGCTGTGAACATGCTACCTAAATACACAAATTCACTCACCTGCTCCAAGTTCTCTTCGTTCACACTTACGCATAACTGTCATTTGTAAAATATATTATTTTTTATACACATAACAATATATAAAAAAGAACGATTTTTTTTCTTTCAGAGATTGAAAGGATCCTTTCTCAAAACAGAACATATAACGAAAAACTTTACTACTGGGAGCAGTGGCATCGCGCCACAGACAACCAGAGCGAGGAAAACCTGGCCATATACAGTTACACCTTGAACAAGGCGGCCAAACTGCAAGACCTGCACAACGGAGCCGACCTGCTGCAGAAGCCGTTCCACGACCCGGATATAGATGCATCTGTGGAAAGACTATGGAGTGAAGTGCGCCCACTATTGAAATGGCTGAACGAATTCGTTCAGCTGCGACTTAAAGAGGAGTACGGTGATACTTATACCCATTTAGGAGACAAGATACCCGCTCATTTATTAGGTATTATTGATATTCCATTCCAATAGATAATGCTAAACTCTATACCAGCGGTTCTCAAAGTGTGCTCCACGGAAAACCTGGTTTTATGTTCATTAATAATCACAATAAACTCAAAGCAACAATAATTGTTTTTTAGGTTCCACAACGGGTGATAACTGGCAAAGTCTTTACCCAGTGTTGAAGCCGTCTCCCTGCCTACCAGATTACAAACCGCTAGAGCCCAGGGACTTGCACCAATACTGCAAAAACTCCGTGAAGTTAGCCACATCCATGGGAATCCAACGTGATGAGATTGTATGCAATGAATCTCTCAGAATTTTGCAATATACACCGAATGGATCAGTTGACTGTACACCACGCGCTTACGATTTTGGGGACGGATCAAAATATAGGTGAGAAATGAGAATCCTTCTGAGAATAATACATAGTTATGTTTGTTTACCATAGATGGCGGTGATGTCGAAATCTGTGTTTAAGCATGCTCAAATCACTTGTGTCGTAGCGTGGCGTAGTAAGATAAAAACAAAACAATTTTTTTTAAATGCCAGACTCAATGTCATTTAGAATTTTAACTAACTAACTAACTAACCATCACGCCGTCTCCCCGAAGGGGTAGGCAGAAAGAATGGACTGCCACACTTTTCTTTCCTGACATATTTCTCTCGCTTCCTCAACATTCATACATCGTGTCATGCACGCGCGTCGATTTCTCTGACTCCTCACATGGCCGACATTCAATATTTGATTTATTTGATCGTGCCACGTTTTCCTTGGTCTTCCTCTATTTCTGGTACCATTTACATCATTAACATATAATTTTTTTACCATTCTTTCTTCATTCATTCTTTCCATATGTCCAAACCATCTTAATGATCCTTTCATTATTTTGTTCATGACACCATCATTCGCACCGCGTTCACTTCTTATATTTTCATTCGACACTCTATCATACACAGAGTATCCACACATTCGTCTAAGAGATCTCATTTCTACTGCATTTATTCTACTTTCATCATTTAGAATATAGTTTATCGAAACACGCTTACTGAACCAGCCAATAGCAGGCAACCCAACGTTCGGGCAGGACAACGTCTGTCGGGTCCGCTAGTATAATTATATACGAGTATTTCAATGATCGTTTATCGGTATCAAAACTGGTCGGTAGTAAAATGTTCAGTGGTTGAAATTAATGTACAATAATAATGATAAAAATATATTACGAGTCACTGCACTTGGTATCTAAAGTTTGTAATTAACACATTATGAGCGGTAAACTTGAAAATACCTGTTTATCATTGAAAAATATAAGTCTTTTGCATATTTTTAACTACGGGCATAATTTTAACTATAAAATACCATAGTCTTCTTCTTCTTTTTCTTTGCTAGCCTTCTTCCCTCCACTGCTGGATATAGGCCACTTCCGATTTCTTCCACTCGTCTCTATCCTGTCCCTTTTGTATCCAAGATTTTCCAACCCTTTTGATAATATCATCGGTCCATCTCATCGGTGGCTTTCCGACACTTTGTCTATTCTCTCATGGTCCCCAACTGAGTATCCTGGGTGCCCATCTGTTGCCACCCTGTCTAGCCAAGTGTCCAGCCCATTGCCATTTCAATTTTGCCACTCGGTCCATGACGTCAGCAACCCTGGTGCGGCGTCTGATTTCTTCGTTTCTTATGCGGTCATGCAAGCTCACACCAAGTATCTGTCTTTCCATGGACCTCTGTGTACACTTGAACCTGTGGACACTTTTTGCTGTAAGAGTTGTCGTCTCTTGTCCGTATGTCATCATGGGCAGTATACACATATCGTAGACCTTTCTTTTGAGACAGACCGGTATTTCAACATTTTCAAATACATGTCTCAGTTTACCAAAGGCAGCCCAATCCAGTCCCACTCTTCGAGGTAGCTCTGCAGTTTGATTCTCTTTTCCGAGTCTGATTTTATGACCGAAATACACATACTCTTTCACATTTTCTATATTATTTCCCTCTATAATAATGTTTTTATTTGTTGGACTTAGTATCTTTGTTTTATCAATATTCATTTCTAGTCCTATTTTATTGGATGCAATGTGTAGTAGGATAAAATACCATAGTTGTATGGTTAATTACCCGGTTAATTGGTAAACTCTATAATTGGCCGAAAAATTCCGGTCCCAAACAGGCCCATATAACTGATTTTTGCAAACCACAATAATTAAATTTATTGTTTGTATGTATATGCACATATGCACAATTACAATTTACTTATTAAACTTTTATTATTTTTTTATTGATTGTTTTATGGATCAATCCATGAATTGTTTTTATGGCTTTGACCGTAACGTCACCGATGTAGCCCTGAATCTCGCAGATTCGTTGTCTCAAATGCTATAATTAAATCACCATCGGGAGAGTTGGTAAGTGTCAGTTTTACGGCTGTGCGTCTCTTATCAACTCTTACGACGGTGATTTTATTTGCATTTGAAATAACGAGTCCGTGTGATTTAAAGCTACGTCGGTGATGTAACGGTGCTATTACGGTCACTGTCCAGTGTAAATGGACCTAAACTATACGAATTGTATGGTTCCGATATCACTGAGACACACCACGACACTTTTGTATGTTTCTACTATCTTTTTTTCCAGCACCAATTCTTCTTACAGTACAGTAAAGCCTCCATTGTATTGAAAAGAGTTTGTGAGGTTATATGTATTTAAAAATTATTTTTCATATTTTATTTAGATTGACCGCTTGTAATGGCGATGAAATCACCGAAAGGACGTCTCACCTTGAATTGGAAAAAATGTTTTACTATTTGGCATACAGAAACCAAAAATACGCCTTTAGATACGTCCCACATCCAGGTATTTAATTTTATTATTAAAAAATATTTTTTTATAATAATAATAACAATAATAATTTTATAATTATAATAATAAAATCTTATACGGGGTGGAGTCATGGACCCTTAAAGTCAATTTTATGAACCGATTGGAGGTCTTTGAGATGTGGATACATCGAAGGATGTTACGCATTTCCTGGACCGACATGGTCAGCAACACAAACGTTCTCCATAGAGCCAGAGTTGACAGAGAGTTGCTGAGCAACATCAAAGTCCGTAAGGTGTCCTACTTGGGCCATGTTCTGAGAGGCGAAAAGTACGCACTATTAAATCTGATCTTGGAGGGTAAGATTGAGGGTCGACGAGGTGTTGGGAGAAGGCGGGTTTCCTGGCTGAGGAACACCCGAGAGTTGACGGGGCTTGGGGGAGCTGTTCCGAGCTGCCCAGGACGGGGAGGCCTACTCAAGGGTCCCGGTGATAGTCAACGTTGGGGAGACCTGACAGGACACGGAAAGAAGAAGAAAATATATTTTTAGAATCAAAACACTGTTATATTCACTTATACGAATAAAGTTGATCAACCTCGTAATGCGGATACTGAGCTTCAAGTTTTATTTTAATATACTCGTACAATCCTACGGAGTGGTTTGCAGCAAAGCGTATCATTTTTGTTGGATCTTGGGATGCCACTTGGGTATTTTCTTGTTGCTTTCCACATTTTAGTATACAGCAGGTTATTAGACCCGGGGAATTTTCGGGAAGCATTTTCAGGCCAGAATCTTTAAGATATGTGTGGTTTGTTTCTAATAGATGATTGACGAACTCAGAGAAACCGTTACTCTTTAGACATCTGAGATATTCTTTTACCCTAACGTTTACATTTCTAGTGGGTCTAAAATTAAATAATTTGGAAGCATTAGCCCTTAACAATAATTTTCCCTTAATTAATAATCAAACTAATATTTCCCATAGTGCTATTCTAGCAACGTTCCCCATTGAAAATTGTTTTAAAAACTCCCATAAAAATAAAAAATTGAACTGCCCTGCCCGCCACTAAAATCTGAATCAGAAATTCTTCCTAATTTTTCCCTAATGAGCATGACTCATCGCCTTAACGGTCTATTCGTCTTCACGCCCACTTTTTCCTACCCCCACTCTTCCTCCACTCCACATTATATTTCTTCATAGATTGTTCTCTGATTTTATATTTAGTTTATTCTCTCACCCTGACGAAGCTCCGGCGGGAGCGAAACCGGTTGGTGTTACCAAATAAAGTGGTGTTAATACAAATCACTAAAAGTGTATTATTATTTTATTTGTAACATTTTTGCTGGTTCTTGAGATGCTACTTGGGTCTTTAATGTGATATTTTTCTGTTGGTTTTCAATTTGAATACAACAGGTTATATGAAATCAATTACTGTATACAAATATTTAGCTATTGATTCTCGTGACATAGATAGATAGTTTATCGCCATTTTTATCGTGAGACCAAAGACAGCGTTATTTTTCACACTTTAATCTCCGAGATGTGGAAGTTATAGCTGTTGCCACTTTGCCACGTAGGCAGCTTAAGAGTTTCGAATTCCAAAATTTAATGACGGGGTGTCTAGCTGCAAAATGTATGTGATGACGGTTAGAAGTATAATTTCAGGTCTTCAAGTAGCTCTGTCATACCTGTTTGCCGAGCAGACGGATAAGCTGTTTCGCACTGTCGCCAAGTTAGGCCCTGAAGGTGAGATGAACCAGCTGATGGCTGAAGGTCTAAGGATACTCCCAGTACTAGGATATTCCATGGCGCTGGAGAACTACAGATGGGACATCAACACGGGATCAATCCCTAAGAAGAAATGGAATAATCACTGGTGGACTTTGAGGTACGCAAAGATTCAAACATTGTACTAAGATAACCAAGGTTTTATTGAAGTATTGTTTATCATATGTATGAGTCGCTGTTTGAACATGGAGGAAGTTATAAATGTATGTCAGGATAGAGTAGTGAGACGGTCCATTCTCTCTATCTACCCTTCCGGGGAATAGGCGTGATGATTTGTTGTAAGTTTTATATCAAAATAGTTCTTGAGAGTAATAAATTTCGCCTTAATAGAAGATTTTCACATCCATACGTTTAATCAACAATTCTACGTTGCGTTAGTATTAAGAAACACTTTCACTTAAAATATTATGAAAATTACATAAAATGAATATTTTCCGCGTTTTTATTTTTATTTTATTTTTTTATAAATAATATTTATTTAAAAAAATATGTGTTTATAAAATAAAGTGCTTCACTAATAAATTTAATTATATGAAATTGTTATGATATTCTGTTTTATTTTTTTTGTCTCTTTACCGCACTCTGATTTGCATATATATTTAATTGTTAAAGGTTATTTAATTAAGTACATTTAACGATTACCAAGAGTTTAGTGATTTTGGACTATTATATTTCGAAAACTGGCAAAAGAAGGATGAAAGTGGAATAAATGCAGTAGAAATCAGATTTCTAAGACGAATGTGTAGTAAATATGTGTGGCAAGTATAAGAAGTGAACGCAGTGCGAATGAGAGTGTTATGAACAAAATAATGAAAGGGTCGTTAAGATAGTTTGGACACATGGAATGAATGAGTGAAGACAGAATGGTGAAGAAGGTATAGTTTTTTTTAGAGGTTTGGTTTTTAAACTGGCAACATTGTTTCTAAATACTGTCAATTTGACAGTTGATTTGTATTCAGTACGTTTTGCCATTTTACCCAGTTGCTCGATAAAGTTGTCGAAAATTGGTCTTCACAATTGCGCTTCATTCGAGTTAGCCGTGGCGCTCATATGCCCGAAATCAATTTTAAACAATAATGGCATAAAATTATCTATTACCATAAAAAAAGACAATATCAAAAACATTAACATTATTTTAATGCAAGAATTAATTGTATCTCAATAGAGACGAAGATGCAAATTGGAAACAGAATATGGTTGATTAAGGTGTTTACAGGACTTACGACCTGTCATTGCTTGGGTTAAGCGCACGCTTTATGTAATACAACATTCCCCATTCCACATTTCTTATGATCACCATGTCTGACAAACTTTTGGAAGTTGTATATTTAATGTGTTTTTTTTTTCATTTTGAATTTTTATACCTCTAAAAAAACACTTTTATACACATTGTTATATAAAGGGTGTCAATCACATCGATTTTCACTATATATTGGGTTAATATAAAGTGCAGTAAAGTCATTTTTTTTATCGCAGAGGGGAGTACGAGGGAATAGAACCTCCCCACAACAATAAACCCAGTGGAGAATTTGACCCAGCTGCTAATTATGACGTAGTTATGGACATCGATCAAGCCCCGTGAGTATAAATCTTTTTTTATATATAGTTCTTCTGTACCGCGTTTGTAGTTGAACTCCTCCAAAACGGCTGGACCGATTTTGACGAATTTTTTTGTGTGTGTTTTTTTGTGTGTGCCCTGAACGGTTTAGATTCACAATTGGACCCGATAGGTGACTGTTAAAATTTTCTGAGAAGTTCATTCCGTGCATGGGATGTATCATAATTGCGTGCGTATTGAGTATATAGTTTATCATTTAGTATATAGTTTATCGAAAATACGAATATCGAAAAAACGTTTGTTGAACCAGCTAACAGCAGGCAAGCCAACGTTCAGGCAGACAACGTCTGTCGGGTCCGCTAGTTAATAATATAAATCTCTTTATGAAAACATAAAACAATCTGTTAACGTATTCATATCTTATTATGTAATATTACCAACAATATCTGTAGTTCGTTACGCTTCATTTCTTTAGACTTATAAAGGAATTCTTTGAGAATTCTGTCATATTGGAGGGCATCCCTTTTATGTTCCGGATAGTTATCTTCGACAGCGTCAGCACAGACTGTTTTATGTCCCAAAATGGAGAACCAACTTGCCTCTGGTGATGCCGGTGGGGAGAGCAATCAATCTGCTGACTTAGAGAGTATCTTGTAATCTCTCATGCGTTTCTGTTAGCGCTCATGCGTTTTCAATAGATGCCTTAAATTTTAATTGTTGTTTGTAATATCTTTTGAGAAAATACACTGATTTGATTTTAAGCTACCCAAACCGGTCAGAATTAAGAAAAATAAACATAATGAAATTAAATACGCACATTCCATGGCAATACAATGATTTCAACAACGAAGAGAGTTTGAGGCTTACTGTCAAGGTGTAGCAAATTTGGTAATATTTGTATAGATATTCTCGTTGTACGCTACATTCTACATTCCCATCTACATATTGAGGTACACTAACCGTCGCCAATAGCGCTAGTTTACAAAAAAATATTATGACCATAAGCTACAAACACATTTTTATCGATATGTAGTATATGAATAAACAAAAAAATAATAATTTCCAATTTTCTGTTTTGCAGTAGGTAATAGATTTTTTTTTACAATAAAAAAAACATGAAATGAAGTGAAATGTTAAATATATTTAAAATATTAATACATTTAAATGAGTTTTTTGGATTTTTAATGATGAAAATAAATAAATAAATGTATAGTTAAAATTTTATACGTACAGATCCCTTCTCATTATGTTCCACGGCCAACCCCAATGTAGAAGACCCCCGGTTAGACCACCAACGAGATGGATAAAACAGACCACAAGGTCTACACTAAGAAAAATAAGAATATTTTCTTCTTATTCTTCCTTATTGTAGACCTATGCGGTCTGTTCTCCAGAGTGTTGCTCCTCCTGTGAGGTAGATTCCCAGCTGTCCTTCCATCTTTTAGGAGGTCTTCCACGAGGACGAGTCCCATGAGGCTGATTATGCAGTGCAATATAGAGGAGTCTGGTGGTGTCCATTTGATTATCCATCCAAGAATAAGTTTACTTTTATTGCATTTGTTCTTTAGTTTCTCCTAATTGGTCTCTTAAATACATTATTTACTTTGAAACATTTCAGACGATTCTTTGGCGTAATCATGTACTATCAGCTTCTGAGGGCGGCGTGTCCAGAAACTACCACCCACATGTGTTATAAGCATTCATACAAATCTATAATGCAGCCCATACACCAGTGCAGCATCTATGGCAATGTGGATATTGGCCATAAAATACAGTACGTAATCAAACATATTTCTAAGAACTGAACTAACTAACTAACTAACCATCACGCCGTCTCCCCGAAAGGGTAGGCAGATGGGTTGCGAACCTCATCGCCACCAATAGGCATCTCCCGCGCACACTTCGATCGTCCAACACCCACAAAAAAATCTAAAACAAATAATATAAAATACAATGATATAAAATAAAATAACAAAATAAAAATAATTTAACACAAAATGTTATTTGTAGATGGTGCACATATTGTCTATTTAATTTATGTTCCACGTATCCACCGTTTTATTAATTAAGCACATAATTTAATAACACATAATGTTTTTTTCGATGTTGCACATGTTGACATGGACGATCCGGACTTTTGTGTTTATTTAATTTATGTTACACGTATCCGCCGTTTTTTTTAATTAGCTGTAATTAGGCACCTAATTAGCAAGAACTTTAAAATGATTTTGAAGAAATTATTCAAATTGTCATTAAAGAACTTAACACACCATAAAGCTATATCTTCGAATGTTGAACTTAGTTAGGTTCAACTGCCAGACTAATATGTATACTATTGTGTTATATTAGGTCCTTACATATGAAATCGGCGTTTTGCCGTACTGGCAACTTTGATCTCAAATATCTTCTCTTTAGTTAGGAATTCCAAATTCAAATTTATACAGCTATTTACTCAAGTATTTGTGTTTCGAAAATTATAATTCATTTGTTTTTTTTTCTTTGCGTCACTCAGTTTACAAAATGGAAAACTTGAAATATCGCGTTATTTACGAGTACGAGTTCCACCGTGGCACCAGTGCTGCAGAAACGGCTCGAAGGATCAATGATGTGTATGGCGACGGTGCCGCAAAAGAAAACACAGTGCGTTTTTGGTTCCAACGTTTTCGTTCTGGAAATTTCGACCCGCAGAACAAGCCCCGTGGACGGCCGGAGACCAAAGTTGATAATGAAGAATTGAAGGCTATTGTGGAAGCGGATCCATCGCAAACCACGTCCGAGTTAGCTGCAGGCTGCGGTGTTAGTGATAAACTGTTTTAATCCACTTGAAGCAAATTGGGAAGGTGAAAAAGCTTGAAAGGTGGGTACCTCACGAATTGAGTGAAGCAAATCAACAAACGCGCGTTGACTGCTGCGTTGCATTACTCAACCGGCACAATAATGAAGGGATTTGGAATCGAATCGAAAAAGTGGATCCTGTATGATAATCGGAAGCGCTCATCGCATTGGCTGAACCCAGCCAAACCAGCCAAACCATGCCCCAAGCGAAAATTGACTCCAAAAAAGTTACTTGTGAGCGTTACTTGTGAGCGCTATCTGCTAAACAACCGAGGCTGGTTAATCGCTCTAGGCCACTGCTGTTTCATGATAACGCTAGACCACACACTGCACAACAGACGGCTACCATATTACAAGAGCTTCAATTGGAATGTCTAAGACATCCACCGTACTCTCCGGACCTTGCCCCAACAGATTACTATTTTTTTCCAAATTTGGATAACTTCTTGCAAGGGAAAAAATTAAACTCCGATGGGGCAGTCCAGACCGACTTCAAAGATTTTATTGATTCCCGTCCGAATGTTTTTTTTAGTAAAGGGATCGATGAACTACCTATGAGATGGCAAAAGTGCATAGATAGCAATGGTACATACTTTGATTAAATAAATATATTATATTAAAAAAAAATCAACTTTATGTTCCTCCCATACAAAACGCCAATTTCATATGTAAGGACCTAATATTTATTGTTTCTTGAACAATGATGTAAAATTCCATATTAAATAATTAATATACTCGTAAATGAAAACCTCTGTCTTCTAGGAGTTTTATTAAGCATTGTGTGGAATGACAAGTTTCGCCATTCTAAGTCATCATCACATGTTTTATCACACGTTTCGCCCTTCTAAGGTATCAACAAAAGCATTTGACAATGCCTTAGAAGGACGAAACACGTCATTCCATAAAAAAAGCTTAATAAAACTCCTAGAAGCAAATAAATAAATATTAGGCACTGCCATTTTATCTTTTTTTGATAGGCTTTTGTTTGCAATGACAACGTCAATTGCACCATTCACTTTGTTGCCTGCCCCAACCCTTCTTTCAGTATCCTTCTCCACTCTCCCATCCTTTGTAAACAGATTGTCCCCATTCCCGCTAATGTTGCAGACTGTCATGATATCTTATTTTTCGATAACCACTATCTTGGACTTATTCCCATTCATCATTAAACCATTTTACAAGCACACCTTATACATACTAGACTTATGATTTTACATAATTAAAATTTATTAATAATTTTAAGTATATCATATATTACATAGTTAAAGAATACAAAATATCTTTATATAAATTGTAAAGATGCTTAAGGTAGGTCTTAATAAATTGTTTCTTAGAAAAACATATTTTTACGATAATTTACAAAGTATTGTTTTAAGGGGTTAGGGGCAGTAAGAGGTATGAAAAAACAAGTATTTTCAATATATATTTTGGGCAGTAATTTAATTTATTCTATAAAACCAACAATATTTAATTATTACATTATGTTTTAACTTGATTTGACCCAAATTTGAAATTAATAAATATATTATATATGAAGTTATAGCCACATTTGTTGGACCCTGTTCCATAATGCGGTGACCATTATAACTTCCTACAGGTTTATCTTAAATCATTCAAATAAAAAAAATTAATAGTTAATCTAGCGCTTGTTTGATGTTGCTCTTTTCCTTGAATATCCGTAAGTAAATTATCAGATGCCGGCATCTTGTTTATTTAAAAAAAAAGCTTAGATTAACCGGTGGTGGTCTAGGGGATAGAACGCTTGGCTCCTGATCCAGGGGGCATGGGTTCAAGCCTGGACACGACCAGGTTCCTTCTTCATAATAATGAGCTATTTTCTGCTCACATTGAAGATTGTAAAATAAATTCTAATATCATTGATATAAATCCTCGATGTTAGTCTTTTGAAAAAAAAAATTTCAGGTACGTTGTGATACGTACATCATTTTGTCCTGGCAATTAATTTTCCAATTTATAAGATCTACCTTAAACGCCAATATGATTTATAAATATATAGTAATTTATAATAGAATTATCACTAAGCAATATGATATAAGTACTCGTACTTAAAATAAATAATACATTTGAAATATAATATCATAAAAATATGTTTTTCTAAGAAATAATTTATTCAGATGCACCTAAAGAACCATATTGATTGATATAACTTCATTTAGTATTCATAATCTAAGTAAGTATTGTACACATAAGTAGTCATAATTTTTTTTTAATTACTACTAGTAATACTTCCCAGTATTTTGAAGTTCATCCCTTAATTATGGTTAACAATGTATAAGACTACTCTAATCATCTCAATTAACAAATTAATCTACGTTAACTTGGGTGTATAAACAAATACACGCTTGATTTTCGATACATTTGATAATGCTTTAGGAAGAAGAAACATGTCATTCCCATAAATATTATGAACCTTCTAGAAAACTTACCTTTTCATTTTATTAATTATATTAGATTATATGGAAGTATGATTTTGATCATTCTTCATCATCATCATCATCAGCCTTTAGTCGTCCAGGGCTGAACAATAGGCCTTCCTTCTCGACATCCACAATTCCCTTTCTCTCGCCGCTCTTATATGGCCGAGCCATAGAGGGCTCCCACCGCTTACCCGAGGCTGTTATAGGCGCAGCGGCGCCTTTCGTCATCTTCACTCGTGCACTCTCCGCCCCCCGTCAATGCGGGACTTACGTTAAAATAATAATAATAATATATGTATATTTGCAACCAAGGGGGACCCAGACCACATTTAATCTACACTACCCTCCCTCAATGTCCCGCCGTACATACGTAGCAATACAACAGTAAAAGAAAATACACAATTGATACATAAATATGGTAGAGAAAAAGCAAAACTCTCTCTCGCCGCTCTGCGCCATTGACCTCCTGCCACTGTCTTGATATCATCAGACCATCTGGCTTGTGGTCTGCCAGGATTTCTATGGCATGTTCTCGGTCGCCACTCCAGGGTGCGTCTTTTCCACCGATCATCCGTTGTCATCGCTATATGGCCGTCCCAAGTCCACTTCAACGAGGCTATTTTGCACGCTACGTCCGCAACTTTAATCCTTTCTCTGATCCATTCATTTCGCTTCCTGTCTCGCAGACTCATGTTTAACATCCTCCTCTTCATTGCCCGCTGGGTCACTTGGGAGTTTGTAAATGATCATTATCAAATGTTAACTTCTATAAATCTAGCAAAGCTTAGAAAAAAATACGTTTTTATTCAGCATTAGTGGGTCCTTCGTTAAGGGGAGAGATATACCACCTCCTTAGACTGATAATCATGGGCTAAATAGAGGGACATTAAGGAGTTGGTAGAAGGCAGTTGTCCTGGCTGCGAAATATAAGAGAAATAGACAGGAATGAGGAGCGTTGAGAAGTTATTCCAAGTGGCGCAGAACAGAGATGCTTTCGCTGCAGTGATCGCCAACCTTTTGGGGACTTGACATGGCACCAGAAGAAGAAAGAAGAATTAAGTATTAATACTCGTACAATTGTATTAATGATTTATCTCCGATTTTCTCTAAAATACTTATTCAGTATTTTTTTAAACTACAACAACAACAAACCATCACGCCGTTTCCCCGTAGAAGTAGGCAGAGAGAATGGACCGCTACACTACTCTTTCCTGGCACACCTATCTAGCTTCCTCCATATTCATACAGCGAGTCATACACGCACGTCGATTCTTCCGATTTCTAACATGACCAACCTTTAAAATTTTATTAATATGGTCATGCCATGTGTTCCTCGGTCTGCCTCGACTCCGTACTCCATTAACATCATTAACGCATACTTTTTTTTTCTCCATCCATGCGCTCCATATGTCTGAACCAACGTAGCGATCCTTTCATAATTTTGTTCATAACACCTCCTTCCGCTCTACATTCCTTTCTTATTTGAGAGCATTTGAGCATTTGAACATTCTTTTCTTATTATGCATTTGAGATTCTGTCGTATATCGTTCTATCACACACACGTCTTAAGGACCTCTTCTCTACCGCATTTATTCTGCTCTCATTTTTCTTCTGCCAGTTTCATGCTTCGCTTCCAAACATAAGGGTTGGGACCAGAACTCTATTGTGAACGGCCATTTTTGCTTTCATTGATAAATTATTGTTTCCAGTAACTATTTTTGAAGCTCCTTTCACTTTGTTACTCGCATCAACCCTTCTTTCGACGTCACTATCCGTTCGACCATCTGCTGTGAACATGCTACCTAAAAACACAAATTTCCTCACCTGTTCCAAGTTCTCTTCGTTCACACTTATATTACAAACTTTCATTTGCTCTGTTCTTTTCGATGGTGCAAATGCTGTCAACCGGGCGATCCGAACTTTTGTGTTTAAGGATTAATTGTATTTAAATAGAGACGAAGATGAAATTTTTTTTTTAAACAGAATATGTCGTTCAGGGCGCATACTTTTTTTAAAAATATATATTATTTCAATCGACGTGTTAATGTATAACGAAGGAATACCTAAAATATTGGCGTAGTATTAATAATG
This sequence comes from Lepidostoma basale, assembly GCA_022606425.2. NCBI lineage: Eukaryota > Metazoa > Arthropoda > Insecta > Trichoptera > Lepidostomatidae > Lepidostoma > Lepidostoma basale. The sequence continues at coordinate 744,583 of JAHDVF020001285.1, forward strand.
TTTAAAGAGATATTATTATATTATAAGCAAAAATATGAGGAGATATATGGTACTTTTTTTGCCATCTCTATAGAACTATCTTACCATTGACACGACGAAGAAGTAGAAGAACATATAGTCGTTTATTAAGGATTAATTGTATCTCAATAGAGACGAAGATGTTAAACTGCCACGTGAAGATAAATATGGATTTTGAAGTATATATACATCTTCCAAAAATTTGTCATGCATGATCACAAATAACAAAGGTGGAATGGGGAATGTTGTAATTACATAAAGCGTGCGCTTAACCCAACCAATGACAGGTCATAAGTCCTGTAAACACCTTGATCATCCATGTTCAGCTTCCAGTTTGCGTCTTCGTCTCTATTG